>JANTQE010000017.1:135139-785765 GCA_032988195.1 Arachnomyces sp. PD_36 | reverse complement strand
CCGTACAGCTGCAGCTACGGGTTGGTTGTGGGGGGGTGGGGTGGGGGGGGGGGGGGGGGGGGGGGGGGTAATCTTGTGAGGTTATAACTCCTGCAAATGTATAAGTCTTTGCTCTTCTGGTCGAGAAATATTGATCGTCGAAAATATTTGAGAAGCAGCGACGATGAAGAGAACCAAGTCGAGCCAAAGCAGAACGATGATCACAGTAAAGTTCATTTTTTCGACGAACAAAAGAAATTTAAGCTCGTTCAAGAGCTTGAGATAGAATAGATTCTCATCAAGACAACAGACTCAATATATCATCAATAATTTCCGGAACCTCGTTACCGATCATCTCGACGAAAGGAGCGATGTTGTCACCAGGACTGAGACCACCATCCTTACCCTTTGTTGGATCCAGGAAAATGGTCTCATTGCCTTTAGTCGGGAGCTCAGATATGTCGGCTGGATAGTCCGCAACGGTGCTGAAGGTAGCGATCTTGAGAGATGGGATGTCCTCCACCGGCACGGGGGAGATGGATCCGTCCTCGTTTACTCGCTCAACTGTCCAGGACAGCTGGTTCGTGAGAAATGGGACAACTTCGGAGGAACTGAGATTCGCGGTGGGTTGCAGAAGATCGTGGGTTAGGGGTATGTCCACGGTTACCACGGTGTCAGCCATTGGGGCTTCGGGGCTCATTCCTGCGAGAATACCGGCCGCACCAACGAGGTGCTTGGAGCCGTCCAAGTCTAGGTAGAAGAGGATTTGGTATGATGGGCCTGAGAGTTCCTTTGTGTCGTATTGGACGTTGCAGTTCCATTCGAGTCGAGAAAATACCTCTGTGGGTTGGGTTAGTTACTGAGTATATATATCATTTGGGTTAGTGGGAGGCAGAAATTTACCTGGATTGGAATCGTCTCTTGATTTTAGGGTCTGGAATTCGGATGATTGCAAGTTTGGCCTGTAGAGCTCGTTGATTCGTTGTGTGGTGAAGGCGGAGAGGTCTGGTTGAGCGAGATTCGGAGGCACCTCAGGATAAGAATAGCCGTAGGTATGGATGTCTCTGGCATTGCGGACATCGTTGGGGGTCCACTCCCGTCCGTTGGAATGGCGGAATGGGTACAGTGGGGTCGTTAGAGTATCAGGCCCGCTGCCACCGAGTGCAAATGTCGGACTACGTGACTGTGGTTGCAATACGACACCGGGATGGGTAGCCTGGTACATTGTTCTCAGGCGGTCGACGTTGACGTGATGAAGCCAGAAGACGGGATCGAAGCTTGATCTGTATACGAAGGGCATATCGCCACCGAGGAAGACGTGAATGTTATTATGAATACCTTCCAGTCGTGCTTGAGCGTCGTTATAGCTGCCACGGGTGAAGAGATCCAGCGTGCTTTGGACACGTCCTGGGAACGTCTCCGCAAGTCTGTTATCGTCTGGTCCGCGCCTGGTCGTATCGGCCATACCCTGAGATGGAAATTAGTCCCTTACGCGATAAAGAGAGGGTTTGGAAACAGGTCGTAGTGAGAACTTACCGATCCGGGTGGGGCACCCCTTAGGAACCGGTAATTAAATAGGGGGTTATGGATAGTTCGAGTGCCCGCAGGTTTGACCACGGTGATTGTCGACTGCTTCAGCACTGGTGGGATGCGTGATTGACTACCTGCCGAAGACCAATCCCAATAAGGCAGGCGGACCCTGTTTGCGGCATTGATATATTTAGTCCGCTGAGCGCCTGTAAACTGTCTCGCAATCACACCGGCTTCTTGCCATAAGATTTGCTATAATTTTGTTAGCTTTGGCTCTAGTAAAAGGCTGCCCCTATCAGACGGGCTAAGAGAGTGCCAATCTAACCTCCATCAGGAGCAAGTATGGCGCATGCCAAGGGAGGAAAAGACCCGAGCTGTGTGGGCAATAACCAAGGCCAGGATTGACAGTTGCTGATGAGGGATATTGCCATGGTGTGAATGGTAATCCGTGAATTCCTATCTCTTATCAACTTCTCTTCGTGATCCCTGGCAAAGCATCTAGCGGAGGATAGGAGTTTACCACTCATTTGGAACCAGCTGAGCTCTCTATCCTCAGGCCAGTTTTGGACGCGCTCGAGGGCAAGAAGGAGCATGTTAAAAATGTCGGGATTCTGATTCTTGAGGACCATAACTGGCAAGCGTGGAGCCATTCCACTAGCCCCAGAGATGGGCGTGTAAGCTCTGGGTTCATTTCCATCTCCTCGCTTTGCGATATGCTCCTGGTCGTGATCACACGATGAGGACTCGTTTGGCTCTGGGCAGGCCGACGACTCCGCTACAGCACCAAATTCCGTTGAACATGAGTTGGCAAAGAAGCACATCCGGAATTACTGACTATCATGTCCATTTGCGCAAACTAATTCATCCGAACAAGCGACGTCATCATAACCGCTACACTCCTGGGGCGATTCAACGAGAGCGCGCTCGATAGCTGCGGTATATCCAAGGTTACAGCATATCGATATTAAAATTAAGTAAAGAGCGGTCCACTTTAGCGAGATAGGGTGTCCGCCCATTTTGAGAAACCGACAAAGCAAATGACGACGATAACGAGAGAAAGGGGAGACAAATGCTCCGTTCGGATTAGAATTAAAATAGGAAGCCTATTCTGCTCTTTCGCAGGCGATAAGAAAAACGAAGGTGATAGTCGTGTTTTTGGAAATGTCAAAGGACAGCTCCTTTTATTATTATCGTATCCTGGTCTATGCGTGCGCTGTCATATTTGGGCTGACGGTCCACCACCGTCTTACTTTCATCTTTCTCAGCCGAATTGATAGCTGAGAGAATTGAGTTCAATAGGAACCGCCAGCAGCTCGCCGGAGAAACAATAAACGAAGGGGAAAGTATCATGGGTGAAACAAAACGAGCGCTCTAGATCGCACGATACGAAAGAGGCGTAAATGCAGAAAGTCAGCGCATCGCTCATAGGCCCGAACAGCGATGATGACGGCCTTAGGGTTCGATTCAGCCCTTTTGACAAGTTGGTATGTGGGTTTTGACATTTTAAGCCTGATAGACACGCAGCGAACGGGATCGTTGGACCAGAGCAAAGGTTTTCAAGACAAGAACAATCTTGATTGACACTGGAAGTGGGCGGGTAACTTCAAGCCGCCCTCTCAGCTCGGTAACGGCGATTCGACGAAGTCATCAAACGAAAGCCAAATGCAAAGGGAGAGGGAAAAAAAGCCATAATCACCGAGGTGAGACACTTGCGGTCGAGAACAAGGCTAGTCGGAGCAAGCAAGCCTGATTCAAAATGTCAATGGCGGTTGGTGAGATTTTTTTCAGGAGTGAAGATGTGTGTCTATAAATAGATTTCGCGTTCCGGGTTATTTAAGGCCCCGCGGATTAATATAACACCGATCCGATGTCGCATGACAGGAAGGAGGAACGAGCCTATCTCAACCTCAGTTTCCAACTTCGTCAAAAAACGCCCTCACCAGTAACCAGCAAGGGAAGGGGATTGAAGCGCATATCCTCACGGAAGAACAGCCATCTTTTTCGGCTGATTAATAAGCTACGCCTATATGGAGAAGATATATCCCTACGTATATGTACCTCCCTGCACTACTGCCCAATCAGTGGCGCAGCGACGTGCAAGTCACCCATGAACCGAGCTTCCACTCGCTTGGGAAGCGCTTCGATGGAGCCTGCCATTGGCTGGCCCCACTTGAACGTCTTTGCCCATAAGTCTACAAATCCTGCCCCGCCAGCATCGCTATGACCCAATACTGGGGATTACCACGCATCGCGCACTTCAGTCGAGTGGTTATTGCTACTATCACCAACGCTCTCATCGCTGCGCTGGGGCTTCCGAGGATTTCATTCTGTCAGTGCTTTACCTATCAATGGGAATCCATTCTTCGATTCTCGCTCAGGGATGTGCCGGATATCCACGTCCGTTGCTGGAAGCTTGTCTAGGGATATGAGGGGTGGAGGTACTCTCAGAAGGATACCCGTCATTAATTCCACTGTTGCATCAGATTGGCTGAGAAGCTCGGAGATGTGATTGTCCCCTGCCGAGGGATCGGCTTTGGCATCATCTACAGAAATATTGTCAAGTGAGTAAGACACGGTCTAGGAGCTCGAGGAATGATAGTGGGAAAGGACTGACATTTTCCCCGTAGCACCGTGGGAACTGGCTTGATTTGCTTTTCCATACCCCATCTAGGCGAACTGTTCTGTTCCTTCTCTCTCTGCCCTCTTCTGTTAATGGTAATCGTGATGGTGGAGGACATGGCAGCAGTGAGCCGCATTGACTTGGCATATATTTGCTGCTCGTGTGTGATCTGTCTGTCTGCAAGTGTTGCCTCGTGTACTGGTATCTTACAACACACTATCATAGAAAACGCACCACGGCGGGCTGTCCAGCTCTGGCTATTTGGCGAGGTACCGGCACTTTCACTCGGGCTGACTAGGCCAGACTTTGCCCAGGAAGATGTATCTTTCGTTGCTTGATCGACCCATATTATCGTCTGCGTTTGCTGGTCCATTTCCTTGTGTTGGGTCCTGGTTGGCATCGGGAGCATCAAACCAGTAATACAGGCCAAATCCACCACTGAGATGGCAATCGGGTTGTAAAATGAAGGAACTGGGAGATAGCTGGCCATCTACCTTGAGGGTACCATTGCTGAGATCAACGACGGTGGCTAGACCAATCTCAACGTAGGCGAATTTCCCTTTCGGGTCTTTGTTGGGAACATCTGCAGTGCCTATAGCGAAGATGGCCAACTTCACCAATGATCCGAACCCGACACCCAAGACTACGTCCAGAGCGAGCATTTGAAACGCTTCGATTTTAAACCCGGCAGCTGCCCAATACGCCTCATTCTTGACATGGAACCATCCATCTTGACTAGGGTTAATCCATTCCTCTAAAGTCATGATCATACTTTGTCCTTGCGCGTTATCGTCATACCTCGTACTAATAAAGGGGAACTGTGTGGTTTCATCTGGCTTTGTCATTCGCACATCTGAATTATAGCCCAAGTCACCCATTAACCCTGAGACATTTACTTCACAGAAATGGTATAGAGGTCCATCCAAGCGAGCGAAGATGAACAAAGAATTGAATTTTGGATTCTCTGGAAGGGACGCAGAGAGAAGATCTCTCGTGAGCAACATCAAACATTCAGCAGCCCAGTAATCTCACGTCGTTATTTTGATACCGATGATAACAAGGGCCAAAGGAGCCTTCTAGGTGTTACAGAGGTCTGTATTAAGCATCTGAAGCTTAATATAAATAGACCAATCCCACCCTGTAGGCTGGGAAGCTTGCTGAAAACTAGTTACCAGACTCCCTCATCATGAGCTCGACATAATTTGACCACGAGTTCGAGTATTAGCATGGGAGTGGCATCAAGATAATGCCATCCCGAAGATGAAACTCCGGCCGAGAGACGAGATGAGAGAAGATCTAAACATATGTTTAAACCCCCCTGATCATCCCTGATCGTTTCTGTGGGTCAAAACTGACGTGAGATTCGTCGAAAGTTCCTTCAATTGTCCTCCCATCATAAAGTTGGATTGCCATCTATTTAACGAAGGGGATTGCGAGAGAGAGGCGATCGTAACTCGACACTCTAATTTTCCGTTTCTGGAGACAGCTATGTCACTGCTGAAAATGTCGTCCTCATTGTGACTATATGCGAACCCTGCTATCATGAAAATAGCACGTAAAGTCCAGGCTCCCGCCCATCCCGCACGGATTCCACCTGCCGTTGCAGCAGTGCCCCGAGACTTCGCCTATGGTGGGAGTCGCGTCAAGGAAATAGAAGCAAGGGTATGAACTGTGGTCATGAGCAATTCGCAGCGCAGCTTCTGCGTTTACTCATCACTCGTCGGCATTAGGCATATATCAGGTGGTAGAAACCCCCGAAAAGCTGAGAAAAGGAAACATATCACGCAGCCTGGACAAAATATCAAAAACGAGCCATGATCCTCAACAAGTGAGAAAAATAGGACCGGAGGGGGAACGAAAACGAGGGAGAACGCAGTACTCAAAGAAGAGGCTGAAATATGAAGAAACGAGAATGCAGAGCGAAGAAAAGGCAGAATTATATATCGAGATACGGGGCGGGATAAATGTTTCTTATGAGTTGGATGGAGTCTTTTCCAAAAAATGAACCAGTTCATCGTCCACTTGTGAATTGGAGGAGCACGGGTGGTCGGACCCTTATTTAACCGCCTGGTAAAATTGCACGGTTTGATTGCTGACACCCCTCTTCCGACCAAGAAGTCATCGTCTCTGCTCACTGTTACGCGCAATGGAAAGGCGGAATGAGGGCTAGCCAGGTTGAAATTCTGCCTGGTATCCCTGGTTAGTTCTGGAGGCCGAACAGAAGAAGCCCTGTGTTTTTCCCGAGGAGCTAAGATTCTTATTGTCTGGCTCAACGTCGTTGCCTTCCTCTCACATTGATGCACTCTGGGTGCCTTGACCAAAAGATTCTACGAGCAAGGCCCGGTGCACCTATCAAGATGAAGTCCTCGTATATTTATATGCTCTTGCTGTTTTCTGCGGTCCGCACAGCTACCTGTCGGTTTTCAAGGCAATGCGCTAATCTTTCTCAAAGCCTCGGTCTGCCGAACGCTACAGTCTTGCTGGCGGAGAGTGTTGCTGGTGGTTCCAATATCACCCTTCCCGATAATCCTCCATCATGCGAACTCTCCAGCATAGTGGTGGATGTGGATTTCTGCAGGGTTGTGATGGTTGTGGCCACATCCCCAACATCAAACACCAGCATGGAAGCCTGGTTGCCCTTGGACTGGACGGGCCGGTTTCTGAGTGTGGGCAATGGAGGAATGGGTGGGTGTATCGGCTATGAGGATTTGGTTTATACCGTTGAGCAGGGCTTTGCTAGTGTCGGAACCAACAACGGCCACAACGGGAACACTGCAGAACCGTTCTATCAAAACCCCGAAGTGATCGCAGACTACGCCTATCGTTCTCTGCACACTGGCGTCGTCGTGGGCAAAAAGGCCACGGAGGCCTTTTATGGAAAGGCGCACACCAAGTCGTACTATCTTGGCTGTTCTACCGGAGGCAGACAAGGCTTCAAAGGGGCGCAGGATTTTCCGAAGGATTTCGATGGCATCGTGGCAGGCGCACCATCTTTTCCCTTTAGCGGCCTAGGCTCATGGTCTGGACGTTTCTATCTCCTCACAGGCCGACCTGGCTCTCCGACTTTTCTCGAGCCCGAGATGTGGTCGATTGTCAACCAGGACATTCTGAACCAGTGCGACGGTCTTGATGGCTACGTCGATGGCATCATCGAGGACCCGGATCTCTGCAACTATCACCCCGAGGGTCTTATTTGTGCGTTTAACCAGACTGAGAACTGTTTGACTGGGACTCAAACGGCCACAGTCAGGGCTGTATTTTCCCCTCTTTACGGCATCAACGGTTCTTTTATCTACCCCCGGCTGCAACCCGGTGCTGATTCGACGGATGTTTTCTTTACCGGTGAACCATATGCCTACACGACCGATTGGTATCGATATGCCATCTATAACGACCCTGACTGGGATCCTGCCACACTTGGGCCCGATGACTACGAAGCATCGGCACGCATCAATCCTTCCAATATCGAAACGTGGGAAGGGGACCTATCCGGCGTTCAAGACCACGGGACAAAAATCCTACATTATCACGGCCTTGCGGACCCGGTACTGTCCAGCGAGAGCTCTTCCCATTACTATAACCATGTTTCCCGGACCATGGGGCTCCCACCTTCTGAGCTTGATGAATTCTATAGATTATTCCGAATCTCCGGCATGGGCCATTGTGGCGGCGGCCCTGGTGCGGTATATATCGGAAACAGCGCCGTTAACGTAGCCGATTATAAGCCTGAGAGCAACGTCCTGAGTGCGATGGTCAGATGGGTTGAGGAAGGACTCCCTCCCGATACGATTCTAGGTACTGCATATGTGAATGGGACGAAGGACTCCGGACAGATAGCTTTTCGAAGAAAGCACTGTCGGTATCCTACAAGAAATGTATACAATGGCGAGGGAGATGCAACGGACCCGGATAGCTGCCAATGTGTATGAACACATGCTAACTGCACCAGAAATAAACTTGAGCCAGTAGGGTGTAAGAATAAAAGCAATCACTTTCAGATTAATATCATTAGAAAGTACAGGGTGATATTGTACTTTCCCGAGCAAGCTAGAGAGCATGTTCTGGCAGAAGCTCGTAAATATTCAGCATAACAACCTCCCCATGGCACTCCAACGGTTCTTGCATCACAATCTGAGAGCTCGGCTACAGCATCTCGAATCAGTATTTCGTGTGACCTCTTCTTACTTCGTCAGAATCAATCGAGTATCAGCACTCGTTAGGCGTCAAAATACTGCGATGGTAAAGCTGTTGAAGTCCAGTCTGTTGAGAATCTCATAGAATTGGCGTTTCGCTTTCGTGAGAAATTAGAGAAGAAAACCTCTTTGTAGTATGAATAGGTCCCTGTGCTGAGCCATAGAAAAGCTGTGATTGTGAAGTAGTAGCTGGAAGTTTCGAAGAGTAATGGTAACTAGATGTACCTTCATCCGAACCATTTTAGCCACTTTGGCATACATATACCGGTTGAATCGTGAACCGTCAAGTAGTGGAAGAATGGACATAGAAGAAAACACAATGTGCTCCACAAGTCGACGCTTGTACGAACAAAGCTTGAGCCCAACAACTGACGCCTGAATGTACTAAGAAAAAGTAGAGTTATTACCGATGAGTTACTTATCATTTGGAAGTTGAGACTTTGAGCCTCTGACATATCGGCGCCCACCACCTTGGAATAAATAAGAACATCAAGAAATAGAACAAGGGTGAAAACTCCATTGAGCTCTAAAGAGATACTCTCGCCATGGCGAATGCCCATTGCATGGAAATCAGTTATAACATCGCTCCGCAGCGGGACTATCGATAGCAGGAGAATAATTGGCATGCATGTCAAACCAAAAACAGTCATAAATATTAGACCGCCCCACTCGACGAAAGATATCACCTCAGGATGAGAAGAAATCCACATCATCCAGAAAGGCGCAGTATAGATAACAGAGTTGACAATAACGGCGATAGCAGCCCAGCATTGTTCTATACGGCAGTTGGTAATTTGTGGAACAGTTGTCAAATAAGGCAAAGTATCGTTAGAATCTAACGCCAAAATGGCGAGTTCGAAAAGAAGCCATGATGCAAGATACATGGCTCCAAACGTCTGGGTCCAGGGTATTCCCTCACTGGCAAAAAGTTTGATGGCTTGTGGGACAACGCCGAGGACAAAGGCAATCCATCTCATTCTTGATTGATCTTTAAGATTCTTGATTGCCGCTAGGTCCGTTTCACCCTGCGTATCGACAAGACGACCCTTGAAGAGCTGCGTTGCGGCAAGACGAACAGGTAAACCAGAATAGACAACCGAGATAGACAAGGACACAAGGACATCGATAGCGTCGAAAGTACAGATAATCGGTGAGCTTCGAAGAACTGATCGATGCGGGTATGACAGTCCTAAGATCTTTCCGGTAGGCTGCGACATCGAGTTGATGGCGAAGCATGTCATCCAGAAAAAAGCAGTTGGCCAGAAGACCTCGCCAGAGCATTTTGATGCTGGGTCTTCGGGGGATACATCATCGCCGGTTACATTCATGTTGATGATTGATCAGTAGGTCGGATAAAAAGATATTGTTTGAGTGTGGTTGCCGGGTTCTAAGCGCTGAAAGACAACGTGAGTTTCTGTGTTGTTAGAGTGGGTATGACACCGTACCTGAGAACTCGACTCACGACAGACCGAAATTCATGAGATTCTTGATTCCTCACTCGCGCGGCGGCACGTCGAGTTTAATAAAAGACTAAGAAAGAAGCATTTCGTAGCAACGAGAGAGACTCGTTGTGAGTGCTGTTGGCATGCATGAGGCGAGGCTGTGTTTCGCCAGAAGCGATGAGTGGTCGATCCTCTCTGCCACAGACACCAGCAATTTATCATCGACAATTTTTAAAGCGTCGTCTCACACTCTGGGCGATTAGCTCGTCGAAGAAGAGCCAAATTCAAGAAGAAAGTGCATTTTAGTATTGAAGGTCGGGAGAAACAAAGAGAGCACTCCAGACAGGGGTTTCATACTATTAAACTCGTCGCAGCATCTTCCCCTAGCACTCCACTCGTTCTTGCACCACAACCTACAAGCGAGTAACAGAATGTATATTTATCACCCTTTGGAACAGCGGCTCGCGACCTCCTCCCTCCTCTCCGCCTAGATATATTATGAATCCTTCCCCCTTGACGTCAGCTCGGGGAACTTGCCCAATTTAGAGAATCCGGAGTACTGCCATTGCAAACTGCATAGGCGAGACCCTTTCCTCTCCACCCAGTCTTTATCTGTTCCACCAGGACACTGTTTCGTTCCACTGGTTCGGAAAACACCCTGTTCCTGTTGTTCAACTCACTGACTTGCGAAGACTCCTGTCCCAGATAGATCTTCTCAACATTATCATCCTCATTCCAGACAGTGGCTCCCAGCTTCAGATTTTCACGAAAGCATTGTCCAGGGCTTTGCAATTCGACGGGATTGCTCAACCTAGAATTTCCAGGAACTCTCCCAGCGCGGGCAGCCTGCCAATCTTGTCGGCAAAATCTTCCGCGCGACACTGAAACCTCGCCACAACGTCCATATCTTCGGAGGGTGGTGACACAGAGATGTACTTGTCGAGTTCTCTTGATGGAATCGAACCCGATAGACGGATACCGATTGGATGGGGAAAGAAGCCGACTCCACCGACCCGAAGGCGTTGTTCTGCTGTTGCCCTGGGCCGAACACACTCTTCCTCGCATCCGAAAATCTTCCCGCCATTCAAAGATGAGAGAATTCGGATTTTCAGGGCGAGTGGCCATTTAGTCTCATCACATCACATGACGTGTCACCGAGACGTCAACATCAACATCTTCCCTTTCTCTCTCCGTTCCCCGTATTGCTTCAGAGCTACTGTAGACAAGGAAATCTTCCCTGTTCTGCTCCTTGCCGCTTCCTCCTCTCTTTATATTGCCTTGATGCTGATCCCCACATCAGGAGTGAAGAGATCTACAATGTATGTCCATCAACTCGGTCATGATGATACTTCTAGAACGGTCGTGGTTCATCCTCCGCCGTTCGTTCCTTGAGAGGGGACCATAATAATGACATCATTGTTGATCCTCTCCCCTTGGCATTTTTTTTCCGGGGTTCGAAGCTGTCCTCGTATATAAAGACATTTTATATACGGTCCCTCCCCTCAGCACGCTGGCATCTAGCATTCATTTCTATTGTCGCAATAATAGCTATCACCTGCCTGACACCATTCGAAGCTATTATCTTTTCAATCTCTTTTATCCCCCAGAAATGCAATCAATCCTCCAGTACCGTCATTTGAAGCAGCATGTGAAGGAACAATTAACCCTGGGGACACAGAAAGCTGCTGCTCTCGAGCACAGACCCAATGCTGGTGTTGAGCGCTACGACTCCCATGGAGTGCAAAGTGACGGGGACTTCGCGCGACCACGACCTCATGACGAGGAGGAAAGCTTGACAGGTGACTACCACGACCACGATGACGATGAACCTCCCGAGCTGCATGTGGCTCCCATCGGGCAGGCCCTGGGCGTCCATATCCGCCGTCGAACGGACGGAGAAGGTGGCAATGGGACGGGTAAGGTGTTTGTCGTTTACTATATGGGCAAGGATGACGTGACCGACGCGCATTCCTGGACGTGGAACAAGCGCATGATGGCTACCACCATTATATCCGCAATTGGTGCTGTCGTTGGCTTCGCGTCCGCCATTGACTCGGCTGCTCTGGCGCAGTATTCCAAAGAATTTGGAGTCGGCGACATCGTGGGATCTCTGACGACTGGTACGTTGTCATTTCCTCCGTGATATAGAGATTAAGCTAATAATTGTCTTCCCTCCCGCAGCAACCTACCTAATTGGATTTGGATTCGGGTCTTTATTCGCCGGTCCTGTGTCGGAAGCGATGGGCCGGAATCCCGTATACATCGTCACCCTCACCATCTTCATGATTTGGACCATGGCGGCTGGCTTGGCCCCGAGCATCGAGTCGCAAGTTATTTTCCGCTTTTTGGCTGGCTTCTTTGGTTCCACACCTCTTGTATGTGCGGGTGGTTCGATCGCAGACATGTGGTCCCCTCTGGAACAAATCTACACATTCCCCATTTTTGCCATCTCCTCCTTCATGGGGCCCGCGTTGGGGCCAGTGGTCGGGGGATATGTTGGGCAGAGTCCCCATATCAGCTGGCGCTGGGTCGAGTGGATAACGTTGCTTATGTCTGGACTCACTCTTGCGGCCGTTGTCTTCCTGCTACCAGAGAGCTACAGCCCCGTCATGCTTAAATGGAAAGCCCAGCATTTGAGAGCCTTGACGGGCGACGACAGATACCAAGCCAAGCTTGAGATCGACAACTCCAGCTTCACGGCAATGCTGGCCACGTCTCTCTATCGTCCTTTTCTCCTCGCCTGCACCGAACCAATCATCATCCTCGTCGCCATCTATCTTACCGTCGTCTACGTTATTCTTTTCACCTTCCTCAACGGGTACACCTTCATTTTCACCAACGTCTACGGCTTCAGCGAGGGACTCACGGGGCTCAGCTTTCTTGGGATTGCTATCGGCATCATCATCGCTGGCTGCTTTGTCCCGCTCATCTACCGCATGTACAAGCATGACCTCGCTATTGCTGAAGAATCCGGTTTCACCAGCACAGCCCCTGAGTCCCACCTCTATTTTGCCCTTTTCACCGCTCCCGCGATTCCCATCTCACTCTTCTGGATGGGCTGGACGACCAAC
The DNA here is from genome assembly GCA_032988195.1 of Arachnomyces sp. PD_36. NCBI lineage: Eukaryota > Fungi > Ascomycota > Eurotiomycetes > Onygenales > Arachnomycetaceae > Arachnomyces > Arachnomyces sp. PD_36. Next base: position 772,930 of record JANTQE010000017.1, on the reverse strand, counting down.
CCTTCCATCTCCCCGTGGTCACCACTCATCGCGTCCGTCCTGTTCGGGTATGGTACCATTGGCGTATTCATCAGCTGCTACCAGTACATCATTTCGAGCTACGATATCTACTCTGCCAGCGCCCTGACGAGTATCACCTTTATCCGATACGTGGTTGCGGGTGCTTTGGTGGAGGCCGCAGTGCCATGGTACTCCGCCCTTGGAGTTCATTGGACCTTGACGATTCTGGGAGTAATTAGTGCCTTGCTGGTCCCGGTGCCTTTTGCGTTCTATACATGGGGCTCCACAATTCGCAGTAAGAGCAAATATGCATTTGCATGATCTACCAGGTCTTTTGCCGGGCGAGAGACCAAGAAAGGAAAGGAGTTAGGGGTTTTTGATTCGTGTAATTTCAGCGGGTTGAGCTCACGGTTTAATATCCGTTCTTTCCATTCTCACTTCTCGGTGAAGATATTGTCTTCACGACTCGTTAGACAAGAGAGATATTTTAAGATAGAAAGCTTCCCAGACGTTTTCAGAGAACCAAATTCAATTCTTTCACTCCTTTAACCGCTTAGCTTAAGCGCATACTGTACTGCACGATAGGCCGGACTCTCTCCCCGTGTAGTTTTTCCCTTTTACGGTTATCGTTCAGGAACTCCCGCAAGGTTGTACCTAGGTAGGGACGACGTCATATCACATGATGTTCCCTTGGCATTCCTTGGCATCTACTTCCATGTCTTGGCTCTCTTTCTCACTTGGCAAGTATCAACCTCAGCTTCTTTCTCTTCCTTCTATCACAATAATCCCTCATCCGATATATACCCTCTCGACAACTTACATGAGTTGTAGGTTGTGGATAAGATATGATCCGACATCTTATACGCATCGTCAAAAAGTACCCACGCTTATTCCTGCTTGTCATCTTCGCATTTTTCTTGGAGACTATAGTACACATCCGCAGCTACAGCATAACTAGGCCATTACGCCCTCTAGATGCTCCTTTTCAAATAGGATGCCGGGAGCCAGATGTAACCGGCCCACGGGCAAATGCAGCCATTGTTATGCTCGCGCAGAACAGGGATCGCAAGGAGGCTGTCGAGTCCATTAGGTCCATCGAAAGACATTTCAACCGCTGGTTTCACTACCCCATCGTCTTTATAAACGATGAGCCCTGGGAGGAAACTTTCGTCGAAGCTGTCTCCGCTGTTGCAAGTGGGGATGCCATCTTCGATGTCATTCCTAAACAGAAATGGGGTTTTCCCGAGTGGATGGATAAGGATGACGCTCGGGCTAGTTTAGCGGCTCAGGACTCCACGGACGTCCTTCATGCTGGGAAGGAGAGTTACCACCACATGTGCCGCTTTTACTCAGGGTATGCTTATGTTTACTTCTGGATGTTTACCTATATTAATCTGTACTGCAGGGCTTTTTTCGATATGGAAAAGTTAAAGCCTTTCAAATGGTTCTGGCGCATCGAGCCCGGAATCAAATACACCTGTTCCATCACCTACGACCCTTTTGTGGCAATGGAGCGGAGCGGGAAGCGGTTCGGCTACACCATCTCAATCTGGGAAGTAGGCAAAACCGCCCCTGGCCTATTCCGTGCCGTTAGCGACTACAAGAAGTCGCTTCAGATCAAATCCACTGACCTTTGGAAATCCCTCATCGACCCTTCCTGGGTACCCTACCCGTTCCGAAGCCTGATGAGCATGATATCCCACCGTGATGCTTCAGGTGATGCCTGGAACCTTTGTCATTACTGGAATAATTTCGAAATAGCCGATCTAGACTTCTTTCGAAGCAAGGAATACAGAGACTTCTTCGACTATTTAGATCGTACTGGAGGCTTTTATTACGAGCGAGTGAGTTAATTTCCCTTAACGCCGCCGGCCCCAATGTTTGGCCCTTTTCTTCCTCGCTGCTTCGTTAGTCTAGCGTTGGTTTCTTCGGAGGTCGTTAAGACGGGCTCTCCCAAGTTACAAGCTAACGAAAAAAACTAGTGGGGTGACGCATCTATTCACTCACTTGCTGCCGCGCTCTTCCTAAAGCCCCAGGAGATTCACCATTTCGAAGATTTTGGATACTCGCATGAACCTTTCTGGACATGCCCCGCCAACACTCTTGGCGGGCAGCTCCCGCTTTCGAATACACTTGGAAAGTTGACACTAACTCCCGACACCGAGGGGAAAGAAGATGGCATCGGTTGCAGATGCAAATGTCCGGCCAAGAAGCCTAACAATTACAACGATTTCTGTACAAACAAGCTCAGCGAGTGGAGCCGGCCACGAAGATGAACAGCACCGAGAGTCAATGATAAGGGGGATATCGGCAATTCGGAAGCTTTGGCCCTTGCCTTCATTGGTAATCAATTCCTCGGCGAGCTGCCAGAGTTATCACAGAAGGAACATTGCTATGCTGACGTGACGGACCCCCTAATTCAAACCGTTTAGGAGGTCATCAATACTATGTAAAAGCGAAAGCGGCCGATCCCGGATTCGGAGGACCCGTTTGGAGGGGGTTTAAAGTAACATCGCCGTCTATCTATCAGGCCAACTGAGGGGTTGATGGCGACGATATTATTTATATGACAATCTGAAGAAAGCCACATCCTACTTATTTTAACACACGAGACTTAATTACATGTAGCTTGCGAGTTTATAAATTAATTATATCCAGGAGTGTTTTCCTGTCTCTAAGACCACAAGTTCGTCTCCAACACGAAGCGTGAAATCTGAACGGTATTAGCATCAATAAACTTGCAGAAAAATAGAGTTGGTCTGAAAACCTTTACTTACCTTGTGACGAAGGTACCATTTGCATCCCAAGGCAGGCTTTCCTCGGGTCACCTTCATCGATACAACGAAAGCTTCTCATTGTCTTGTCTGGTTCTGAATCGTGGCGCTCCCCAGAGTCAGGGTCGACATTCGGAAGTCGGCATCGCGTAGTCCGCGCGGCTGCGGCGATTTCATGTTCGTTGATACGTATTCTCTTCCAAGCATCCTCTTCGTACGGACCAGGCCCTTGAATCACTATATTGGGGCGAAACCTTCTAATCGTGAGTTTAGGAATAGTAGATGCAGTCCTCTTTCCAAGATCCCGTACGCTGGCGAGGTTGAGGAGGTGCAGAGGATAAGTATCGGCAAATCCCACAGCTGGCTGGAAGCCAACTTCTTCTTTCCGAGGGGCACAACGGAAGATCTCTCGGTAGTGCTTTGGGTCTGCTCGAAACAGAGTCAACGGGTTTTGCGCTCCGATGAACTTCTTGAAGCTGAGGGGTAAGTGAGCCCCTAGGTCAACCGCGATGGGAAAATCTTTGAAGATTCGAACCTCCCGTCTGGGGTAATTCTCTTCTTCGGGCACATTCAACGGGACTTTAAAGGAGCCTTCGGGATTATACAATCCAAATATTGATCCCAGGGAAGTCATAAGTCCGCATAAACCGTCTGGCTTCTGCTTCGGGTATCGGACAAGCAGAACACCACCCCAACTAACCTCCTCCAGGTCTGGGGAATACGTCGGGGATTCGGGATCAACGACCCAGATCTCGGGTTGAACTTGGGTCAACCGGTTATATTTTCCCTCCCGTAGAGTCCTGAAGACCCATCTTGGAGCACTCTCTGCTTCGGTCGCCCCGGGTTTCACGCTTGTTGGAGTGATATATTCCGCTAAACAAAAGTGCCTGTCGTACTCAAAGCCCGTTCCCACAACATGGGCGCTCTCCAATTCCACAGCCTTGCAGCTCTTTATCGGATATGCAGCCAGGGCCTTGATCCTCCAACTCGGCATGCCGTCTTCATCTTTGCCGGGTTCTACCCGTTGACCGTATCGTTCATCGTGTTCATCTGCAAGATTGCTGGTTTGATGTATGCCTAGTTTTCGACAACCTCTTGGATTTTGAGCTCCGGGTGCACCGTTTGACTGCTTCTGAAAAGCAAACAGGGCAATTGGAATCACACAAGCGATAATGAATGTCGGGGATGCTGCAAGAGAAGATAGCCGAGGTAGAACGCCTTCATTTAAAAGCGTCATTTTTCCAGTACCAAGAGTAATAGATAAATAACCTGGTCAATTGATAAAAATCGAGAAATCAATTCATGTAAGGATGAAATTATGGAAAGAAGAAGTTATTTATATCGCAAATATGTATATCTGCGCGTAGAATGAAGTTCAAAAGGCGATTGAAAGTGAAGACGGCGACTCAAAATTCCCGCATGACAAAGCATAACTCCATCCTTCACATTCTCGCGACAAACCTCTTGCTCATATCGATAATCATTTATCAACACCCAAAGGGTCAAACAGGAGGGTGATACACACAAACATCGGTGGCGTAGAATGACAAGAGCCGTTATGTCAACAAACGGCTCGAGAATCCCACCGCGCTGGATTTGAATGTTAAAGATGAGCCAGCCAAAGGGAGAGGCTTCCGGGTTCTCAGGCCCCTTTTCGAGTAAGTCCCGAGCAGAGGAGCTATATGCATAATACAGCTACATTGTATTATTGGCTTCTCGATGATAGGAGATATTTATGTCGTGCCAAAAGACCCTTAATCTCTAATCCTTACTAACCAAACGCTACAGGTCGACTACCCGCAGTCTCTGCTGCCCAGGCACTTCTATCGTCTGCAGCCAACAAGGCGATCTCTACGGGGCTTGAGCAGCTCAACGAGGCCCTCTGCCAAAAAGAGATTTCAGGGAGAAGCTGGGCCCCAAAAGGTGTACGACGGGGTTATGTCACCGAAGTATTTGGGCCTCCTGGCGTTGGGAAAACCACGTTGGCGTCAGTTCTATGATTTCCCCGAAAGGGCGATTGCAAGAGCGTCCTTCTAACTTGAGTCATCCATAGCATGAATGTAGCCGCAAATGCTCTTATTGATGGAGGCCATGTTATCTGGATCGGTTGGTGCTTTGCGCGATACCTCCATAGCTCCGAACCATCCCCACAGATGCTAATCCACGCTTTGCAGACACCGCGTCCCCTCTCGCTGGGCCACGCTTTAAAGATATTCTGGCAGGACCAACATCTAAAGGTACAGAATCGCCATCCGCTCCTGGAAGGTCCGTGGATGAACAGCTAGAGTCATTTCTATATCTCCGAGCAAGCTCCATCCCCCATTTACTCGCGTTGTTGTTGCATCCTCCGCGAAATTTTCTCAATGAACGTACCACTCTACTTGTTATCGACTCCATCTCCCTACTGTTCAACTCTGCGTATCCCCCAACCGAAACTGCCTCCAAAAGAGCACCCGATGGAATTCAACGAGGAAGTTGGAAAGATAGGCGACTATGGCAGTCGAACCGGAAGTGGTCCGTTGCAGAAGACATCATCACCAGGCTCGCGGGACTAGCAGCTTCCAGAAATATCGCGGTTCTTCTTACAAGTCATGCAACTAGCACCATCCGACATGGGGCGAGATTATCGTTACGTCCAGCAATGTCTGGCAGCGTCTGGGACCCATGTGTACACTACCGTATTGCCTTGTATCGAAGCTGGCTGCCTGTGGGGAATCCCGAAGAGCTAGATACGGCACGCTTATGGGTTACCAGGTTCGCAGAGGTGCTTAAGAACGGGGGGGGTAAAAGCACTAGTACAACAAGCGCTGAGCCTGCTCCGTTTGTCATAGAATCGGTACGCCATTACAGCTCCCTTACTCCCTGCAGACCCTCCCTTCCCAGAGCACTTGTGATCTCTAGCTAAATCTCTTTTAGACCGGCTTGAAAGGCCTAGAGAAATCCCCCACGGGAGAAAAGTACACTGGGATGGGCGCTCCCCACCTACACCGCAAGCGGAAGATCGACATGGTTGATGGTAATGGCTACGAAGGCCATGAGAACGACGAGTACGGCTGGTCAGAGCACGACGATGCCCTCGTTGACACGCTTGCGATAGTCTACGATGAAGAACAGGGTATTTGCTGATGGTAAACCTCGACGTCGCACGAGGGCCATGGGCAACACCCTATATTAAGAAATTCTCACGAAGTCGGCCGGAGGAGTTTACATCACTTACATGTATGTTTTTTGACGCCCCGGGAGCCATCGATGCTGCTTCTTGAGCTAATGCGAAACCTTCAGAGGTTTGAAAGGCAGGGCTGACTATGTGCAGCACCAGGCGGCATCTTCTGCCCAATACAACGATCCGTTAAAGTTATATTCTCTGCCGGCGGAAAATTCATGAATTTGCCCAAGTGGTATATGGGAAAATACACCATTTACGGCGGTAAACCGGTTTGGAATGTGGTAGCCCCATAGATAGACGTTCGCGATTAGGCAGCGGCAACATATTCTCTATTAATTCAAAGCCCATTGCACCGACTCCACTGTTAAGCTTACTTAGGGCATCGTGCTTCGCTATTCAAGTAATCAAGGGGGTGATAATTCAAGAATTCTCGAGCTGAAACCGCATCCTGAAAAGGAGCCGTTCAAAATTGACTGAGATGTATAGGAAGAAGTATATAGTGGAATGGGTACTTCTTTCGAGCTGTCTGGCGTTGGATAGACTTGAAGGATCCACAACGAAGTTTGAAGAGAATGGAGGATATGAAGAGCTTAGTGTGCTTGATTGTCCCAGCTAGCATGATATTTGACTACCTTTATATACAGAAACAGCAAGCATGTATGCTAAGTAAAAGAGGGTACTCTTTGGATGTGCCATCAACGAGGGATAGGGGCCCAAAGGAATGTCCGAATAAAGAATCGATTGAAAAGTGCGGAAGTGAGGGTGGATGTAAGGTGTCGAGTTCAACTGGCCAAACGGCTAAGGATCCAAAATCAACCGCACATGATATATGATATGATAGTCCAGCAATGGTTATTTAACCACCAATCGCGCACCCCAAACGCCCCTAGCAAATGATGCCCTTTCTCCAGAAGTAATGACTCACCAAGGAAGAGAAAGGGCCATAGTATTCGAATCCCTTATCGTCCCCGTCTGGATAAATCGAAAGGAGATGGCCTGTGTTATCCGTCTGCTGGATGGTGATGTAGTCTCCGCCGCCGGGCCCGAAGGGGTCTAGAGTTGAGTGGCAGAATTCCCAGGTCCCGGTGTGGAACTCGAGAACGTCGCAGGCCTCACCCAAAGTGGCGTCCCCCGAGGCGACAATGGTGCCCTCAACGTTGTACGGTTCGTCCGTATCTTCTTGCAGAACCACGATACTAGAAGACGTAACGACGCTTCCATCGCCGGCGTTTGAGTGGTATTGGGCGGACATCATGAAGGTGCACGCGTAGGCGTTGGAAGCGGCGGCAGCGAGTGCGAGGAGGGCGAAGAGACGCATTTTGAAGTATCTTGAGATTGTCAGCGTGATTTGGATGAGAGAAGGGCTTGCGGCTCGGCATACAGTATCGTAAATGCGTATAATTGCTTTGAGGATTGATTTTCGGAGTGATTGGTTTCTGAAGTGGTTGGTTTCCAGAAAGTTCAGAGAGCATCCAGCCCCTTTATATAGCTTTACCATCGCAATATATTGACGCCTAACGACTGCCCTCTCCTGATACGCGTCATCATCAGGTCAAACTGAAGCCATGCCCCTTACGAGAAGGGTGGAGAGGTCATCGCCTCGCCTCCCAAATCAGGATCGGTACCCGGTTGGTTCTGACGGGACAAGGAGAGCCCATACGGGGTGTTGGTTCGAGATGCTGTAGCCGAGCTCTCATCTTGACGTCAATTTTGATATACCGATGACTGTATCAAGTGCCCCGACCTAACTATTGATAGTGGCAGCAAGGGTGATTAAGGGCCTCTAATCGAGGAGGTTCGACTGGATACTGTGCTTCTCGTACTCTCCGTGAACACCGAGCTTCCCCTGGTCCTGGATAAGTCAGCTTGAAGCTGGTGTCGAGGTATGAAGATTGGTCGTGCTAGCCGTTGGGCACGCGGCAAACATGTTTTGGGGGCAAATTTTGACCAGGGCCTGGCGCGTAAGACTGGGTGAAGGGAGGCCTCATCGTTATTTGACGTAAACCAGACCGGCCACCAGTTCTTCACGATGAGGTGAGAGACCGTGGCGGAGCAGGTTGATTGTTAAGCCGGGGAGTTCTCGGAGTTAAGGGTTATGTATACTGTCTGCCTGGATGTAGATCGTAAGCAGTAGCTTGGGAAAATAATCAGGTGAACATTTGACTAAAGAGTCAAATGGTTTGATGATTAAAATATAAAATATATAACCCTGACTCGACATGTGCGGGCGTTCGTGGTGCGCGGAATTTAGCAAGTAGAACGACGCGAAAGCGAAGAATTCTTCATAATGATGCCAAGAACCATATTCCGCCAGCAGAACAGCCCAGAGACCTCCGTCATTCCCAGTCGCCTAATATGAATAGACGGCAGGCCCTGATGTATTATCTTAGCTAGCCGGGACACCATCTCGCGTGTCGTAGCCCATCATACCATCAGCGATGACCAGGTGCAATAATGCAGAGAAGTGGCTGGTCCTTCCACATGTTCGGTGGTCATGTATAACGACCTCAGAGATTCGCGGTAAAGATGTCTAGCTATTCTTCGGTGTCCGCACTGGGCTTGAAACAGCGCTATGCGTAGGCATGCGATAAAGTTGAAGGGAATGAATGATGTTCACTGCAATGATTGTGATGTGAGTACAACTCAACCAAAGCGCGCCAACCCAGCAGCTCTTTTGTCTTGAGATCTTTAGTAGAATCACTTCTGCTAAATCAGAACCAGTCCCCATCTTTCGGAATAGTTAGCCAGAACAAGGCAGTTATAGCATCGTTCTTCCCAGCTCGCCGAATAAGCCAAGTCTTTCGCATCCGATCGCGTAGGAAAGAGAAAAGCTGTCGAGGAAAAGGAATGCAACCACCCAATCCAGGAGGTTAAAAGAGTTGACCCCCAAAACATCTCATCCCGTAGCATATATCGGCATATACATATCTGCAACGGTGGCAGGGTTGGTTGTGATCCGAAGATGCTGCATAGTGCCACTGGCAGAGGAATGCGACTTCGTCCTCTCCGACACTGAAGAAGCAACTCCAATGGCAACTGTTAAAGTCACAGGCGCAAAGTTTGAAGGAAGGAAGGAAGGGGATGTCTGTGATGTCTCAGAAACGCATAACCTCGGATAAACTCCCGGATCTGCAGGAACTTGTGGTTGAGCGAGCGAGCAGTTGAAGGAAGGAAGCGTAAGGGTAGGGGCAAGGTGGCCTGATAGAACGGAGATTCTGCCGAGAACTCACCACCACCTGCATCTGCACCTGCATCTGATCCTGACCGGTGAAGAGGAAGCAAAGTCTCGACCAGACAGACTCGAACCGGGAGAGCCGAAAATGGTAAAAAGAGAAAGAATCGCAGCAAGCCTATCCCCCGTCCCGCATCCCAGACAGCAGCAGCAATTAATTAATCCGGAGAAAGGGTTGAAGGGTGAAGGGTTGAGGGTTGTGGGTTGTGCACCGGGGAAAAGCTACCCGAACGGACCCTTGCCGTCGCTCATGTCGCTCATCGGAGATGACGACGATGAGAGGAGAGAAAGAAGAAGTTTATTTCGTTCTAGAAAAGCTTGAGAGAGAGAGAGAGAGCTCTGCCAAACAAACCTCCTCGTGCTTTCATGTGAATCCCTCATCTCTCTCATCTCTGCATATGAAATTGAACCTCCACACTGTCCAGCTCTTAGTCTCTCAGTCTCTCTCTTCCCCCAACAGCTGGGGCAGATCCAGACACGTGCTTCCGGCCGTTGGGATGCAGCTCTGCTCTCTTTCTACCCCTGATTGAAGCTGTCACTCTCACATGGAAATTACGGGCTGCCAAATAATGAAGATGAAGATGAAGAGGTCAAATCGATTGAAACTGTTTCTGTATCGGATAATCGTGGATGCCTGAGTAGGATAATTAAACGAGAAAAACCATAAACTATACACCATCGCAGATATCAAATATTTCACTTTGAAGCTTATTAGAGGGGAGAAGATGATGGTGCTGGTGGTGAGAAGTAGAAGCGATAGGGAATAAATATGTGTATGGGTGAAAAGAACAAGAAAACACGACTGTCCATATTCTCTCCCCACGTTGCCGTCCGTCTATTGTATTTGTTAAGCATGTGACTCCAATCCGATATGCATTGCTTCCCAGTCATTCTGCCTCCCAAACGGAAAAGGTAAAAAAAGAGATAAAAAAAGGGGTCGTTAAAAGCGTTGTAGTAATGGTAGATGGTCGACCAACGGTTGACGCGAGAAGGGAAAGATTAGAACTAAACCACCAACTTTTGCTGAGAAAAACTTTTTTGCCGTCGACGAGAGCTGGGGGCTCTCACCACGGGTGTACTGTGACGTCTGCTATTATCGTCTATTCGTTGAACCTGGTCAATCCCCGTCCCCAGAACGGGGATCACCACTAAAACCGCTCTCCGAGATCGGCACCGGCGACGGACCCGTTGGCCGAGTTGCTGCCCGACGAGAAACCGCTCCCCGGATTAAGCATGTCCTGGACGGCGACTTTGGGGACCTGCGGGACGGGGAGTTTGCGCTGGGAGCCGTCAGTCCGGGACATGATGTCGCTGATGCTGGGGCCCATGTGCTGCAGACCAGCACTGTAGGGATTGGGGCCTTCGGCCTGCGGTTCCATTGGAGCGAGAGCAGGAGTGTGCTGCAGCGAGAGGTGTCGGATGGAGGGGAGGTGGAGGTCTGTCGCTCCCAACGGTCGTAAGCGCGGAGAATGTGCAGGAGTGGCGAGCGGGGTGTGGTCTGGTGTTGGAGAGAGCGAGTCGTGGGAGAATGTGGGCGAGGATGGAGCGGTGGAGTTGGGAGAATTTGGCCTGGAACGCTTGACCCGATGAGCGTAGCCGTCCTCGTCCTCGTGGGAGTGCGACCGGGACATGGAGTGGGAGAAGGCGTAGGCGGATAATGAGGGCAGACGGCCGCTGCTGTGGTAGTGGTGTCGCGCGGGAGGGGTGTTGAGCATCTGGTTCTGAGGAGAGGTGCGGGCGCTCCCGTGGTGGTGGTGGTAGGGAGGGTGTTCTTCGCGCTCGACCTGGGAAGCGGCGGTGGCGAGGAGGTTGATGTCCATGCCACCGGCGGATGATCGCTCAGCGCCTGTTCTCGAGTACGAAGCGAGGCCCGAGGGTAGGTGGGCGTAGGCAAATGACTGGGGAGGTGAGACGTTGGGAGAAGCGACCTGGGAGACGGGAGCGGATCTGGTGATGGGTTTGCTGGGTGGAGGCATCATGGACGAGGAAGTGTTGGGAGCCGGGCTCTCCTGCGATGTGCCGGCGGCAGCAGCAGCGGCGGCGATGTGCTGGGCCTTGTTGCTGCGTCTGGAGTTGGGGTTGTTGTGGATGCGGGAGTGGCGGGTGAGCTCATCGGAGCGGCTGAAGCGTTTGGTGCAGCCGGGGTACTGGCAGGCGTGTGGCTTCTCGCCGGTGTGGGTGCGGATGTGCCTGGTCTGGTGCTCGAGGCGGTGGAAGGCCCTCTCGCAGAGGGGGCACTTGTAGGGTCGGGGGAGGTCCTGACGGACGTCGTCGTTCTGGGGACGGGAGCCCTTCATCAGGGGCGGGAGGAGGCTGACGGAGGGGGTGGCCATGGAGGACGGGTCGGGTTCGGAGACGTGGAGGGCGGGAGTGGAGGGGGAGTGGTGGTCGGTCATGGGGGTTGTTGTGTATGTCGAGCAGGTGTGGTGGTGGTGGTGATGGTGAGAGAGAAGAGGAAGAGAAGAGAAGAAAGAGAAGAGAAAAAGATGGGGAAGCGTGAGGGTTATGAAGGTTATGAAGGTCTTTCTTTTTTTTCCTATCTGGTTTTGCTTTTTCCTTTTCTGGTGGTATGTGGAACGGAAAGTTCAGAGGGTGGCAGTCTGGCAGTTCCTCGGACACACAGAGAAAGAGAGAAAGAAAGAAGAGATCAGATCGTCAACCAGGATGGGATGGTAGTGGGGGAGAGAGGAAGATGATAATGATAACCCCTTTCTATGGGTGTCTTTTACCAAGAAAGAAGAAGAAGAAGAAGAGAAGAAGGAGTGAATATGCCTTTATTTCTCTCTCTGTCTCTCTCTGTCTTTCTTTCTCTTTCTTCTGTCACTTTCTCTGTCTTTTTTATTGTTTTCTTTCTGTATCTTTTTTTTTCATCCTTTTTTTTCTTACTTTTTTTACTTTTTTTCATCCTTTTTTCCCGTGGGGCTCCAAGAAAAGAGGAAGGACGCTAACCCACCTGGGAAGTGCCCACCCTGTTAATTACGTATGTCTGTCCTGGGTATCATCGTATGGTATTACCCTGCTGTGTATCTTACGAACACTCGAACTCTGGGGAAGAGAAAGAGATGGCGGTGATGGTGATGGTGATGGTGATGGTGATAATCATGAAGATAGGATGATAGAGATAGAGAAAGAGAACAAGAGAGAGAACCAGCACTCAGTTAATTAACCTGATGCTGTTATCCTTATCATCATAGTCCTTATCTCTACTTCTCCTCTCCTTCTACTCTTCGGCGACTAGGGCTCAACCCTAGAAGAGTTCAACAGTTCGAGGTCTCTCCAGGGTACTCGATACCTCCACGGCCCAGACCACCGCTGCAGGAACCCAGGTACCATGGACCTCTCCCTTCAACGTTGCACAACACCACTGCTCCAACCAAGAAACGATCTCGATGGTGTGATTGTTGAACTGCTGACTAACCCCAACTGCAACGAAAATGCACCGGATCCCCTTCCGCCTGCCGCCCGACGAAAACCGTGTGGGGTTTCCACGCCTCACCTTGTCTTTGTCGATGTCATCCCCCACATTCTGCTCCCGCTTCTCCGGATGACTGACTGCCACAGATATATCTCTTCCTCCCTTCACCAGCCAAGGACTGCCAGTGTTGGCTGAGCTGAGACCCTGCCAAAGCAAACCACCGGGGTTCGTTCCAACCGATCATTCTCCCTGTCATGTTGAATCTCACTCCAAGAATAGCCCTCCCCCAGTCACCTTTCCAAGAGGAGTTACCGGAGTCAACCGTTCTGCCTGTCCGGATATTCTCAATTCCTCTTATCAACCTTTGACTCTCAGCAACCAAACGTGGTCACGCGGATGCTCGTGATAGGCTGAACCCCAATGTTACTAACAAGTCACTGGTTCACTCACTGAGGATCGGATCTTCCGCTATCTTTTTGCTTTTTCTTTTCTTTTTTTTTCTTGGGGCCGGGGAAATCTCCGTTGATACCATATTTTCTTACGGTTTACAACAATACCAAGTCCTGCCGCTTCCATGTGCCGCTCGTGGGTTCAACCATCTCTCAGTTCGTTCACCGGAAAGATCTCCTGCTATCGGATCTGACGAAGGGGACCCAGAAACTCGCCCACGATGGAGCTGGATGGAGCTGCTGGTGGGGTGGGTGGAGAGAGAAGAAAAAAAAAAGTGAGATAAAGCTGTGGCTCTTCCTGCCTCTTCAGGCTCATCTGATAAAAAAACACACAACGGGGTGGCAAATTGCTGTCATTCCGCCAATACAAGCCACCAGATACGGTGACATGAACACTGTATCTTAATACCACTTCGACTCCTTTAGAAAGACTCTCCAGCAGGCACTACTGGCAGACACTGGCAGACAGTCACTCTCTTCGCTGATCCCATTTTCCATCTGCAGAATCTACCCCAGTTCTCTCCCCAAGCCGATCCCGATCACCTCATACGCGAAGGATGATGTTGTCACCAGTGCCAGAGATGAAATCCGGGGAAAGCAAAAAGAGTCATCCCGCTTCCTCTCCATCTCTGTCTCTATCTCTCCCCATCTTCATCTCCATCTCATCCCGCACTACCAACCCTTCTTCCGGGGGGAACCTCCTATCGTATTACTAACCGGCTGGCCCATTCCGTGTTCAAGGTCCTGTTCAAGGGTTCTCTCAGGTTCTCCCCCCAGTTCTCTTCTGATTTACATATATTATTTCCCGCCTCTCTCCATGGGTTCGTACATATATTTCCGGCGATTAGGTTTCTCTGGCGAACTGGAAGACCACCTCTCCCCTTCACTTTCCCCCCTCCAATTCTCTCAATCTCACTCAAGGGTCTTCCTTGGCGGGTACCGCTGGTTCACAGAATACGCGGAAAAGTAGATACCATTCACTCACTCAAAGATAACCCCGACGGCATCAAAATAGTAAGAACGGTGGAGATGAACTACCCCAGAATCTCCTCCGTTACTCCAGTAGTAGATGAAACCCATCCGACTCCCTCTCCAACAAACCTGAGACACGTAGACCTTTTCCCCAAAACGGCCCTAGGACAAGGTACCAGGTACTCCAGACACCTGAATCAATGCAACGATAGCTTGTTGCCCCCGTCCATGCAAGCAAGAAGGTGGATTCCATTCTCCCACATCCTAGGCACCACCACTTCGATTACAACTGCCAGGACCATGTTCCTGGTACTTGCTACCTGCCTTCCCAGCGACAGGAAGCATATATTTATTGAACTTTGTTTGAACTTTGTTTCAGCGTCGGAGGTGTTGGCAGCTTGCGCGTCTACACATATATCAAGGCCGGGATCCAGCAACCTTTTATCCTTCGACGTAGTGTAACTACTACTCCGACATCTGTTGCTTCGGACGCGATGCGATGCGATGCAAGACAGGATGTTTGTTTGATAAGAGTAGACTTTATCCCTTTTTCCTGTTCTCAACCCGTCGAAGCCGAACATAACTGTTTTCAAGGGTCTAGAAAGATGTTTTGAAAGTCTAGAAAGACGCCGGAAAAGCTTAGGCGAAGGAGTGACAAGGTCAGACCATGTATATCCAGCATCGGAGAGGTGAGTGCAGTGCAGTACGGAGAGGAAAGGGCATCGACCCAAGCGAAGGACAGAAACTACACTACACTTCACTCCCGACACCCCCCTACACTGCCACCACCAATTGCCTTCCCCAAGGTCAGCCACGGGTGCTCGGCATCGCGGAGATGCGGGATAGCCTGGATGACATTCTCTGTGCTCTCCCTTCCTTCGGGAAAATTCCACATCGCTTATCTCGACCCGGCAGGAAGAATGCGGCGGTTAATGAGATAAGGAGACCGGGGAAATCTACTGACATTCTGAGAGAGGAGTGGCAACCGGGTGAAGGATGCCCGACGGGTTATCTGGATAATGGAATCTACGAGCTTGTGAACAGTCTCTTATCCACCCCCTCGATTCAGTGCACAATGCAAGTCTTGAACTCAGTCTTCCCTATCTTCACCCCGGTCTAACGACATCGATGAGGATATCGAAGAGCACAATCACATGCTGGATGAGGAAAGTCAAGGCGCAAGCAGAGAGAGAAAAGGCAGAAAGAGAGAAAGACAGAAAAGAGTCTAGCCCTCTCCCCAGATGTTAGATAAGCTTGATAAGATGTAAATCATCACGTCATCACCTTGCGATTCCTGTCATGACATACTGTATGTATGGTATGTATCATACGTGTCATGCAAAGTTACAGAGTTGTTGAGAGCAGAAAAGTAAAAGTACATGAGTACATGAGTACATGAGTAAATGAGGGTACATGAGGGTACACAGCAGACACTGCACCTTCTCCGGTCTGCCAAGGTTCCTGGACATCGCCATAGCCTTGTCGTGATAAGAAATTTCTGTTCCTTCATCCCGGAAGAAAACACCGAGGATAGCCCGAACACCCTGTGGCTCTCACTTGTGGGGAGGAAAGATTTTCAGCCGAGGACTCAGCCAAGCCACCACACAACCTCGCAGTCTCACACCGTGTCAGTCCACTGGCGATGGCGATGGCGAGAGCGACGGTGACGGTGACGGTGACGGTGATGACTCATCGCGTTCCGTTGGGAAATATCCCCGGAAGTTACTCTTCTCTTCTTCTGCTGAAAATATCTGCATTATCCGACTTCTTCGTCTTTTCCGGCAGCGACGATGCCGAACAAACCACCTCGGGACAGGACCAGATATCGCTCAAAAGGAGAGGCAAATCTTCCTCTCTCGGATGCATGAACGAAGACCACCTGCCGAGGGTGGAGTCCATCTTCATTTCCCTCCCTATCTCTCCCACCAGGTGGTTAATCTCCCCCCCCCCCACGGTGACTCTCGGTGAGGGTGAAAGCGGCAAAAGGAAGCAAAAAGACTCGAAAGAGGACAGATCACGAGGAAGGTATCTTCGGATCATTGTTGTTCCTCAGGAGATAGGGCTTGGACTCTCCTTGCCCTACCTCCTCACCGCCTAGTGTAATGATTGGCCTGGTCGAGAATTCTGCCGTGTTTCCCCGTCATGTGGAGAGAGCAAAAGAATGACTGACAGAAAGGGGAGAAAGAGACGCTCTGAAGGAGAGAGACAGTGACCATGAGATTTCACCCGCTCTATCTTTCCTCTCACCACTTCAATCTTCACTCTCTTTCATGGGCAATGTGAAATATGATCAATATCTCTCCTTATTATCTACTCTCCAGACTTAACACTATCCCCTTGACTGCCGTTCGCTGAGACAGACTCCCTCATCCCCTGCAATGGCTCCTCCACGACAGCAACGGAATAACCCCAACAATGATGACTCCCGCTCCGAAGCCTCCAGCACCAAAGCCGGAGCTCCCAAGAGCCGGAGAGCTGCCAATCCCCCCTCCGGGACCTTCGGTGCCACCATGACAACCAAGGAGATGAAGGTCGCGGCCGCTACCACCGCCGTCAATGCCTCGGCGGAACCTGAAGCTGACCGATCTAGCGCTGGTCCAGGAGTACGTTATTCCTTCCATCCTTTCTAGTCCTCACTCATTGGCTAACAACGGTTCGGCAATTATAGATCGCCTGGTCGCAAATGCCTCTCGAGATGCTCCACGACTACCGCCACGCCTACAACCTCTCCACCCCAAGCGCCTACTCTACCCCCATCGCCTCCATCGTCCTCACCCAAGGCATCGGCCTCCAATCCCCCACATCCATCGCCGCCCGCCGGAACCAAGCTTCCCACGACCCCCAGCGCAAGGGCAAGGACACCACCTCCACACTCCGTCGCGAAAGCACAGACAGTCGCAGCGGGAAGGAGACCGGCCGCCAACGGTCCGACAGGGAGAAGGAACGCGAGAGATCCCTCCACCGAGTCGCTGCGGGCGGTGGCGGTGCACAGGGACCTCCAGGGCGAGTCACCAAGGATAACCTCGCGCTCGCGGTGCGGAAACACTTCAACAACGTCGCCCTGGTGGAACCGGAGGCGATTTCTCGGTTTCTATACAAGGTCCGTGAGGAAGGGAAGGGTCGCGAGTTTCGGTTGAGGTTTCAACCGTGACCCGTATTCCTCTCCTCTCGTCACTACTTCGTAGCGTCCTACATTCTTTTTCTGCTTGTTTTCGTACATGATACCAATGATTCCTACATAAATATGGCGGGCACTATTCGGGGTTATCTGGGGTATGGCTATTGGTGGGATTATTTTTACTTCAATTCTTCTCTTTTTTCTCTACTCCTATCCTTCCTATCTTTACAGTGTATACCTATACCCTTAAGGTTTCCAGTACTTAACTAGATGGGCGATTTGTCCAAATAAACATTGTTAAGTCGTAGTGTGTAATAATATTCCTTAAATTTGCCGGTACCTATCTGTCGCCGCTAAAGTTCAAGTCCACCCAAAAAATATATTTATCTACCGCTATCCAACTTTGTCCGAGAACTTGTGCAAACATCACATCTTAGCCAACTACAAGTCAATACTTTGGGCTCTTAAATATCGACCGGTAGAGTTCAGATGATAATCTTCCAGGCCTTATCGGAGCTGGACACGGAAAGATATAGATGCCACTACGACAAGCAAGAACTAGTAAACAACAAACATCAAACTTGAAGGCTATCACGAATACTAAACTAAACAAAAAGATAATTGCAATCAGAAACGAAACGATGAGCACGTCCTTCGAATCAAAGTAGCATGTGTATGCAGACTGTAGCTCGTGTATCTATATATTTTGCCAATCGAACAGGTGTGGCGCTATGTATTGGGTCGATGTGTCTACTGCGGTACGTACCCTAGTTTATTTCCAGGCGTTGAGTCCTGCCCAAGGGTCTGACGTTGACTGGGACTGTGATCGGGCGTGGTGATGCTGGCTTGACCCGTACGGTCTGCTTTGTGCATAACCACCCGGTCCGGATGGCGTAGGCCCAGTTGTCGGCGGGTAGGTAGTCTGCGGAGGCCTGGGGGGCGGAGGAGGCGGTACGTATCCTTGCGGCATGAATTGCGGGGTGTGCGAGGGTCCAGGTGGGGGAGGTTGAGAGCTGGATTGAGTGCCATAAGGTCCCGGGGTCGAGGAGTAGAATTGTTGATGGGGTGGCGGGGACACTGGTGTTTGATAGGGGTATGCCATTGGGTTGTATCCCTCGGAGAGAGGCGCTGCGGCTCCTTGTTGATAAGGTTGTCCCTGTACATACCCACCGACCTGAGGCCGTCCAGGAGGCGGGTAGGATGGGTAGGAAACCGAAGGAGACCGCGAGGAAGGAACATTCTGGTGACTCTGATGACTTGATGTCGTAGGGTAATGAGGGGAGATAGGCGGTGACCTCGACGCTGTATAAGCATTCTGGTAGGAAGTTGCGGTGACAGGGGATGGTCTCGACTTTGAAGAAGAAGGTGACGTGGATGAAGGGGGCTCCATGGACAGACGTTCCATCAACTGCTTTAATTTATCCCTTTCCCTGTCTTCGTATCCAGACGCATTGCTGGCTTTGTCCCGCTCAATTTGGTTCAGAAGCTGTGCCCCTTCGGACCTCCGATTGTTGACGAACGTGTCCACATTCTTCTTCAAACTGTGCACTGTTCCCCTCATCTCATTGTAGAAGTTCTGCGCTTGCGAGAGTCCCGAAACTAGATCATTAAAGGAGTTATATGCTTTTCTATATTTCGACGTCACGGCATTGCGTTGTTTCGTGATGGACTCATATTTCGACTGTTCTGACCGCACCCGTTTATCCTGTAGCAGATCACCGTATGTTTTGGTGAGCTCTTTCATCAGTGCCGTCTGCTTGTGCGTGGCTTGAAGGATTCGGTTCTGATGGGGCCTGAACTTCTCTAGCTCCGTTTGGAAAAGCTGACTTTCGTGGCCAGGGATGGACTTTTTATTGAGAATGAGCACGTTGGAGATGTCGTCGTTGTGGACCTAATCTTGTTAGAAATATTCAACCTGGGGAACTCGAATGTCCCTACCTTTTCCTTCAGATCCTTTAGCACTTGTGTTCGCTCTCGCTTCACAAGGTTGAGTTTCCGGAGTAGTTCTTCGACTCGGGCAATCTGGTCCGCAACAGGCACCCCCCCTTCTCCGTAGTCTTCGTCGAGAAGATTGCCTTCTGGTGCTGGAGAATAAGGGCTGTCGTGTCCGTTCTTTGACTTGCCCTGTTTCGCCCCGGCTTTAACCATCGCCCGTTGGAATAAGATATCCGCTTCGTCGGTTTCACCGGCTGATCGCATCTCCTCAAAGTCGTCCTCATGCTGCCTCGAAGTTGCTTGAAGTTGGGCATCACTCGTGCTTGCCTCATCCACAGTGTTGCGATAGCTTTTAATATCGCTACGAAGGGTCGAGGTTAGTCTCGAACTTGGTTGCTGAGTCCAGTCGGCCCCGTATTTTGATCTCATCTTCTCACAAACACTTTCCTCCATATCAAGTTGTTTTGAACACTGCTCCAATGTGCTTAGTATGGATGCCTTGTGGTCCTGAAGCTTCTCAAACACCTTGTAAAATGGTTCATGCCCGGCCAACTCCTCGCACCACTGCGTGAATTCTTCGTCGACCGTAATCTCTTGGTCCATGCCTCCTTTTAGAATATTCAGGCTCCCCGGAAGCTTTAGGTAATCTAGACTTGCAGCCATCTCTCCATTGGTAGTCTCCACCCTCTCCGCTTCCGCACGAACCAGCTTGGCCTTCTCTTCATCGTATAAACTTGCAGACTCGGTTACAGACATTGGGACAATTTTCTGGAAAATATCGGGCCCAATAATCCTCTGGATATCCTGCCCTTGGTAGAGTTCGCTAACTGGAATGGCCTTGGCTGCAGGGAGCTTTGAAATCGCCGACAGGCCAGCTTCACCTGGGACAGGCTGATGGTATATGAAATCGTTGTCCTTGATGGACGACGCTAGCCTCTCCTGCACGTTGGCCAATTGTCTCTTGATCAACTCTGTCAAACTTGTCCCAGCTTCGGAGGTGAGGTTCGAACTCGCGGGGACAAAAGAAGGGAACGATTTCGCCCAGCTCAACGCACTCGTCGATTGCTTTTCGGCTACCTGCAGGCGCGCAATACAAGTTCCATACGAACCAGTATCATCATCGGCAAGGGCTTGATAGTAACATGCACAAGAGGTCATATGGGAAGCTTTTGCCTGGGTCACAATTAACCAAACTTTCTCGAACGTGCCCTTTGACATGTTTTCTTGTATCCCTTCAGCAGCTTGAGAATATAGATAGGCGGCCTGGCTTGCAAGTTTCGCCAGAAACCCTGGCTTCTTCCCATCTGCGACCTGCTTTTCCAAAAAGACTTCTTGGCCTTGTGCGAGTGTAATTGATATCAATGTCTTCACCGTGTCCCTGCTCAGGTCCGTGGAAGGAGCGTGAAGGAAGTTCTCGTTTATATAGGTAAACATGCCGGCCGAAGCCTGGAAAGAGTGGTATGCGGTTTTAAGCCCAACATCCTCAGATCGGTTTTGGTTGGCAGCATGGCAGGAGAGTACGGCAGAAATATTGAATATAATCGACGCTTTCTCGTACGCTAATGAATATTGGGAGGTGGGTTTAAGTGTGAAAGCATCGTACCTAGGTAGCGTTGTAGTTAGCACAGGGACTAGGCGTATCAAGGGATGCGAATTGAATCAGCAGCGAGGTATCCGTACCATGTAAAAGAGATTTTGATATGGTTCTCGTCGACCGGAAACCTCAGATCCAAGAGCTCCAGTTGCCCGTAATACCGGTATAAAAGATCCCGCCCCGCAGCGCTATCTTTACCCGCCCCCCTCATATCCTGTCGCAACCTGTTCAGGGTTGCGCATTCCTCTGTGTATCGCTCTGGATCATCGCCGTATGTCTGCCTGATATAAGCTTTGAGCGGTTGGATCCAGTCAATCTCGTTGGTCTGCTTCAGCGGACTAGATATCATCGGTGATTGAACCATCTTGGCGGGGATGTCAGAGCGACGGCTCCTGTCAAGCCAACGGTCGGGCCAGCACAGCAAATGTTATTCCAGCACGGCGTCACTAGTGAACGGGGGTAAAAGATAAGGCGTATTTAAAGTCGCTGGCGTCGATGGTGGAACTGAAGAGGGTGGCGCTGGCGGGCGATGACGATCAGGTGGGTGATGTAACGAAGTACTTGGCTAGGGCGGGATTCGAGCTGATATTAGATCGAGAAGAGGCCTCGCATTGAAGGATTCCTTGTCATTCAATGCCTAACAACGATGGAACGGGAGTTAGCATGATGTTCCCCCTTGAATTGTGTGCAGAGAGAGTGATATCCTCAGTTGCTGCCCAATCGTTTGTTTGTTTCAAGGTATGAGGCATCCGCATTCCGCATCCGCGCGCTTGATGATGATGAATAAGAGCGACAAGCGAAAAGAATGAAAAGGGAGAGAAAAGAATGCGCGACTTGATTGTCGTTGATTAAATCATTAATTTTACTTCTCTAAAGAAATCTAAATGCTAGTATTATGGCAGTAGCAAG
Organism: Arachnomyces sp. PD_36; assembly: GCA_032988195.1. Classification (NCBI taxonomy): domain Eukaryota; kingdom Fungi; phylum Ascomycota; class Eurotiomycetes; order Onygenales; family Arachnomycetaceae; genus Arachnomyces; species Arachnomyces sp. PD_36. The sequence goes on along the minus strand of JANTQE010000017.1, from coordinate 751,366 downwards.
AGTAGAGATCGATAGCTGTCCTGCAAATGTAGATATATGTACATCTCCAACAGTATCCCCAATGATGGTACCTATAATACAATCCCACCCCCTATGAAAACAAAAGACTCTATGATGGTTTTACAGCAAGCCAGCCCGGATAGTCAAACATCGCTCCCCAGCGACACCACACTCGCCAGCGCTATGATGGTAAGAAACAGATTATCGCCTTCCGTTAACATTAACCGGAGGACTTCTTCGACTCCTCGTCACCCCCTTTTGTCGCATCTTTGTCTTTGCCTTGCTCTTTGTCGCCTGGCTTGTTCTCGGTCGGCGAGCTATCACTATTCTGCTGTGTTAGCTTGTGCCAAGCAGATTTGAAGAAGCCCTCATTCTTGGGAGAATCCCCGGAGTCGTTGTTGGGCGTATCGGGGCTACGGAATGGTCAATCCCTGAAGACTGAAAGTGAAATGGGGCAGGGGAGACTTACTTGTTCTTTCCAACGTTCATAACCCGTTTCGCGGATTTATCTCCCATCTCGTCCGCGAGAACTTCCAGGATAGTCCTTTGACTAGAGTTCAGATATTTAGGCATGTTCACCTTAAATTCTACCTTCAAGTCTCCGTGGGCCGTTCTCCGTCCGCCTAGTTTCCGCATCCCCATCCCGGAAAGTGTGATTTTCTCGCCGGTTCCAGTTCCAGTGCCCACCTTCACCTTGGCTTCACCGTCTAGGGTCGGGACTGTCACCTCGCCCCCGAGGATAGCCGTGGTGAGCGGAATTGAAGCGGTGTAGAGGATGTCGGCCCCGGTTCGGCTAAATCGTTGATCAGGCGCCACCCGGATGAAAACAAAGAGGTCTCCTCGTTGCGTTTGCGCGCCGGGTTCTGCGGACGTTCCGGTCGGTGGCGCGTCACCCTCGCCCGCAACTCGAAGCCGCATACCGTCCTCAACTCCGCCCGGAATGTCGACATGGATGGTTTTCCGCTCCCTTACAACACCATTGCCTCCACAAGGGCTGCATTCAGACCCTCGGGGGATGGTCACACCCTGTCCACCACATGCATTGCAGGTGCTTGCCATTTGGAAGCCGCCCTGCATGAAGTGGACACGGGTTCCTGATCCACCGCAGGACTTGCACTGCGTACGTTTCGTACCCTTCTTCATCCCGTCACCTTTGCAGGTGCCACATTGGGTCAACGGGGTGATGAATATGTCCTTGCCGGTTCCCTTTGCGGCGTCCATGAAGGAGATGTTTGTCTGGACCTCGATATCTTCGCCGACCAGTATCGATTGTTGAAAGGGCCCACCACGTCCTCGTCCACGTCCTTTCCGTCCCCCGCCCGCAAAAGCGCCAAACAAATCCTCGAAATTTATATCCGCACCGAAACCGCCCGGGAACCCTCCTCCCCCGAACCCATGGAATCCTCCAGCTCCAGCTCCAGCACCAAACCCTTGGCCACCACTGGGGTCAAACCCAGCACCTTGGTCGAATGCGGCAGACCCGTACTGGTCATAGGCGGCTTTCTTTTGGGGATCCGACAGCAACTCGTAGGCCGACTGGGCGTCCGCAAACTTCCCCTTGGCGTTTGGGTCCTTGTTCGTGTCGGGGTGGTACTTCTTCGCCATCCCATAGTAGGCCTTCTTTATATCGGAGCTCGAGGCATTCTTATCAACTCCAAGCACATTATACGGGTTCTGGGTAGCTTGGAACGGGGAAGATGCATGAAAGCTCTAGAGATGTAGATACTGTTAGTCTAAGCTGTGAAGCTACTGGTGAGCTAAAGGGCATACTCTAGCGTGTGGTTTTAATGGTTGAAAGCTAGCCGATGTAAGAGAGGGGCGTCGACGACTGCTAAATGATCTGCCACAGTCTGTAAAAGACCTGGTCTGGCCCTGTCCTCTTCGAATCCCCGAGCATTGATTTGAACATTGCAGCGTAGAGCTTCGCAAGAGACGAGTAGGAATAGCAGCTGCTTTGGGCAGCGCACAACCGGGGGTGCCCATCTGCAGGAACGTATGCAGTAGAATATCACGATAAGCAATTGCTCAATGCGATTAAAGATAGAAGAAGTCGACAGTTCATCCAAGAGAACTTCCGTGTCTTTTTTTCTATCTTTTTCTGTTGTTTTTGTTCTAGAAATCGAACGAAAGAAAAAAAGTTTCGATGATGAGGCGGGATGGAAAAACTGTTTCCCCGTCATGATTTCACTTCCATCAATAATCAATTCTTCGTGAAGGGAAAGAAAGAAAGAAAGAAAAGAGCTTTGATTTCAGCTCCGACTCCTTACTTTTCTATTTGTTTAAAGGGTTAATTCAGCTATCGGGGTGATCGGTACTTGTGTTATATCTTCCCATATCTACTGCCGTTCTTTTCTCTGTTTGCTCTTAGAAGACTTCCGTGAGCATGCTGCGAGGGCAGCGATTGCCATGGAGAGTGGCCCTCCGCCATGCGCAACGAAACATTGCCATTGAATCAACTCTTCCATACCACCAGAGATTCTTAATTGAACCGCGCCTAGGGAACGGGTCTTCGCATCTCCTCCCTCAGTTTCGTCCCATCTCACGGAGCTTCACTTCCAGCCCGGCCCGACGAAAAGATAAGCCCGCCTCGGCACCACCGGCCGCGGAAAGCGAAGAAAAGGATGGAGAAAAGAAATCGGAGGATGAAGTAGAGCCGGATAAGGAAGAGAAACCAAAGTCCGAGGTCCCCGCAGAAGAAGGGAAGGGCAAGTCGGGAGAATCTCCTGCGCCTATACCACCTTCCGGTGGGGCCGCAGACTCGAAACCGAGCAGTGCCAGTAGCGGTGGAGGGTCAGGTTCTGGGAATGGTGATGGCGGGAAGAAGGGTAGGAAATCATCTTCCGACCGAGCTTTGCAGAAGCCCAGTATCCCCGATGTCTACCCGCAAGTCATGGCAATACCAATCGCAAAACGACCTCTTTTCCCCGGTTTCTACAAGGCGATTACGATACGAGACCCCAATGTTGCAGCAGCTATACAGGAGATGATGAAACGCGGCCAACCGTACGTTGGTGCTTTCTTATTTAAAGACGACGCGGCCGATAAGGATGTGATTGACAACGTCGATGATGTGCACGATGTCGGAGTGTTTGCTCAGATTACAAGCGCATTCCCCGTTCAAGGAGAAGATAGCGGCTTGACTGCAGTTCTATACCCCCACCGCAGGATCAAGATGTCTTCACTGGTTTCATCCCAAGACCAATCCAAGAAGACCGACACTGAGCAACAACCCGCCAAGGACGCTTCCACCGAGAAGCAGGGCGACGTTGTAGCCAGCTTTGAGGAGAACGCTGCCGAAAATGCATCCAAAGAAACCCAACCCTACGAACCAACCTCGTTCCTCCGCAAGTACCCCGTCAGCATTGTATCCGTGGACAATCTGGTAGAAGAGCCTCATGACAAGAAAAGCCCTGTTATCAAGGCTGTGACGAGCGAAATTGTCAACGTCTTCAAGGATGTTGCCAACCTCAACCCATTGTTCCGTGACCAAATCTCAACGTTCTCGATGAGCCAATCTGCCGGCAATGTAATCGAGGAGCCAGCTAAACTGGCCGACTTTGCGGCTGCTGTTTCCGCTGGCGAGCTGAAGGAACTACAGGACGTCTTGGAAACTCTGAACGTGGAGGAACGGCTTTCAAAAGCACTCGTCGTGCTCAAGAAAGAGTTGATGAATGCTCAACTACAGTCCAAAATCTCCAAGGATGTTGAAGCTAAGATCCAGAAACGGCAGCGAGAGTACTGGTTGATGGAACAGATGAAAGGCATCCGCAGGGAACTAGGGATAGAATCCGACGGCAAGGACAAGCTTGTGGAGAAGTTCAAGGAGAAGGCGGAAAAGCTGGCCATGCCGGAAGCTGTAAAGAAAGTCTTTGACGAAGAACTCAACAAATTGGCCCATTTGGAACCCGCGGCGTCCGAGTTTAATGTTACGAGGAATTACTTGGACTGGCTAACCCAGATTCCTTGGGGTAAGAGGAGCGCGGAGAATTTTGGAATCAAGAACGCCATGACTGTGTTGGACGAAGACCACCATGGGCTGAAAGATGTTAAGGACCGTATTCTAGAGTTTATCGCCGTCGGAAAGCTTCGCGGAACTGTGGAAGGAAAAATCCTCTGCTTCGTCGGGCCTCCCGGGGTCGGAAAGACTAGTATTGGCAAGTCTATTGCTCGTGCGCTGAACCGAGAATACTACAGGTTTAGTGTTGGAGGATTGACTGATGTTGCTGAGATCAAGGGCCACCGACGCACCTACGTTGGCGCGCTCCCTGGCCGTGTTATCCAGGCGCTTAAGAAATGCCAGACGGAAAACCCCTTGATCCTTATCGATGAAGTTGATAAGATTGGGAGGGGCCATCAAGGTGACCCGTCCTCGGCCCTTCTCGAACTCCTCGACCCCGAACAAAACTCTTCCTTTTTGGACCACTACATGGATGTGCCGGTGGACTTGTCCAAAGTTTTATTTGTGTGCACCGCCAACATGACCGATACGATCCCACGGCCCCTCCTAGACCGGATGGAGATGATTGAGCTTTCCGGATATGTAGCCGACGAGAAGATGGCAATCGCCCAACGATACCTTGCCCCAGCGGCTAAAGAGCTCAGTGGACTGAAGGACGCCGACGTGAAGCTTAACGAATCTGCCATCGAGGAGCTCATCAAATCGTACTGCCGGGAAAGTGGAGTACGAAATTTGAAGAAACAGATCGAGAAGGTGTACCGGAAAGCTGCCTTGAAAATCATCCGAGACATCGGAGAGGACTCCCTACCCGCCGAGGCGGCATCATCGGAGAGTGACCAGGCTACAACTGAGCAGGAGACTAAGAAGGATGAAACTGCGACCGAGGAGACCTCTGACACTGCAAAGGCTACGGCTGAACCTACGGCGACTCCTGTTCCCGACAGCGTTCACGTTGACATTGGGAAAGGTGACTTGAAGGACTACGTTGGGCCCCCGATTTTCACGGCCGATCGACTTTACGATGTCACACCTCCGGGTGTGGCTATGGGATTGGCATGGACGAGCATGGGAGGGGCCGCCTTATACGTGGAATCTATCCTGGAGAACACCCTGAGCTCATCATCTCGCCCTGGCTTGGAGCGAACCGGAAACCTCATGAATGTCATGAAGGAATCGACCGTGATCGCCTATTCTTTCGCCAAGTCCGTTATGGTCAAGAATTTCCCAGAGAACCAGTTTTTCGAAAAGGCGAAACTACATCTCCATTGCCCAGAGGGCGCCGTGCAGAAGGATGGTGAGGATAGAACTACATATTTACATTCAAGAATTCTATGGGGCGCGCTAATTCGTTGAAAATTTAGGTCCATCCGCGGGCATCACTATGGCATCTTCTCTCCTCTCGTTGGCTCTAAACAAACCGCTTGATGCGACCGTTGCGATGACTGGAGAGCTTACTGTGACCGGGAAGGTGCTCCGGATTGGTGGGCTACGGGAGAAGACAGTGGCCGCACGGCGTGCGGGAGCGAAGACGATCATTTTCCCAGCGGATAACATGTCTGACTGGCTCGAATTGCCCGAGGTTTGTCCAACCGCACTGTTACATTTGTTTCCCTCTGCGCAACGCACGCTAACTTGGATTTCCAGAATATCAAGGAAGGTATCGAGGGGCATGCGGTCGGATGGTACTCGGAAGTGTTCGACCTCGTCTTCCCTGATATCGACGCCGACGTCGCCAATAATGTGTGGAAATCACAATTGGCAGAGCCAGCCTCCGAAACCAAAAACAAGGTAGATGAGGACGATGATTAATTTCTACCATATCGCTTGATTGATATCCACGACACGCTTCTCTTTATTTCAGTTTTGTATATTCCTTTTCTCACCGTGTACCATTCGCATTGATACGCTACTTTCCTTCTTCAGCACGCATGGAAGCGGAGTCGGTGGTATAAGCACAATCGCACAAGCAAGACGCATTTAGATTTGTTTTTGGGGTTTCGTTACATGTAACATCGCCAACGAAAAGCACCATCTTTTTTTACTCTCAGGCTATGGAAGGTTGATGGGTGGTGGTGCTGTGTATGTACGTTAGGAGGAGAATGGACGGGCCAGAGAAAGGGGAGGAAAGGGGGAAGAAACTCCACTCCAAAGAAAGAAGCAACCTTTGCTATGTATAGACATTTATCCGGATAATATTACGTGGATGGGCGAATCTTCATTTGTTTGGATATAGCATTCTATCTCCCAAGTTGTTCGCAGCAAACCCCCTATCTCTCCCTTTAACCGGCGCCGTATGATGCAACAACATATCCCAAGCGGACACCAAAAGCGGGAGTCTTCAAAGATGCATACACATGGCCGCCGCAGCCCGCTCTAACGATTCCCGGTGTCCATGATCAACACTCCGTTCCCGAAGAGTAAAAGTTCTTACATCTTGCGCCGAGCGAGACCCGTGGCCGAGAACCATTGGCAGTTGGCTCGTCAACATCAGCACATTCTCACATTCTCACTTCCAGGTGACCAACTCGGGCGACGCGAAGAGATCAAAGCACAGAAGGTAAAATCTTTGCATGAAAGAAACAAGAAACTGGCGTCCTAAATTTCAAACCGGGCTTCTTTTGCGCCCTGAAATCTTGCATGCAGCTTTACTTCTTACTTATCTGGGGAAAGCATCGTTTGTATATCATTCTTCCACAAATCCAACTGCATTTTATTGCCTCTTTAGAAATAGTTTAATCATCGTCGTGCATTCAATTATTTTATTCAATTATTATTTTTTATTCTTCGTTGCACTGGAGAAAGCTGGTGAAACCAATCAACTCCAGGCCCAGAGGCAAGAATTACCACCAATTGCCCCTCCAAGCGCATCTCCATCACTATCACTCGGCCTCACTTTGAACCCCTCGTTCGTGATCAGCGACAAAACCTAGAGCGACGGCCTATCACGGCGTACACAAAGAGAGGGGAAGCAACAAAGTATCTGTTCGATTCATCTCCTTGGAATGGACGCAATAATGACATAAAATAGGTTCGAGGAAGATGTCACTCGGCAGGAAGAAAGAAAGACGATGACGATGCTCGGCATGAGGAACTTGACTCGCTTTTTTACTGCACAAATTAAAGATGCAGATAAGTGCTCGACGAATCTCCGCTTCCCCAGCTTGGTGGATTCAAGTATGTACACTCTCGGTCAACTATTCAAGGGATGATACTTTCAAGTTCTGAGAACATGAAGAGAGAACCGGATCGACCCCGAAGACATCGAGTGGGCCATGAATAATAAACGCAGACTTGTTCCCGGTTACGAACACGGCCCGCCCCGGAAGGACAAAGTCTGGTTCTTCTTTGCCGCCCCGATCAAATCGGACGGTGCGATCTACAAGCTAATCGTCCCACTGCTACCAGAGAAGATGGGAAGAGGTGGGCTCATGGTCAAAAAGCGATGGACATTCTCGGGCGTTGAAGGGGATCTCCATTCCGTCCGGTTGTCGGCTATGTGGACGGGAGATGTATGACAGCCAGTAGAAGTCCAAGGTTACACATGCAAATCTGCTATTTGGGCTCGGGCAACGGCTATGATAGCACGCGGAATGAGGAATTCAGCACTGGTTGTTTTCCCAAGGAAAATACACAGGAGAGACGCATGGCCATTATTGCACAAAGCCATTGTCCTAGAGAGAAGTCGGGAGAAACAGAGCAGAGCTATCCAGGCATCCTTTTGAGGCCTTGATGTTGGATATATATTTACTCTGTACTCACCTCCGATGTTGGCAAGCAGGGGTGGAGAGGGGTGCTTTCTGGTGGAAATTGGAGACTGGGGAGCGCGTTAATGTGCATGAGACAGGCAGTGGGGACGAGGCATTTCTCTGATTTACTCGGGAGCTTCTCGAGATCTGTCAAGTTCAGCACGATTGAGTAATTTGAGCTTGTTAATTAAGCAGGTGAAGATTCTTCCTTGTCCGGATGGGATTGTGAGGGGATCCAAGCTCGCGGATAGCAGAGGATCGTAGCAGGGGTTTAAATAAAGGAAAAGAGACGGCGTTCGCCCGAAAAGGTGCATTCAATTGAAGTGGTTGGAGTTGTTTGTGGTTTGGAATGCAGGTAATAATAGTCTCTTATGGAATGTTGGGAGAAGCTTCCGGGTGGAATGATTGAACAATTAAGTACAAGATCGGGGGGAAGCTCGGAGGATTTCTAAAAAGACGGCGCAGTGGGAAGATTACATCCCTGGCCCCTGCGAAGAGAAGAAGCGTTGAAATGCAAGTGATCACCTTTTCGGTTAGACGACGGCAGCTGGCGTGAGAGGCAGCGGCAGGCGAAAGAAGGCGGAAAGCGATCATGCGAAGCATCCGTTCTGTTCGGATCAGCTTGACCTTTTTGGGAGACGGTGAATGCAAGGAGAGGGAGAGGAAGAAGAAGTATCTATCTTGGGCGGCAGATGCGGATCTGAAACAAAGGAAAAGAAGACGAAGAGAGGAAGAGAGTTGTAAAGTGAGCGACAAGGCCACCTGTCAGCGATCGTAGAGAGCAGAGAGCACAAGAGCAGGGCGTTGAAGTGGTTTTAATTCTGTTGTTGAAGCCTCAGGACGTTGCTGAAAGGGCAATGGGAGTCAAGTAGGAGGCTCAGTTCGGCAAGTCAATTGGAGCCAGCGCATGTCGATACATGGATCAGGTACAGTAGTTCAACCAGAAAGAGTTAAAGGGGAGGTTGGAGGTTGGTGGGGAAGAGTAAAGAGAGTAAAGAGATGAAGATGAGATAGAAAGAAAACAGACAGGAAGAAGAAGAGTCTCATCGTCGTCGTGACTGAGGGTTAGTTGTTTGTTTTGCCAACTGTTGAACACTAGAAGATCTACTGTACTTCTTCCTTGTCGTCGTCGTCGTTGTTGTCGTCGTCCATCGTCCATCGTGTATCTACTTCCCTCTCCTCTTCTTCCCCTCCTTCTATCCTTCTACCTTCTATCCTTCTATCCTCACTCTCCCTCTCCCTTACCTCTCTTCCAGACAAACAGACCATCAGATAGCAAAGAATCCAACACGTACAGAGATACTATCGATGCCTCAACGCCACCATGGAAAAATGAAATGAAAAGTGAGTCTTTTCTCCCCTTCTCTTACCTGTCGAATCCCTGATCAGGCCGCCTTGCGTTGTCACTGATTCGATCCTTTCTTCATTTCTTCATTTCTTCATCTTCGTCTTCGTCTTCTCTTGCTGCCTTTTTTTTAATTTCTCTTTCTTTCGTTTGTGTGTTTCTTCTTCTCTTCTTCTCTTCTTCTCTCTCTTTCTCTCCCTCTATCCTCCTCTCATCTCTCTCGTCTCTCTCCTCTCCCTGCCTATCGCTTTCGTCTTCATGGGGCGGTGAGTGTTTTGCGTGTGTTCAGAAAATTTTTATCTTCAACGGTCTGAATTTCAGCCTCACTTATGCCTGATTCGATCTTTTCTCTCATCATTTTTTTTTCTTCCTGTTCTTCTTCCTCTTCTTCCTCCTCGTCGTCTTCGTTTTCTTCTTCTTTCTTGCGTTGCTTTGCTTTGTGTGCTTTGGTTCTGTTGTTTCTTCCTTTTTTCTCTGTTTTTTTCCTCTCTTTCTTTTCTTTTCTCTTCTTGTTGTTGTTTACTATGTAACCATCTATCCATTTGCTCCATTCTAACCACTTGTGTGATTGTTGAAGAAACAACAAAGAATAGGCACTCAATTGCCTCCTCAACCCACCAAATCATACCTCCGTGACTGACCTGTCCCCATTCCTCCCTGGACCAACCGAATTCCCCTTCGCGTCCGCCCTCCCCCGTGCTGCTGACTCTCCACCCTTCCCGGAAGACAAGACACTTTGCATATGGACACTCGCGTCCAAACCAGCCGGTCCTCTAGGTCACCAGTCACGCGGCTGCATCAAGTCGTTGTCGTACTGCATGGCCATCTCCATCGCCGGCAACCCGGAGAGCCGCCCAGGAAGCGTAGGGAGCCTGACCCGCCCCTTCTCCCTGTTTCCTGACATCGACAAGGGCCCGCACTCCAAGCACGGCATGTGGCATCGCTTCGGTCTGAGCAGATGGCTGGGACGAGACGACCCCAACAGCAGCTCCAACAAAAATAACCCTTCCCCCAAGAGCACCACCAACGGCTCCAAATCCCCCAACAACTTTTCCAACCTCAATGGCAACGGCCACCTTCGGAACACCACCAACAACGGCTTCCTGTCTCCCTGGAGCAGTGACTGGAAACATAATCAGCTGGCACGGAGGTTTTCCAAGAAAATTGGCGCTGGCCTCCCCCCGCCAACCGCCTGCCGGAGACAGGAATCAGAGCAGCGAGATCGCCTGGCTCCGAACGATCTCACCCTACGCCGGACTGTCTCGACAGATCACCACACCACCCTAAGTTCCCAACGCACCAGAAGCCCGCACCCACGATCCTCCACTCGCCTCTCCGCTCCAGAGGTGCAATGTTATCACGATAGCAACCAAGAAGTGACCGATGTCGCCCCCCCTGTCACGAATGACCTCGATTCGATGGATCTGGAACGCTTTCAAACCACCACCTCTGCCGATGGTGTTCTCTCCATCGACGAAGATATAGAGGATATGTTGGAGACAGAGTTAGATCGCAAGTGGATCTTAAACCTGAGCATGCGCTTCCGCGACGGTTCGGAACGCGAGAAATTCTTCATTACCTACGCAGAGGCCCCGAATCGCTGGAGAAGGGTAACCGTCACCTGTGATTATCGGGATGCTCCTCCCGACTCCCTGGAGCATGACCTCAAAGAACTCCGTTACCAACGTGATAAGAACGCCCAGATCTACAAGTCCATCCGTGAATCGCTTCCTGAGATCGAGTTTCACGACACTGTCACGAATCTCAAACTCGAAACTAGTGGCGGTCGCCTTCATGTCCACGTCTCCGAAGATGCCAATGAGGTCATCCCATACCCTCCCGTTTCCAACCTCGGACACCTCGAAACCCGTTGGTTCAGAGAATGTGAGTTGGAATTCGACGCCCATCTCTCTGGGTTTGTATACAAGGTGAGATCAAACGGGAAGCAATACATCAAGAAGGAGATTCCCGGTCCCGACACTGTCCCGGAATTCTTCTATGAGATCGATGCCCTGCACGCCTTGTCAGGCTCGCAAAGCGTCATTGGTTTCGAGGGCATCGTCATGGATGATGACATGCGGGTGATCAAAGGTCTCCTGATCAGTTACGCCGAAAAGGGCTCTCTTGCCGATCTGATCTATGACTATAGGGGCAATTTGACGTGGGAAAAACGCGAACACTGGGCAAAGCAGATTGTCCAGGGTCTCACCGAGATCCACGAAGCAGGTTATGTCCAAGGCGATTTCACCTTGTCCAACATTGTGGTGGATGAGAATGATAACGCTAAAATCATTGACATCAACCGTCGTGGCTGCCCGATTGGATGGGAACCGCCAGAAATTGTCAAAAAGATAGAGAGTAAACAAAGAATCTCTATGTATATCGGTGTCAAGTCCGATATCTTCCAGCTGGGAATGACCCTTTGGGCCCTTGCCATGGAAGATGATGAACCAGATAGGCAAATCCGCCCCTTGACATTGCCCGCGGATGCCAAAATTCCGGAGTATTACCGGAAGCTGGTTTCCATCTGTTTAAGCCCCAAACCCCAGGATAGGCTCTCCGCCAAGGAACTTCTCACATTCTTCCCACAGGATACCCGCCATGACTCCAAGGTCAGCCTACTAAGCCCACCGCAGGAGCAGGTATTCTATCTCGGTTCAGAGTATGATGCTTGCCATGCCCCGCAGTACTTGCAACCCAGTGCTGCGGCCGTCGGTCAACCCGCGGAGGAGATTACAATCATTAGCAAGCCTGCTTCCATGGCTGATGATCAATCTCAATACAACCATCATTGGTCGAATCCAGATCGGTTTCATCACCCCCAATTTCCACATGGGTCATCCGCAGAAACCAGAAACAATTCCTTTCTGGAAGACCATATGGAGCCACAGATCGCGATCATCGACCCTCATGACCAGACCCAAAGGTTGGATGAAGCGTATCTTGACGAAATTCCAGCCATGACCAGGGGAAGCTCCTTTAACCTACCAGATTCTCGCCCTACGGTAGATCGCACGCAAACCGTTCATTGCGAAGATGTCATCCATCCTGAGCTATACAACCCTAGCCATGGTGACCGTTCTATCCCGAATGACGAGCCAACCGTCGAGGCCAAGGAAGACAATTCCCTTTCGAATGCCATCCCCATTACCCATGATTTGTTCCGGTCTCTGCCAGAACCTACAAGTCTTCCGATCATGGAGCTAGGAACCCTCCCGGGTGATCTTGCCGGAGTCGGCGGGCACCCACAATGCTCCATTGATCACGGCTCGACACAGCTGATCAACCCATACTGGCCCGAAACCACGGGGCCCGACCTCCACTGGCTCCGACATCCCAGCTCCGAGAGTTGGGAAACAGATATCGGCCCCATCTCGCTGAACGTCGAACAAGACCCCGTACTCGGATTTTCCGACCTATTCAATTCGAAGTTACCCATCAACCCAGCGTTTACGCAACACTCTCCGCGTCCCCAGCCATGGAACGACCGGGATCATAATCGCTTCGGGCAATATCCCACGTAACCCAACCCAGACCAAACCCCAAAATCCTCTCTATCTCCAACTAGCAGCTGAACTCGCCAACCTTCCGCCAGCTTCCCTCGACTGCCGCCGAATTACAACAGTGAATTATCGCGACCCCATCGCATTGCATTACCCCGATACGATCATACCACTAATACCCCTTTTGCGAAATCCGTTCCCCCTTTTTATCAATTTACTTCATATGTCTTATATTACACTTTCCCGTTCGGCAACGAACCCCGAAAAAGAATCATTCACGACAACCCAAAAATTATCGTCATGACAAAAAAGTAGAGCGATCCACAGCGGATGGATGATCAAGTCAACGGTTTATGCTGCAACGTATCTCCTTTTTACTATCTCATTTACTATCATATATATATTTCTTTCTCTCTTAGCATGTCATATTTGGCGGGTCTTTCCTATTTACATTTATATATCATTTCTTGGAGTTATTCACCCCGGCGAATACGGCAGGCTTGGAAATCTCAATCATCCCCCTTTATCTGCTCTTCAACCCATGTTTCCTCCATCTACTGTCTTCCTTATTTTACATATGGCTTGCGGCCAGGTTTTGCATCCAGGTATTCTTTTCTTCCTCTCGGGCCGGTTCATTTCTCGATACACATCGACTTCTGGGACGGCACCCTTTGGTTTTGGCTTAACTTCTTTTCTTTTCATTCCATTGATTCCAACATTTTCCCAAAAACCATCCCCCTCCAACCCCCATTGAAACCCGCATTTTATGTGACGAATATGTATGCTACTTTTAATATCCAAAAACATCATCCCCCTTTTCTTCATCATCATCATCGATCGATCGATCATATCATATCGTCCTTTTGTATTATGAGTCAAGTCTATCTTGAACGAAACCCTTTACTGTACGTCCTTTCCCCTTCCCGACATCGGTCTGTACTCGTAGTATGTATGTGTGATCCAGCCCATGGCGAAATGAAAATTATACCTGCAACCATGCCGTGCAGAAGCCACGGCCGCTTTGTTCCAAAAATCTCCGCTCGCAAGGCTTTGTATTACTTACATAGATGATGTTGTTTCTGGCACTGTTGTGCAACCCCAAGCAACCTTAGCTAATTACTTAGGATGAATGCATATTGCCTCACTGGTAGATAAGAAGAAACGGCGCTCTCGCCCATACTCCGTGGGATGGACGGGAAGTAAATCATTGGCAGAAGCTCTCGAAAGGAAGGCAACCAATGGGATAATATAAAAAGGAGGCGGTAGAACCGACGATTCGTGCTCAACATAAGTTATTTGACAAAGGATTAATTATTTATTATAATACAGGCAACCACTTTCGAAACTGCACACGATAATCATAGTCATAATGTAAACAAATATGTTGATGTGGTGTGATGATGCAGGAATTCGGATTGGAGAAATGAAAAGAGCGTGGGTATCATACAAGTCGGACTCCCTCCATCAGCAGCATCCCAAGTGACTGACTATCACTATGTCCATCAAGCACTCTCAGCTAAACTTACATGCTTATCATGAAAAATGTGTAATTCTAAAATTGCCCCCCCAAAAGAACCTGGAAGAACAAATCCAAAGCTGGAGAATTGTTCTTAGGAAGTGCGTCAAGTCGTGGCTAGTCCTTGGATTCCTTAGGCTGTGTATCAGTCTCTGGCTCTGGCTTTGTTTCCGCCGGTTCGGCACTCTGGCTTGAGGGATCGGGTACCTCAGATGGAGCTTGTGCCTTTGTGACATCGGACTCGGGTTCAGGGTCGGTTGGGGTTTCGGGGGGTTCGGCAGTTTCCTCCGTCTTTTTGTCATCTTCTGCCGTCTCCGGAGACTCCTTCTCCTCTGACTCTGGCGCGGGTTTCGGTTCCTTGTCCGGCTCAGGTTCAGTCTCCCCAGGCTTAGTCTCTTCAGTCACTTCCTCGGTAGTAGCCTCGCCCGATTGTTCCGACTCTGCAACGGGCTCTTCGGTTTCCTCTTTCGTATCATCTTCCTCAGCCATTATCTCGATCGGCAACCCCTCTCTGATGGGCAACTCTCGCGTCTCTGGCCCAACATTCTCATTCTCGACGTCTTGCTCAGTCACCTTTGGGAGCTCAAGCACCGTGTCTTCCTCAAGATTCGACAGCTTTTTGTCCTCTGCTTCGTTTTCCGCAGCCTCTTCCACCCCCTCCGAGATGGTCGTTACACTCGCACCGGTAGATGGCGTGTGTTTGTGGCGTCTCGTAGTCGCTCCTGCGTTTACTGGAGTGGATGAAGACGCAAGGGAATCGCTGTCTCTTTGTAGAAGGGTCACCTTGGGTGCGTCTCCCCCGGTTGTCTCTTCCGCATCAATGCCTTCCGCCTCCGCCGGGATCGTGTAGTTATCTTCCGGTATCAGATTGTACACGTCACAAACTGTCTTGAAAAAAACGTAGAGGCCATCATGGCCTTCAACTTGCCAGAACACATCTCTGTGCTGAAACCATGCGTGCGCAAAGATGCGGTAGAGGCGGCGGAAAATGTTTGTCAGGTGTTTCATGCTCGTCTGGGGACCACCACCCGCCTCGGATCCGAGGGTAAGGCGGCTTGGAAAGTATTTAGGGGATGTAAGGATATTGGAGGCCCAATCGAGGGTGTGGCAGCAATAATCAATGGCGCAGCATGATTTCGGTGGGTCGTGAACAGCACAGAGATATTGCCATTCGGATGCGCGCATCTCAGGGCATGTTTGTGCTGAGCAAGGTGGGGATTCCTTAAAGAAGGCGGTGATTATATTATTCGTTTTCATGGTGAGAAAGCGGCAGAGCTCATAGAGCCAGAGCGAGCGCTCAATGCCCTCTGGGGGCTCCGCAAGCTCCTGCGCGATCTCACGTGTGATCGGAAGGACTGTTCTCGAGTTATCCGGGTTGGTATAGCTATAGTGCAAGGCTTTGAGGTGTTCTTGTAGTTGGAATGGGGAGTCCAACTAAGGCGATAGTTGGCAATTAGGATCTTCACATGGCCGCCATTCAAAGGGGGTGGGGGGAGGAAACTAACATCCGAAAGAGGAACTAGAGGAGGGCCTGCTGCCATGTCTGCAGCACTCGTTCCTGGCCTAATTCTTCGAAGCGGGCCTTCTGCGGCTTCACCTGCACCTTCGGGCTGTGTCTCGCTAACATTGCCAAAGGAGTCGCTCACCGTCGGGGATGCTGGACCGATCTGAACCTCAGTGAACGGAGGAGGGCTAGGAAGTCGAGGTGAGCTTGAAGGAGAAGCTCCTCCAGCGGCCATGGTTGGGCGTCCGCGAACAGTCGAAGCTTCGGAAGCTGCGTCTTCGTCGATGAGAGGAGTATATATCGGCCCGGTAAAACTAGGTGGCTCTATTTCGGTGTCTTCGTATTCGATGTCCTCAATGTACTCGACTTCTCCAACTTCGAGCTCATCAATTTCGACTTCGACTTGAGGCTCTTCCGCATCTGGCTGTTGGGAAAGCAGCCAATCATTGAAGTCCATCGTGGAAATTGTTTACCCGGTTCCGTTCCGGATTGGGTTGATCTAGCCCTAATCAATTTCTCTTATCGACGTCACTGTTTTTCTTTGTTGGCGCCGACGAGGTTGGAGAGACGATACTTTTTTTTAATGAAGATAGATAGCATTCCTCTATAAACTGTCTACTATTATCAACATGAATCCAGATATCGAAGATGAGGAGGAGCCACCGATGCTGGTAGATGCTGCGACTGCCCCTCCTCCTTTAGAGAAACAGCCCAAGTCGCCAAACGATGCGATAGTCAGTCGCGTCCCGATCACCATTGTAACAGGTAACCATACGAGGAATGTTTACGGTTAACTGGGAACTCTTTACTAATGAACTATCTATAAGGCTACCTGGGAGCGGGCAAAACTACTCTGCTTAACTATATTCTGACCGAAGAACACGGGAAGAAAATCGCCGTCATACTAAACGGCATGTTCTACCCCTGAATAAATATTCCTATCTTCTCCGCTGACCTCTTACTGTAGAATTTGGTGATTGTACGTAGTCTTGTTGCCACTATTCTTAAATTGTTCTACTGGATCAATGTCTCATTAATACTCCAGCCGTTGATATCGAAAAGTCCCTGACTGTGAGCAAGGATGGCCAGCAAGCGCAGGAGTGGCTTGAGGTAGGAAACGGGTGCATTTGTTGCTCAGTTAGGTCCATCTCACTTGCTATATTGGCGTTCCCACTTGCTGACTCTAGGGATTAGGGATACGGGTGTAGCTGCCATAGAGTCGTTGATGGAACGGAGTGGTACTTTCGACTACATTCTTCTTGAAACAACTGGTCTCGCGGACCCCGGTAACATTGCTCCCTTATTCTGGGTCGATGACGGGCTGGGAAGCTCGATCTACCTCGATGGAATTGTAACGCTTGTTGATACCAAGAACATCCTTCGACTGCTCGACGAACCAGCTCCGGAAGAAGTCCAGGAGACACACTCCGGACCCGTACTGACAACGGCGCATCTACAAATATCACACGCGGACGTAATCGTCCTCAACAAGACCGACCTTGTCACTGCAGACGAACTGCAACACGTACGGGAACGGGTGGTCTCCATAAACGGCATGGCCAGAATCCATGAGACAGACCACAGCAAGACGCCACAGATCGAGGGTCTTGTTCTTGATCTCCACGCTTATGATAATCAATCTGATCTTACCTTCAGAGAAAAGGGCCACAGTCATCTTGATCCCGTATGTTGCTCGGTTATCCGTTGGGCGCTTCAGTACTAACGTTTCCGACATAGTCTATAACAACCATTGCCTTCTCACTCCCTCTGCTTACACCAGAATATATCCCACATCTCGACTCGTGGCTCCGTTCAGTTCTATGGGATAGCAAGCTTCCCTTCACAGAGGAGGAACAAGATGACTTAGAGGTCCATAGGCTGAAAGGGCTTATTCATTTAGCTGATGGAAGTTATAAGGTTATCCAAGGCGTACGAGATGTTTTTGAAATAACCGATGCCGAGAATAAGAAGAAGTCTGCAAACAGTTCCCCCCGGTTGGTTCTGATTGGCCGGGGGTTGGGTTCGGACGGTCAACGCTGGGAGACTAGTCTCGCGATGTGGCTTCAGCAGGAAGGAACCAAATAAAAGGGGCAAACATGGACTTTGGCGGGTTCCTCGATGATGTACGCCAAACGCCGTCTAAATGAATAGAAACATGTACTCATGTCGGGTATATATGGCTAAGCCTTCCTGCCTAAAGGGGGCTATACCGAATCAGAGAAGATGGACATTCGTAATTCCCTCTAATAAGAAATGCAGAAACCCGCCCTGGGCTTAATATAAATTGACTCTATCGCTATTTCTAGAAAAGGCTATGCAGGTGAAAGAAAAGGGGTATAAAGCGATATTCATCAGTAGAGCTTAGAAAAGATAGACACGCCTAGAATCTCTTCAAAACGCCGGTAGTGCTCTTTCTCATCGATTTTCATTTCCGTCAACGTTTGTTCAATTTCTCATTTCGTTATAGAATCGAGCCTCTCCCTTTCTCCAAAACATGTGAACAATCTAGATTATGTGGTACCAACAACGCAAACCCTAGCCCCTAGTTCGCAACGGGGAGTTTTCCATTTCCAAGTCGCTTAGGTCAAAATCCGTAGCGTTGTCCATAGACTGCATATTAACCATTGGAGTAACAACGGGACTTGTGGCTATTTTCGGCCTACTCTTAAACACGCTGGCATAGTCTGCATCAAACAATTCTTCCTTGGGAGTCGTCGTTCCCGGGCCGTGTTGGGGAACGGGTTTCTTCGGAGTCTCGAATTGATTTATAGGGAAAATTTGTGACTGTCGAGAAGGCCTGGGATTTATCGAATGTCGAGGGCCGCCGCTAGGGGGTGTTAGTAGAGACATGGACTGCCGTGTACGTTCGAGGAGGGATCCCAAGCCCGGTCTCTCTAATCTGGGATCCTTGTATGCTGGCTGCGCGTCTTCTTTCACAGGGTCAAGCCGCTCCGATCGCTCACTCCTGCCCCACATGTCTGGACGAGGTTTCTCGAATTGCACACTTTTGTCATGGGCGTACACAGAATTACTTCTCTTCGGCGATGGCTCGACTTGGGAGGATGCGCTTTCGGTGTCTCGTCCTAGGGATGACTCTCGAGAACTAGTGTCACCGAGGCCGTGACGAGAACTTCGATCCAAGGCGTCCTGATAGTCAGCCGATACAGGAGGTGTGTTTTCTTTTTTAACAGTTTGTCGCTGAGAGGTCCCCGGATTAGTGTCGTTTCTTGCCGAGTCCCCTTTCAGGTCTAGAAGAGAAGCATTCATAGCCGAGACCAGACATCCATATTCAGCAACTTGGCTCCCTGTTCCAGGGGAAGGGTTGGAGGACCGACTTATGGAAGGCGTTGTCAAGGACTGGTGATCACGAAAGAGGAGTGGAGATGATGAGACCTTGGGTTCTGCCCCTGAGTTTCGGGGTTCGCTGCGTTTCCTTAAGAGAGTCCTGAATTCCTGCCACTTGTGGAGCCTGTTTTTCTGCTGCCCAACACGCCTATCCAGGTCCACTAGCAAATCTGGCGACGTCTGGTATCCAAGGCTCTGTACATCCCCTTTGTTTACACGGGACCATGTTTCCTCAAAGGGTAGTTCAAACATATTGTCGGTGGTATGCTGGATTCCTCCCTGGATAATTGCATCTACCCATTCCTCCGGCCCAAACCAAGCTCCTTTTACGGCTCGGCAGATAGCGGCGGAATCTTCATCTGTTTCTGTAGATAATTGCGCGTCTGGCTCTCGCCGATTGGCGAGATCTGCGGCCTTTGAGTCCAGGTGCTGGCAAAGTTTCCCGTAAGATTCTTGCAATTGTGCTCTGTTCTCTAACATAGAACCCAACGAGACCCTATGTGCCAAGACTAGGGGCAGTAGTGAGTTCTGCTTTCCCGGTGTAAGTTGACTCTCCGTTGAGAGTGCAGTCGCAGGATTGGCTTGCAGAGCTCCATTCTTCGAGAGAAATTTCCGAACTACGGTGGTTGAGAATACGGCCAACACTTCTTCGAATTTATCCCCTTTGCATTCGTCTAGCATGGTCTTCCGCAATATAGTTTCCCTGCCCAGGTCTCCATTCTTCTTCAGCTCCGAGAGTGCTCGAAACAGTGCAGCTCTTAGGTTCAGCGATTGCAACGGTTCTAGGGGAGGGAAGAAAGGCCGCAGTTTCTACCAGCATCGAAGAGCATTAGTTTCGGAAATACACCTAAAAAGATCTTCTTTAGCATACATTATTTGCAGTTTCCGGGTCCCAGATAGTAAACAGGTAGTATAGAGCCCATTCCACACATTTTATCCGCTGTCGCTGGTTTTGCTGTGTAGAACTCGAAAAGGTCCGGGAATTGATACCAGGCCAGTCTTTACGCTCGTCGAGACGGATCAGCTTCAGGTTCCGGATGAAGATGGAGATATGTGACGGTCCAACCCAGTGAGGGGGTTTCGCCTTTGCGGGCGGTCGTGATGAAGTTTGCATGGCGTTAATAGCAGCTCATGCTGTCGTCAGCGTCTCTAGAAATGAACTGACAGCTGTGTTGCTGTTGTTGTTGTTTGTTTGTTTGCTTGAATGTCGGTCAATCACGAACTTCTGTTTGCTTTGTTTGGCAATTCGCATCCCGCCCACTTCTTCAACATCAACATCGCTTTCCCCCCCCTGGAAAGAAAGTCAACTTTCTTGAAGAAGCACTTTTGCGCTCTTGGCTGTGACACTCCTTCGCTCTTCTACGAAATCCAAATATCTCGAGCAATAACCTGTGGTGCAGCTAATCCACACTGCTCAATCCCTCCGTTTACAATCTTGCCCCGCGCAAATCCCTTGCAAAGATCCGATAACCATCCCTGACCGCCGGCATGGGATCCCAAACGCCTTCCAAGTCGATATGGTCGGCGCACTCAGGTAGACTAACGAAGCCTCAAGAGAGAAAACTGAGCAAGCCCCATTTCTGAACTATTGCTACTCCTAGTCTTATCGGCCCTCCCGCACCCTCCAGAGGAGAATTCCACCTCCCCGATCCCTTTCTTCCACCTCCTTGAACAACTGAAGACGACGAAAAGAGAAGGATGGCGCCGGTTCGATTTAAATGATGGCGAATCCATTTCGGACCACATGTACCGGATGTCAATTCTGACCATGCTCGCCCCTCCGACCTTGACCGCGCGGTTAAACGTACCCCACTGCACCAAGATGGCGCTCATCCACGATATGGCGGAGTCCGTCGTCGGCGACATAACGCCAGTCGATACGGAAGTCACGAAAGAGGAAAAGGCCCGGCGAGAGACAGAAGTGATGGATTATATCTCCAAAACCCTCCTCGGTCGCGTTTACGGTGGCGTCGCGGGGGCTGATATGAGGCGCATCTGGCAGGAATATGAGGATAACGAGACACTAGACGCCAAATTCGTTCACGACGTTGACAAGATTGAGTTGTTGCTACAAATGGTGGAATACGAGCGGGCGCGCAAGATTAACCTCGAAGAATTCTGTCGTGTAGCCAAGCGTATTGAGCTTCCGGAAGTCAAGGAGTGGGCAGATCAGGTACTCGAGGAGAGGAGGGTTTTCTGGCAAAAGCAGGGAGGGGCGTGAAAATGATACCATGTGGTACGATGACGAGGTTACGAAGTCAAGAGGATACGGGTATGGTGTGGGATGGACGGGTTGGCGGGTGTTTTTCTTACTGTGTTCATATCATAGAAGATATTCCCATAGAACAGACTGAAAGTGCCCTCTCGCGAGGGCTTAGATTCCACAGAATCTTTAAATTACAACGGAAGAGAACCTCATTCTCTAGCCACATCGTCTACTTCAACCTCCATCTCCTTCGCCAGCCATTCCGCCTCTTCTACCATCTCGTGTTCCGTCCTCGGTTCTCGTAAATCATTATCAACGGACGGGAATTTCCCTCTCCGATCCATCCGTTCCCAGAGATGCTTCGCGATGTCGCCCTCCTCCCCGTCCAACATTCCATAGATAGCATCACTACCACCTCTATGATCTAAATCCGCCCTTTTGCGGGGTATTATATGCGTGTGTACATGAGGCACGCTCTGCCCAGCATCAATTCCATCCTGAATCGCAATATTCAAGCTCGAAGCATTGAAAACTCTCTCCACCATCTTGCCAACACGGTTTACGGTAAGGAAGAGGTCGGTTACCTCCGCAGTCGTGAGGTCTGAGATTCGGGGGACGTTGCGGAGCGGTGATACGAGGACATGGCCGGGGAGGAGGGGTTTTATATTTACAAGAGCGAAGGACATAGATGTGACGTGGAAGATCTGTGAGAGTGAGCTTCCGTCGGCAAGAACGATCTAGGAGCAGCGGAAAATATGATCCATGGCGAACTAACCTGCGACGCCACTTGGAATGGCCCAAAGTGAATAGGGCCTTTCGTGAGCATCCCCATCACGGCACTATGTTGTCGAGTCGATGGGGTTTGTAAGAGGTGAATTGAATGAGAACGACTTTTTGGGATGATGTTGTCCCGATGTTACCGATCTCGGGTTGCCGAAGACCAATTTGCTGGACCCACCACCCGAGGCGGGCCGAGTTAGACACTATTAGAGATATCGAGCATCACAGAGTACCTGCGTACATTAATTACTATCTATGATATAATCATAGACGATGGAAGAGAGACCCGTTCCCTCTCCATCTTATACACAATTCGGGTTTCACCCGGTCTACCATTTAGTAAATATATATATCCACCGAACTCTCTGGTAGATACATAGATACAAGGTACCACACAGTTCCATGAGACATAATGCGGATAATTAGGGCGACAGGTCTGCCTCGCTTAACAAGGAGCTACCTTCGTCGTCTTCATCATCATTACCCCCTTCCACCTCAGGTTGGGACTCGACTAGACGCTCCTCATCTTCTTCGGGAAGAAGAAAGCCACCGCCTTGATGCTCCTCTTCATCTGGCGATCCCCGTGCTTCCTCCTGGAGTTTCCTCCTATTAGTGAAGGGATTATGTGTTTCGTCATGCTTTTCCTCCCCATACTCTTCATGAACCCGCTTTACTATGCGTAGGCCGATAAGGAATTTTTTCCAGGTAGAAAGAACAAGTTTCTCTTGTTTGAGGCGGTCCTTCTTTCTCTTCTCCCGTTCATCCTCAAGCCACGCATCTCTCACGAGACCCGCATTCTCCGAACAGACTACAACACCCTCAATAACCGGAACAGCCCGTTTATTACCAAATTCAAAACCAGTCACAGCTTCAGCATAGTCTACACCAAGACGTTTGCATATCCGGACCGTTCCTCTCCATGGGACATGCGTCGCACCTTTGGGTACCATGGTGGGTACGAAGCAGTCGATATTGCCATACGCATTTTTCGGTATTATCCCATCTTTGATGGGCGGTGGTATGATGTATTCGGTTTGGTGGAGGGCATATAACCCCTGTTTCGGCTTTTCTCCAGTTTCTTGCTCGATAACGTCGACTTCCTGCTTTCTAGTCAAGGTTACTGCACGCACTGGAACCAGTTTCAGTGGAGTCTCGCCCATTTTAACGCGGCGACCTTCCTTGTGCCAGCTCTCAGCTGATAGGCATCTGACGACATCTGCTCTTCTGAATACCTTTTCCTCCTTCGCTTTGTCACCTTTACCAGATTTAAATATCCTCGCATGTTCGGAACCAGGCCTGATTGCCTCTTCTCGTCGTAAAAATCGTTCTAGGACAAACTCGGGTGAAGAGCGTAAGCTTTGTAGGGTATCAACTTCTGCAGTGGCCTTCTTCTGGGGCTGTGCCGGCGTGAGGTCTCTTGCATCTTCAAGGTCATCTAGAGCCGTCCTCTTTGAATCTGGCCTAACGTATCCACGCATGGTTACCTTGAACCAATCATAGTGATAATACCTCGCCGGCCCACGCATTCCACTATTGAGTTGGATCTTCTCTACTGGCATTCGGAAGCCTTTTGTCTTCCCCGGCCAAAGGCGACGTTTAAGGTACCTTGTAGTAACATCTTTGGCAGTTCCGTCCGACGAATGGGCGACAACATAGGCGATAACCTGCTTAAATTTGTCCGCCTTCGCGCCTCGAGGTTCGAATGCGCCGAGAAGCTCTGGGGTTGTGGCGACCGGGTGAGGGAGTATGAGCGACTCCACCGGTAGTATCTCTTGGGTAACGCCGGATATCACCTCAGTCCAGTAGATTGGGAATGGCAAATCGTCCTTTCCACGGCCCCGGACTGCCTTCTTCCCTTTTCCCTTTGCATCGCTCTCTTCCTCAGACCCAGACTGTTCCCGCGCCTCCTTGTCCTTCATCTCTGTACTGTTTTCTGCTTTCGACCACCCGAAGCCGATCGGCTGTAAGCTTGCCACCATCCTAGCTTCAATACCCAACGCTCTAAGTAGAGCCGTGAAGAGCTGCGCGCCGATGTCTCGAGAACCTTTACATGAACGTGCTAGATCCCGGAACTCAGCCAAGCTACCCACCCTCTCACCATGCCGGTCAGGGTCGTAGTCATCCTTGTGAAAAGATGAGACTTCGTCCCCGAGGACGGACATCGGCTTGTACCCTTTCTTCCGCAATCCGGGGGCCGTGATTCGGAACCGCTTCTTCCAGTATGCGGATAAAACTCGTAGTAACGGAATAATAGGATCCCCTCCACTGAGATCTGGTTTCCCTGGTTCCACGCGGGAGGATTCACCTCCCCAGTCCCGTCCACTCCGTGTGTGCTTCTGACGTTTCGTAGGAGGCTCCTTTGCGACCTTGCCCTGGCCCGACGCAACCCTCCACTTTTCTATCTCCTTCTCTATTCCAGGTGGTAATTGCTCGAGTAAAGCTTCGTGTACCTTTGAATCATTTATCCAGGAGTTCCTTATAGCATTGTGGAAGAGCAGGCACTGAACATGCATACAATGCGTCTGGACCCGTATTACCCTCTCCAGCTTGCTTGGGCCTTTCTTGCCTTGTAAGACGTCCGTCAGTGTATGCACATTCTTATCAAGCGTCAATTCCAGATCGCCTAGTTCCTGCTGAGATTGCGGAGTGGCGATTGAGCTCGATTGTGTTCCTTCGGCCATCGCATCTTCCCAATCCACCTCCTCGTCTTCGCCATCGTCATCGTCGTCTTCCTCGTCCGCACCGTCTTCGTTCGCTATCGCGCTCGGAACATCGCTTAGAGAGGAAGACCCCGAGGAGTCGTCGCCTGGGATTTCAAAGGCTTTGCTCTCTTCAAGGGTCGGGGTGTTGGCTGGCTCCGCGTCGATCGCGGCCAGGAGGTTGCGTTTTGACTGGTGTGTATCTGGGGAAGCTTGACGTTTGCGGGGAAGAAATGGCGGCATGGGAAACCGCTGGGGATAGATTTGGATAGAGTGGGATCAGTTGTAAGGGAAAGCTTTCTAGTAATTAGTCGTGGACCCGTAAATGCAAAGATCTCTGCTTGTTTCTTCGATAAGGAGCTTGAGCTTTCCGTGTTGAA
Source organism: Arachnomyces sp. PD_36 (assembly GCA_032988195.1). NCBI lineage: Eukaryota > Fungi > Ascomycota > Eurotiomycetes > Onygenales > Arachnomycetaceae > Arachnomyces > Arachnomyces sp. PD_36. Next base: position 726,384 of record JANTQE010000017.1, on the reverse strand, counting down.
AATGTTCGGCCGATAAGAAAGAAAGCACATGCCGATAATGATGCAACTGCGAATCTTATCTACAGAAAAGAACCCCTCCAAGAATCGCATGGACAAGTCCCTTCTCCTTCATCTACAATAACGAGATCATATCAACTTTCATTAATACTTTCACTATGGAAGCTGCAGTCAAGCAATTCTTCACCTCCCCGCGATTCGCGGTGGCGGGGGCAAGTCAAGATACAAACAAGTTCGGCTACAAGGGTGAGCTTCTAAACTACCGTTACCGGTAGAACTGCATTAACCAGCTCCTCTAGTCTTCGTCTGGTATCACCAGCATTCCCTCCCAGTTACTCCGTTAAACCCCAAGTCTCCAGAGATCACCCTCCCCTCGAAAGCCTACCCGACTGTGGCGTCCCCGTCGGCGCTACAATCGCCCTCCCAGACCTCTCTATCTATAATTACACCTCCCAAGGCTACGATGAAGATATTACAGGAAGCAAAGGACGTCAATGTACCGGCAGTCTGGCTGCAGCCGGGAACCTTCGATGACGAGGTAATGGAGTATGCGCTCAAGAACTTCAAGGCGGTGATCGGAGGAGATGGTGGGCGTGGGAGTGAGGGCTGGTGTATCCTCATGGATGGGGAGGATGGGCTATCTGCTGCTGGGGTGAACTGGGCCAGCCAGAAGCTATAAGTCTCCTACTGTCCTACAGAGTCTTGTGCAAGAAAACGTCATTCTCCTGTACATTGGCAGTACCACCTACGGGTGTATGTTGTACCGTACATATCTCAGCTTAACCGGGTGATTTTGCATATCTTTTGGCCCAGCCAATAAATTTGGGGACTCTTGTCCACCAGGGACTGTATCTTGCTCCAAGTATCTTGCCTAGATCATGTAAAGGGATGTCAAAGAAGTGAGAGGCTAAGAACCACGCCTTGGACCATGTAGAGGGAAATGAAAGCAAGTAGAGGTGACCTGGAAAGGTGTAGAAAATGGCAGGAAATGAACCACGCCTCAGCCTGTATGAGCTTCTCCAGCAAGCTAGTTTCACGGGGCCTTCACAGCCGTCGTTTAGAAGGTATGGAGCGTTTAATTAAACATAACTTGGTGCCCAAAACCCCACAGGTAGTCAACCGCTTGCTTGATTCTTTGTGGTACAATTTGTTGTGAAGATGAAACGATGAAGTGGAAAGAGACGAAGAAGACGCCCAAGTGAGCTGTCAAGTGTGATTATATAATGGCTTTGTTCACAGCACATGATGTGCCTCACCAACTTTATCTGGGGAGTTCTTGTTTGTCTTCTCTTGCTTCATTTCTTTGTCGCGTTTGCTCGAGTTATTCTTATCAAGAACGATACTAAAATCATATCATCGACCTAAGGAAGAGTGTCGCATGAAGATCTCTTGACACAGGCTTCGTTAAAGACATTCCATCACATATCTCCCTGTGGAGAACTAGGGGTCTCATAGTTTTGTCGTTGCTGTGGCAGCTGGAAAGCTCTCCCCGCTAAAACAGAAAAAAAGAACAAGAGTCAACTGACACACTGACAAGTTTCCAGCCACAGAGGGATCCCTCAGCGACAGGACACTCAAGGAAGCTCTTCACCCAGATCAACAAGAAGTTCAACGATTACAGCAACGACGGGCTGTTTCGCGTGTTTCCACCACTATCCGCGTTGATAAACAGTGCAGGTTGACCCAAGCTCCTGACATCGACCACAACAAAGCGATCTCCCCTGCAGATAGACTAAAGATGGCGACTCCAGACTCACCGATGCCCGGGTCCTTTGTTTACGACAATCCAATACCGCCGAAACTAGATCTCGCCGGAGCCAGCAGCGTATTCCAACCGCCTAGTCCCATCTCCGCTGCATCCTCTCTATGTCGCACGATCAAGTCGAATGGGGGGAGTAGTCGAAAACGTCAGAGATTCGATCGCGGCGACGACGATTCCATCAGAAGCTTCAACCCGAACTCTAGCCTGCGCAGCCACATGAACGCCGATGATAGATATTTCAGTAGGAACAACCATGCAAGTCCTCTTGGTCAACGTGGGTCCACCAATAGCTGGATCTCTCCGTCGGAAACGAGTAACGGGCTGATGAGCCCGGCGCCATTTGTCAACACGGACTACCGGTTCGCTGGTGGGCTGGACGCCTCATCTGCCTCCCTCGCGCTCGCTCGAGAGAATGAAGAGTACAACGGACAAGAACTGGACTACAGACCGAACCGTTATCGACAGTTCACGGAGCAAGCGCCAGACAACTACCCGATCGAGACAACAGTACAGTCAGGGAATGGCAGGAAACGAGCGCGACCATCATCCTCGTCCTCGTCATCACCGCAGAAGCCTAATGGATGGGGGAAGGCAGTGTTCCACATGGTCGGGGGAGTGGCAGGGAAGGTGTGGGATTTCTGCTGGTCTGGAGCGTTCCGCGGGTTTCACGCAGGCGGTGGGGTGGGATATCAGATGGAGACGCCTCCACAGCCGAGGGATCAAGATACTTGGCAGACGGACTCGGGGAACCATCTCTTCCGCAGCCATAGCCGAGAGGATGTTCCTGTCCCCGGTCGGTTTCCCAACCCGGTGGAGGAAACTAGCCGTGGGCTTGATGCGGACGATCTGAACAGTAATTGGATACTGGTGAAGAACGAGGAGCCGGAGTCAGGGCAGAGCAGCCCGACGCGCAAGGCACCGCGACGGACCAGCAGCGTTGCACGACCGATCACGCCCCGGCGAGCAGTGACGGCGAGGACGGGGAGGAGATCGGGAGTGATGACACCGGCACGGCCATCGGCATCCCCACACACACCTTACGCATCAGCGAAGACGACGCAGAGCCCGACGAAGACAGACAAGGCGGGGTCAGCGGAGGCGCAGCGGTACGCGGCGAAGATGCGGCGACGGGAGCGGGAGGAGGAGGCGAGCATGCGGCGGCTGAACCAGCAGATGCAGGCGATGATCAAGGAAGGGCGGGAGGCGCTGGGGACGAAGATCGAGGTGGATGAGATGGAAGTGGAGGACAGTGATTAACCTCTATGTTTTTCGGATAAGGATCTATGATACCCCGGGTGTTCTATCTGTTCTACCTGTTCTACTAGCTACTACTTTTAATGTGAATGTATGACGTCTTTCTTTTGTGAAGTTCTGGTAGTCCCACCGTTACCGTTGTCGACCCGTGGGTGGGAGAGTCGCAGTTCCTCCGATGTTACGCCAAGGACTATGTAGTACGCCAAGAGACCAGTTCAGCCCTATCTAGGGAAGTGAAAGTATCACGTGATGATACCTCGGCTATAATTCCGTTGGGGAAGGAAGAATGAAAGTCCGGTCGATATACACTTCCGTCGTTCCTCTTGACGTCAAGCGAGTAAAACTGGAGGGTAAAAACTGGAGAATGGTACATACAGTAAGTGACAGTGACAGACAGCTACATTGACTGATGCATAGATGCCTTTAAAGAAGAGAAAGAAGACTCTTCTTGTCTCTCTTCTATTTTCTTTTCCTCTTGCATGCTCATGCTTGCCCATGTTCTGTTCATGCTTGATGCTTGAAAGAGAAATGCAAGATCCCTGCACCCCTGCATTCCACCGGGAGAGTGGAAGGTTGGAAGTTGTATTGCCACCAGTCAGAGGACAGAGGGGGTTCACCGCCTTGATGACCCCTGGTTTTGTTGGGGATTCTAGACGCTTAGTCATGCTCAACGGTTCATGTTTTTTTTTTCCCTTACATCAAAGACGAGGATGCAGATGGAGATGGAGACGATGAAGAGGAAGAGACGGATAGAGGCACGGAGACATGGAAGACTCAAAGACAGAGAGGAAGGCAAGAGGAGTCTACGCCATTGCCATTGTACTGTGTGGAAGCGGTAGTAGATAGTAATACCTGCGTAGAGAGCTCTCATAGACTTTTCCCACCACTTTACTACATCTCATCTCATCGTCATCAAGACAAGACCAGAAGCTTCATTCACAGGACAGAAAGAAAGAGACAAAGAGAAGACAAAGACAGAGAAAGAAGAGGATCAATTGGTTCTTTTGAACTTCTTTCCCTCGGCTCTTCTTCTTCTTCTTCTTCTTCTTTTCGTGAATATTAATCATTCAACCCTTTTCCCTGCCTTTCTTCTTCTCTCTCTCTCTCTCTCCACTGCATCACTCCGTCTCCTCCACCCCCCCCAACACTCGCTTCTCCCTCTTCCGGTTAGTTCCCTCCTGCTTCAAAGATCTTCACCTTCCTCTTCTTCTCTTTCTTGCCTCTTGCACATGCCACTCAACAATCCCCTCCCTCAACCACTTCCTCTTCTCCCTTAAATACCTCCATCCCTTCCTCCAGAAGAACACTTCCATCCTCACTCCCATCTCCCATCTCCATCAACCTCTCCCTCTCCCTCTGTTACTTCGATCCCTTCACTGGGCCTGACAGAACAGATAGACCTGATAGAACACTATCGACGACAACATGTCGTCTGCTGAGGCTGCCCGCCCAAGGGCCAACGAGACCAAGAAGGTCCACATCACAGAAACCCCCATGACCCGCCAGAACTGGTACAAGCACGTCAACTGGCTCAATGTCACCTTCATCATCCTCGTCCCCCTCTACGGCCTCATCGGCTCCTTCTGGGTCCCCCTCCAGTTCAAGACCGCCGTCTGGGCCGTCGCCTACTACTTCTGCACCGGTCTCGGTATCACAGCCGGTATGTATCTTCTCATCCCCACATAAAACCACTGCTAACAACACCAGGATACCATCGTCTTTGGGCTCACACTTCATACTCTGCCACCCTCCCCCTCCGCATCATCCTCGCTGGTTTCGGTGGTGGTGCCGTCGAAGGTTCCATCAGATGGTGGGCTCGCGACCACCGCGCCCATCACCGCTACACCGACACCGACAAGGACCCCTACTCCGTCCGCAAGGGTCTCCTCTACTCCCACCTCGGATGGATGGTCATGAAGCAGAACCCCAAGCGTATCGGACGTACCGACATCACCGATCTCAACGAGGATCCCGTCGTCGTCTGGCAGCACCGCAACTACATCAAGGTCGTCGTGTTCATGGGTCTCATCCTCCCCACCATCTTGGCTGGTCTCGGATGGGGTGACTGGCTCGGCGGCTTCATCTACGCTGGTATCCTCCGCATCTTCTTCGTCCAGCAGGCCACCTTCTGCGTCAACTCCCTCGCCCACTGGCTCGGTGACCAGCCCTTTGACGACCGCAACTCCCCCCGTGATCACGTCATCACCGCCCTCGTCACCCTCGGTGAGGGATACCACAACTTCCACCACGAGTTCCCCTCCGACTACCGAAACGCCATCGAATGGCACCAGTACGACCCCACCAAGTGGACCATCTGGACCATGAAGCAGCTCGGCCTCGCCTACGACCTCAAGGAGTTCCGCTCCAACGAGATCGAAAAGGGCCGTGTCCAGCAGCTCCAGAAGAAGCTCGACCAGAAGCGTTCCAAGCTCGACTGGGGTGTCCCTCTCGACCAGCTCCCCGTCATGGAATGGGATGACTATGTCGACCAGGCCAAGAACGGACGTGGCCTCATCGCTGTCGCGGGTGTTGTCCACGATGTCACCGACTTCATCAAGGACCACCCCGGTGGAAAGGCCATGATCAACTCCGGTATTGGCAAGGACGCCACCGCCATGTTCAACGGCGGTGTATACAACCACTCCAACGCCGCACACAACCTCCTCTCCACGATGAGAGTGGGTGTTATCCGCGGTGGCTGCGAAGTTGAGATCTGGAAGCGCGCCCAGCGGGAAAACAAGAACGTCGACCACGTTCGGGACGAATCCGGACAACGGATCGTTCGCGCGGGTATCCAGGTCACCAAGATCCCGGAACCCATCCCCACCGCTGATGCCGCATAGAGATCACGATCACGAACTCGGAGTTGGTTGATATATTTGTTTTATATTTCCTTTGTTTCCATAACCCTCTGTTCCCTCTGGTTCGTTCCTGGGGTCCACAAAACGAGTGTAACGATAAGACGCAAGATTGAAGAGCAGAGTTGCACAAACCTCCACCGCCATCAGGTTATATCCCCACGATGCGATAATAATACCAACCCTCTTCCTCCACTTCTCAGTTTGATTCCTTCGAGCGGTACAGTCATCATCTGGTTGAATTTGTCCATGTTTCTTCTATATTTTAAAAAGATTCGTGTTGCTGCGTGCGTATTTTTTCGAGTGGGAGTTTTATGGTGCTATGAGAGGAAAACAATCCGGGGCTTGCTTGCGATTGCTGAGGTCGAAATAATGGGGGGAGTTTTCTGTTGATATGAGTCCCTTTTTCTTTGCCTATAGATGCTTCCCCCTCTGAGATGAACAAAACAATGTTATTGAATTGAGGAATCCAAGTCCAGCGAATGATAAGAGTGATGAAATGAGAACCATATCTGTGAGTGTCTTCATCTTCGTTCGTGTGCAAAGTCTTCATCTTTTTCTCTCTTGAATCCTTCGCCTTCCAAGGTCACATCGTCGCTCAGCATGTGATACTGGACCAGAGTGATCATGTGATCACTACCTCTCCTTTGTCGTCCAAAAGAGAGTGTTTACTTTTATTCACCCTTTCTTAGGCACGATAAAGAATCGTTCTGCTGGTTCTGAACTTCTTTCTTTCTTCTTTCTTTCACGCTGTGCGTGTTCTCAAGGCTCTAGTCCCGAGGCTAGAATCCCCATCCGTCTTGGCTATATATACAGCCCAGGGGGGTTATATACGTTCTTCAGAGGCACAAGCCAATGTCTCTTCTATACAAGGCTCTTCTACTATCTACTCGCATCCAGGAGAACAGAAGCTATTCCTCTTACGTGAAATCTCCGTGATAGCCTCCGTTCTGAGAGGCTTATCATTCACCGCTCCATCAGATATATACATCCACCACTCGTTATCAGTTAATTCATTCTTCTTAGCTACACCCATCTCTCCCAAGTAAGGGTGTCTAGTATGCTCCTACATATGGTACGCACGCTGTTGCTAATTCATGAACGCATGCCTTAGCCTTTTCCCCAGGTTTTATATATACTTCATCTCTATATATACGAGACGCATCCCGCCATCCCCCCGCGATATGTCAACAGGATATAACACAGCATTCGACGAATCAAGTGAATGGCAGTCTGTTCTCTCAATATCAGAAAGATAGATATCTCTTCTCGTTTTTCTTGTTGTCTCGAAACGTAACTTCGATTTCCGATCTCGGAAATGACTATGCTACTACGAGAGATATGAGACCGCGAGTTTATGAAGTTCAGTGGACTTTATAGATCGATCTGAGATTTATATATCATACAGACGGGTTTCTCAGACTGTCAACTCTCTTTCTCGTTCATCTTCATATCAGTGAGAAACAATGCATTCGTCGATGAATCAAGTGAATAATAATCTACTGACGTTCGCTGCACGATGATATATATAGTTTCTTCTGTCTCACGTCTTCTCAGATCGTTTCTTCTCACAACTTCTCACGGTCAAGGAACAGCTCTATGAAGAATTGAGTGATGAGCTTCACTTACATTCAGCTAAGACAACGAACATCTATGACATTAGAAGCATCTTTCATATGCAAGAGCTAACGATACCAGAAGACGATGAAGATGGAATTTGTTGTGCTAAAGTCATTCACATGCTTCTACCTTTGAGTGATGAAGTTCACATCAGTGAAACGATGTTGGCGATTAACGATCAGACGTTGAAGGAAATTTCTCGGGATTGAGCTTGTGAAGATGTCACGCAAGAAAGCATCGTGAGAAGGTACCGCGAGAAGGTACCGCGAGAAGATATCGCGAGGAGACATCGCGAGGAGACATCGCGAGAAGGTATCTCAAGAAGACATCACGGGAGGATACCGCGAGGAGACATCGCAAGAAGGGATAGTGGAATCAAATGATCCGCGACAAATTATTCTGCGGCCAGATACAGCGCTCGAGTTACTGCAGAAGAGCACAGTCACATAGTCGAGAGAGGGTCGCAGTGAAAGGCTTCAGAGGGAACTGCAGTAGGCAAAGAAAGCACGTTAATAACCGATTCACAGCAGATAGACGGAAATATACGAATCAATTTTGACTCTTGAACTGTTGCATTCTCGTACTACCCCCCTGTTCCATAGTACTCCTGTGTCAATCTCAGTAAAACATAAACGACCAATGCCAATACATAAAGAAAGAACCTTTTGCAAACGAGTGTTCAATAAAGATTTCCGAAGAAGAGCGGCAAGCTACCTCTCCCGTATGTCCAGATACTAGGAAAACGCTGAGCGCCAGTCCCTGGAATGTGTGTACCAGCCGTCGCGCCGTAAGACCAAACCTCGCGAATAGGAGGGTCAAGAAAAACATACACCCCAAAGTACTAAAAGCCTCTAAACCAAACTCCACAGACAGCGTGTCTCACGTCTAGTTGTCAAGGGAAGCGTCAAGTGAAATGGGGTCTGCAGCGTCATCCTCTCTAGATAGAATAAGCGGAGAACCTCAACACAGGACTTGGGGTTGATCTCACATAGTTATAACCTCTCTACCCTGATTAATGTGTGTCAAAACACGCAGTACATCATAAGTCTCGTTTACGATATCATAAACCGGAGAGTCCACCATTCCTATAATGCGTGGCCCTGTTGCAGTATACACAAGCTTGAGGAATTGAACGAATCGCCCAACTGCAAGAGCAACATATTGCGGTATCGGTTCGTTGACTTGGAAAAGTGCCCTCACGTGAATCCCTGCTGCCTCCTTAAGATAGTCCCAATAGGGCGATCCCAGAGGCGCGTCGGGGTTCTCCATTATCTCGGCGAAGCTCCAATCATTGATCGGTACAACTCTGGGCTCATCGGCAGAAAGGGAGGGAAGTTGTTTATATCCAACGACGAGGAGAGGCATCGGGCGACAGGGTCCGTACCGATGTCCGTGTGGTTCAACTTTGAGGGCCCAGTATCTACCTGGGAAATCATGGGACGGTGAAGTGCCCCAGAAGCTGGCCCACTCGAGGCCACACCCTGGCGGGATGGCAGCCTCGCGGATCAAATTGTACCATACGTCTCTAACAGAGTGATAGGTCGGTTCCTGAGCTTCGAATAGGCCGAGGAAAGGCCCAAGTCTGGGGTTAGGAAGATACTAAACCCTTTGATCAGCTTTAGGTCTAGTCATATATGGTAAAGACGACTTACCGAGCGGCCATCATCGGAGTCTCCAGCGTCCGGAAGGCGAAAACGCATTCTGAAAGGGTTTCTAATGAATATGCTATAAGATATTTTAAGATAATAATTGGAGAGATATAGTTCGACAAAGTGGGAATATAGCGAGAGTCTTGGGACGAGTGTCTTGGGAACTTGGGGACTTGGACCGATGGTGCCTTTATATTCCATTGCCCCAGCGAGGGAAACAGGGAGACACGAATAGCTAGGGAAGGTACGATCCCAGTCGCCATGTCGAGACTGTTTAAGGCTTTAGGAATGATCCATAGGACTCTAGCAAACATATAGCTTTCCGCTTTCCGTGGAATAGTATGTATTCCATCGCTCCGGAATCGTTCGGGGAGCCTCTCGTCGTCCCAGGGGCCAACGGAGGTTACTCTCCGCTCGAATACCAACAGGGGAAAAGGGCCATCAAAACAATTTGACTTGATGACTGGCAGTAGCAAAGAGCTAGCTTAGTTAAACTTGATAAACAGAGCTCAGCCCTACAGACTGAGGGTGGAATGGCCTCAGTTGTTGTTGAAGGAATGGATTCGCCTCCTCTACAGGTTCATGAAGGTCGACATAACTTTGAGGCCGACAGTTAGTACATGTTCCACAACCCGTGTTTAATCCTCCCTTGCTATAGATTATCCATAGCCAACATATTAATATTGCCGTATCTGTTGAAGATAAGGAGTCCCTGGATGTTAAAAACATGATCATGTGCAGCTATCCAGGACAATGTCATCATTCTACCAAAAAGCGTCAAAACAGTACAAAGTGTCTAAACTCCAGCCCGTAAGCCCTCAATTTACTAGATAAACATTCTTTTACTGTTTAAATAAACACCGATTGTTCTCTTCTCTGTTGTTTTTATATATCTGACTTTGCATCTTTTCATCCTGGCGCGTTCTTGCTTCCTCAACCGTCCTCTCCTTTTCTCCTTGGTTGCCGTTGTCTTCATCGGCATCACCCTCATCCTGGCTCCCCCCTTCCTCCGCATGTCCCCCACCTCCCGCCTCTCCTCTTTGGCGAGCCACTTCAATCCTACTAAGTCACCAACAACCCGACTCCCATACTGGTCAACAAGAACCACAAACACCAGATTACTTACAACGGCGACCATGGCGCCTTCAAATCTCCGGAACCCCCCTCAAGCCCCGCCTGTCTTCACGGCTACCCCAAAGTCCATTATAGACGACACCAACCGCCTCATCAACAAGTCGCGTCAGGCTCAGGACTCGGTGGTTGCAGCTGTAAAGCCAGACCAAGCTACGTTCAAAAATGTCCTCCTACCCCTCGCTCACGAAGAGAATACCATGGCCCTAGAAGCCCATATCCTCGGGTTCTACCAGGCTGTCTCCACGGACTCTACACTACGCGATGCCTCGACCGAAGCTGAGAAGCTGATGGATGACTTCTTCATCGAGTCTGCTATGCGCGAGGACGTCTTCCAGCTGGTCGCCTCTGTCGTGAAGAAGGGCGAGGAGCTCGACCCCGAGTCGCAGAAGCTATTGGAGAAGGAACATAAGGACTACATTCGCAACGGGTTGGGTCTACCAGCCGGCCCAAAGAGGGACCGCTTCAAGGAAATCAAGAAACGCCTCAGCCAGATCAGCATCGAGTTCCAGAAGAACTTGAACGAGGAGAATGGTGGCATCTGGTTCACCCCTGAGGAGCTCGACGGGGTTCCTGAGGACGTCCTCTCCGGTCTGAAGAAGGGTGAGGGCGAGAACGAGGGCAAGCTACGACTTTCGTTCAAATACCCAGATCTCTTCCCCACTCTCAAGTACGCCACCAACTCTGCTACCAGGCAGAAGGTCATGGTCGCCAATGAGAACAAGTGCAACCAGAACGTACCCCTCTTCAAGGAGGCTGTCATCCTTCGTGATGAAGCCGCACGTCTACTCGGATATCCCAACCACGCAACCTTTCGCATTGAGGACAAGATGGCTAAGACCCCGAAGACGGTCGATACTTTCCTCGGCGATCTTCGCAAGAGACTTACCGCCGGAGGTGAGAAAGAGATTAAAACGCTCAAGGCCCTTAAGGAGGCGGATCTAAAGGCTCGCGGCCTCGGGGATACTTATGATGGCCACTACTTCCTCTGGGATCATCGCTTCTACGACCGAATGATGCTTGAGAAGGATTACTCCCTAGACCAGCGCTTGATCTCGGAGTACTTTCCACTTCAGACCACAATCAGGTCCATGCTCCAGATTTTCGAGGAGATCTTTGGGCTGGCATTTGTTGAGATCACGGGCGAGGAGAGGGATAAGATTGCAACTTCCGGCAAGGGTGGTGATATCGTCTGGCATGAGGACGTCCAGGTCTTCAGCGTCTGGGATGACGAGGGAGAGGGAAGTGGCTTCGTCGGTTACCTCTACCTTGACTTGCACCCACGTGATGGAAAGTATGGCCATGCCGCCAACTTCAACCTTCAACCAGTAAGTTTATCGCTGCTAGCTATATTCGTCGTGATCTTTCGGCTAATATGAAAATAGGGATTTATTGACGAGAATGGCAACCGCCGGTACCCCGCCACCGCGCTTGTCTGCAATTTCTCTAAGCCGACCGCTAAGAAGCCCAGTCTGCTGAAGCATGACGAGGTGGTCACACTGTTCCACGAACTCGGCCATGGAATTCACGATCTTGTGTCCAAGACCACCTACTCTCGATTCCACGGAACCAACACCGTCCGCGACTTCGTAGAGGCCCCAAGTCAGATGTTGGAGAACTGGTGCTGGACCCCGTCTCAGCTAAAGTCTCTCAGCCAGCACTACTCCTCCCTCTCACCTGAGTATCTGAAGGCGTGGGAGGAGACCTCCGAAGGCAAGCCAAAGCCAGAGGAGAAGATCCCTGACGAGCTGATCTCGAACTTGATATCGACCAAGCATGTCAACGATGCTTTGTTTAACCTTCGACAATTGCATTTCGGTATCTTCGACATGACCGTCCACGAACCGGAGAACCATGAAGCGATTGAGAACCTTCCAATCTCAGAGAAATACAACTCCCTCCGCAAGGAAATCTCTGGCCTCGACGGACCAGAGGTTCTCGGGAAGGGTAATAACTGGGCTAACGGCGAGGCTACCTTTGGCCATCTCATTGGAGGTTACGATGCTGGGTACTATGGATATCTAAGGTAAGTGGGGTGACCCTATAAATAATCGACGGGAGGAATGCTAATTTACCTCCCCTATCTACAGCTCTCAAGTTTACTCCACCGACATGTTCTACACAGTGTTCAAGGCGGACCCAATGAACCCCACCGAGGGAAGGCGATACCGTCACACCGTTCTGGAGAAGGGCGGTAGCCAGGACGAGATGAAGACTTTGGAGAATTTCCTCGGACGTGAGCCGAAGCCCGATGCTTTCTACAAGGAGCTTGGACTGGCCTAAGTCTATACTCAGCCTCTTGGGCAATGAACACCAGGCACATCTGAGGGAGAGTCTTTCCTTTCACCCGTTCCTGGGAATAATGAAATATACTCTACGGGAAAACGTCGAGTAGATAGATAGCTTTACCTTGCATGAGTATTGTTCTACGAGTAATAATAACGAGCTTGAAAGCACTTCTTATCATCCTTGTAGTCCACGTTGTGGTATTAAAAGTAGGTATAATGTAGCAGAGTGACACCATTTCACAAGAGAGTTCTTCCGACCCTCGTCTTAAAGATATTTTAAAAACTATTAGCTTCTTCCAAAGGTTTTTATTTCTAGGTCCCTCTACACTGGTGCTCGTCAGGAATAGGGATCTCGATGCCTCTGCATGTAAACAAATATATTGGTGATGACATCACCCATCGGAATAACACCAAATGATTGGCTACTTTTATTTCCTCATGATGCCAAAAGTATCCGACCGTCTACCTTATTTTCATTCTTATACGCGCGACAGCAGCAAAGAAATCAACAACAATCAAAAGCTCTCAGGAACCGGATAGAAAAAGGAGATAAGAGAACCCACACCGCAATCCCTCCCTCTCACCGACATCCAAAAACATAAACCAACAACCAGAACAATGAACCCCCCACCCCGTCCTCTCTCCCACTCCCCCACGAACAACAACAACACCACCAACGCAGAAGATGCCCAGACCGACACGGAAAACCCCCCACAACCAACCCTCAAACAGCGCGCGCAGATAAAAACGCACCACTGCCGCTTCTGCAGCCACCTCCTTCTCGCAACGACTCAGGATCTGGACAGGTTGCCTCGGAGGCGGGAACCCGCTGGTGATCGGGCGATTATACTACCTTTGCCGGAGGGGGGAGGGGAGGATGATGATGAAGAAGAAGAAGACGAAGATGAGGATGAAGGAGGGGAAGAGGGAGAGGGAGAAGGAAGCGGAGAGCGACCAACGTCAAAGAAGAAAGACGAGAATAAAAAACAACCAGGAAAAGAAGAGTCGCAAGCCCAGAAACAACTGAACCTCCTACGGAAACACTACACCATTCTCCTCTCCACTACTCTCCCGGATAGGAGGCATACAGTGATCAGACGGGAAGATGGATTCGAAAAGAGGCTTTTACTACGGTGTGGGAGGTGCAGGGTTGTGGTTGGTTACGTCCTGGACGAGGAGGCGCATCGCATACGGCCTGGTACTACGACTACGGGAGAGAAGGACGCGGATCAGGATAAGGAAGGGAAGAGGAAAGTGGTGTATATACTTCCCGGATCATTGGTTGGGACGGATGAGATGGGTGACGACCTGAAGGTCGAGAAAGAGGAGTGGGCGAAATGGATTAAACGATGAGAGGCCGGCTGTTAACACCACCACTCATACATACGCAGAGAACGAACTCAATACGAATCTATATCGTAGAACGTAATTCCATCGATTCATATGGCACCATAAGATACAGGAGGATCTAAGCATCGAGAAAATAATAATCATGGAGACGCCGAATGAACCCCTACCCCGTATACCCCCACCGACAGAAGGAAAGAACAAAAGGAGAACCAAGGCGCATCTTCAACCGTCATTGCAGCCAGCCAGTGGATACCACGTTATTGGTGACTAGTGGTAGACGAAGGCGCGTGGTATGCATGGCGATCGAGGTATTTAGTTTGCGAGGATAGTGCGGACGAGTTCTGGTTGGAAAAGGTTGCATGTTAGCGAAAGAAAGAATAGACCAGAGTTGATAGATGAGAAGCATACCAGTGTAATTGATCTCTCCTGAACTTGTATCGATGGCCTTGAGCAATTCATCGACCTCCTCGTCGCTCATTTTCTCTCCCAAATTCGTCAAGACTATAATTCGAAGCTAAGTCAGCAAATGCCTCAACCTGGAGCGATTTCAACCTCGCAGATAGCGCGCTTTGTGATAAAATGGATAATCGTACTGTAGCGAAGCTGTCCAACCCCAATATACCCAGTCATATCCTTATCAAAGACCTGGAAACCGCGGCAGTATTCCTCCGGGTCACCGGGATCGCGGAATCCACCCGGTCGGTTGAGGATCTTGGAGAAGGAGTCAAAGTCAACTATAATCGCTAGAAGTTAGTATACCGCTTCTTCATTACATCTTTATCGCAGCGCGATACACCAGAAGCTACTCACAATCTCCACCAATACCCTTCTCCAACTCGCGGATCTCAGCGAGCGTTGGGTTCTGACCACATGCGCGCAGCAAATCTCCAAGCGACTCGAGGGCGACACGGCCGTTTCCACGCTTATCGAAGAGGGAGAACGCTTCCTTGTAGTTTGTGGAGGCCTGTTGTTGTTCAGATGAGTTTGCCATTGTTTTAACCAGAGTGCCACAGGGTGCCGAAAAGATGTCGGGTGAGGATCAAAACAAGTTGGTGATGTGAGGGGCGAGACACAAGATACAGATACTCAGAGACAAAGTGGTAGGTAGATAGAAGAGAAGGAAAGAGTTGAAGAGGAGGGAAGCACAGAAACGAAGAAGGGAAGGAAAAAAAAGGCTGCTTATGTCGCCGCCGTATCTTTTGTTGTGGTTCCCGTCCACGCCCTCAGGCTTCTTCAGGGCCGACACCAACCAAAGGCTGCAAATCCCCGTCTGGGTTCAACAAACCCATGGAAAAAACGAACCGCGACAATGACACCAGAGTGACTAGGAATGATGGTACGTACCATTATGTGCAGAGAGTTTCGTCTGAACTTCGGTTAAAAACTGAGAGATCGTGAATATGAGGGCTTGAAGATAAGAGCAATCGTTCTTCTTCCTTCTGAATTGTTTTCGATGTTTGAAGTTGAAGTTGTTGAAAGTCTGGAAATTGGACTTTCTTTGAAGTTGCCATTTTAGGTAGTGTGTTTTGGTTACCATGGCAAATATCGCCTCTCACGATGAAAACACCAACAATCAGCAGGGCAAGTTGACCAGAACTCACCACCAAGGCAATACAATGAGGTCATTCAACCAAGGGGACGCGGAGAGATTTATTATACTCTCCAATATATTGTTCAAAACGGTATGCAAAATTCATCGGATAATAACACCCATATCACAGACGCAAAGATATATATTCGACGCAAGCAACGAAGACAAAATTGGAACGGAATTGAAGTATAAAAAACCCATGGTATCGTCGTAGCAGTATATAAAAGATAAGTAACAGGATATCATACCCTCCAAGAAGCAGAAGAAGAAGAAGACCGCTTGCTTCAAAACAGGCCAAGGATATCAAACCAAAATGCGCTCCAAGACGAACCAACCCATCCCTCAAGCGAACCAAGAAAAGACAAAAGAAACTCCTCCAGCCGGAGCATATATGTCCAAAGAAAAGGACAAGAAAAACCAGTAAATAACATCAGAAGAATAGAATGAAGCAGAAAGGAAACGGAGGGAAAAAAAGAGATCCACCTGTATATTTTGTCAAGGTCAAACAAAACCTTTCCACCGAGTCCATTTTCCCCCATTTTCTCAAGTTATTCTTTTCCGTACCGAATCGCACCGTAAATCGACCGCCCAGTCGATACAGATAGGAATCCTCCCTCGTTAATAATAATGAAAAATTTGATAATCAGTCCTGCCATCCCGCGCTCCGTCATGAGACAATATAAACATAGCATATACAATGTCCGCGGGCCTATCCCTCGGCTTCATTCGTTTTCTTCGATTTTGTTTTCTGTAGCGGAATAATCTCTAGATAACACGCTAGAGTAAGTAACACCGATGTAGGTGTTTTAGCTTTTTGAGGGCAAAGTAACGGAGCGACCTCTCGAGTCAGTTCCCGTTGCAGCCCCCTTTAATTTCTCGATACAGTTATCCAGAAGGTTGGCTGCCTCATGAAGTAGCTCCCATCGAGTAGTCTGGAAACTATCTCGCAGCACTATAAGTAGACCGAGACAACGGTTACGGTCACGGATCTGGTCGAGATCATCTGGGGCGCGAACCCCGCCAACCCGATCAAGGAAGTCACGCATGTCTTTCTGCTGCTCTGCTTCGGTGTTAAGGGGGGCTGGTGGTGGTTTGATGGCCCCGTCCAAAGCGTAGCCGTAAGACCACACGACAAGAGCAGAGAAATAGAGCACCCATGGTCTGTTGAGGAGGAAGTCATCGCGTGCGGAATAGTCGCTCTTGCTGAAAAAGTTCGATTGACCACCCTGCGCGGGGCGACCATCATCGGTAATAAGAACCAAGCAGAGGAACTTCAAAGCGTAGAATGTCGCATCGCGTGCAGATGCCTTGGTAGCCCATCGTTCGGTCATCTTCTCCCTTGCGCTGCTATAATCCTTAGGCGTAATGGAACGTCCCAGTAGTCGTCCAGCACCAGCGAAAATCTGGCAGTCGACAATGTCAACATGAGAGGCCATGTGAGCGAGGTGGTGAAGGACACTGCGAGATTCGAAAATGGTGTCATCATAGGTAGGGTTTGCCTGCCTGTACGAAGACGACGAGGAGTATTGATTCGGGCTAGATGTAGCCAAGGCATCATCAAAGTCGCGCTTCCAATTATCGAATGAGCGGACAAGCGCTGATCGCCACTTGTCTCGACCACCAAGCGCCTGGGCAACGCCTAACGAGCTAACTTGAAGATCTCGCTGGTTCATGTGCCAGCTGACACTTAGTAGACCCGCCATGATAATGGTCCGTCCAAAGGAGTTTGTCCTGACTTTTTGTCCGTTGAGAGTCTTCTTCAACCCGTCAAGGAACATCGTCTGCTTGATCCCGTTGGATTGGAGACTAGCCTGGACACGCGCAACCTCGGCAGCACTGGTAGCAGACCACAATGCTTCGTCACAGGGAAGGGGTAGCCTCATTTCGTGAGCGACCATCTTGGCAGAATGGCCGAACATGGTAGCGTGCGTGGAGTCAAGCACAAATGCAGCAAAAGCGACCCTGCGAGTTGCCTCTGTTTTGATCCAATGGGCCCACGACTCCTCCCCGACATTTCCAGATTCCGAAGCAGAGTTAGATCCTGAAGCAGTTGCTGATCGCCCTGGCCGGTCCTGTAAGCAGGGCGGGGAGTCGAAGGTTGATCTTCCGATAAGGGAGCTTCCACGCCGCATCAGGGTTAACGTTGTGTCATGGTGGATATGGGCTCGCTCGTGTAGTGCTCGAGTGGAATATAACTTCTCGTATATTTCAAGATGCAAGAGTGTCTGGAAGACCCAAAGCTTCGCAGGCGGGCGGAAGTCGACGTCCATGAAAATCTCCCATCGAAGGTGCCAGGCAAAGAAATTAGCTAACTCCGAGGCAGCATCAGTGATTTCCGGACCGTGCATCTTGTCAAGAGTCGAAGCGCCAATCGACATCACGGCTAGAAGAAGGAGGTTTGGTGTCTTATCCGCCGTGAAAGTGGGTTTGTGTAGGATGGGCAATTGAGCGTGACTGTGATACCAGTATGACCCGATGTATGTCTGCATCATGCGCAAGCTGAGGATATGATTGTCAGCATCAATATTCCCTTCCATTAGCGCGTCCTTTTGCTTCTTAACGGCAGCATTGTCGGTCTCGTTGAAACGAGTCACAATCAAGTGTAGTAGCTCTTGTCGTTTCTCTTCAGACATGATCGACTGAGAAGAACCGTGGTCGATGATACTAGTTACGCTCATAGGGTGCTGCGGGACTACGTTGGCAAAGTACCCGCCGTACGAAAGATCGCCTTGGTAGTACTGGCCGGAGAGGCCATTTGCTTGGTCTGGATAGAGGCCGGGTACCATACCCGAGGCAGGAGGATACCCAATGGGCGAGGAGTTGTTGGCCTGCTCATTGAATAACCAAGCTGTAAAATCGTCACCCATAGCAAATGGGGAGCGGTTGTATGTCTCGCCACCAAATATTGGATAGGCATAGGGAGCCATGTCCTGAGCGGGGTCTGCTCCGACAGAAGAACCTGGTGCGACAACGCCGGAAGCTGGGTCGAGTGCGCTTAGACCGTGAGATATGGCATTGGCTAGAGAAGCACTAGTTCCACGAGACAGTGGGGGAGGAGCGGTAGTGAGAGGTGGTGGGAGGGACGACATGTGAAGGAGGTTCTGATGTGCGACGAAAGCGTTGGAGTTTCGAGGGGACGAGGCAGTTTCGTCAGCCATAGCCGTCGATGAGGAGTACATTCCGCCACTTCCCGCAGCACCCACGGACGAAGAAGATTGGTTCCCCTGGACACCTGACCCAAGCTCACTCGGGCTGAAGGGGGTGTTCTGATACGGCATCCCGTCTATCGAGCCATAGCTTGCGTGGCGGGCATTTGCACCATACATACCCATGGACTGGGACTTCTGTGGACTGAGGGTATAACTGCTCGTGCTGTCGGAGCGTTGCATCCCCGGTTCAGGAACGCCATATGCAGTCTGCGGGGTTCGTGGTTGATAGTGGGTTTCGGCGGAAGCGGAGGAGGTCGCGGAGTTTGCATGGTTGGGGTGAGTTCCATTGTGGAGTAAGGAGTTCGCAGTTCCTGTTGGGGACTGCACGGAGAAGGGTAACCGAGAGGCAGCTTTGGGGGAGAAGATGGAGGAATCATCGGATGGAGAGATGATAGCGGCGGAAGAAGGGCTGTTGGCGGCGTGTGTGTCGTCACGGTGGGCGGAGGAAGCGGCAGCCAGCGTACTGGCAGCTTGGGTGAAGTTGTCCCGTTTCTGGAGCTGCGAGCCATGTGTGGTGTGACGGTCGCGGTGGCGGACGCAGAGATCCTGGCGCACAAAGGATCGATAGCAATCCGGGAAGTCACATCGATAGATATGTTTGGGGGTGTCTACAGGCGGGAACGAAATTTTTACAGAGAATTTGGGGTTAGTCAGGGTTCTTATCTCATGCGGTGGTGATATAGGATGATATATCTGAGTGGGTGTGGGTGAATCCGGAAGGTGTGATTTCCAGCTGGGGTTACACACGATTTAGCTGATGGCGGTAGAGGTGTTCCGCCCGGGAGTAGCTCTTCCCACATCCCTCGTGCTTGCATTCGAACTTCTTATCCGAATGGCCTTTCCGACTTCTCCGTCGTTGTTTCTTCGGGGAGCCGACCGATGGAGGACCGATCCCGGCGGACTGGGCCGCGACCCCGTCGATGGAGAGCGCGGTATCCTCATCGCGACCTCGCCGTCGACCTCTGGCCAACTTGTCGACTTCTGCCATTGCGCCGGGAAACCGAGTCGTATCCCACTTTCATATATCATATTATGTTAGGAACAGTGATCTATACCCCGGATATCTTGTATGATGCTGTATGTATCTAGAAAGGAATGTGGGTAGGAATGGGGGGGAAGGGGGTGGAGGAGAGGGTTGGAGGGGAGGAGGGGAGGAGAAAGAGAGAGAGAAAGACAGGAGAAAGTGATTTTGATTTCTGTGTATCTCTTGTCTTTTTCTCTCTTGTGCTCAGTTTCTTCTTCTTCTCTTTCTCCTTCCCTCTCTCCCCAGGTTTCTCCTCCATTGATAAACTGCTGTGTTCCCTGACCGAAAAAAGAAACGAGCGAGAGGGAAAAAGCAAAGGACGAGGAGAGAGTCGAACGTACCAGTCTTGGCTCGCCAACCCATCAGATATTATCATTGGGGGTGGCGCTTTTCCCGATGGGTAGAGGGGACGGTGTTGTGCAGAAGAAATCGTGGGATGGGTTGACAGATGGGATGAGAGAGAGTGGGAGAGTGGGATGATGGGGGAGAGATATAGAAGAGGAGGATGGGGGTGAGTTCACGAGGTGGTATGTCACTCTGTCACTCTGTCTGGACTGTTGGAGATGAAAAAGCAAGTAAAAGGACTTAACAGGGTCCAAGAGATCGGGTGTGTCTGTGTCTGACCTTCATCTCTCTTTCTCTCTCTCTCTCTTCTGTCTTTCTGTCTGTGTCTGTGTCTGTCTGTCTTGTTGAAGTTGAAGAAAGAAAGAAGGAAAGATGAACGGAATGACGCTAAACCCAACTTGGACAGAGAAACGAGCCTCATCCATTAAACTGGCGGGAACTTCGGCGGGCAAGAACAAAACTAACCTGGAAGAGGTTTAGTCTGGGTTAGCCGAGCCACTAAGGAGCCGAGAAGGTGGAGCAGCTGACCCCAGAACCCTCCCGCTGTTCCCGTTCTGGTTTAGTGTGGTGCCAAGAGGTACTCTAACCCTTAACAGGTCAAGCGTTGGATGAAAAAGGCGATTCCGGTCAAGAAAGGAAAAAGCAAAACAAGTGAAGATACAAGAAGGAAGAAGCGAGAGAGAGAAAGAGAGACCAAGAGACAGCAAGACAACAGGATAAAAGCCACACAACAACAACTCATTGATCTAAAAGAAATAAGACAACCATC
Source organism: Arachnomyces sp. PD_36 (assembly GCA_032988195.1). Lineage (NCBI taxonomy): Eukaryota > Fungi > Ascomycota > Eurotiomycetes > Onygenales > Arachnomycetaceae > Arachnomyces > Arachnomyces sp. PD_36. Next base: position 705,537 of record JANTQE010000017.1, on the reverse strand, counting down.
GTATTCGAAAAAAAGAGATTACCAAGGAGGGATTTTCATTGCTTTTCGGCGCCGGTGAACTGAAGGAAAAGTCGTTTGATAGACCTATCACAAAGTCTATTTCCGGACGATGTTGATGCGATGACCATTGACGGCTTATGGAGATATCCTCCGGTCAATACTTGATAACTTTGATAGACACACGCGGGTCGGGGATCGTGGGCCATCTTCCCCTCCTGTCTATCTATCACAAAAAAGAACGATCCAGGAGAATAACGAAAATCCCATGGCCACGGTCCAGGGATCATGACCTGCGGCTCAGCCCGAAGCCCATCGTCACCACCATCTATCCATCTCCATGATATCTGCATCACTTACCCCTCCCATTATCATCAACAGGCAAAGATCAAGGCAACCCCTGAACAACACAGGAAACTCCCCGTAAGGAAAACCCAACTAAAACACCCTCGTAAAAGAGATTGCGTGACACAAAATAGAACCCGTTCCAGTCCCTCTCATCCCTCCCCATCCCAGTCACAAACACCTCTTCCTTCAGGGCAGCGCATTTGTCATTGCATTGAGGCCCAAAAAAATCCCCAACAGCCGACAGGCAACCCCCAGTTTTTTCCTGCCAGATGAAAATTGATATGCACAAACCATGCTAGTCGCGGAACCACGTACATATCACAAATGCAACTTCTTGCTTCGGCCTGCCACTGTCCACTGTCAGCCGGAAAGACAACAAGAACAAAAAGGACAAGGGGACTTCATCCCCCCTGAAGAGATCATTCGACGGATACTCCGTTTGTGGACTTCCTCCAACCGTGCAAGGGCAAGGGATGCAAGCACCAAGTCCAGACCCTCATGGATCATCTGACGTCCACATCCCTCGAAGTTAAGAAAGTATATATATCCAGCGCAGCAGAGAGATCAAGATAACACCGAGCCAACTGACGAAAAAAGATTTCGACAAAGAAACCACAATATCGATCGATATTTCCGTGGAAGTGAGATCGATCGACAATCAATCGCCATCCACAAATGTTTCACCGTTCGTTCAGGCTGAGCAAAAAAGCCCTCAACCCCTTTCTTGGGCATCGCCTGTGGCGTTCAGGGAAACCGGATCTTCGAGAGCGGCGACGACGATGATGATAATTTCCCTCCCCTCTCCTACTCAGCCTCGCCGCCCATTAAGGCTGATGATGGTGATAATCACAAAGTTCAAAGTAATCAACACTATCAAATCTTAAAACAAGATGCTTTTACTTTACCTTTCGCTCACTTTTCCCGTTCTCCATAAACAGCTAGCTGATGGATCCGTTCATCTCATCTGGATCATCACGGAACAGAAAAGCACTGATCACAAAAGTCCACAATAAACAAAAACTCTGTCTCGCTTCTTCTTCACATCATCTTCTATTTTTAGTTAGGAGTTCCTTTCGGGAGTGCCCTAATCTTGTCAATCAATGATCTCATCGACGAAGAAGTTGGAACCCGAGACTCGAGCACACGCTTCACTTCAAAGGGATATCAATTAATCTCAAACCACCGTAGATGATCTTGAACCTCTTATCAACATGCTATTTTTCTTCTTGCTATGGTTATGATTACTGTCGAATTCCTACGCGGCGTGAGAAACGGGAAAGGAAACCCGAACACATCAGAGAGGCGAGACCTGCACAAAACCAGCGCCAGCACGGCCATCCCGGGATCCAAGCCTAACCGAGAGGTCGGTGCTCGCAATATGAAACAATCCCGATCACGGGATCATCCCAGGGAAATTAAACCCGCAAATTTTTTCGTGTGTGTGCATGGGCTCAAAGCTCTCTCTGACTGTGCATTTTTAGTTTGTGTGTTCAGGATAAATCGGCTCGGCTTCGGGTCTGTGTGTTGCGGGATAAAGCATCATGTCATCATAGTATAGGAAGCGTGGGGGTACGGTACAGGGTCTGTGGTCTGTGATGGTGTGGTGAGAATAATAGTGATGGCGGTGTCGACCTGTTGTTCATCTATTCTTTCTCTCTGTCTGTCGTTTTGCTGGTTGTGTGTGTACCATGTGGCTAATATTATTATCTCGCGTTTCGTTTTCCCTCATCATCATCATCATCATCGTCGCCATCATCATTCCACCTCTCCCCCTTTCCCCAGTTCCAGCTGAACGGAACATACTCGCATTCGAGTCGTCGAGAAAAAAAAGTAATCTTATTCAAACATCTAGCGCCATATCCCCAGTGCCTTCCTTCTTCCTTCCCCAGCCTAGCTAGAAGCCTTCTTCGCGTCTTCCATCCGATTAAAAATAAAAGGGTCGCGAAAGACCAGGTTCTCTCACGCCTCATACACAGCACGTGGGCGCTCGAGGAACGTCAGAACTACCAATCAGAGCATCAGCGTGGCGAAGGAGCGAGGAAGGCAGGGGTAAGAACGAGGATTTAATCTCCCTGACGCCCCCGCCACCAAAGCCAAACGCCCTACCCGCTGAATCGGAACCGGGTTGCTTCTAGACGTCCAAGACCTTCTCGAGGTGCAACATTTCTTCTTCGGTACGAGTTGGTGAAGTCTATGCAAGAAAGAAAAAGGAAAGGGATCAGAGTTAGATTAAACGGACGTCATGAAAAGATCTGAAACAGGGGCGATGGCGACAAACCTTGAAGAAGTACTCGGATCTTGCGAGTCTCGCCAGATTGTACGCTCTCCGATATTCCCTTCAGGAGTCTGTCCGCCTCTCCTGGCTTCAACGTCCCCGAGGGCAACAACTGGATCGTTGATTCAACCCATGTTGCTGCTTCCCGAGGTGCCAGCTGGAATAGCAGCATCAAAACCCCCGACGCATCGGGGAAGCAGTCACCAGGGAAACTAAACATCATTCCCGTCAACACCCGTTGAACGAGAACGTGACCCTCCGTATTGATCAGCTGCTTGACAGCCGCTTGGACCTCTGGTGGGTTAGTAAACGCTTCCCCGTTGGGGTCGGTGAAATCAGAAACAGTGGGCTTCTCGAATCCGAAACTAAGCAGATCATAATAGTAGTGGAGCGTGGCGGTGAGTGGTTCAATTTGTTGCAGCGTTAGTGCGCTCAGGGCGGCTGAGAATATAGGGGCGGCGAGAGGAGAGGTGATGGATCGTTTGGGGTAGAACCGCACTGCATCGGTCAGGAGACGGAAGAAATCCTCGATCACTACTCGTTTGTTAGCATTCGCTCGAGGGCTAAGGGCCAGAGCATGGGGTACGCACTATCGGGGAGATGGTCTGGAGGTAGGTCGTTGAGGATCCTGAGGAACGAGATTGCCTGTTGCTCGAAGAATTGGTAGACCGCGTCACTTGTGGCTGCGTCCACGTACTCTGCGCCATCGGAAAATTCCCGGATGACAGCGTCTGTGGCCCACAAGAAACATCCTTCCCTTGAAGCCTCGAATCCTGCGGCGATACTCTGGGCAAGACTTGGAAGGAGAGGTATCATCGCTGTGCGGTACGAGATTACCATGTACCTCCAGCACCGGCAGACACGTTCGAGAATAGGGGTGGATGACGTGAAGTTCATCACGATTGTGTTTAGTACAGGTAGAATCTCTTCGCAATACTTGACGGCTGGGTTCTGTTCACCTGGTCCTACAAATGGGCAAACCATCTGGATGAAGATGGTGACCAACTGCAAGTGGTCTGCGTACCGGTACTACGTTAGCCCAAATCACATACACGGCCGAATTTGAACTTACCAGCTACCGCCTTTTGACCTTGCTCATCCTTTGCATTATTTGCTAACGTCATGACCCTCGACATCAGAGGGTCGCAGAAAAGTTTTAGGGTCTCATAAATTCGATTTGATGGCTGGACACCGACCACAGATGCAACACCTTCTGTGATTTCCTCTTGACTTGACGGCTTCAACTTATCAATTACCGATTCGTAAAACGTGTGCAGATGTTGAATGTGGTCGCCGAGGAGACTTGAACAATCGGTACCGAGGAACTTGAACGCCAGAGCGGCTGCCTGAACAACCTCCTGGGACTTGTGCTGGAATCCGGAGATAACATAGTTGAGTTGCGCTTCGAGGGTCTCTGGGTGCTGCGCTGTCCATTCGGTGTACCTTCCGAGAGCCATGATCGCCTGGAAGCGGACCTTCTCCTGGTCTGGGATCTGGACAATTAGGGGGATAATCTGTGGGAGCATAGTGCTCTCCTCGGAGTCCACCATCCGTCCCATAGCTCTCATACTGAAAAGAGGCGCCTCGAGTTCTTGCCAACGAGGAACAACCTCATTGCTAGCTTGGGAACCATACGTAGAGACCCATTGTTGGATCCGTGTATAGGACTTGCCTAGACACTCCGTCACACCAATCACAGCACAGCAGTCCTTGAGAACATCACCCATGGAGTGCCTGAACTCGCGGAATTTTTCTTCCTGCTCTCGATCACCGTCAAATAGATCGGACTGATCTGCACCTTCGGGAGTCGGGAACTCCAAATGTTTAATCATAACGTCAACCAGCTTCGAGAATTGGGGTGCTAGCTCGACCCGTGCCTCCGCATATCGTTCCAGAGTAAGGTATTGCTTAAGTTCGTACCAGAAAAGGAAGGTTAGGGAGATAGCATCTCGGTCCTGGTCCCGAACACAGCACTCTAGGACTGCGTCGACAAGACTACTGAATTCGCGGGGAAGGCGCGCAATAAGGACAACCCATGCCTCACCAGCTTCAGCAAACAGTCTGGTTAACCCCCTCAGTGCCTCTGCATCTTCCGCTTCCGCAGCCTCCGCAATTTTCGGCCGTAGGGCAATTATCCTTGGGTATAAAGCTTGAATGATGGGCATGGCATCGTCAACCTCGCGTGTATCTCTATAAATGGTGCAAACACAATCCACGGCAGAATCGAAGGACGACTCATTGGAGAGCGCATTCAAGATCGTATCTAAAAGGGGGGATTCGACGATCTTGGATGCCGGGATCTCCTTCATCCAGGACGTGATACACTCAAGAAGATGGGGGTTCACTGCCGCAGATGCTGAAGGGATGGTCTATCAGTACGGTAAGTTGGTACTTGGGGCATAGTGGTGGCAAACCTGATGATTGAGAGTACTGCGTCAGGAGCAGAAGGACCTGATCGGCATTATCTTCCAGCAACTCCTTCGTCCTTGAAGTAAGTTCCTCTTCCTAAGAGTTATGAATGATGGATTAGATTCTAGATTCTGGCGCAAAGTAATGTCGTTGCTGGACTGCGCAAAGGCGAATGGGTGGATGGATGGGTGGATATAGATGGTGGCTCGGCCGAACATACAGTCAGGTTGATTTTTCGTCCTTCCGTGACCTCCTCGGGTAGGATTTTGAGAAACTCCAAGACACAGTCTCCGGCCTGGTCCCCTAGCGCTGATCCAACCGTTGCTAATACATCCTTCCACGCGGTCATCTGCATCGCAAGACTGGCTAGACAGACACATAGCTGCGTCTGGATGGGCCTGGGACCCGACCTATACCCCGTAAGAAGTGTGAGGATTGAATCTCTCAGAGGAATTAACGAGTCTGCCGGTAATTGATCCAGGTCGTATGTTATCTACTCCTGTCAGTCCGACTCCCCAGTATCAAGCAAACGAATTTGTCCGGGCTATCCACACCTTTCCCTTCAATGTTGTTGCGCCGAATAACTTCGCTTCGACTGGGGTCTCCGATGATTGTAGTAACCCGTGGGTAGTCGTCCAAGCTTCAACCTAGAGCGAACTTTCAGTATCTCATCTTCGCAAAGAAAACAGCCGAGTGCGGCTAAAAGAACGTTTGCCTTACCGATTTTTGGAACTTTTCAAGGAACTCATGGGCCTGAGTCTTCTCTGATCGGGACGCATTTCCCTGCATAGTCGCAACCGCCGCCAGGACAGGGGCGAACTGCTGGGTCGCATCATCCTGTTTGGCAGCCATGACGGAAGGTTTGTGGTGGTGAGGGAAGTGAGCGGACGGAGAGGTGTTGGTGAAGTGAGAGGCGGGGTGGATGTGGGATGACCTTTGAGATCGGATCCGGGAGATAAAAACAATGATGGCTTTCAGCCGAGCGGAGAGGTTGGCCGACCAACAGGAGAGGTCATGAAGTGAAACCCAAGCAAGAAGATAAACAGCTTCTAGATACGGTGCTTAAGAAGAAAATATGGATTTGAAGAGAAGGGAAGAGGCCGTTGATTGATAAATTGTTATTTCTATGGCGGGTGTATGTTTTTTTGGTTTGTCGTCAACTTGAAAGCTAGAAAAAGTTCGAGAGCCGCAAAAACCAAAAAGAGAGAAAGAAGCATCATCAAGCGCACGATCACAAAGAAACAATCGATTTGACAAGACACAGCACAACCCACAACCCCGAGCCTTTTATTCTCCTCAAGCTTCAACACTACCCAGGTCACTGATTTATATACCTTTCTTTGGACATCTACCGCTTGTGCGCCTCGCAACAGATCCGATCAGCTATAATCCGATTGAATCGCGAAATTCGATTGCGCAAGCAAAATGACCGGCAGAGGTGGCACCGCGCGCAAGACGCTCCTTGCCCCTATCCATTTCATCTTCAAGCTCTTACAGCAGAGATCTACGGTTTCCATTTGGCTCTACGAGCAGGTTGCTGTACGGATAGAGGGGAAGATTAGGGTATGTTGAACCCGTCACTTACCCCTCATTGCTATCGGTCAACGTTCTAATATTTTGGCATAGGGGTTTGACGAATTTATGAATCTGGTTGTGGATGATGCTGTGGAGGTAAAGCTAGCTACGAAGACCGAGGAAGAAAAGCGAAGACAGTTGGGTATGTACAATCCTGGGTGAGCCTTTCTACGTATGTTCCTGACGGCTTCTAGGACAAATTCTCCTCAAAGGAGACAACGTTTCGTTAATACAGGCCCTGCAATAAACCTTCTTCCTTCAGGGTTGAGCCTTTGGCGTTCGGGCGTGATATTATATGAAGGGGGAGGGACAATACAGAGAACATCTCGATAGGAAATAAGGGCGTGGGTTATCATCGCGTGGTCAGCTCTTCGACGTCAGGACTCGCCCGTTCCCAATAATCACAGCATCGACAGGCCAGTCATGGTCCCCAACGGGGACGGTTTCTGATGGTGGCAGTATCTGCTCCTCGAGGGCAAGTGCAACTGCGTTGAGGACGGATATTTAGCTGGAAATGAAACAGGATTCACGGCGTCTTCGAGGAGAAGCTTCTTACCGAGATAAGGCATCTGGGGGGTTCCCGATGTGTTCTGTAGCTCCTTGTACCTCCTCAAAAAATGATCATAATATCCTTTACCATGGCCAAGTCTCCTGAACCCTTCATCAAATGCCATCCCCGGCATGACTATCATGTCGAGTCCACTCCCGGCTGTTTTTGTCGAGGGCTCCTGATTTACTGAGAGCCCATGACCGCCTAAACAATTCGTCCTGTTCGCGATAGTACTCTCATCCAGACTTGGTATCCCCCAGTTATCAGGCTTCAAGCCTTCGAACTCCTCCATTGAGTGGAGAGCCAGCATATCCATCAGTGACGTTCTCGGTACATTTGGAGCAGCCTCGATTTTATAGATATACGGCACGAAGACCTGTTTCCCTTGCCCGAGGGCATCTCGTACAATAGCCAGTGTTGAGATCTCTCCCGACGGCATCGACAGGTAGACACTAATACGGCTTGCGGAGCGGTACTCGGGTAGGGCGAACAGTTTGTTGGTGGCCGTAGTTGCTGTGGATATTATCAGCCTTCTTTATCTCTCTTTATTTCCGCTATCGCCTCATCAGCTACTCCGGTGATCCTAACATTGTGCAGCCGCTGATTCCTTTGGTATATCGGAGAGTATCTTGCGAAGTTTCTTCCGGAGTTCCTTTTTGGCTACTTGTAGAGTGGCCATTGTTTCGTGGGGGTCTAAGTACCCCGTTTTAGGTTGACTTGAAGCAGATAAAGCGAGTACAAAGAAACAGAAATGCTATATTTCAATCGTGACTCTGTTCTGGGACTTGGGTTGGGAGATTCGAAGAGAAAGAGCTCCTGATGGGAGTTCCGAGGAGAACAATGATTGGTATTGAATTATACAGAGAGAAAGTCTGGGCTGCGAGCTTCTTTATGAGAGTTGAAGCTACATGACAGTTGAATTAACACATTAGCTCTTTAGTGTGAACATTGACGTCCTTTATTCACTCCTTCTCAGCTCTTAGCTAGAGCTCTCCATCCCTTTCAACCCTTCGAAGAGTCTCTTCACTCTCTTCCTCTCTATCTGTCGTTGGAGGGGTTGTAATCTATCCGTATCGTTATGTAAGATGCACCTGTCTATCAACGGTCTGACGTCGTGTTCCCCGTCGTCTTTCGCATCTCAATTTCTTATCTCCGTTGCACAGAATCTCCTTTTGTTAGCAGTACACAGTTCCCCAAGTTTTCAGAATTGTTGGCTGTTGGAGCTTAAGATACTGTGCAGCTATGGCGGTAAAGAATTGCCTCCTGGGGACTCTCCTCCTCTGGTGTGTCCTGTACATCAGCGTTGGGGCAGCTAGATTCGACTCGGAGTTAATCGGTACCTGGACCACAAAATCGCAAAAGGTTCTTACTGGACCTGTAAGTAGCAGTTGCTTCTCCAGCAGTGTGTTACAACTTGGCGAGCAATCAACTGACGGGATACCCCCCTTAGGGCTTCTACGACTACGTCAGAGATGAGTTCAAAGAGCCCAAAGTCACCGGCATTTCCTACTCCTTTACTAGCGATGGGTTCTACGAGGAAGCTTACTATCGCGCCACCTCGGATTGTGAGTCCCCAGGCCACACCCTCGAAGGAACTGGAAACAGTCCCGTCTAACCGACCTGTCTCCTAGCTATCCATCCTGAGTGTCCAGGGGGTATCATGCAGTTCCAGCACGGAAAGTACACCAGGGCCACCAACGGGACTCTTTACCTAACTCCCTTTGCGGAGGACGGACGCGAACTGGTTTCCAACCGATGCAACGGCAAGCTGTCAACATATACCATGTACAACCAGACCGAGACTTTCAAGGTACAGCAGATCCTCCCTTGAGGTGTGTTAGACCCGACTCGATTAACTAGTTGGATAGCGATATCAGGTGGGCCCAGACGTTATAAACGGCCTGAAGAGGCTCGACCTTTTCAGATTCGACGGATCGCCCATGCCCCCGATGTACCTCGTCTACAGACCACCTCTAATGGTTCCGACGAAGGAACTAAAGCCAGTCCCGAAAAGAAGCATCGATACCGCAACAGAGGACCACAACACCAAGTGGAACAGGTTTTTCGACTTTCCAAATACCCCCTTGGCGTCTCGTGGATGGAGAATTCTGGCTCCATTTTGTTTGGTCGTGGTTGGCATCTCCATGATGGTTATCGGTGTGAGCATGCTCAAACATGCTTTCAGGAGGCGGGAGGTCATAAATGAGAAACGTTAGGAAATAAGGAATATCATACCCCGGGATTCGTTGGCGTTAGGGTTGCGGGATGCAAATGGACAAATCGATGGCAGAAATGGCTCATTGAAACCTTCCACGGGTCAAGCGTAAGCCTGGAGTTCTAGCAAGGGAGTCTCTTGTATTCATCGCAATGTATACTTTCAGAGTTAAGGACAGCATTCATTCATTGAATTACTGACATGCAAGCTTCCAGCCACGCGCAATGATCCACATTGGTCGAGGAACCCATGTGGGTTCTGACTTTCTTTATTCGTCGTTTCTAAGGCGTCTCTATAAATACAAAGGGTGAGGAAGGTGAGGGCGGAAGGGAGTAGGGATGTTTCGCTTCGAATGAGGTGGTAGTTGTGAGTATACCGAACGATCTCAATGCTCATAGCTTGGATATGAGTTCCTTCGCAGCCGCAGCAACCTGTGACTTTTCAGCCGGTTTACCATCCAAGGCACCGCCAGGCGCAAACAGCAGCTTCAACGCCGCGCCGAGGTCAACCTTCTTCCCATCCTTCTGTAGTTGTGATATTGTTTGCGATACAGCTTCTTGTATCTCCTCAGGACTCGTAGTTTCCACTTTCCCGGCATATTCCTCTAGAACCGCAACCTGCTCATCCTCCTTCTCTTTCAAGTCGTTGCGATTGGCTTCCGCAAATTGACGGCCTGCCTCTTTCGAAGCTGTGGCACGCTTCCGTATTATCGACAGCAGTTGGAGATCTGTTTTCACGGGAGACGAGGTCTTGGCCGCATTGTTGGTCTCTGATATGATAGCACGGAGGACATTGAGCCTGGGGTATTCAATAGGCGATTAGCGACCGTAGACACGCATGCTGGGAGCGCAAGGACGCTATCCTACCTAGCCGTATCCTTCGCCTTCATCGCGGTCTTCAGATCAGTTCTGAGGGTGGAGAGAAGAGGTGGAGAGGAAGCCGTCGAGTTGTATCGGACCGCCCTGAGAGGCAACCGAGCTGAGAATCTCATTGTGTTGAACATGATGAAAAGAATAGGGAATATTAAAAGGATTATAGTACAGAGAGAAGTCAAAAGATAGAGAAATGCCGATAAATTTATTCTTTAGAAAGAGAGAAAGATAGAATCAGATGTTTTGCATCTTCGAAGCTCCAGCTCTCTCTCTCTCCTGGTCTGTGCACTTTCTCTACAACTTCTTTTTCTTCGTTTTTCTCGCTTTCGGTCTGTTTTTCCCGCGACAGGAATGTTCTTGGGGGTTTAATCTTCAAGAGATTTGGATCTCTCTCTCTCTAACACACATCTCTTTTTACCTCTTTATTCTTTACCTCTCTACAATCCTTCTACCTTGGGATTCGCTTCCCATCTTCAACTCCTCTTTCATCGCGCGTGCATTCTCCCCCTACAACACGAGCGAGAGAGAGAGAGAGGTATCATCCTCACCACGCGGTCGTTCTTCGACACCCTCCCCAAGGTCATGTATCCAAACCTCACGCCGCAACGACCTCTCCCAGGGACCTACTTTCCGACTCCAGCTCCTCGACCGACCCAAAATGGCCCTCTCTTCCCCACAACTTCACCTGCCGCGCAGCCTGGCCAACCCGCGACTCCTGGAGCACCCGCCCTGTCCCAGTCCCCTCTATCGAAGCTCCCCATTACCGCTTCGAAGAACAAGGCCGAGTCCTTGAATCCGCAGGAGCGTGCGGCGCGTACAATCAACGAGACTCTAGCTCAAGAATCGCGATATCCTGACTTAGACAGCTATCTTGCCCGTATGTATTCGATCCCAACCCCCCCCCAATAAGCTAGCTAATCTATGAGGATCAAGTTGGGCGCTAACGGTTTCCTTCGCAGCGGGCTTCTCCTCTGACTATGATATCCCCGCGTCGCCATCATGGGCGCCATTTCACAAGATCAAAATGTACAATATCCCCGATCAAATATTCGAGCAGTACAACTTGGCGCAGGTCTCGACGAGTATGGGTCTCTTCGCGGAATTGAATCATGCCTGGGTCACGATTGATAACGCGCTTTACCTGTGGGATTATACGCATCCTAACCCACAGCTGGTGGGATTTGAGAGCCAGCCGAACAGTATCAATGCGGTCAAGCTTGCGGTTCCTCGCCCGGGTGTCTTTCTACCGTCGATCACACACGTCCTTGTGATTTCAACAACGGCGGAAGTTCTTTTGATGGGATTAGGGTGTGAGAAGCTACCAGGAGGCGCCAACTCGGTAACGCTCTATGAGACAGGGATGTCGACTTCCATTCGAGGGTTGGATATCAATGTCATTGCCTCATCCGACTCCAAAGGCAGAGTCTTCTTTGCTGGCTCAACGGATAACGAGGTGTATGAGTTGACCTACCAACAGGAGGAGAAGTGGTTTCAGGGAAGATGTGGCAAGATCAATCACACAAAACCTCGCATGTCCGCTTTCGCACCATCCTTCAGCCTGACTCTGGCTCAGAAGACATCGGAGCACGTCGAGCAGATGGCAGTGGACGATAGCCGAAATCTTCTCTACACATTGTCCTCGACCTCAACGATTCGAGTATTCCATCTGGATAGGGATGACCATATCAGCCTTACCATCACCAAAGCCGCGTCCGAGATTTACTCCAATATTTGGCACATAATAAGCTCCAACGAGGCGCTAAATCCGAAGATCAAGATTGTTTCTATCAGCCCAATCCCTGTGTCCGAAGCTTCCCGCTATCATCTAATGGCGACAACCTCAACCGGTTACCGGATCTATCTCAGTGCCACCTCATCATACAATTTGCTACCGGGCTCATCCTCTAACAATGCTCCGACGAGCATGCAAGCACACCACGTAAAGACTCCTCCAGTAGACCCACGTTCAGCAGAACAGATGCAGCAGTCACTTCCCGGAGCTTCGTACCAAGCGTCGACTGGTGCCAGGGTACCTATCCATACTCTCAACCCAACTCGATCGGCGCAACGCTTCCCACCCGGCTACTTTTTCTGTTTCGCAAACAAAGATCCACTGAACCGTGTCGATACTCTTTTTATCTCCACTCCAGACTCTGGGCGTATCGCTAAACCGCATGAGGGTTCCATCCCTCCCAAAATCGGAGAATCCGCCATCTGGCTCACCCTTGGCAGCCGTGCAGAGGATGTCGGATTATGTACACCTCCAGCCTCAACCGGTAGCAGCCTAGGAGCGTTCGGTAATGAGCTAGCGTATCAGTTCGACAAGCCAGCCGCAGAGATTGCAATCCTGACAAACACCGGGGTCCATGTTGTTCGCAGGCGAAGGCTCGTCGATGTTCTTGCGGCACTCGTTCGAAACGGCGGGGGCGATGAAGGCTTGGAAGGAGAAGTGAAGACATTTATCCGACTTTTCGGTCGCAGTGAGACTCTCGCGACAGCTCTAGCCGTTGCATGCGGGCAAGGTGTGGAAGTATCATCAGACTCCCGCCTCTCAATCATCAAAGACCCAGACGTCCTAGAATTCGCACGTAAGGTGTTCATCGAATTCGGTGGGAGACCAACCATGAATGAAAACTCTGTGGCCGACAACGCTACCTCCGCGATCGACACAGTATTGCCTTCTCCACGGCACGCTGGAATTGCTCTCTATACGTCAAGGCTTCTACGGTCGATATGGAAGACGGAAATAGCCAAGGAAAATCGCACGCCTGCTGGTGGATACAGCATCTCACCATCCGTGAGCATTTCAAAACTACAGACTATCCAGCGGGATCTATCGGCTCTACAGGACTTCTTCCGCGCCAACAGGACTTTTATCGAGGGATTGAGCGGCCCAGAAGCTCTCTCTCGTGCATCTAATAAACAGGAAGAAATTGCCCTTCAGGCTGAACATCGTGCCCTTCACTCACTCGTTCAACTAGTTTCCAACACTATCGAGGGTATATCATTCGTCCTCGTCCTCTTCGACGAGCGTGTCGAGGAGATTGTAACTCTCATGAGTGAGGAATCGAGAGGACGGTTCTTGAAGCTTTCCTTCGAAGAACTCTTCAGCAGCACTAAAGGCCATGAAGTGGCCAAGGAACTAGTCAAGGCCATTGTCAATCGAAACATTGCCAAAGGTTCAAATGTGGAGACAGTCGCGGAGGCCTTGCGACGAAGATGCGGCAGCTTCTGTAGTGCGGAAGATGTTATCATTTTCAAAGCCCAAGAGCAACTCAAGAGAGCAGCCGAAGCTGGCGAAAACTCCGAGCTTGGCCGGAATCTGTTGAATGAGAGTTTGACATTGTTCCAGCAAGTAGCGGAGAATCTTCCTATGGACTACCTAGAGCCTGCGGTGAATCAATATATTGCCAACCAGTTCTTTGCAGGTATGTCATCGTCCAGTTATCTAGGTCAAGACCATCATTACTAACATCTCTAGGTGCTATACAACTATCTTTAAGTGTTGCAGCCAAATCCGACAAGGCCAACGTGACCCTGAGTTGGATAATGGATGGACGACCGGCACAGGTATGTAGTTCTTACCTTCAGTATGGTTTGTGGAGCCAGCTTACTGACTACATCCAGGATCCACGGAAAGCAAATTTTGATTTCCGAAACCAGTGTTACGATCTCATCTACAAAGTCATCCTCGCTGTTGACCAATTGGCCGCACGGGATCCCGGGATGGTTGATGGGCAATACACAGTGACCGCACGTCGGAAGAACGAAGCCTACGACGTGATCTCGAGCTCGGAAGATGAGGTCTTCTTGACCAGCCTCTACGACTGGTATCTGGAACAGGGCTGGAGTGACCGACTCTTGGAGGCAAAGTCTCCCTTTGTCATCACCTACTTAGAACGAAAATCCACCGACGATATCGCCCATGCCGATTTGTTCTGGAGATATTACAGTCAGGCAAACCGTTTCTTCGAGGCTGCTCAGGTTCAGCTCAAGCTAGCGCAGAGTGCCTTTTCCTTGTCACTTGGCCGCAGGATCGAGTACCTCGGCCAAGCGAGAGCCAACGCTTCGACGTTTACACAAGACTTTGGCAGGCAGTCCAGGCAGCGACTTCTACAAGAAATCTCCAGCTTAATGGACGTGGCTAATATCCAGGATGATCTCCTCCAGCGTCTGAAGGAGGATCCCAGGATCACACCTGAGCAGAAGACTGAGGTTCTCAAAGAGGTTGATAACGCAATCATGGACCTTACTGTGGTAAGTAGAGATCGATAAAATCTCCGTATGGGACCCAACTAACAACTATCTTAGCTTTTTAATAAATACGCCGATGCTGGCAGTTACCACGATATCTGCCTTCAGATCATGCACCTCGCGGATCACCGAAACTCCACCGATATCAAGGCGATGTGGCAGAGCTTATTGCAGGATGTGCATGAAGAGACAGTAGAGAGAGGCCACCCACTTCCATATGAAGCTGTGATCGAAAAGTTCAGGAGTCTTGGAGGTCGACTCCGGATGTCCGAAACCACATTCCCCGTCCCACTCCTCTTGCCACTTCTAGAGCGATACGTTCTCGAGCACCAGCGCGGAGTTGGACCAGAAACATGGGTGATCGATCTCTTCCTCGATCTACAAGTCGCTCACGAGTCTATCTATTCCGTCATGGAGGCGTTGTTCTACAACGACGAACCCCCATTCCACGGATCCAACCGGCAACATATCGGCCGGGACTTAATTTACTTAATCCAACGCTGGTTCTACGACACCGTCCGGGTAGGTGGTGCCGTATTCGGCAGCGACACACTTGCGGCTCGTGTGTCGGAGATGCTACTCCTGCTCCAGCAGAGCAATATGGGCGATGAGATGACACATGTGTGTCAGGAATTGCGATTAAAGATCGAACAGGTCCTGCGGTAGTTTACGTGTAATGCAACGGCTCTTATAGTCAGTCTCTTTGGCACTCTCCGGTGTATACCATCTTTGTTCTGGAATATATCCCTCGTCCTCCTCTTCCTCCTTATCATCCTTTCTCCGTCTCTTCCTCTTGTATCATTGGCGTTGAATTTCTCTCTTTTTTCCTGTTATGGAAGTAAATATAATGAGCTTTGGGACGGCGCCGAAATTGGGGGTACGGAATGTATGTAGAGGGTTTTACATTGCCCTTTCCATACGCTTCTTTTCTTGTTCTTGGTTGGGTGCACTCCTTCAATACTAGTAGTTTGTTGCTTTCATGTACTCGTGGAAAGTCACCAGCATCAATAAAAATTACATAGAAGCTATTTTATAAACAAAGGGGATCTGAATATTTTTCAATCTAGTCTATTCTTTCTCCCAGTCCATTCCCATATTTTATTGTTTGACCGACTCGGGTACTTTGTATCCGTGGTTCTATCGTGCGGCAACCCATTTTTTAGATCGACCGTGAGCTCCAAATATATTTTTTTCAGGGGTAAAAAAGAAATATCGGCCCTTAAAAAAACAGCCTCTCAAGACGCCGTCGTTGGCATTCCTTTCTCCCTTCAACTACATAATTAAGAGCATTTAGGGAGAAAGATAACATATATCTATATCGACATAACTTACCCATCTATTCCTGTTTCCCTCGTTTCATTGTTGTTGCATTGTGTGAGCGCTGAAGACGAAGAAAATATGGCACCGTCGAAGCAGGGACAGCAGCGCGGTGGACAGGCGAAGAAGAGTAGCGTGTCTGTAACGACGAGTATCTGGGATCGCAAGGCTGATCTGCTATACTTCATCTTCTTCATAATACATGTGCCGGTTATGCTGTGTAAGTTTACCCCTCTGTGGTGAGATGGTCGTGGAGTCTGGACGTGATATCCATACCTCACGACCATCCATGGAGAAAGTGAAAGAGCAGAATAACTGACCTGCCTACTCAGGCATCGACTTGGTACCTCTCTACCCCGAGTCCTTTAGGCCTGAAGCCTTCCTCCAACTTCGCGCTTTTTACATTGAAACCTATGGCGACAAGAACTTCACAGAGCCGACCGCGTGGTTTATGGCCTACACGTGGATGGAGGCCTTGTACCACCTGCCTTTGAGCATCTGGGCTGTTGGAGCCTTGTGTCGAGGTATGTATTTTTATGTAGTTATTTTTTTTATTTTTTTTATTTATTATTCTATTATCGCGCTTTACTCCGAGGAGATGATATACGCGTTCTCTTATAAGAGAGGAAACTAACAACTCAACAGATGACCCGATGGTCCCTGTCCATCTACTTGCCTGGGGCGTGCAGACGGTCATCACCACTCTGACATGCCTGGTGGAAGCGTGGTCGTGGACAGATATGACCTCGGACGAGAAACTCGCCATCACTTACCTGTACGGCCCGTACATTGCGTTAGGTATGTTTATGTCTTCGTTTTACGCTGTCCCATGCATGCTGGTACCTGGTACCTGTGCCTCCTGCGATGCTGACGGTTGGCCGATAAATAGCTGGAGTGATGGTGTTGGATATGTTCTTTAGATTGAAAAGTCGCCTGGGGAAGTAAACGTATCGTCTAACCACTGCCATCGAGGGATTGAGGACTCGAGAGAATATTGGTCCGATCTGAGGAAAGTCTTCGGTTTCGAGTCGAGGAGCAGATTGGGCAGAATGTTTGACCCTTGGAGAGAGAGGCAGGGGAAAGGGAGTGTGTTTCGAGCTTCGTGCTTTGACCGAACCGGAGACAGACTCTCGCATGTCTTCTGCATAAATGTGGATGCTTCATGGTCTGCTTGGCTAGTAGATAGCTGGCTGTTGTTTAGAAACGGTTTCAAATGTGAATGGGGACAATTTTCATCCTCGTCTTCTCTTTGGCGCATCACTAACGCCTTGACAACGCAGCGCTGGGACTTGTCGGTGCTGCTCGCTTTGCGTATTTTCCCGTGTCTATCTTTCGCTACTCATCTGTAGGGAAGTCAAAAGGGTAAGTAATCGCATGAAGTCTCTCCCTCTGCGAGCTTCCATCTGGCCAGGGCGTTGTTCGTGCTCAAAAAGAAATAATAGAGAGATGTCGCAGTTAACGCCGGTCGCTGTTTCTATCTCAACGTCTCGTCCTATCGTTCGGAGACCATCACTGCTGCTTCATTTACGCGCGCTGCTTCATGTCGCTTTTATTTTTATCTCTTGTTGATGTTTCTGATCTTTCTCTCTTGTCCTATCCATTAATGCTAGTCGTTTCATATCCCCGACGAAGAGGGTCTGTTCTTGCATCGTCCAGCAATTGCTGCTGTGGTCGGCGTCTGTTTCTCTCTCCCAATCTTTGGAGGAATTCATGATAAATAGGACTTTTCTGCTTTCTCTTTCTCATATATTTTCTCTTCTTCAGAATCATTCAAAATAATTAAAACTACTACCTCTTGTTCCTGAATTAATGTGAATATACTAATAATCCCCTTTCTTCTCATTTCTTTCTATTAGTTTTCGGCTGCGCCGTCATCTCTTTTCTATCTCTCGCCTTCTTGTCCCGCTTTCGTCATCATCTCCCTCTCCATCCAAGGATCCAACAACCCCACAAAACCTCGAAGATTCGAGGGTTCAACCAAGATCCAAAAGGACTTTTGAAAAGTCCAAAATCCTATCTGTCGAGCTCGAACCACGGTACAAACCAGATAAACCGAACCAGAGCTTTCTAGATAATCTTTTAAATGCCCAAAATGTCGCGATACGACGACTTTCGATCCTCAACCGGGAGCCTGGGTGGCGTGAGCAGCAGCGACGCAGGAGGAGGACGATGGGATGCTGAACGCTTCGCCCGTGAGCGCAGTGAGCGACACGCGGACTCAAGAGACAGCAGAGCACCCCCCGTGCTCGAACGTCCACGGGAGGATGAGCGTGACCGGAATCGCGAACGCCGCGTGCCCACCTTCGAGGAACGTTTCTCCAGGGAAGAAAGATATGGACCTCCGGCTAGACGTCCTGATACAGAGTACGATGACGATCATCTTGTCTCCGGTGCTGGTCCACCAACTGCTGGATCGATGGTTCCCTTCGATCGCCGTCGTCGTGAGCCTGCGGGGGGTCCTCCCCCGCCCCGTCCTGGTCTTCTAAGGCGGCAGTCATCGCTAGATACGTTCGATCGCAAACCGATGCGCCACCGTGGCTACGATCGCGATGACTATAGCCCGCCTCCCGCCCCACGAGCCATCCCCGTACAGCTCCCGCGGAGGCAGCGCACCCCTCCCCGATACCATGACAGGGACTATGAGGATGTGCGGGTCGCCGAGCCGGAATACTACGGCGATGAGGAATACAGACATATCCGTGAGGAGGATGTTATCGAGCGCCGGAGACGCAGCAGCAGCAGTGTTTCGCATCGTGAACGCCGGCCCGTTCATGAGGAGAAGCCTTTCCCTCGCCGTGGGAAGACCCGCATGCCCAAGCGCATGGTCCACACGCGTGCCATTATCGAACTCGGATACCCATTCGAAGAATTTGTAAGAAATAGCCTACCTTCCGAGGCGCTTTCAAATTGTGAGACGGCTAACAAAAATCTTTACATCACAGGGAGATAGCATCGTCATTCTCAAAGCTCTTGGGAAGGAGAATATTGATGAAGTTGTCCAACTAAGTCGGGAAATGAAGAGGAGAGAGGGTAACTATCCGTGGGCCTGCAAACTTCCGGGTACGTGCATGCTGACTTGTAGAACTAGCCTACAGCCACTCCCCCCAGCCTCGTCGTCGCGATCGCGGTATGTCAAGGGAGAGGATCGTCGAGCTAGAGCGAGAGCGGATTGTCACCTCCCCACCCCGTGAACGGGAGCATCTCACGGTAGAGATGGGCCGATCGTCATCCCGCCGAAGGCCTCACACACCTGAAAGGCTTTACGTGGAGGAGCGAGAGGTTAGAGAGATATCCCCTCGTCCTCGCAGGTCCCAATCGGTCTCTGTCCGCCCCAGTCGCCGCCGTCGCTCAACCCCCGGTCGAGGAGTCGAGCGTCGCGAGATGAGTCCCGGAGTCGGACAGGAGATTATGATAGTGCAGCCCGATCGCTACCGCGACCAAGATATCCGAGACGAGATCCGCGCCCTGGAAGAGGAGAGGAGGGCCCTACGGATGGAACGGGGCCACGCCGACCTCGTGATCGAAGACACCGAACGGGATGAAGTCGTTGAAGTGAAAAAGGATCGCAAAGGTAGGATGAGCCTGGTCAGATAAACAGTCTGCACCGAACAAAACAACATCCTACAAATAACCTTTTTGAGAATCGTTGAGCCCTGATTGTTTGTGTTTTTTCTTTCGCGTTATATAGCTCCCGACCCACGAATCCTTCGAGCCATGATGGCTACACTGACATAACGATGATGTCCGAATCCCGCGAACCCGACCTCGAAACGATCTTTCCTTCCACTGTCCTTCATACCGGCGGCTAATTTGATCCTGCGATGCTCATCCCTCCGGCCTCTACAACAACCCCGCCGTTTCTACTCCTTCCTCCCCGCTATTCAACTGTTTCATGCATGGCGCTGTTGCATCTTTTTGTGTCTATTTTTGTTTCTGGGCTTCTATATCACCATCCGGTGTTGATCGGTATACATAAACCATAACGAGAGAGATGGTGTTATATCTCACGACGATACTGACGAGCATTCTTGATGGATGAGGTATATAACTAGGGGTGGGTGTGGGTTGGGGAATTAGTTTTTCATTTCATTCATTTATATTTCTACGGTTTTCCTTTGTTTCTTCGGACTAGATATTCTCCATATAATCTCTAATCCTATATATACATGTCTTGCAATCTTGGGTCTTGAGATTCCCCTCGCGTCCAATCTAAACCCCATATCCAACTTCAGCTAACTCTAGTCTAGTATCTATGCGAGTCCCATCTCGCAAAGCAAGTTCCCAACTTTCACAAAATAAAAATCGGCATAGACCAATCCATGATCAGCCCATCTACGCGGCGCATATTCGTAATTGTTAATCGTTGCATGAAGTAGAATCGTCTCCACCCCCGTACCAGTTCCAACGCCATCCAACTCGCGCGCCGGTGTTACAACGCTCCTGGACGCTGAATTGCCGTTTGTAGTGACATTCTTACCACCCTCACTATTTACAGGAGCGAAATGCACTTTGGGCGCAAGAGACGTTTCAAGAACGCCGTTCAGAATGTGGAGTGCGGACTGGAGATAAGAGGATTGGAGTGCGTGCGCTTGATGGAGAAGAAGCATTCCGTAAACGGCTATCATCGCTGCGGAGGTGTCGCGGTATACCGTAGGCTTAGAGGCGTCTGGAGCCAAGAAATCCCTGTTTCCAGCAAGTTAGCTGTCTGTTTGTATCATCAAGGGGCTTCCATTAATTACCACGGAGGAACACCATCGGATGGAAGGTGATCCACGAAGTAATCAGCCAATCTGTCAGCTGTATCTCGAAACTCCTCACGCCGCGTCCAGTGGTAAGCCTTTGCAAACCCTAGAATACCCCATGCTTGACCACGGCTCCAGCAGCTATCATCCGAGTACCCCTGGTTGGTCATTCGAGCTTTTATGTCCCCGGTCGACTGCTCGAAGTTGACAACGTGGAAAGTAGAATTATCGGGCCGGATATGGGTGCGCATGGTAGTAAGTGCATGTTGAGTTGCTATACGAGCAAACTTCTGGTCCCCCGTATGATCTGAAACGTAGAAAAGGAGGTCTAGATCTACCCATCATGTCAGCATTAAACATCTAGAGAGTGAACCACGAGGGAGTCGAACTTATCAAGTTGTCTATAATGACTAGAAAATCTTTTCGTGGATCCTCAAACTTGTACCGTTTCGTGATACAAACGTCCCAGCTCCTCAGAGAGCCAACTTTCTCATCGTACCTCGAAGCTAGGGAATTAGCAGCCGTCACCATGCACTGGAATGCCCTCTCTGATCTATCCAGCTCCCACGAAAGTTGCGCCCAGGGTTGAATCATGAACCCTATATCATGGGTATCTGATCTGGCTGCCTGAGAGTGCATGCTCTCCGACCACCAAGCACAAGCATGTTTCAGCTTGAGCGGGTGGAGGGTGGTTGACTGATTCTTAGAGTGCACATCGGAATAGAACTTCTTTGGGTACTTGTATAATCTTTCTAGAAGAAGATAGAGTATTCCAGGGAAGAATCCCGAAGTCCAGAAGTCCATGGGCGTATGGCAGTATGCAGTTCCTCCTGGTTCTGTATACTCCGGGTATTCTGTTGGCGGTTCATCCTTGGAAGCCGTGTCAGCTGGAGATTCAATCATGTAAAGTGGGCGCATCCCTAGTGAGATATAGCAACATACATAGCTCAGAGCCCTGCTCGCTACCGCCCATATCTTCGCAACGACGTTCTCTGAGAACAATTCGGTCAAGTCGGGCTCAGTGATTTCCTGACTATCCGTTTCCTTTGACCGTAGTCTCTTTGGTTTGGGTGCTTCCATTGGTGGTCCCGTATGGACGCCATTTGGTAATATAGTGCTAGCATCGGTAGAATTGGCTCTCTTCATACTGACGGAAAAGGGATAGCAGAGACTAGACGAAGTGTTGTTTGATCAAGAGCACAATTTTGAAGATTCATTTCGTCTATTCCGCAACTGGGCGGTCCCTTTTGACCTCTTCCCAATCCATACCCAAGGGGGGGGTTCCGCCCCGTCATACCTGCCAGTGGATCTTCATATTGATACCGTAGTATGGGGTTCCGGGAGGCGGAGAATCGGCCGGGATGATTCCCGACACCACAAAGTGTTAAGAAACATAGGAAATAAAGGTCATGGAAATAAGACCGAAGAAGCTCCGTCTAGTAAGCGCAATCGAACATCTCAACCTGGGGTTACTGGCCGACATAGCCTTGGCAAAGTCTACCCTGTGATGGTAGAAGATGCATGTTTCTCGAGAGGAAGGGGCTGGAGTCGGATAGGGCTAATATTAGTCATCATTATCTCGGTCTCTTACAGCGGAACTACTCCCGTAGACTTACTTAGGTTACTATTCATAAGGTATCCAGAATATCATTGTTATAAAATAGATACAAGTGTCCCACACCCTGGGCGGAGAATGTCACTGTTCTCTGCAGCCCTGAAACGAAACGTGTGCTCCCAAACCCGAGTAGAGAAGATTCAAAAACTATTGCATGTTATTCGACTCTCGAGCATACATCAAAACGCGATCATGAGTGAAGAACTCGGGGTCGGCAAATATTGCTGAAATCTTGTCTAAAGACGGATCACGGCCACTTGTTGTATCTAAGGGAGGCCCGCAGCCAACATCCATGTGTTGGGTGGCTATATCGGCTGCCGACGGAGAGCCGCCGTAAGCTTCCACGGATGCAAATTGAGACACATTTCTGGAATCTAGAGAAGACATCCCATAATCGTTGACTGCGGCGTCATTTGCAGTAGCCTGTTGATCCCACGATTGAAGCTGTTGCTGGAACGATGGGGGTAGTGGCGGGAACGCGAGAGATAATGATTCGGGAGACTCTGAGGAGTTAGAGTACCACCAGGCTTGACCTGGGTATGAGTTTGTATTGGGTTGACACGCAGGACCCGTGATGCCTTCGATTTCAGCCTCGTCGGAGTAGGCTGGTTTCTGGATGTCGAGGGGAGACTGAGCACTGCCATCGCGAGTCCGCATGAGACGCATGGCGAAGCGAGAGGCGAGATTTTCGCTCACACGTTCTTCACTCTGGCTCACGCCAGACCACCGTTGCGCTAGTTGGAGGAGGGAGTTTATGAGCGTGTCTATCTCGGGCCGGACTGCGGCCCCGGTATAGTTCGAATGGGCTATATGGTTTAAGCGAGCTAATTAGGACACGATTCAAGGAGAAACAAAATCTTGGCTGAGCCGTTACTCACCTAGAAGAACACGCCCCGCCATAAATAGGCAAAACGAAAATTGTGGATTGGTAGGCCCACTCATTGTGCTAAGAAATTTGCTTGCTATGGTACTGATCTCGATGGCAGCTGTAATACAGGTATCTGCGGATGTTGTCGAGGGAAGCGTAATCGGACATGACCTCCATTTCGCAGATGGAAGTGCAATAGACTGATGTAGTAGGATTACCGCCGTGTTATGGGTGAGATGGGCGAGGGTCAGGTTAGGATCCATGTGGCCTTTCTCGACTCTTGCGGAAGCCCACTTTGTGGGAAGAAACACTTTCCACTGGACAAGCCTCAAATCGAGCTCTTTGAACTTCATCAGCCAGATCTGTACTTCTTGCACATGAGCCAGGTCTACTGCATGGCGCAGAAAAAAATCGGTCACAAGAGACAGAGATTCTGATGCTTCTATACAGAATGCAAAACCACCTATCGCCTCAAGCTCCCCAGCCTCTGAAAGCTCGCGTGTACTCGACGGAGCTGTTCCCGGCGGCATCGATCTATGGGATCTATCCGCGATGCCAAAAAAGGGTGTCTTGACTGGGGTACCGGCTTCCCATATGGCTCCTTCACAGGGCAGTCGGCGACGTACATCGGTGGATTTCAAGCTAGTATTCCAGCCCGTGGCAATCGAGCAAAAGCGATCCATCAGGAACACATTCCAGAAAACTCGTCGCCGCTCTTCAGATTCGCTCCAGCTTCTTGGTCGGTCGAGAAACGCCATACGTCGGATGAGGAACTCGCCCTTTCCCTTTTGAGCATGCTCATCCTCGTCTTCGAAGCTCAATTGCAAGTGTTCTACCGTTCGAGTCATCGAGCCAACGATAGACCATGAGGACGGACCTTTCCCGCTACCGATTGTGTCAAAAGCAACGATGACGAGTGCTTCTAAGGATTCGACCGAAAAAGTGTTCATGCTCTGAACAATGACGAATTGGGAGCACTGTTCAGAATACCTCTCTTGCTGTTGGGGGTTTCCCGCAAGTCTCGAGTCTGTAGAGAAACGAACGCTAACCGAGACGATGGCGTTCAAAAGTAGCAATGTTGTTAGATCATGTCGCCTTACGGGATCCTGTATACGCTCAAGAAAGAGCTTTTTATGAAGCACTGGAACCCACGGGTGGATAAGGTCGAAGTAATCGTCTACAAGGGAATAAATCAGATCTTCTTGAGGAAGTGTACCCCCTACTGAATCTGTTGTGCCGTTATGAGCCTGCTTCGATTCATCGATTTGCACAGGGTCTGTATCCGCTGCCTGATGAAGCCTCCGGCGCTTTGCTGGGGGGAGCTCGGAAGTATTGTCGTCATTTGACTTATTTTCAGCAGCATGAAGCAATTTATGCCGAACAGTTTGAATCTGATCTGTGAGCGAGGTTTGCTGTAACCCGGAGGGTAGATCGGCCTCGGAGCGGGAGCTTTTCGGCGTATGTAGCGAATCAATTCTGTTCGAGTCCAGTACTTGTTGCAGTAGAAGACTTTGTCCAAGGAACATTTTCTCAAGGGAGTCTAGAAGAAATTAGAAAAGGCACCTGCGTGACAAGCCCAATTAGCATTTAGATACTACTTACCGATGCGTTGGCTCAGAGCTTCCACCACCCCGACCTTAAGACCAGGTTTTGACTTGCGGTCATCATAAAGACATTCGATATCTTTTAAACTGGGTCGTCAGCTTCAGAGCACTCAAAGGCGCACGAGGTAGAGGAAGAGCAAGCATACTCGCGCGTTCACACTGAGAACATGGTTGCTGTCGTGAGCATTTTGACTTCTTTTTACGACATGACTGGCACCTGAGGGGGGGTTAGCGGGACAATTTTAGTTGAAAGGTAACAGCTCCGTCAAGAGAATGGCATACGCTGGACCCTCATCTTCGACAACGGGAGGATGACTGTCGCCATTTGTATTCTGTGAGCTTCCCATCTTTGCTCAGTTTGTTGACTGTGGAAAGAAGTTCAAAAGGAAGAATCGGCGCCATCATTAGTATTCCCACTGCTTGACAATTGCCTCAGCTGTTTCTTCTGATCGTCAGGGCACATCTCATTCCTGGGTCTTTCTCCCCGCATTGCTTCTCCCGGTGTGAGCAGTGGGAAGTCATCAATCTCCCGAAGAAGACGTTCATCCGAATAGATGAACTCGCTCTCAGCGTCTCTCCCATACGCGCACGGATGGGCGTGGACACGAGTAAGGGTCAGACCCCTAGATTCCCAAATAAACCTTTTCTCCGTCTTTTCTCCTCACACGGGAGAAAAAAATCCTGGAGTTGCCCCAGACTGTGGGTGCAATGCATGAGTGATAAACGGCACTAGAAACATCTTTCTTTCTTCCTTCGGTGGAATCGCCGTTTCGCTTTTCTCCATGTTTTTGGTGCTAGGAGTCCGGGGCATCGTCCGGACTTGCTCCGGTTGAGAAGGAGATCGACCACACGAGGGGACACCACGAGATAGAGCCAGTTCTTTCAAGCATATTTGATATAAACAAGGCGATGTCTTCATAATGTTTAATACAATGTTGTTGTCGTCTCGGGTGCGGGGTTTTAAATCATTGGGCATTCAAATTCCATTTCACGATGTCGGTTAAGACAAACGAGGATATCCAGCACGCTGAACAGCTCCCAAACCTCTCCGAGAAAGCAGCCAAACATGCAGGGCTTGTCGATGAGGATGTGGCTCGTTATGCCGATGCCTCAACTGGTCTTGAGATTGACGCAGAAACGAATAAACGGCTTTTCTGGAAAATCAATAAGCGCATCCTAGTGGTGATGCTGGGTGTAAGTGCGACCTCGCATCTCTGGCGGAACTCATATATACCATAGCACTCTACGGTGGTGAATGTATGCTTACTATATCTTACAGACCTACTTCTGCCAGCAACTTGATAAAGGTACCTTGACGCTTAGTTCCATCATGGGTATCCAGGAGGACGCGCATCTTGTTGGGGATCAGGTTAGACAACCCCTTGTATGCCTTTATCATACATCACTGACTGACCATAATAAAGTACAATTGGCTGGGAACAATTCTATACATGGGAATTCTCTTTGGAGAATACCCAACCAATCTTCTCCTTCAGAAGCTTCCAATTGGCAAATATCTAGCCGCCAAGTATGCATGCTCTTTAGAAGCCCTTTCCCCGAGACAACGCTGGTCTGACATTTAACGATAGCGTCTTCTGCTGGGGCGTAGTCGTCTCTTGTTCCGCTGCGGCAAAGAACTTCCCAGCTTTGATGGTGGTGCGATTTTTGTTAGGAGTCTTCGAATCATGCGTCCAACCTACGTTTATTATCATGTAAGTAGATGCTGAACGAATTTGAAGGGTACTAAAAGGCTAATACTCGGGACAGGACTGCTATGTGGTATACGAGAGAGGAGCAATCGGTCCTCACTAGCTTGTGGTATTGCATGACCGGTGTTCAACTCATGGTGGGTTCAAATGACCGCTGCCCTGTTTGACGGAGTAAGAAGCTTATCTATTCTGCAGGTTGGTGGTCTAATTGCATACGGCGTCTCTCACCTGAAGGACGCTCCAATACGCTCCTGGCAGCTCCTCTTCATGGTTTTGGGGATTGCGACTGTCATTTGGAGCTGTTTTTTGGCCTGGTATACCCCAGACAGCCCCATGACAGCAAAGTGCTTCACTGAAGAGGAGAAGCACCTCATGATCGCAAGAATCCGGCATAATGAAACGGGAATCCAAAACAGGAAGTATAAGAAGTACCAGATGCTGGAAGCTTTTGTCGACCCCCTGGTTTGGTGCTATGTATTGCTCCAAATTTCATCCACTTTGATTATCGGTGGGCTCGGTGTTTTCAGCAACCTGATAATTGCAAATTTCGGGTTTTCCATCCTCCAGACCCAACTTCTTAACATTGCGCAGGGTGGCGTGACAATATTGGTAATGGTAGGATCCGCTTGGTTATCTCAGCGGTCAGGGCAAACCTGCCTCGTTATGTTTGTGAGTTCGAGCTGTTTTTACCCTCCTTGAAAGCACTGCTCCTAACAAGCCCAGGTGTGGAGTCTTCCAGCTATAGTGGGCACAGCAGTGCTTATGAAAATCGCACCGAACGAGTCGAACTCTGTTGGGCTCCTTATTGCCTTCTATTGCACCCAGTTTATCCTTGCGGAGGGCAACATGATCTTTTCGCTCATAGCTCGAAATGTTGCTGGTCAGACGAAAAAGGGGGTTACCCTAACGATCACCTTTGTGTGAGTGGCTTCGCCATATATCTTATAAATCGGCTGATTTACTAACTCCTTTGGCAGCGCCTGGGCCGCGGGGAATATGACATGTAAGCGAGCCATTGCGTCGGTGCCCTGATAGTTCCAATGGCTGATACCTCTTTCCAGCTCCTCAAATATTCCAGTCTAGTGATAAGCCACGCTATCAGCGCGGTTTCACTGCCCATCTGTGCCTTTACGCTTTGTTTAACGTTATGGTCGCCATCACTTGGATATTACTTTCCAGGAGGAACAAGGCCAAAGACGCAGCTGCGGCCATTATGGCGAGTCAGGTAGGCCGGAAATTCTTATAACAGCAACCGAACACAGTGCCATTGAATACTAACGATTTCGAGAAGACCGAGGCGGACGAGAGCAAGACCTCTCACGGCCTTGGGTTCCAGGATTTGACCGACCAGGAGAACCCCGACTTCCGCTACGTCACATAAGAGTGGATTGTAAGGCAATGGGTCGTATCCAGAAGCAGATATGGTTGATGGGGCGCTGGCCAGGTGGTGTTTGATATGAGAGGCTTCCCCGCTGTCCATTATCAGGATTATCGTGATGGCGCTCAATCGACGAAGGCATTCCCTGTAAATGGGGGTTTGTTAATTGGGTATCCAGCACGGGTTAATTGCTTATATCTGAAAATCTCGGTGTTAGTTATGTATTGTATTAGTATTCTCGAAGCATCGCGCTCATCTTATCTTCGTATGTCGATGTTCTTTTTAATAAGAGTTTCTTAAGAATCAAGAAACCCGTCAATAATCCAGATAGATTTGATACCCGAGAGACCTGGATCAATTCTACTACGTCGGAGTATCAAAGGATCGAAGATGTCGCGTCGAGGACTCGGAACATGATAGCTGACACCGTATCCACTACTCTTCCTGCGGAGTAGTCAGCAAGGAAGAAGCACTGCCTAGTTTACGCCGTTTCATTTCGCAGTTCTCCGACCAACATCATCACAAGCAAAACAAAGCACAAACATACATTGCTCTTCACCACATCATCACTATTGAGAAAAAGAACTTCAGTTATACAGAGAAGAATTTGGAAGTTAGAGCTATCGCCATGGACAAGTTTCAGGAATTTGGGAAGAACTTCAGGTGTGAAACCCCGCCCAGCTACCCTCCCCATAATACTCCTTACTGCCAATCACTATGAGCATGCGAATCTAATGCCTTTCACTGCTCCAAGCAGCGCCTCTTTCACTCCATTCGCTACCCGTACTCAACAATATGTGAAGGAACAGCTAGGACAGGTCCAGGAGAAGGTAAGCTGCAGCCCACTATGCCTCTGCGAAGGATGGCATTGGAGCTTCCTGCTGTGCTGTGGTGCCTGTGGACAACAAACTGACGGCCACATCTTAGACGCAACTTCCCGACGAATACATTGAGCTCGAGAAACGCGTGGATGCTCTGAAGCAGGTGCACCAAAAGCTCCTTCAGGTGACGTACGTATACAAAGATGCCACCGCTCTCTTCCTCACTCCGCTGACGACATTATCCTCGCGTGTAGATCCCAATATTCCAACGAGGCGTACGACTACCCTCCCAATATTCGCGAATCTTTCAACGATCTCGGACGCACGATCGGTGAGAAGGTCCAATTGCTTTCGCAAGCTTCTTCTCCGGCCGAAGCCCAAGCCGCTCTCGTGGCTCCTCCTTCCGCGAAGCCTCAGCCAAAAACATTCAACCATGCCATCGGTCGCGCTTCTCTTGCCGGCTCCCAGCTTATCACCCAGACCCAGCCTGGTGCCGGGGAGGACCCTCTCGCCAGTGCTCTGGAGAAGTATGCGCTCGCATCTGAGCAGGTTGGCGAGGCCCGACTAGCCCAGGATGCCCAAATCCAGAGTCGATTCTTGGCGGGATGGAACACCACACTCAACACGAACTTGATGTTCGCTGCGAAGGCAAGGAAGAATGTCGAAAACTCCAGGTTGATGCTTGACTCGATCAAGGCGAGCAAGAATGCCAGCGGAGGGGACCTCGACGGCTTGAGCGAAGACGATAGGGCTGAGATCGAGCAGGCGGAAGATGAGTTCGTTGGCCAAACCGAGGAGGCCGTGAGCGTGATGAAAAACGTGAGACCTTTGTCTTATTCGAATGCTCAACTTGTGTGGCTAATGATAATAGGTTCTCGATACCCCTGAACCCCTGCGCAATCTCGCCGATCTGATTGCGGCTCAATTGGAGTATCACAAGAAAGCATATGAGATTCTTAGCGAACTTGCTCCTGTTGTTGATGGGCTGCAGGTTGAGCAAGAGGTACGGCCTTAACTGCTTTCCTCGAAACGAGAATACTAGTGGTTTTGCTACTCTGGTGGTTTGGTACTCACAATTGTCAATAGGCAAGCTACCGCAAGAGCCGCGAAGGCGCATAGTTCATGAGCTTCTCTAAAGATAACATCCGGATGTCTATCACGATAGAATGCTCTGAACTATCTTCCGTCCAAGAATAGAATA
Source organism: Arachnomyces sp. PD_36 (assembly GCA_032988195.1). NCBI lineage: Eukaryota > Fungi > Ascomycota > Eurotiomycetes > Onygenales > Arachnomycetaceae > Arachnomyces > Arachnomyces sp. PD_36. Next base: position 675,787 of record JANTQE010000017.1, on the reverse strand, counting down.
GGTCGCCTACCATCCTGCAAGATTATCCTCAGTGTGAAGACAGCCAGAACGACACCCTTCCACAGTTGACAGTCTAGGAACACCTAATTTCGAAACTCCTAGCCTATAGCTCTCCTTTGCTTTGATCCCAGCCCGGTTTTCCACTCTTGATACCTCCTTTCCAATCACTCCTGCGAAAACAAACCCATGAAAATAACTCGACAGCTGTTACAACAGAAATCTTGTTCCCTACCGACTCTCGTGTTCCATTATTCTCCTGTTCTCTTAATGTATCTTGCCTACCACTTCCCTACTTTGAAATATCCACTTTACCTCTTGTTCTCCTGCTTTTCTGTTAGGAAGTATCAATAAAGCATAAAGCATGCTCTCGTGTCTACAAACAGTCTCGTCTTCGCTGACATTTCTTACCTTCTGTAATGGCAGTGATGCTCAGGCGTAGGATCAACCTTAATAAGTAAACAACATGTATTACATCGGCAGTAGCTCACCGGCAAGAAAGGAGGCAAAGAGCCCTATCGTCGTATGTTGTTCCCTCCACGCTTGGTGATGACGAATGATTTAAACATTCAAGGGCAAGAGCGGGTCTGTGAAACGTGAATAACATCCACCAATCATGGCCCTTGTTTCTGACTTAGCGTGCACGAGCCAAGAGCGCTTATTCTGCGCAACAACCGCCGAGCCGCAGGCTAAACCTATTTGAAGATGACAACAGCCTTCGCGGAGACATACAAAGAGCGGAGAATAGCAACCTCTTGCCCGCCCAAAAGTTGATATTCACGGAATATACCCACCCTTCGTGTTAAGACACCTTGAATATACTCAGCTACTGAGTCCCTCGGTTACGAAGACGGAGACCCTCTCGCAATCCACGAATTCCATCCTCAACCTACGACATCCATCCGCTCCATAGACCAACCAACCGTCCATTCTATACTACAAATATATCCGAGATGGCAAACGGGTACATATATCTTCTCCTCCATACCTCCGCTGCACCCCTCTTTCCGATCCTTTCCAAACGCCATGAACCAACTCCGAACCAAAGCTAACTTCAAGACCAATCCAACAACAGATGGAGCATAATCATCGGGCTCGTTTTTACCGTTCTCGCAAGCTTAGTAGCGTGGGTGTTTAGTCCTAAGGGAGAAAATAGAACGTGGGTTTCCTTCCTTCCCTTTCTCTGGACTCGTTCTCCGATCACACCCCTCCCAATTCACTACACGATGCGATGGGAATATGCCTAGGCTTCGGGGAACAAATGGTTTGGACAGTTGGACGAAGGCGGGAAATGCCGCTGGCTGAGCTCTACGTTTGGCCTTGATAGGTGTCTGATGCTACAGTGGAAGAATGCTATATTGGCTGGGATCTAAGCAATGGTTTCAACGAGCAAAGGAGGGAAAGGCGTTCGACACGACTAATCACCCATGGGGAAACTTCACATAATGACATAGTGCATGGTGGGCTAATATACCTCCTTCATCTCTAGGGTCTGGCGAAGCACACTCATCCTCTCCTTCGCAGCATGCTATCTAATGTGGGGTACGTATCCATAGCACACTCTCTTCCCGCCTCGGCGTACAGCAGAGCTAACATTTCATGATAGCGGTAACATTCCTAGCCCAATGGCATCCTCTGATAGCACCAAAGAGGTCCGATATGAGGCCTGAAAGTGTAACTCATTAGCTTAGCGTTGCTTCGATGTTTTTCTTGATATCAGACCCTTTTTTGTCAGCCGTGTTCCTTTCCTTGATTATTCATGTACACTGTTCCCGAATCCCATTTTGTCATAGCATCGTTCTATATATACTGGTAGAAGCCAGCCATCGCGCTTGTTTCCCCAATATCGTCCGTCGGATGAACCCCCCCCATGGGCGCTCCATCCATTCCCATCAATCCTATATCCAATACTTTTGCGCTACGGCTGGAGAAACCAATGGTAATTCAGGTTTACAATAATAGAGCAGAGTACAGAGTAGGAAACCGATCATCCTCTTGCATTATAAGACATGTCTATATTGGTATTATTTTATCAGAACGACGCAATTTTCAGCGTCGAGGAATATATGTATACTAGGTAATAAACCAGAGAGGTAGAACCCTATCATCGTCACCCAGCCGTAACAAGGTTTAAAATAGCCGTCTCAACTGACCAGCGTGCAAGCTGTCCCGCGACCGCCAGGGCCGTAGCAGGCACGTATCCACAATCTAGTAGTATGAGGAGCGCCTCGATGTTATTCAGGAGAACGAGGTGTGTATTCGTAATAGTAAGGGAAAGTAGGGAGTGGAGGAATGAGAACGGCGACGATGGCAGAGTTGATCCGGCTGTGCCAAGTGGTGTGGTCGCTACAGACGCAGCTGCACTAGCAGCTGTTGCGGTAGATGTGAGGGTTCTGGTCGCAGCCGAAGCTATCGATTTTAAAGGAGGCGGGGATTTCGAGATCAGAGCCACAGTCATTCGAACAGCTGTTCCGGTTACAGCAGAGGCTGGGGTGAGGTGGTTTTTATCAATATTATTTATATCGCTGGTCATATTCACATTTGCGGCTGTATCGGCGCCATTGTCGGATCCCCAGATGACCAGAAGGATAGGAAAGAGTTTTGTACAGCTGCTCACTAGGAGTGCGGTGCTGATGGCACTAGGGCTGGGTGGGGAAGGAGGGGAGGATGGCTGCGCGTGTACGGGCGTAGTCGAGGAACGTCGCGGTGGTAAGGGCGGGGGTAGCCCATGCGAGGAAGGTTGAGCGCCATTAGGGAAGGATGCGGACCCGCTAGAAGAGGCCGGACGGCTAGGCCTTGACGCGGTGGATGGGGGTGGCATCGGCACCGTACCTTGCTGGTTGCTGGCATCCTTGAATGGGAGTTGCTGCACAGGAGTCGACGCGTCGGACGGGCTGGCTAAATTGTTGGAGCTGTTCCCGCTTCCATTTCCGTTGTCGCCGATACCATTCTCCGACGTTGTAGATGCCTGCGGTGGTTTTCGTATAAAAGATGCAAGGAATCGAACGGTGAGGTGATGCGCAAGGGTAGCAAGGGCGCTTAATGTTAGGAAGAAGAGGTATTGTATGGGTATGGGAGCTGTCGCGAATGGGGTTGCGGCGAGGGAGGAGGATTTTTCGATACGGGCCCAGGTGAGATAGACATCGAAGAGAAGTAGGAGAATCCCGAGACGGATTATGGAGGGCTAGAGGCAATAGCAGCAGCGTTAGAAGGAGCAAACGGGAACAAGAGAAGGGTCAAACTTCTTACGTTGAACTTATTATCATCTCTCCCCAGTCGGTTAAACAGGAGATGTCGATACACCTACGTTCCATAGCGGTCGAGTCAGTTCAGAAGCAAAGGCAGAGGTTACAACATAGACGGAAAAGATGGTCATTCACCTGACGTTTGATCAAGACCAGGTCAATAAATAAGACCACAAAATCGTGTTCAACATATTTATCGGCGAACCGTTTGCATCGCGGGCACTGGGTCAGGCGGACTCCCTCGGCGACGTCCGCATTGCTATGCGAGGTATACAAGTGGGAGACGGGATAGGAGCATTCGATACATATTGGCATTGTGGTTTCCGGAGTCACATAGTCGAGGATTGAGCGAGTGTAGGATTTAATTCCAGCTGGTTCTTTCGTTGAATCTTCGGGTTGTCTGACGGCAAGAAATAAATCACGATGTTTTTGATGTTTTTCATCTCGCTGCTTCTCCTTCCTCGACACTCACTCTCCATCGCATTCGATTCCAACGGGGGGGATTTACAATTCTTTACAACGAAGACAAAATTACTCATTTCCAGAATCCGAGACTGGCATTCAGTAACAGCGATGGATTGTCTTTCCGATATTACGCTACTCTTCACCAGGACAATTTAGATACACATCAACTTGAGCACTGCCGTGAAATCATTACAACCCTCGAATCCATCATACCTCCTCCAGAAAACGCTACCCTAAGCTCCATTCACAGGCATGAAGGAGTCACCGTCATTATCATATGAGAGCTGTATAACAGGTTTCTGGATCTGGCGCTTCTCGAACTTCGCATACAGATCAGGAACCTCGTGAAGGCTGTGAGCTACAGTATCGATGACAAAACTCGGCTTCGCTCTCCCGCTCTCGATTAGATCCCGCAAGATCGGCTGCAAGACTTTCATCTCAACAACCCCGTCCCCGACATCGATAGACTTATTCCACAATGTCCCAATGGGGACTGGAAACACCCCTTCCTTCCCGGTTGACAGAGGGGCACCAGGTGTAGGACCATCAGTCAGTGGGGGATACTCTCCAATCAAACCAATTCCTCCAGTCGGCTCTGTAACCTCGATGCAGTTGCGGAAAACGATACCTGGTTCACGGTCGAGCCTGCTGTTCAGGGACTCGAAGCCAACGCAATCACAGCTCCGACGCACACCGCGCGGCTCGTGTGCAAGGATCTGCTTCACTGGATCACTTTCTGTGAAGTCAATTGGAATCGCCCCAATTGATGCCGCTTTCTTCAGGCGGGAAGGAACATAGTCTACAGAATAAACTTTGCTCGCTCCCCTTAGGACGGCTGAGTAGGCACAGAGGAGGCCAACCGGTCCTGCGCCGAAAACGGCGACCGTATCCCCAATTTTAAAGCCAGAGAGGTCGACTGCATGCCACCCCGTTGCGAAGATATCAGAGACCAGTACATAATCGAGTTCATGCTTTGTGTCTGGCGGAAGCAAAAAGCAGGATGAATCGGCGAAGGGAAGACGGGCGTATTCCGCTACAGCGACATCAGCAGGCTTCACTACTAGGAGAACACAAGAGATCTGTACCTTGTGCGCCGCCGAGATCGTGGCCAAGGACGCTTCCAAACCCGCCCTCGTCAACTGTAGTAGACGGGTCGTATGTCAGACAATAGGTATTGCGACCACGAAGGCAGTTGTCGCAGTAGCCACAGGAGATATTTCCATATACGACGCGGTCACCAATGTCTAGTGTTTTGACCCCCGAGCCCACCTGAACAATAACGCCAACGCCTTCGTGGCCCATTATCCATGGGGGGTTCGGGCTGCCTACTAGCCCGCGATATGTGTGGAGGTCGGTTCCGCAGATAGCTGAGGTTGTGATGCGAATTACAACATCATTGGGATTCTCGATTGTCGGCATTGGTTGATTCTTCACAGCCATTTTGAAGGGTTTACCTTCCCAGACTATGGCTTTCATAGTGTGGACTGTTTGATCGGAGGGCATTTTGCTTAAGGGTACGAGAGGCAATCAATAGTAAGATAGAGAGAAAGCTCATCAAGAGTGATAGATCTAAGATTCTCGAAATTACCCTCGTAGACCTCTGGGCGTCTGCGCCCATTTTATACCCAGATGTGTAAGTAGAGCTCACCCCTATTGTACAGGTTTGTTTTGAGATCCGATAGTAGATAGACTCTATAAGGATAAGCTTTGGACCATAGAAACAAGACGCCGAAGATGGGTAATAAGACTGTGATCCAGATTCGACACGCGTGCCATTGGGAAGGCGGTAAGAGGTCCAATAGAGAATTATAAACAGATTTATAGAATTTATTACTCGGATCATGTAAGTTGCGGTACTCGGACAATCGGTCGACAGGCTAGCGAATGCGCGTGGAAATGCCGACGCACAGAGTCAGTTCGCTTGTCGGACGGACCGGCGTTACCAGACGTTATCCCAAGATTGCAGAAGCTTATTTTGGCGTACATGTACCATATCTATTCGGATCGAGATAACTCAATCGACAACATGATGGTTATCTGCCCAACTTGGCACAACGTCGCGACAAACACCTTCGTAGTCTAGGAACCTCTGTCCATCCTCTGGAACACCTGGTGTAGTCCAGAACATAGTCCAATTAGAGTCAGGGATTTTCCAGGTGCCTCTCGCTCTTTCAAAATACCACTTGTTGACAGGATTATCCTGCCGACTACGCCAGCAGACACCTCGTGGGAAGCATCCACGGACCATCGCATTAAATACGATATCGGCCACACCACCAGCACCTTGACTCCGCTTGAGAACGGCGAATTTATCCAAGTATGGGACCATCCTACTCAGACTCTCCTCGCTTCCATCGTCCACCACCCCGGGTGGTGTCTCCCACGTCAATATCGCACCCCCCTCATACTCGCCAGCTATGATAAGACCGGCAATACGATCATTGACGCGGTCCAGATAATGCTTCAAATCTAACTTTCTATTGAAAGAGTCCTCGATCAGATGGACAAGGCGTGGAAGGTCGATACGAGGATCATCCAATGTCAATCGTGGCTCTCCGCCATTCCCTGCCGTCCACTCCTTCACCCGTGGATGCGGGATCACTGTAAGTGGCATGCCCTTTTTCACAAATGTTGAATGGACAAGGGGGTTCGAGGGGTCACTCGTGTCCGAGTCACCTTTTCCCTCAAGTCTGCCAAGAGGAAGGGACGCTGAATGGACTGGCTTATCTGTGAGTAGGTTGTGTAGGAGGGGGTTCCGTTTCCTTCGAGTGCCAACCGCAGAGAATTGTGCTTCATCCTCCGCGGGCCTTGAAGAATTCGCTGCGTCCTGCGGTGTGGTAATAATTCCCGATGATGAGGGAGATAGGAATGCTAGAGATCGTTGCATCAATCTCAGGTTCGCAAGATGCTCTTCTTCTGGCAGGGCTTGTTCGTTGCGATACTGTGATTCGGCAGACTTTTTAGGAGCAGTTGCCAGCGGGGTAACATCCGTCTCGACAAACTTGGAGAATGGATTACTTACTGCCCCGGGTAGTTTGGATTCGCTTCCCTTGTCTAAGTCATTTTCTAGGTTATTATTGAGAGCCCCCAGTAGCTCATGTTCAATGTCATCATATTCTTGTTCCATGTTGATAAAAACATGAGATTTCTGTGAGGCATTGGAAGCGGGTATTCCCCCTAGAGGGTCAAGTATAATCATCCGATCCAGGGATATTTGCTTCTGGAGTTCACGAATCCTTCGCGCTATATGCGCAGGGTCTTCGTCGAGCTCGGGTTTAACCCATAGCCCTGCGAACTCCTTAGTCAAGGAGAGAACAACATCATCAGCTTGAAGAGGGACAGCTTGCCCGCTGTCCTGAGTATAGCCCATGGGTATGATAACGGTGATATGGCCTTTTCGGAGCGGTGAGATAAGAACTTTGCGAGACAGCACCGTTGGGGTTGTTGAGGTGGTGTTTGGCAGACTTAGGATTGTGTCTAACCGTCGAGGTCCAAAGGAGGAGCTTGCATCAATGGCAGCACATAAGCGATCTGCTTGTTCTGTCATGGATTGGCGCCAGTCTATCCCGTTCTGAGCCCTCCCTGGGTCGATAACGACACAGCATCTCATATCAAGTCTGGTTAATTGTGACAGTGTTCGTCCAATGCCCCGCAGAGACTGGTCATCGAGGAGCTGAGGTGATCTGAGCTTGATTAGAGCGACATGAAGGGTCTCGGAAACTTCTTCAGCACGCGAATCGGTTTGACGATGTTCCTGTCTGAAAACAGGGCTTTGTTCCACCGCTCTTACACCTCCGAAGAAACCTCCAAGATTGACTCCCGATCTTGCTGATTTGAGGGAAACATTCTCATCCGTTGGCCTCTCCTCCGCCTTTGGAGGTGAATTTTTCGTAGATTCTGGTTTTGAATATCTAAAGCGAGATAGATATGACTTGACCTCCCGTTTGGTTGACGCGGAGTTGAGAAGGCTAAAGAAGAATTCCTGTTCGATTTTTAAAGTCCGTTAGCCCTACCATGGAATGTACACGACAACTCGAGGCGGCCAACCTTATCTGCAAGTTTCTCGCGCGCGCGATGGCCTAGCTGGCCATGAAATTCACTCCCATTGAGAGAGTCGCCGTCTTTCTTCAGTTCGTTGGGTCTGGGTGAAAGAGCGGTCACGGAAGATGAGAGACACCGTCTCTTCGCCCGGGGATATGAATAGCATGAAGGTTGGCGGGCGAATAGCGATTCCTTGAAACAAAAGTAACCCATCAGCATATAGAATGGCCCTAAGGGATTGTGGTATCTACAAACCTTTTGGAGAAGCCGATTAGGTGCCTTGGACCAGTCCATGACCCATTGACTCATGTTTCATGGCTTGAAGAAAGAGGGGTGATATCTGGAGGGAGATGCATAGAAGCAGGAAGCACAATGTAAGGTAATGGGTTGGTATGTCTTCAGCGATGCTGAATCTGACCCAATTGCCCCAAGCTCAAGCAGAGAAACGAATCCCAAGCCAGCTTTGAGAGGAATTTGAAAGAGCATCCTCCCAAAACGGTGAAGAAAGTTGTGACTCGTGATGGAGCTTTGACCCTTCGGAAGGAAAATGCCGAGATCCGAGATTGATATGATTAGATTAGGGCTATATGAGAGAGAGCCCTGATTCTTTGCAGGCAGCCCCCATCGGCACCAACCCAGTGGAGCAATAATACAAAGCCGAGCACTTCAGTGAAGAGGAGGATTTATCATCGTTATCGCTCCCCCATATCACTACAATGCGCTCATCGGATATCTATAAAACGGCTTGAAGTGTAACCTTCCACCGCACGTTCCCATCGCTCTGAATCGTGAATTTGAGACACGCTGAATCGAGCTCGGGAGAGTATTCAAAGTAATATAAAGTAATACACGGAATAATCCCTCAGCTCCGCACTCTTGACAGGTTTATCTCGACGTCAAGGCCACCGAATGATGGTGATAATGCCTCAAAATCGCAAGGAATGCCCGACAAACCGACTTTCCACGTGATATCAAAGGGTTGCACTTGGCCCACAACGTGATAGTTCTTCAGAGCTTATTGGCTTTAAGAATAAGGTTTTTCGGGCCTTAAATAGACGTTAGTCCCCTTTTGTTCTAGTCTAATCCTATCTGGGTTAGTGTGTGGGGTTTCAGCTCCGCTTGAATCAACGACCTGGAACTTTCCCGTTTATGGATTAGTGTTGGCCCCAAGACGTGCAGATGACAGGATTAGTGAGGGGCAACTGACGGAAATAATATATATTTTTTTGCTTTCGCGATCTCGGTGAGCGGGCGAGTGGGCGGATACGAACTGTACGAACAGAGTGATATTCGAGAGACAAGCTTCTTCGCCAGGGATTTAGGATATATATCTTGGTTGATAGTCTGACGGTTTGAAAGAGAAGAGCACTCTTTTTCAACCCCCATTTTCACCCCTCTCCTCCCGCGACCTTGGAGCTTTTCGGGAAAACAGAGCGCCGCCACGATGGTTGAATCAGAGGTACTAAACGATATTTCGCATCGGAGATACAATATCCTCCGTGGCTCTCATATCCTCGTATCGCCGCACAGGACCAAGCGACCATGGCAGTATGTCTTGTTCCTTCCTCAATTGACTTCTATCTTTCGCCAAATTCCTCCTAGCTGACTCAATTGCTACCTTCCAGAGGCGCACAGGAACCAGCTTCGAAGACTACTCTCCCGGAATACGACCCAGCCTGCTACCTGTGCCCCGGAAACAAGCGTGCCCAAGGACAGGACAACCCCCAATACGAAAGGACGTTCGTCTTCGTGAATGATTACAGTGCTGTGAAGGAAGAGCAGGCAGAATACACACCACCGGAGAATGATGGACGTACGTATCCTATACCCCCGGGACTGAGGTATATGAGCTGGGGGTATAAGGGCTGCAGCAGTTGATCGTATCGGTTTAGACGCATACTGACAAGCTTCAGAGCTCACTTCTAGGTTCCTAACTGCAGAACCCGTCACCGGCCGCTGCTATGTCCTCACCTTTTCCTCCAAACATAACCTCACATTGGCGGACCTACCGACTTCCGAGATAGTCCCAATCATCAACACCTGGGCTGAGATATACGCCGCCCACCTGTCACCCAATTCACCACTTTCCGCCCTTGCAGCTAGCAATGCGGCACCGTCCACAGATGCATGGCACCTGACGGTACCAAAGGAACAACTTCGCTACATGCAGATATTCGAGAATAAGGGAACCGCAATGGGTTGCTCAAACCCCCACCCCCACGGCCAAATATGGACCACGAGTTCTCTCCCGGAGGAGCAAACCGCTGAACTCGACCAATTGACCAAATATCGCAACCACCACGGTAGCCACATGCTTGAAGATTACGCCAAGCTGGAGAGTGAGAAGAAGGAGCGTGTGGTGTTTGAGAACGAATCCTTCCTCGTGCTCTGCCCGTGGTGGGCGACCTGGCCGTTCGAGACTATGATCGTGAGCAAGAAGCATAAACGTGCCTTGACGGATCTCAACGCAACTGAACGAGAGCAGCTTGCGGAGGCGTTTTCCGATATCACGAGGAAATATGACAATCTATTCGAGACTCATTTCCCTTACTGCATGGGTATCCACCAGGCACCTTTATCGGGTTCAGATTCAGAGTTTGAGGCGTCTCACCTCCACTTCCATTTCAACCCTCCTCTTCTACGTAGCGCAACGGTGAAGAAATTCTTAGTCGGGTAAGTTGCTTCCAATTCGTTTTATCCCCTATTCCGTCGCAAAATGATGCTGATATGCCGCGTAAAGTTATGAGATGATGGCGGAACCACAACGAGACATTACCCCAGAGCAAGCGGCGGCTAGACTCAGAAACTGTGGTGGGGAGCTTTATCGCAAGAATCTGTAGATGTATTGAGTATTAGGGTTGTAAAGATGGCTAGATTATTAACTCTTCCGTCGTCAAACTGTACTAGAGGCCGTCGATCAATGGGTATTATACAGTATAGAAAGCCAAGGGGTTCGGTTTTGTTTAGTTTGGTTACCTTTCCACCCTTTCATCTCCCCAATCAATCTATTATCCATCTCCAACTCCTACGCACACCATCATATTCATCACATAGATCACGACGTATACCACCCCTTCTGCAACGTCATCCAAACCAAACTCGAAGTCGCAACAATCAATGGCCCCAAGAAGCGGCCCTGTGCCTTCGCGGTCCCGAATACAAGCCACTCACTCACGAAATGCAGGAGCGCGATCCCGTAAGTCCACTGCGCGATTTCGAAAACGAGGGGATCGTAGATGTGGAAAGCAGCGTACATGCGAATGACAGCGGAGAGAAAGGTCCATGTTCCGAAGGTACGGCTGGATAGTGGGGTTGCGGCACTGATGGGAGTCTTGCTGTTGGCGTTGTTCTGGTGAGTGCGGTTTGGGTTGCGACTATCGCCCTCGCTCTGGTCGGCGTTGTAGAGTTGGCTCGCGTAGTTGGGGCTGATGTAGCATTGGATGCTGTTTATGGCAGAGACAGCAGAGACCTTTATTGAATTGTTAGCATCTGGTTTGGATAAGCCTCACCAGTGCCTTAATGACATGGGGAGGCAGTGAAAAGCAAAGGGAGAGCACGATCGTACGAAGAAGAGCCACTTGGGCAGGAGCCCATCATGTGGAGGAAGATAATCTGCCATTGCGCGAGCACGTTATTACTGAGACAGCGGTTCGGGTCGGGGGTAAAGTGGAGAAAGTCTCGCAATTGTTGGCGTGAAGTTTGTGATGGTCTCGTTGTCCGAAGTTCACAAGGTGTCTCTTGAACCCTCGAAGGAGAGGAAGAATTCCCCCTTTTGTCCGGATCACAAGCCAAGCTTGGTCATTGGTTGCGTTTACAATTAAGCTTATTTTTGAACCTCATCCTATTTTTGGTTTGTTTCTTTCCCAACAGGAACTCAACAAACAATCAAGACGACGACAACCTTCTTTTATCTCTCTCACTCGTTTCGTTCTTCCTCCAGCGCTCGAGTCGGCTATCCATCATGGCGTTCGGGTTGAATTACGAAGATTGTTTGTCGCAACTTCGCCTAGAAACATCTCCCGGTCCAGCGACATGGGCAGCTCTCTTCTTCCTCCTGACCGGAGGACTCGTCTCAGCATGCACTCTCTTGAGCTACGTTCGGGCTCTCTTCAGTCTTTTCATTCTGCCTGGAAAATCTGTAATTACACCCTTGGATCAGCTCCATTTTCCTACGAAACTAACATCATCCGATAGCTCCGCAAATTCGGCTCTAAAGGCAGCTGGGCACTCGTCACAGGCGCATCAGATGGAATCGGAAAGGAGTTCTCCCTCCAACTCGCTCAGGCTGGGTTCAACATCGTCCTCGTCTCCCGCACCGAATCGAAACTTACTACTCTCGCTTCCGAAATCGAGAGCAAGTACTCTTCCGTCCGAACCAAGACTCTCGCGATGGATTATGCGGATAACTCGGACGCCGATTACGAACAACTGGAGCAATTGGTCAACGGTCTAGATATCTCGGTTCTCGTCAACAACGTCGGAAAGAGCCACAACATCCCCGTCCCATTCGTCCAGACCCCCGACGAGGAACTAGAGGATATCATCACGATCAACTGCCTCGGAACATTACGGACAACCAAAATCGTCGCACCGGGCATGATCCAGCGGAAGCGCGGTTTGATCTTGACAATGGGCTCGTTCGGCGGTCTCCTACCTACCCCTCTCTTGGCCACCTACTCCGGCAGCAAAGCGTTCCTCCAGCAATGGTCCACCGCTCTCGGGGCCGAACTCGAACCTCACGGCGTCCAAGTCGAACTTGTTCAGAGCTACCTAGTCACCTCATCCATGTCGAAGATCCGACGTGCCAGCGCCACCATCCCGAACCCCCGCAACTTCGTACGATCCGTCCTAGGCAAGATCGGTCGCAGTGGAGGGTCGCCCAGTTACGCACACACCTCATCCCCATTCTGGTCTCACGGGCTGATGGCTTGGTGGTTGACTACTATCCTTGGGACAATGAACAAAACAGTCCTCGGTTTCAACGGATCAATGCACAACTCCATCCGCCAACGAGCTCTGAAGAAGATGGAGCGCGAGAAGGGAAAGAAGGCTGCCTAAACTGGTGCTGATGCTATGTTACGCACCTCCCCTACAAGCCATATTGCCCTGAATGGGCATCCTCCCGTTTCTACTCTAAAGAGTAGAGTCTCGGTTCACACTTGCCATTTGGCTACCCCTAGTACACCTGTTTAATGTAATATTAACGTTTTATTCTTAAAGAAATCACGAATAAAAGCAAATTCTCAGTCATTATCTTCCTGCAAGAATTGCAATATCAATTTGCACCCAATATAGCATGACTACCAATCACCACGGCTTCATTCGAATCATTCATTAAGCATGTTTAGTCCATCCATTCTCTGATAGGCTTGATGGCGGTAATTGTTAATCTGTTCCAGCCAGCCCTCTCTTGAATGGGAATAGCGACTAGAAAATTTCCCAATACCACGACCACTTCCAATTGAATACAATATATTGATAACCATCCCTCATCTCGCATGTATATGCGAGTTCAATAAAGTTAGCCGTAGTGATAGCCCGAGTAGAGAAGTTTCAGCCGTCTATTCATCCCACTCGTTCGCGGTCACCACCTGGGCAGTGTAACAAGTTAAAACAACCACAATAATAAACACAGCAGGAAGCTGAGACCGCTATCGCATGGCCAGCCGCATGCAATCTTGCTCATGGTCGTGCGACACGCTTTCGTTTCCAAAACCATGGTACAAGAAAAGACCTGCATTTCCACCCCCGACACCGCTGATATACTCACGTATGACCTAAAGCACGTTTGCGTATTGGTTGGACGGCAACCCCCAGTGGGAACCGAGAGTACTTAACCACACGTGCAGAGGGTAGATGCAGAACGAGGCTGAAACCTTTGGCATCTCAGAAGCCTGGAGTAACGAGGCCATCACGTGGGTATCGTTCGAATTGATATTACCAACCAGACGGAAGGACCTACAAAGATAGGCTCGCATGTCGATGTCAGGGCGAGGTCACCGAGTATCGCTTTGGAAGCATCTTCTCAAGGAACACTCGATCAAGACTTTCTGGTCTTACAAGAATTTGATTAAGATCTAGCCAATCTTATCGCAATGGCTTTGCAGAAAGGAGATATATGAGTGGGAAATATGGGTTTGTTTCTCGCATATATTTAGGTACACGTGCTTGCGGTCTCACGACGCTGGTGGCTTGACGACTTCTTGTCAGATCCCTTGAAAAGAGATAGTTAGGTAGACCTTGACCAAGAAAAGAATGGTTTATCTCCTGATTCTCGAGGTATATGAGCCATAATATCTCACTCTTTTCCATGGCGATAAGGTTTCGTGATTGAGAACGTGAAACACCATTGTTCAAGCTGGCTGACATCAATGAGATCACCAGCAGGTAGCCTTTGACTGTTGTAGCACAATTGCATAATGTCCCCATAACACCAAAAGGTCTTAATACCAAAGAGTGCAAATGGGCAGATTTGGAGTGAGCCCACAGAAGGTCCTGGGCATTGACACCTGCAGGAGTTCGGACAAGGGCAGCTCACCGACACTCGATTCAGTCAAGACTCGCGAGGCCTGATGGTCATCTTTCCTCTGATCGCGCGAGTTCTGACACGAGAAAAGGGGTCCCGTATTTAGGATGTCAATGCTGATCAGTCACCGAAAGAGCCTTTTGGCTCGTTGAAGAGAGAAATTCCCGGGAGAAAAAATGTGAGGAGAAAAAGAAACACAGCCACATATTATTCAGGGGTAGAGAAATCTATCCATTGCAAGGTTGAGAGGCATGGGGCAGGGGGTTTCAAGAACTTCCAACTGGTGGCGTTTCCACGATTCCAGGGTTTCATGAGATTCCCAGGGAAGAGGAAACACTCACGGAAACTGGCAGGAATAACTGCGCACAATGGAATATGAAGATATGAAATCAAACGGGCATCAAATCTCGGTGCAGCACCCCGAGATCGATATCAAGCTGTGGCCTTGGGGGCAGGTCATATTATGCCATGCGGTCGTGGGGAACACCACGCATAAATTCTCGCTGTCATTTCAATTGGGAAACAGAAGAAGTACAAGAACCTGCTCTTGTTCCTGAAGCCCTATTTTGATCGACATCGGGCCTATCTCCGGTTAGCCGGATTCCCATGTGGTTTTGGCGGTGAGATTTGAGATTCTTCCTTAAATTCTTTGCATCCTTCTATTCATTGCCCACATTGTCGGGTTGCCCTGAGGATTAAATAAAGTAGAATGTGTACCGTTGCACGGCATGCACGCATCCCCATTCCCATGGAACTCATCAGATGTTAATTTCCCTCCATTTCGATTCTCTAGGAGAAAGAAAAAAAGGTTGAAGAAGAAGGATTGAAGGATGAGCAAACCCTCGAAAATCGAAGCTGTCAGAAAAAGACAGTGAACCATCGTGTCGGTGTCGATCCCAATGGAATGGTTGACTCTTCGTAGCACGACCCAGAGCCTCGGGGTTCAACCCCGATACCCCATCATTTGAAGAGAAAAAGAAAAGAAAATAGAAGCAGATCCCAACAACAACACTGCGCCGCAAAGCACCTTCTCACGCACCATGCGTGTCTGTTGCCGAACGTTGCAAGTCAAAGTTCTCAGGTGGATTATGTTGTGTGCATGATAATAGCGATATGGCGCTTTTTGTCCGACTTTCTTTGCGTCTGTGGTACCTTTGGTTCTATTCTTAAATTGACCATAACTATCTCCGCTGATTGCGAGAGTTGCTGATATTACAGCGGTCCTTCCATGACGGCCAAAGTTTCCAGGCTTCAAGTGCTGCGGCTGGAGATCAGGTTTATCGTGTTCCAGCCCGACGATAAACGAATAACGAAAACACGATTGGATAGGAGTTCTGAGAAACTAGACATCTTTGTTGCGTCCTGCTTTTTGCGCTTTGACTTCTGCTCTTTCCCACGTTCCTGTCATCCCTCCCGAAGGAAAGCCATCAGATGCAGCATCCCAATAGTAGATACTACCCAGCCTTGTAGCTGCATCAGCCATCCCCACCGGTTCAATGAACCCTGCCGCCGCTGAGCTTCCACAAGACACAAATGAAAGAAATGTCTGATACGAAACAGTGTCTCCCCCCAAAACATCTGTGGTGAATTTGGGAGTTAAGAGCATCAGTCGGTCGAGAACGACAGGCATCAAAGGAGCGGTGAGGTTCGAAAAATGGAGCCAAAAGACTTTTCAAAACTAATCGTTGGGGCTTCAAGGGTAGGCTTGGAGAGAAGATCGCCCATCATCTCCCTCACTCAAAGTTTCGTGAAAGAAAAAAAAATCTACTTTCAGAACGTCAAACGAAAACGTTGTTTGATAGCAGCC
This sequence comes from Arachnomyces sp. PD_36, assembly GCA_032988195.1. NCBI lineage: Eukaryota > Fungi > Ascomycota > Eurotiomycetes > Onygenales > Arachnomycetaceae > Arachnomyces > Arachnomyces sp. PD_36. The sequence continues at coordinate 659,706 of JANTQE010000017.1, read as the reverse complement.
CGTGGGAATGGCCCAGAGACGGGAAGAAGCGAAAACCCAACTCCATGTCCCTGGGAATTCTGAGGAAAAAGAAAGGAAAACGTGCTGGGGCTTTTGTGTGTGTCCAAATAGGTTAACCCAGAATATATCGCTTTTTCTCACATTCCTTTTCTGTGTCTGTCTCCTCTCGACGCTTACGAGGCAAGCCCGCCCCCTAGCCCACGCTGCCTCACTTCCACCCATGGGTCAAGTTTAAGCATCATGTACTCTGTACAACCAAAAACAGAGTCGCCTTGGGTTTGGAAATCGACGCCCCGTCCGAAATTCAACTCCGTCATCGGTGGATGAACCCTGGGAGTGACCCGTTCTGGTGATGGGAGAGACGTGGGCCCCTACCCGAACCTAGAATTGCCACATAAACGGCCTGAATTCATCGTCGATCCCCCAAGAAGCGCTGCTGGATCATCAGCGCTCGACATGAAGAGACACCATATCATATGATGCCTATCCATGAAATTTTCAGAAGTCCTCTGGTGATTGGTTCTGCCCCAACCGGATCCAAACCCAATATATCCTGAAATCAGCGGCCTATGCGCGTAATGCGGCCGCTACTACCCTATCCCAGTACATGATTGCTGGGATTTCAGGCCCGATTGAATTGACAATGTTAAATGGTGCCATGCCCAACCAGAAACGAGTATTTCCCTGAAGAAATGCTGATGAAGAACGTATCGGTAAGACGGCCCCCAGGGATAAAAAGTATGCAGTTGTAATCGAATTATGCTTGGTGAGAGCCCAGTGGTCTCCCTTTGCCAACTGGTCCGACTCCTGCCTAGGGCAAAGCCAGGGGCTTGCTTCTGTGGCACCGAGGCCAGCAGAGTAATCATTCAACCACCCATATTACTGAATCATGCATCGGGCGACAGTCGAATAATCATAGCGTTCGAAAGACTCATGAATCCCACAACACTCCCCTTGTGAGATGGGCACAATTTGACAACAGCCATAATCATTCTCTCCTTTGCCAAATAAAGCCGGAAAGGAGGACGTCTATATCGGCAGACTAAACAGTGACCCGTTAGGGTAAGGGGTATAAAACTTCTCGGGATATAATTGACACCAGCCCCGCCACATCGACAAGCGTATTGAGCAACGCACAGGCACCACGGTTTTATCATTTTGGCGATAAAAAATGGCGTACTTATATCTTCAGCCCCTCCACTGGCAGCGTATGGAAACTGACATTCCTCATCTAGGACACCAGAAGCCGGAACAACGGAGCTCGATCATTCCTATCTGGAAACTGTCACCATCCAGGGAAGGGAGTTCCAAAGTTATTCGATAAACCATCGCATTTATTTCGGACCCGTTGATGATGTTGGTAAACTATCCAGCGCATTTGGTTCCTTGCTAATACCTTCTTGAAGGACGAAGCGGAGAGGCTCGAACTCCAGCAGCGTGTGTTCAACAAGGTTTTCGATGACAGGTTAATTTTTCCCCCTGTTTCCCAACCAAAGAAGGTCCTCGATTGTGGGTATGGCTCAGGAGCATGGGCCGTCGAGGTCGCAGAAGAGTATCCAGGATGCGAGGTAAGGAAAATGTGAATGCAACTTTTCTCTGTCGAAGAAGTGCTGAGAAGTTTGGGCCATGTAGGTTATAGGGATTGACATCTCTCCACATATGAAACCGGACGAGACCCCTGAAAATCTTTGGCTGCAGGTCAGTATCTATTCTACTCCGTACCTATGAAAGCTTTGCTATCCGCTTGCCGTCGCCATCGCATTTTAAAGTGGTCGCTGTTGCCACCAACGAACCCCTTAATCGTTTCTCCAACAATATGTCGTATATGTTAAACCTTTGCTGTGCGCTTGTCATGCTTCTGTCTTTCTCGAAACTTCATCACGCTGACATCAACGCATCACCAGGTCGACGATCTAAACCGACCGTTTACCTTCCCTAATAACCATTTTGACTTGGTCCATTCCAGACTTGTTGCTTCAGGAATCAACCTTCCTCGGTGGCCAAGCTACCTTCGGGATATTTCGAGGTGAGGAGCTCCAGTTGACTGATCTGTTGGCCTAGGGGAGCGTGCGTGCAATGGAGAATAATTTTCTAAATAACGGGCATAGGGTGTTGAAACGTGGAGGATGGATCCAAGCAGTCGAGCTATACCCCAACGTTCAGTCTGACAATGGGACGATAGAAGACGAACACGCCCTTAGACAATGGAGTCTAAAATATAGGCGAGGCCTGGAGGATCTAAAAGATATCCGCGTTGGGACCAGGCTTGGCCAGCTACTCTCCTCTGCGGGGTTCGTCCAAGTTGAGACTAAAATGATACCACTCCCATTGTCGGCATGGTCAAATGGTGGGTGTCACTCTCGGCCCCTGCGAACAGGTTTATCGACGATCGCTGACCTTTAAAAGATCCAAGAATGAGGGACATCGGGGCTATAAATCGCGATAACGTTCACAGCTTCCTTTCGTCGATGGCGTTATATCCTTTCACGCAACGCTTACACATGTCGCGAGAAGAACTGGAAGTTCTTCTTGCCCGTGCTCGACAGGAAGCAGATAACCCTTCCCTGAAGGCCTATTTTCCACTGTAAGTTGAACCTCACCGATGTAATTTGCAATTCTCGCTAAGTGAAAAGGTACGTGTCGATTGGCCGCAAGCCGTAATATTTTAGGCCGATGTCGAGTGTATGGCCTCATACCCGAGGGGGAAGCTTCGTCGCTATTGGTATTTTTCTGTTCAACCGGCGGATGCAGTCTTGCTGTCTCTTTTATCGAAGAGCCGATTGGCTTATCATGTGCATACCCAAATTGCCGACGCATTAGCGCATTGGATAGCTACCTTGTTGAAATGAGAGCAATATTTTATTATCTGATTCCAGGAGTTTGCTTTTGGCCGCATCCCCATACCAGCCACCCCGATGAACCCAACGATATCGAACAAATTTTGCATAATCACCGCCGGCCAAACCAGGGTCGTCGCATAGAGCGCGCTGAACGGAAACTCCGAGTTCATAAACCGTAGCAACATAGGGGCCGATAATATTCCCGTCACTATCCCGATTCTGTTAGTTTATCTTTACGTTGAGATCCCTCTCACGCAGAGAAATTCCAGCAGAGCTTACCAGAAGTTTAGGTGTCCGGAAAACCTTGCGCGGCCACTCGGCGTCGAGCTCAACGGTGTAACAGAGAAGAGCCAATGGCACTATCCCCCCATTGAGGCCCAACCTGCTCGTCCCTTGAGAGGTGAGCACAGATTGGGACGAGTGATACCCGATTATGGCTCCCACGATTGGAAAGAAGTACAAGGGAAAAGGAAGCTGAACAGGTACTGGGAAACCCCAATATCCTAACGATTTCGAGCCACCCAAAGCGTTTGGAAGAGGAAGAGGGGCCAGTACATGGTTCCCGTTCATCCCCGTAATGCTAACATCTGCGGAATCTGAGGTCATTCCTTCCCTTTGTTGTGAACAGCAGCTTCTGGAAGCGCTCTCAATAGGTATCCTTGGGGAACAAGTTGTGAAAACAGGCCGCCCAGAACTGGGGAATAAATAAAGCCCACTGGCGTAAATATTTAGAGAAGGAGATACGGTCCCAAAGAGTCTCAGGAATGAGGGACGGGACAACGTTGAAGTTGTCAATTGTCAGTCTCACGGAGAGCTCAGGAAGAATCTTCTCAGGTATCCGGGGAGGAGGGAATCATGCGATCACCCTGAAAAGAGAATGTGGAGAATCGCGTTCGGGAAAGAAATCAAGAGGGAAGAGAAGAGCTCCGTCGATCCTCGATTGCCGCCCAATGGCTTTACTTTCGCTTGAGGCCTGAAGCACGAGCGTTGGGCCGCATGAACCATATGAATAAGATTCAATTGGTGGCTTGACGCAGGCGAGGAATCCCTGAAGTGAGGCTGCGTGACGGCACCCAGCGAGACAGACCTCCGGGCTAACGAATCGCCCTGTTGATCAATTTCGCCCGGGAGTGGTGGTGGGGATGTGATAAAAAACTCTCCCAGGAGCCGCCCATGACCCAAGGGCCACAAGAAAGTCAAGAAGTCAAGAGAACGCAGAGCCGCATCCCAATATTTTTACTACGAAAAAGAATATTTAATTGTTTTTATTTCCTAAGAAAGGTTCCCTTCGTCCCAATTGCTTCGGCGACATTGTTTCTTTTCTTTTCTTCGTTTATTCCTTCCACTTTTTGATATGACAGACCAGGGAGAGTGAGCCCGCATTCGTGAGATCTCGCCCGGGTTTGCTCACTGCTCACTGGCATAGGAATACAGGGATATCACATCACAAAGCACATCCCATATATTTCCGCTGTTGCCCGCCGCTGCCACCATCACAGGTATCCTGATCAGACCCCAGATCAAATGCGAGTGAATCGCTCCACCAATGTCTTCAGCCGACTGAAGCCTCCTTTGAGGCATCCTTCAGTGGGAAAACGAAGAGAAGACAAAACAGGATCCAGACATCCCCAGCTCTTGAAACCCCGCAATATCAATAAGGCGAATGAGCTCAAAGCAGTGAGCACTGGGTCTGAAGATACTAGTCGTGCTAATCATTCGAATCCCCTGCGATTGACTCTGCACGACAGCTGGGAAACCTGAAGGATTCCTTGTCATTCGCGTAAACTCTGGCCAGCCGGAGGGACTTCCGCGGCGGCTGTTCATCCGCTTGCTGCCCTGCTCCACATCAGATGGGGCAATTTGCAATGTGTTCACTGGACCGGATCTTCTTTGGATATCGAAAACTGTGGCTTGGTTCCCATCTCAAAGCCAACTTTGTCAAAGCATGAAACCTGGCCAAAGACCCTCATTCCTCCCTCAACGCCTCAGTTCCCTGGACTCTTCCCTTCTCGTCCAGGATATCCGCGAAAGTACATACCTGTATCTTCCGTCTTTTCGTCGTTGTGTTAACGTGAGGTGGACAAGCAAGAAGCAGCAGCTCAACTTGAACAATATATTATTACCAATAAATACACCAATACTGCCAGAAAAAAGGGGGAATCCGGTTTTCAATACAGACCAATAACACTAGTAATATAAATCGACTCTCTGGCTCATCATCCAATCATGATTCGTGCTAAAAACCCCACGCGCTTGGGCGCTTACTTAATCGACACGCGAGCAGCTTCTCGGCAGTCCTTCTTTTTCGGGAATCCAGGCTAAAGAAAAAAAAAGGAAGATCTCTCACATCACATTGAACTGCGCGCAATTCATGAGATAACAACAATATCTCTCGTCCCTCTCATTCTCTCCCAAGATGCCTTCAACGTATAAAAGGGATAAGCCCTGGGATACGGACGACATTGACAAGTGGAAGGTAAGTGACACGTCCCTACCTCCCTCCAGCTGGCTCGCTTGATCCGTAGACCAACCCACTAATCCAATTGTTTCTCCAAAAATATAGGTCGAGGAATTTAAACCTACCGATAATGCGGCCGGTACTTTCACAGAAGAGTCGTCGTTTGCGACATTATTCCCGAAATATCGGGAAGTATACCTGAAGGAAGCATGGCCGATGATCACGAGAGCTTTGGAAAAGTATGGGATTGCTTGTACACTGGATTTGGTGGAAGGGAGCATGACGGTCAAGACTACACGGAAAACCTACGACCCAGCCTCTATTCTTAATGCTCGCGACTTGATAAAACTTCTCTCTAGGAGTGTCCCCGCACCACAAGTATGTTTAATCAACGAATGCGACCAGAGGGTTCCCCCGTCAGAAATACACGCATTGCTGACAGGTTGCCTAGGCCATAAAAATATTAGAAGACGGAGTGGCATGCGATATCATCAAGATTCGCAACCTGGTCCAGAACAAGGAACGATTTGTGAAACGACGGCAGCGGATTCTAGGACCGTCTGGTTCAACTCTCAAGGCCCTCGAACTCTTGACGGAAACCTATTTACTTGTTCAGGGCAACACTGTCAGCGCAATGGGACCTTTCAAGGGGTTGAAGGAAGTGCGACGAGTGATCGAAGACACCATGGCCAACATTCACCCGATTTATCACATTAAGGAGCTGATGATCAAGCGGGAACTTGCGAAAGACCCCACCTTGGTCAACGAGAGCTGGGACCGATTCTTGCCGCAGTTCAAGAAGCGAACATTGAGCAAACGAAAGAAGCCGATGAAGGTCACCGATAAGTCTAAGAAGGTCTACACACCCTTCCCACCTCCGCAAGAGAAGAGCAAGGTCGACCTACAAATCGAATCCGGCGAGTTTTTCTTGGGCAAACAGGCTAGGGAGAGGGCACAAAAGGAAGAAGTCATGGAGAAGCAGAGAGAAAAGAGGGCAGAGAAGATGAGAGACCGGGAGAAGGAGTTTGTACCACCCTCGGAAGACTCAACAGAGAAAGCCAAGAAAAAGAAGAAGCGTAAGCGCGATAGCGACGCTGATGGGGACAATCAGGACGAAGGCGGAGATGCACAGGAGGAAAAGAAGCGGAAGAAGGAAAAGAAGGAAAAGAAAGAGAAAAGGGAGAAAAAGGAGAAGAGCGAGAAGAAGAAGAAATCCAAGCGGCAAGAAGTGGACGAAGACTGAGGAGACTGAGCTCTTTCTTCACCCCTTTTTCCTTCTTCTTTCGTAACGATTATAAAACGGCGCATTATGGGGTTGTCGAAACTTTTCTCCTTTTTACTTATGAGTTCGTATGAGAGAGGCACAAATGGTTGTTTTTTAGTAGCGCTGCCCTCCCGCATTGTACAGAGATGGAGTAGTCGCATTCACGCTGTACCTTTCTCTTAAAAAGATACCACTTAAATTTGTTCTCTATTTGAATGATCTCGGCCCTATCAGAAATCCTGCAGATATGTTTCTATGGGTAGTCATTATAATCATGGCTGTTTCCTGACATCATTCAGTAGTGCTATGTGAGTTTTGTATTGATCTCATCTGCCGATTCATTTACCCGATCTATATTTATCCCCGTCAACAACTCGGCCCGTTGGCCAGGATGTAAGCTTAAAAGCTTTCTTGGACGGCAAATCTCCACCGGAATCAAATATATATTGTTTGGCTTTGCCGGCGGTTCACCTCGGCTTAGGCTCCGTGACAAACGGTTATCTGCGTCCTGTTCTCTTGACATATATATATATCTCCCCAGTTCTTTAAATCTATTCCCCTGGGCTTATATATAGGAGTCTGTTTTGCAGTCTCGTATCTCCATACCATTCCATACCCATCGGCAATGTCAGCTCAACAGAGACTGTCATCAATTAGCAATCAGCTGAATCCATCAGGGTCTAAACCTAAGGGGAAAGACGGACTGCTCTCCAGGGGCCCTGACGACATTGTAAGACTCTAGATCTAATATTATAGAAGGCAGACTGCTGATATATGGGGTTGTAGGTGATCACTTTGTCTACGAGAACAGCTCTAACCAAAGCACGGAAGGGAGGATTCAAGGATACGCTACTTGATGATCTATTAATTGCCCTACTTAAGGTATGAGACCCTAAAAAAACGGAAGCATGTATATTAGTGAATTAAAACTCCTATTCAGTCCGTCCGCGAGAGATCCAACCTTGATCCCAATCTCGTGGAAGATGTCTGCGTCGGAAACGTCCTCGCCCCAGGCCAGGCGTATATTGCACGCTCAGCCGTGCTAGCAGCAGGCTACCCAGTCAGCACCGCAGCATCAGTTGCCAATAGATTCTGCTCTTCAGGTCTACTAGCGATTCAAAACATCGCGAACCAGATAATCGCGGGATCAATCGATGTTGGAATCGCAGTTGGGGCAGAGAGCATGAGCACTAACCCAGACAACGGCGCGCCCTCACTGTCAACTCAGATAACGGGCCATCCGATTGCATCTCAGAATAGCATGCCCATGGGCCAGACGTCAGAGAATGTTGCTGGTCAATTCAGCGTGTCCCGACAAGCCCAAGACGAGTTTGCCGCTAAATCTTACCAGAAGGCGGAAGTCGCGCAAAAGAATGGTTGGTTTGATGACGAGATCGTCCCTGTGACAACTACTGTCAAGGACCCAAAGACGAACGAGGCCCGACAAGTCGTGGTCAACAAGGATGATGGGATCCGTCACGGAACCACGCCTGAATCATTAAGCAAGATCCGCGCTGCGTTCCCTCAATGGCCACCAAGCGCTACAACTGGAGGCAACGCATCTCAAATCACGGATGGGGCAGCGGCAGTGTTGATGATGAAGCGGTCAACGGCAGAGCAGCTTGGGCAACCGATTCTCGCCAAATACTGTGGCGCGACGGTTGTTGGCCTTGAACCTCGGATTATGGGCATTGGACCGTCCCTTGCCATTCCTAAGATTATGAGCAAGCTTGGTTTGCACCAGACGGATGTGGATATCTTTGAAATCAACGAGGCCTTCGCATCTATGGTACGTCACCTAAGGGACCCTTTTTTCTGATTTCATCACCACACTGGATCGAACGCTAGCTAACTCGCACATCAACGTAGGGCGTCTACTGCGTGGATAAACTTGGACTGGACCCCACCAAGGTGAACCCAAGAGGCGGCTCAATGTGAGAATGACACTCCCTCCAACTTTAATCACTCTCCAAACTAACATGGGGAATAAAAGTGCTTTCGGGCATCCTCTCGGCTGTACTGGTGTGCGCCAGGTTGTAACTGCACTGTCAGAGCTTCGAAGGAGAAATGAGAGGGTAGCAGTTACCTCTATGTGTGTTGGAACGGTAAGTTTCTGAGCTCTGGAGGTATACGAAATCATAATGTGCTGACGGTAGACCATAGGGGATGGGGATGGCTGGTGTATTTGTCTCGGAGCATTAAACAACGTTTCTTACCTAGAGGTAGAGCGCAAGTAGTATGGGCGTGACGACGGATTAAATTCAAGATATGATAATGGAGACTGCCGCTTTATGGGTAATCTGGTCCCGTGGCGGAACTCTTATTGATACTCTCTTAATTACATTGAGCGCAAGGGCTCTGAATAGTGGATGCTTCATATGAGCGCGGGAATCGACTCTATCAATCTTTTCACCGTGATTTGGAAGTGGTCGAAACTGCTAGCAAGGGCCGATCTGCCTTGGTATGGTTAATGCACATGTAGCTTTGGCCAACCAGCGATGCCGTAGCTCTCCCACCGCCTCCCTACATCCCCTTTCCTGGCCGGCGTGAACAGGCTAAATAACATCACCGATAGGCCATTGCCGGTGGCGAGCCATTCTTCAGGTTCAAACCTGACTTAACCAAGGGGCTCACCCCTCATAGCACGGGATCTGGATCGATGCCGTACCCGGGCGAAGGTGCTCTATGTCTATATAGGGCTGTTTCCGAGAGCTGATAGGGTTGTGTCTATGTTTGGTCCATAAAGCGGTGCGATAGCGACAATGGCGATGTAGAACCTTCAATCTAAGGCTATGGCTGAGCCGTAGGGTCGATTGTTTTCAAGTAGTATCCAGGCCGATCGTTCATTCCTCCCTGTTGACAGTGCTCAACGAATGCGCAAGCTTCAATAAAACCACACTTTCAGTTGCCGCAAAATAATTCAAACTGGCAAAATAGTTAGCCATGGCACCAGCCATCGAGGCTGAAAAGCTTACCTGTCGAGTAATATCCTTAGATGTCGACCAAAGTGATCTTCGTATCTCTTAAGAGTATCCTCCAGCTTTCCTAGGCGAGTGGGATCATAGCCCTTGGCTTCGGAGGTTGAATTTTGCCTAGAGTTAACCGAACCAGGTATCGCCTTACCCGCAAGATCTGGATCGGCAGTAGCAAGAGTACGTGCGAGGGAAGATGATGTCCAGGAGGCGAACATGGTACAGCACGTCATGAGTTTTGAGTGAATCTGTGATATAAGGGAGTTTAGCCGATAAGAAAGAGAATGGGGAGTTACGGGGAAAAGGCTGACCTTGAGTAGTTTCCCCTGAGTCAACATGCACTCCTTCAGACACGTGTCGAGAAAATCAACATGATCCTGCATCAGTTCGTCTACGGTCCGGTTGACTTGTTTAATCCCATTAATGGTCACTTCAGTGCCGTCTGCATCGGCTCCATTGACCCGATCCATCAGGGTTTGCCAATTAGGTTCGATTACTTCCGCGGTACAGAAATAGAGAAGTTGTTGCACAAACAACAGCATGCGAGCCCGTAACGTCCAGGCCCTTCGCTTCCATGCCTCAACCCTGCGATCGGAAGATTTGTTCCTCCAGCTCATGACTTTGTTGTTATCTTGCCACGAGTTAAGTAGCAAAGTTTCCAAGTGCCGGAGAGAAAGGAGGTATCGGAAAATAAGCTGATACCGAAGCACAGTTTTACGGCTAATCACCAAGGAAAGAGGGAATGGAACCAGGTAGTCGAGCTCAAGTGCATCGAAGCCGACAATATCTTTCTCTTCCTCTGTGACCTGCGGAGCTGGAGTCTGATATTTTTCGAGACCTCCATCTGGGTTGTCTTGATCGATTCCGGATACGCTGACGACGCGCATCAGCCACTTCGTTAATCCGATCTGGTTCATGCGCACCTTGACGTCTTCTTTGAAAGGATCCTGTGCAGCAATGCTTCCAGGTTGACGGAGGACTAAATCGAGTAGAGATTGAAGCTTCCCGTCATTGACGTTCTTGGCAGGTTTTCGAAGTTCGGAGGTGCTTAGTTCGAGGAAATAGGAGAAAAAGTCGGAGCGATCGAGGAAAAAATAATGTTTTAGAGAACGGAACCGGGTAGTCAGTGAGTTCTTCGTCAGGAGTAGATTCAGCAATGAAGCATTGGCGTGTGCATAAGCACCATTGACATTGTCAAGAAAGCGGGGATCATCAAATGTTTTGGGGACGTCCTTGACCTCCTTGCTGATGTCTACACCACCGCACTCTCGGACGACGTTGAGGTATTTGCCTGCAAGAAGGACTTTGTCCCGAACGCTGTCAAGCTGGGGTGGCACTTCGTTTTCACGGATGGTATATCGCTTCTCCCAATACTCGTCTGTATAATCCTCTTCGAGTTTATCGCGTTTAATACCCTTTTGTTCCTTCACGAGGAACTCTGCATGCGGGTCCTTTATTCCACCATGGTGGAGCCACTCATTGAGCATGACCATGTATGGCCGACTTGCTTCACGCAACAGCGTCTGAAGCAGCGTTCTCGTCGCCGGGTCGCCGGAAAAGGAAGCATATCTTTGCGTCAGGAGCCCAAGTACGTTGCCTCCTTTGCAAATTTTCTTGCTTGACATACTCCCAGGAACCAAATCACCCCCTTCTCGAAGTTGTTCTAATATATTGTCCACATCGTCAAAGTCGTCAACCGATTCATCGAGATCTTGATCAAGTAAAGCATTCCGTTTTAGAAGTTCTTGCCCGAGTGAATATAGCTGTGCTAAATTTTGGCTTGTGGGCATCGTATGAAGATGAAGAACATGTAGGGTGAAGTTCGGATTACTGAGGAGTTGGTTTTCCAATTGGGCCACGAGGATGAGATAGTCTTTTAACAGCTTCCGTATTGCTGCGCAAAGGGCATGGCTGACGGCGCCGAATTCTTCCCTGCTTTGGACCTCCACGAAAGCTTCTAGGGCGGAATAGTAAGTTGCCATCTTCAGCATTGATAGAGTGAGGTCCCTCAAGCTTGGATCTAAACCCGGAGATATATTATAAGAAGGCCCCACCAGCCTGTCCTTCTCTTGCGATGGATCGTAGGAGTTCACATAATGGATATATTGACCCTCATATCCCATGAATACAAATATTAGATCCTCGAGTATAGCTGCTTCTTGCTTATCCATAGGTAGCTCCCTGAGCGGTCGCGGCTTCAAATTTTCGGGTAGGGATAGTGACAACGGAGGGGCCGATACCCTACATGCTAAAGGAGCAGTAGAATGAGGGATCAGGGAGGCTTGGGGGTTCCATGGAACTGTGTACTCGTCAGATGCGGAAACATAAGTGGGAAGCTGAACTCACTCTCCACTGTCTCCTTCTCTTTCTTCCTATAAATTGGGGCTTCCGTACTACTATACCCCGGTTGTTTTGTTCTCACTTTCTCCAAGTCTCCCCTATTCGTGGTGGTAACTGACGGCTCCTTAACGGAGTTTCTGGTGCGAACTTGAACCTTTTCCCGAGTGGTGGTCTGGGTCCTCTCAATTCGTTTCTCATTGGAACTGCTGTATTCCCGGCTAAGTCCTCTCGAGGAGGGCGGGTGTCCTCTACCCGCCTGAGCCATCAATGGAGACTGTTCGTTTCGTGGGAGAGTGGTCCTCTCAGATTCACCGGCGCGACTTGAAGCGACGCGGGGTTTGTTTGCACTCATGTAGCTCGTTCGTCGGTCATTCTGGGCCATGATTTTGGCCGTGGAAAAGGAAGCAACAATCGTCAGTCATAGAAGAAACCATGGGAACAGCTCAGTAAAAATCAAACCTCGAAATTGTCGGAATAACGCGTCTCTTCACGTTGAGATTCGAAGATGCGGAAGTTCGTTGTATGTCGTCCATTTCCGGTTAGCGTTAGATGCCCTCCAGGCACAGCTCGCCCACCTCAGTTTGCGTAGTCCTTCCAAAGCAAAGAAAGAGCTTCATGTTCAGCAATCCAGAGCTTCAACCTCATTAACAACCTTCACCCTCCAACCTCACTTTTAATTCTCTCCCACTTCGGACTCAAGTTGGCCTTATATTCTCTTCCTTAACCCTCACACTTCTGAATATCCGCCAAAATGTTCATTGCGCGTTCTGAGTATGGTAAGCTCTACCTCACCCTATCTAGTGCTTCTCAACCCAGCTAATAGCTCTCTGTAGACCGCGGGATAAAGTACGGCGTTTCTCCCCTGGTTGCGGGTTTCCAGTGCTTCTCTAACGAATTCCCACTAGTACTTTCTCCCCCGAGGGCCGTCTCTTCCAAGTTGAATACTCTCTCGAAGCTATTAAGCTCGGTTCCACCGCTATCGGGGTATGTGCGACTTCAACCTTATCCTTTTAGTCCCATATGATTCCTAGATCTGGGCCATTTGCTATTCGAGGAATTCAGAGGCTTATAGTATGCGTGGATATAGATAGCAACATCGGAGGGGGTTGTTTTGGGAGTCGAGAAGCGCGTTACCTCCACCCTCCTCGAAACCTCATCAGTAGAGAAGATTGTGGAAATCGATCGACATATAGGATGTGCGATGTCCGGATTACAGGCTGACGCACGCTCGATGGTTGAGCATGCTAGAGTTGAAAGCCAGAACCATGCTTTCCATTATGCAGAGCCCCTACGGGTTGAAAGTTGCACACAGGCGATTTGTGATTTGGCTCTAAGGTTTGGAGAGGGTGCTGATGGAGAGGAGAGTGTCATGAGTAGGCCATTTGGTGTTGCTTTACTGATTGCTGGGTTTGATGAGGATGGCCCTCAATTGTATGTCTTCGTTTATTCCCCTGGCTTCCGCTAGAATACTCCCGCTACTAGTACTCAGTCTAGTGGTAGCGGAGATGGCCGGAATCCCAAAAGGTGATAATCACTAATTCATCATCAATAGATACCACGCCGAACCCTCGGGTACGTTCTACCGCTATGACGCAAAAGCTATCGGCTCTGGTAGCGAAGGTGCTCAAGCAGAGCTCCAAACCGAATACCACCGCTCTCTCACGCTCCCAGAAGCTGAGACCCTTGTTTTGAAAACCTTGAAGCAGGTAATGGAAGAGAAGCTGGATGCGAAAAACGTACAACTCGCGAGCGTCACGAAGGACAAGGGTTTCCGCATCTACGGAGAAGAGGAGATGGGGAGGGTTGTGGGAACGCTCGGAGGCAATTAAAGATAGATACGCAACGAGACTAAATAGCCAAGCGGGAAATATTACGATCATCTCTTTATTATATTTTCTCCCCTGACCTGATATGCCTTCGTGTGTCCAGGGAGGTGTTGCATTGCCTACAAATACGCATTCAGGAGTAAAGAATTGATAATGAATTTCTAGATCTTTACAAAGTAACCTTATGGAAGGGTATCATAATCATAGGAAGCAATTGGCTGAGTAAATTCATTCACCAGGTCTGCAAGCTCTCATAACTCCGGACGTCCAGGTGTGGTGGATAGATGTCATGCTACCTCGTCTTGTAAACGCAAGGCTTGAGGGCCTTGGTCTCCTCCTCGGCCGTCAATCCTTCCTTCCTAGTGGTGTCGATGAACTTCGTCTTATTTCCAAACTTTGACCGGGGCGGAGGGGCACTTGACGCCCACTTCCCCTTGCTTGGAGCCCCCGTTTTAATGAACGCCATCTTGATGAACATCTTGTTCGATTTATCAACCGAGTCCCGCTTTAGAACAAAGCCGCGGGAGTTGAAGACCTCAATGAACGTAGAGATATCAGTCTCATCATCATCTTTCCCCCCAGCACGAGCATCTTCAGCAAATATTTCCTCATCAGGGACATCGGAGCCATCCCCATCATCTTCCTTCTTCTGCTTCTTCTTCTTAGGTTTCGGCTTCTCCTTTCCTATTTTGTCTTGTTTCTTCTTGACAACTTTCCCGAACCGACTTTTCACCTCGCTGACCCAGCACTCGCCTTTGCCGTCGCTGCGTAGGATACGCCACGCCTCTTCCACAAAGGAGACCCAATTTGTCCCCATCAAACTGAGACAGAAAATAGTGACATCTACGGTTCCATCGCCGAGGGGCAATGCAGAGATGTCGGCCTTCGTAACAGCTGGATTGGAAACATGCAAATCAAAGCTAAGAAATTTCAGATTTAGCGACTTCATCGCAGGGGATAAAGCGCGGGCAAGTTGAGCGTCGCCGCAACCCAAATCGGCGACTGTACACACCCCACGTTGAGCTCTTGGGAGTGGATCCTGCGCCTGTGAAGTGTGTTTTTGCCTTTTATACCCCGGGCGGATGGCGCCCCTGGCCTTGATGGATTTGATATATCCGTCGACAGGATTCGAGGGCCAGGATTCTGCTACCTGTCGTGAAAATCCAGCGTGGTATTCTGCGAAGAGCTCGGGGTTTGATGTGAAGAGATCTAATGCGTGGCTAGAGGGAGTAGTGTATAGGGTTTCATTCAAGTGGCGGAAGCGAGAGGATAGGAGTTTCTGGCGCATGGACTGTTGTAGTGGTGTGAGGTTTGTGGTAGACGCGGCGGGTGGTTCGGGGAGGGATTGCTTCACTGCATTGGTGGGCTCGTCCCCGGAGACCTGTTCGACTGCCTCGCCATCTCCGTCGTTATTATCCTGGCTCGCAGGTTTCCGTGTACCGAGAGGTAGGCTATTTGATCCAGAGGTATCTTTCTTCTCTTTCTTTCCCTTGCGGGATGCTTTCTTGGCCTTCTTGCCAACAGCAGGCCTTTGTTCTGCCTCTCCATTTTCTGTTTTCTGTTGCCTGCGCGAATCTGCGGCACCGGACTTCTGGTTTTTGGGTTTGGATGTCACCGTTTGTCCTTCAATATGCCTCTTCCACATCCCATCGAGATTCGACTTGGTGATCTTTTCGTCACCATCCTCAGCTCGGGCACGGTCACGCTTTCGTTTTCTTGACTTGAAACTCCCACCCGTATCTGCACCGCCGCTAGTCGTAGCTCCGGCTGTCGGTTGCGACTGCGTCTGCGATTGCGATTGCGAATTATTTTGATTCTGCGGCTGCGTCTGCTGCTTCAGCGAAGAGGCCGGGACGGACCATCCTTGGACAGCGAACATCTCTTCCGGAGTTTCTGAGCTTCCCTTGCCCTCGTCTCAACTATTCCTGCGACCGACGCTTCCTTGTTCCGATGAAGAGTAATGAACCGCAAAGATGGCTTCAATTGAAGCTCTTTGCTTGAACCTCGAAAACTTTTTGAGTTTGAAAATCGAAACTTTCTTAGAAATTAGGGCTTGTCAAAGTCACGGGATATTAAGCTCTCACGGAGTTAAACCTCTTGGCGAATTGTTATATCCGACCAGCAAATACTAAAAAGATACGCAAGATTTTATAATAGGCGGCATCCAGGGAATCGAACAGTTCTGACCGATGCACATACTTATCTCGCTTCGTTAGAACGGCGCTGAAAGGCCTGAGCCCTGGCCAAATAGTTTCATCTTCAAGAGCGGAAATGATACTGACGATATCCCTTAGTGTAAACGACGCGACCTGCCTGTCTCGACGGGATGCATAAAAGGTCAATGTACTTGGGGGCTCGATGTCAACCGTAGGCTGGTTCACAAGCTGCTTACTGGTGACCCTATGTGCGATAGGCAAAGGCAGAGCCGTCCAACTAACATTCTCAATTGCCATGCATATTGGACTAGCGATGACCAACTGTGAAAGATGGTTCACTGGCTCTCCCCAGTTGACGTGGAAATGGCATTGATAGACCTTTCTATACCGGACGATCGCGACAATCCTGCAGGCAGCCCAACGAGGCTGGCAAAAAACGAAGACTGCGAGACAAGGCTGGGACCCCGCAAGACGCAAGAGATAGATAATATCATCATTCTCTTCCCCCAAACTATCTCGAGCGCTTTATTTGCTCAATGGAAACGCCATGCATATTACTCGAACCCGAACATCCAACCGCGATAAGCTTCCCTGCATGCATTTCCTGCATCCGTTCTTTCTAGCACCACTTGCATCTTTCAAGGGTCCAAATGCTGGCGGCCCGATATGCGACTCTTCGGGGACGCGCCAGATAATCCAGTCGTCACTCACCATCATTACTCTAATCCATGACGCGCCGGGTTCAATCTACATGGAGGGGATAATATGCAGAGGAAAAGCAAACGGCTCAAGGCGACTACCTTGCGCATATAAGAGACTGGTTCAATAGTGCCACGTCTCGCAATTCCATTCGTTTCCAGACTTGAGGGTGCTTCCATATTCTACATCATGACTCATTTCTAGATATGGGAAGGGCTATGAGCGAGGACAGATGGTATTGGGAGGTTGCACCATTATCGCAACTCAGAAATTGGCTCTTGCTCGGGGGTGGGATGTGGGGTTGGCGAAAAGGGTGATTGACTGATCGTAACACTAGACGATATATCTTCCTTTCCGCCCCAAAAAGGTCGGTCGGAGGCCATACATTTATTCCCTTTTCAGAACTCTTCGTTTTCGTGATATGATGAGATTTAATGACACCTAACTTGATATTCTCACAAGACGAGGGACGTGAGATCTCCAATATTCATTCCTCGTTGAATAAATTTCGGCGCCAACTACCTTTCTACCGGAGGTCCTCCAATTCTCTCCCCAGAAGCCCAGTTGTGAGTAATCTGTCTAGGCCAAACACTTCGCCCTCCTCTATCCCTTCCTATGCCTCTCATCTATAGTAGGGGGGCCAGGATATTTTAACTGTGAACTTACTGATAAGGGAGTAGACTATGCCTGCGAGCAACGGTGCTAGAGAGAATGGAGAAAGGGGAAAAAAGAATAGGGGCAAAGAGAAGGCTCGCCTCTATGAGCTCAGCAATACGAGTTCTGCAAGCCTCTCTGAGGGAGATCTTCACGGATTCTCCCGGGACCTTAAGCGTCTTGCCAAGATCTGTCGCGTCTTGATGCCTGGGGAGCAATTGGACGCCGCCGAAATGGCGCTTCAACCTCAATTAGATAGGGAAGCGGAAATCGAGACGCTAAAGAATTCCCTGGAGGTTATGCGCGAAGAACGACAGCGTGATAAAGACGTACGGGACGGAAAAGAACAAGAACTGGAGAATATGCGGAAAGAGATTGACAAAAAAACCAAGCAGCTGCAGTGTGAGAAAGCTGCAGGAGAATCGAAGAGGGAAGAATACCAGAAGAAGATGGCTGATAAGCAAGAGAAATCTTGGAACAAGGAAAAAGAGAGTCTCACTCAACAGAAGAAACAAGAGGTTTCTGCATTGCAGACGCGTCTCAAGAAACTGGAAGATAGCAATAATATATTAGAGAAAGAAAAGACAATCCTCCGGCAAGACCTCCGAGACACAACGGAAAAATTGAAATCGGAGGCGATGGCGAGACGGGGCATCGAGATATTAGTCGACCAACTCAACCAGCGACAAGAGAATCTGATGTCCGACGTTGGTGTCACAAGCAAACCTGCTGAAGACTAGTAGGTAATGCCCGTGACAATGGACAACTTCACTGCTAATACTAGTTTATAGCAATCGGCGATTTAGAGAGTTATCGGGAGCTATCCAGCAAGCTGCGATGGATCGATTTAGTACTCTCCCAGAGGGGCTCGAAGATGTCAGTTCCAATAATTCCTATTGAAATACATGTATAGTGCTGATCGGTCGGATTGAATTATTTAGTACGGGTCGTTTAAAATGACACTGAGAAAACTGGAGAGTAGCAGCGATATCTTCAAATACACGCCAGCAGATTCCGGTGTTATCCCCGACTTTCTAAGACGCTGTGGTATTGAACATTTCATCGCAAGGAGAATTTGCCTGTTTATCAACAAGCCGTTCGTCGACGGATGCACACCGGAACTAGAAGGTGGAGCGGGCCTCCTCGATACAATTCGCCGGCAGATATCGGAGCGCAGTACTCGGTGCGAAGATATCTGGATGGCGCTAACTGCAAGGGCAATGGAACCTAAGGTAAACAAGGACATCCTGAGAAAGAAAATGGTCCAGGAAATACTTTGTGAACTCAGGGGGGTCACCGACCCCAGAAACTCCGAACAACTTCAAAGAGATCTTGTCTCTATCGTCGACACTGCAATAGCGCTGTGGAGTGATCTCCGAAGCGATAGCTGCAGGCTAGACTTTGACTTCGAGCCCGATCTAGCCAACGACAACACGGCATGGTTCATCCAAGAAACTCCTCCCTGTGAGATTGGCTGGGGAAATAGTAACGACGGTCGAGATGCAACTCTGAACTTCACTGAAAGATTCCAATCCTTTGCTCTATTTCCACGAATAGTCATCACCCGTGAGAATGGCCAAGATCCCATTTTTAAGGCGGGGGACGATTCCAACTTAACAAGCGGAGCGGGCAACGAAGAGCCAGAGAAGGAAGTCGTATACCCGGGGAGGGCACTTTTCGATTCCAGTGCTTTCATCGAAGGTGCCAGGCAGCGGGAAGAGCTCGAAAACCTATATCGCGAACAAATGAAAGAATTTGCTCGTAAGAGAAAAACCTCGTCACTGACCTCCCCGGTGATAGATAAGGGCTCTACTCTGCGATCGGATAAACAGATACATCAGGAAGGGGAAGAGAGTCCCTTGAACATCAAGACCGACGAGTGATGAGGTATATCTGTTTGTGAAATGGTTGTTAGAATGGCATATCAAGCCCTTATTAGGCGCTCCCATGTTTGTCGTTCGGTTGATACTTATGTTTTTGTGTTTTTAATGGAAATTGCTTTATGATATTGAAGCTTCTAATCATTCGAATAATATTTTTAAGACGTTGCGGCGATTGATCGAATACAGAGTATCACGTGCATTTTTCTCACGTGTCCGATCACCACCCCTTATTTTCGACTGGACCTTGGTTGGGTTTCTCATTCACAAATGCTCCCCCGGGTATAAACAAATGCACATCTCGAAGGGATGGAACCCCACCAGTTCTGCCCGCTCTGCAGCGTCGGGATCCGCGGCTATGAAACCCATGTAGATGAGTTACCACCGGATTATGCGGCCGAGCATTGGTTCGAGGAAATCCGTGTCTTGCTTCCCGAGGCGCAGGAGGAAGGGAGAGCAACAGGTGGTTTGTTTCTTTCAGGGGTCGGATATCTCACGGCTACCGAGGATGACCGTTATGCTCACGTTCCACTTGACCGTAATGAATCCTACAAAGATGTTGACCCGGACTCCCTTGAGGAAATTGACGTGTTTCCGGGAACAGCTGCGGGCTATGCAATCCATGACTCCTGTTGGAAGCTCCTTCGAGCGAAACTGGCGAATATTGAGAACGATGCTCATATCATTCGGGCTCTTTTCAATTATTTGTACACGACACCACTTACAGAGGATAGAGATGCTTTTCAGCACGATGATAATATTGTCTTCACCCAACATGACCCCCCGGAGCACGTTTTAAAATTGGACCACGGCCGCTCCTCATCAGAGCCCCCTGAACAGTACACCGACCCAAGTGATATACTGCCGATGGACGAAATTCAAAAGGTTTCTCCGGGCACATTTTCGTACCCGAAGTATTGGTTGCCTTCCCAGGAGAATACGGCCAACCCTACCACATGGCCCGATGGCAGCTCTCTATTTGGCCTACCCCTGGAACTAATCTTCCACATTTTTTCATATTTACCCTTGACTCAGGTTATGCACATGCGCCGCGTATGTAGAAGCTTCGCGCAGATTGCCTCCTGGGATAACCTCCCGCAATCATTCTGGAAAAGTCGATTCATGCTCGGCCACGAACTGGGTTTTGTTCTTCCAGATTTGGCCCACGCAAGGGATTGGGCAAAGCTTTTTCGAGGCGTTCAATCACTGCTCAAGTATCCGCAAGGAGTGCTATATCATCGGAGACGAGTCTGGGAATTTATGGAGCGTATCGGTTATTTAGCGAGCGTCGAGGGATCGGAGACAAGGAAATTGCTCGGCCATGAGGTTTCTGTGGATGAGAAATGGAAGGAGGGATTGCCATGGGGCGACCGAGTTCTAGAATATAAAGGTTGGTATCTGAAGAGCGGAGAATTGGCGCTCAACTTCCCTCCCAAGTTCATGTCTGTGAGTTGCCTTTCCGGGAGGCTGGCGGAGGGGGATTGCATGGAGGAAGCAACGAACGATTGTTGTGTGGCGGTACACCATCGCATCACACAGTTTCCTTCTCAGGTTCCTAGCGTGAGCGCTTGTGAGATCGGAGTTTCAATGATTCAAGTCGGCCAACGAACTTACATATCTGGGATAAGATATCGCTGGTCAGGATCTCAAGAAAACGCTCCAACGTCGCTTGGCTTCCGCAACCTCTCGGATGAGAAAATTATTGAAATCTCCCCGGGGGCAAATATCGAAGCGGTATATGTCGCATTCGTACCTCGAGGGCTGGTTGGCATCAAGTTTTCACTCGCTGGAGGCGATCCCGCTTCAGACTGGATAGGACAGAAGGAAGGCGCGAATATTGCCTACGGGGTTCTAAAACCTCCCAAACAGTTTGATCAATATTATCTAGTGGCGAATCTGGACGTATGTTCTTCCCTGTGCTTCCTACTTCATGTAACCCTCTTTACTGACCTAACCCAGCCATACAAAGTCGTCAGCTTGGAGCTCGTTCATCCAACTACAGAGATAGGAAGTGCTCAGAACAAGCAAATTAAGGAGACTTGTCTACTCCACGATCAGTACATGTCGTATATCTGGACCCCGACGATCCCCAAGTATCATAATCTCTTTCTCAGCCCGCTCAAAATTTCGAAACCTGCCCGATCTGATGCGCTGTTTAACTTTGACTTCGGCGGCCCTCGTGGGGAAATGCTGGCATCTCTCACAAGGATAGTTCTGCACATGTCATTTCGTTGGATTACTGGAATGGAGCTTTTTTACGATGATCGGGAAAGTATAATGATCGGTAACCCGGGGGCTGAGCTTTCATTTGTTATAGATGGCCCAGGAGGGGAGAGAATCACAGATGTTGAAGTCGCGACCGATACGACGAGATTTGGAGTAGTTGGTTTAAAGGTCTGGATACGCATGTCACGTTCCACATTCCTATATAATGGCTGATTTGAGAATTTAAGTTATTTACTAGCCACGGCCGTAACAAGCTTCTCGCGTCGATGCGTACTCAAATTTCTGGGCATCGGAGATTCACGAAGCTTACCCGTCTCGAACTTCCAGCTGGTCACGCCATTACCGGGTTTACCGCCGTTATACCAGAGGTAACTGGAGCCCCCGTAACCAAAGAATTTACAACTGATTTCTGTTTAGGACTATGTTCAGCTGGACTATGGTCAGCTTATCGAAGAGATCGGCCTCCAGGGCCAGCCGCAGGACGCCCGAATAGTAACGCGTCAACCAACAGACGATCAAGTCCATCCAGTGTACCCGGTTGATGTTGATTTCGAGTATAGATATAGCGCGTTCCCGTTTGGTGGGGCCGAAGAGAACATGGACTTTAGCAATTCCGCCTCACTAATCGGGGTTCGGCGGATTCGAGTATCTCGAGGAATCTCATCGCGGTCTCGCTTGCCTCATCATGTTTCAGGTCTGATGTTCGAATATCACGACCAGCGCACTCCCTCTATTGTGGGGCAATGGATGGATGAGTTTGATTCGATGGATCTCGCCCACGATGAGGCTTTGCGAGGGATCTCCGTTATGGTGAGGCCTGAGGGAATCCGTTATATGGATTATCCCGATAGCCCTGATGATGAGAAGGGGTTTGATAGTTACTTCGGCCCCCCAGGGGGTCATATCGAGGAAGGGCCGGTTTTCGCGATACACATTGAGACAACGCACGGCCAGCACAAAATGCTAATACCGCCGGGCAGGAAGCTTCCACCATTTTATGCCTGCAAAGTGTCTCAATATTACCGAGCGCCCCAGGAAGAATTTGTTAGAAAAGATCACTACCCGAGAACCAAATCACTCTGCTAATATTCTATCTTTCTACAGACCTGGATGCTATGGGTTTTCGAGAAAAGGTTTGACCGCGTGCGGGTTTTCACTGGCATGAAAAACTCCCGAAAACCCCCTATCCTTATCCCACGACTCAAGCCGCCGTTCGACGAAGTTCAACGATTCTACCTCGAACAAACCCTCGACGATGGCACGAAGGACAAGCTCGATGCCATCGTGGCAAATTTCCAGCAGGAATACATCCGCGGACTCATGTTCTACTATCGATCAGGCGAGATACGACATATTGGTGACGGGACTGGTGTGAAACTTCGGAAAGAGATTCGGTTCCAGGATCATGATAGAATTGTCGGGTTTTCAAGAACGATTGAAGGAGGGGGTGGAATGACCGAATTTACCGTATATCACCTTTTCCCCTTTTGCTTAGCATTAGGAATCTTTCGATCTATATACTAACCCATCACCCTCTCTTCACGAATAGGTCTTCTCAAAGCCAGAGAACGACTCTCCAGCAAAGTACATCCTCACAAATGGAGTAGCTTATGACGACGACGAGGATGAACTCTCCATAGAACCTATTCGGCCTCGGCACTGTAGCTGGATCATGGATGAGACTGATCGAGGGACCGCTTACGCCATGGGGATATCCCCAAATGGGATGGATGGTAATCCTATCGAAGCTCCGGGCGGCGTCGAGCTCCGCAAACCGCACGGTACGGATTTCGTAGGGTTCTACGTGAGCTGCGATGAATTTCTCGACATGGGCGCGCTTTGCCGGCCGATTGGCACATAGTAGGAGCAATCTACATTACTCCTTTTTTCTTTCTGGGCTTTGTGCTGCTATTTCTGTGGAATCTATAGATCCTCGAATTGAACTATACCGCCAGCGGGTGATCAGAATGCGGTGGTTGGTTAATATATTTCATCATAGATTAGAGCCAGCCCTGTTACATAGGGAGCGGCTGTAGGTAATCAGATACGAGTTTGTGTCGTGCAAGGGGTAGTTTTACCCACTGCAATATATAGATGTTAGGCCTTATAGGATGGGAACAGATGCCCATGCTTGCCGTGAATCAATGGTCAGCAATATTCTGAAAAGTCAGCGTTGTGACGGGGGTTGTGATTCAATATGGCCCTAATGTAGAGACGTGATATTTCACACCGATTTAGCTACCCATGCTTATTAGGGAGGGGCGTTGATAAAATCCGGAGCAAAGGAAAAGGTTCCCATGCAAAGAAGGCAAATGGAGTGCGTAGGATGAAAGGTACCTAATGGTACTTATGCCTAAGAAGACGTTAGTGATGTCGTTAAAATAGTAAGGGATCTCCCTGGACTTCAAAAGTCCACTGAGGCCCTTTGCAAGAAGTTGATGAAGTAAGAAGATCCCCGTACTTTGAATCCAAGTTCAACTCTTCTCATCTCCTATGCGAATTGAGCCAGGATGGTACTTATCTCATGTCGATGATGAGAGAAATTCCCCGCTGAAATGACGCTCGAACCTCAACCTCGGTTGAAACCGTTGAAGTAGCCACTTGCTGGGATTTATTTTTAGGAAATCTGGGGCAACACGGAGCTGATCTCTTCGTGCGACTGTGCTTCCTCTGTGTCACTTTTTTCGACTCAAGGGGTTCTCAAAACGCCTCTCAAATACCACTCTCGATTGAGATCGAATGGTCTGGCCTAACGATCTCTTTGCAGATTAGCTGCAGCGTCCGAGTGCTCCCTTGCTTGCGCCACCAAGGGGGTCTGCACAGGGAATATTCAACGCTTCACACCGTCTTCGTCTTCATCTGCGACTTCGAGCAAGGGCTTTAAAGCTTCTGGGACAACCCTTAATTTTCTGTCCCTAGACTTTTAGTATTTCTGAGCTCGTCGCCTTTCTTCTGATAATAATTATGTAGAAGATGGAGCCTGAAAAGACCGAATTGGCCGATGAAACCAGTCTCCAACCGGAGTCCGCTGCTCAGAGTACCCAAGCTCGTAAACCAGCAAGAAAGAGGACAAAAACAGGATGCCTGAGTACTATCTCCTTGCTATTCATTCCTACGGAATATTCCGAACTGACTGTAATTGTATGCAATCTTAGCCTGTCGAAGACGACGTATCAAATGTGGGGAGGAGAGACCCGTATGCCAGAACTGCATCAAGTCAAAGCGAGAATGCGAAGGGTACACCCAACGTGTAATATCAAGACACCCCCTAAGCATGCTCTCCAATTCTTCTCTCTTTCCGCGAGGTCCACCTGGTGCGAACCAGTCGCGCATGCCGTTCGATAACCCCTACCTTGCCTCTCCTTCCCAAACACTCCCCGCCGGGCAGCATCACAACCCTCTCCTTCCTCTCGCACCAAGGCCAGCTACGTTGGAAGGCTCAGTACCGGGTAACTACAATGCCACTGCTGAGAGGGGGGATGATTTTGCGCCTGGAGTGGGTAATCTTAGAGATAACCACATGGGGGATCCCACCCGCTCTCAGCTGAACGGGATGGTCTCGCCCACTGGGTCCGAGCTAGCTGTTCCAGCCTCCAGTCACCAACCGAAAAGAGACCCGACGTTGCCAATTAACCGAAGTTACACCTCCGAAGGGTTCTACGAAGGCCAACCCTTCACTGCTGCCGACCAGATGAATCAGGTAGGCCGTTTCAGCAGGATCGCGCCTCCATTGACGTATGCAATCGACCGGGATGGCCAAAGGAGATATATAGATACTATTCAAACCCAAAATTACGCACCTCCTGTACAAAACCCTGTGGTGCCTCCGGTAAGATAATCGGGAGCTATGCGGCGCTCGTTCTCTTTCGCATCCACTGCTGACATACATTGGAAAATCGAAGTCACACCTGGTTCTAGCTCCTGCTTCTGCCGACGGTATGTCTACCATCTCTGTGTTGTAAAGTATAAGTTTGGATTTAGCTAAATTGTGGTTAGACGGTGGAAACGGCGCCGATGGGCCCTACTATGCCACCAACAGAGAGCCTACAGAAGCCATGCAAGCCCCGTGCAATAACATCGAAGACGAAGATTATGACATGGAGGAGGATTACGATGACGATATTGAATGGGACCAAGAGTTGGCCACGGACCGATCAGGGAGTTTGCAAACCATTCTAGCTGTCTCCAGGCCTGATGACCGTCAGCCTCGCTCGTTCTCGACCTACCTGAATGAACCGAATTTATTGACAACATATCGACCATCCCCATTCGCTTCTCCCCTTATGGATTCAAAATGTGCCCGGATATTTTGTCATTTTGTTGCTTCGACAGCCCCTCTACTATCGATATTCGAGAGACATCCGATAAACCCATCGCTACTGTTCACTGGAGCGCCCGTTCCTCTATCACAACAAGGTCTGTGGACGTACACATTGCCAATGAAAGCTCTTGAACACCAGGGATTACTACATGCCGTACTCGCGATAGCCAGCCTTCATATTTCAAGATTACAGCAGACACCCGCGACAACCTCGCACAAGCATTACCATTTCGCCATCCGACGAGTAGCCAGAGCGTTAGATTTACCCCAACGGCGAAAGCAGACAGAGACGTTCGCAGCCACTCTCCTTTTGGGCTTCTACGAAGTGATAACCGCAGAACACTCAAAATGGAATAGCCATGTCGCCGGAGCCGCACAGCTTCTTCGGGAGATTGATTTTGTACGAATGACTCGTACTCTCCGAGCCCAGCGAGCGAATCGTAACTTTAAACACCGCCACTCGGATCAACCAGACGTGTGGGGAAACCCTTCATCTGAGGCAGTGTCTGATGATGACCCGTTTGCCGAGAAAGAGGGGAGCATCGATGAAAATTTCATTAGCACCCTAGTAGGCAGGGTTGTTAGATACGATGATGTTCTAGCTGTCGAAAGTGAAGGAAACCCCCAGCCAAATCGGGTTCTCACGGCAAAAGATATTGAAGACTTTAGGATCCAGTCCGACCTCCACTGGTGGTTTTGTAAACAGGACATTATCCGGAGCATGATCAGTGGCAATCCTTTACTGTACGTGCTCTTCGAGATGTTTCCCCTGATCTCACTTTCTCTGAGTTACGACTAACCGCTTAGTAGCATGCCGTTTGATCGCTGGGGTCAATGCCCCCCGCGCGCCGGGTTTGGTCGATTGGATGCCGTCTACGGAACAATGGACCATCTTTTTCTGTTGATGGCACGTATTTGTAACTTTGGAGCCGTCGATAGAGACAGGAAGGTAAAAGTCATGGAGGCGAATGGTGGCCAGTACAAACCTCCACCAGGCCTTTTCCAACCTCCTAATACCGGCAACGGAAGCCCGACTTCTGCGCCTAACGGCGAATCATCCGTCAAAGTTCAACATCCTAGTCCTCATGCCTCCCCAGAAAACGAGCCACCCAATTTGACATCTGACCAGAGATATAACGAACCAACTAATCGCGTAAGCCCGCCACAAGGTTCTATTCCTCAGCCCGCCAGCTCGGATAACCCTTCCAGTCACACCCAACCAGGTTCTCCAGAGAGTACAAAAAGCAATAATCTTGAAGCAGAGACTGCCGCAGCTAGAGCAGAGTGGTCAAATATATCTGCTGCATTTGAAACCTTTGGCGATGCTCTTGGTCCTGGATTCGCTCCTTTACCAGCTGATAGTGTTCAATCGATTACAACTCCTTTCGGCCCCGCAGTACAATACCGAACTCACACAATCGCCTTTCTCATGGCCTTCTACTATACTGGAAAGATAATGGTTGAAAGGTTACACCCCGATATGCCGCCTGCTGCTATGGTAGCCGCGGGTATAGCTGCACCACGAACCGCCCAGTACTCACAATTCATTGGGAAGATTGCAGCGGGGTTATATTATCCACAGCATCCCATCGTTCCAGGAGGAGGATTGAGCCCTACCTTAGGTGCTGCTCTTTCAGATATAACGATTGGGTTGTTTTTCGCTGGTGTTCAATACAGGGATGCCGCACAACGCGGCTGGACTATATCCAAACTTCGGGACATAACCCGCTTGACCGGATGGCAGTCAGCTGCAGCAGTCGCAGCAGGGTGCGAAACTGCTTGGATAAAAGCATACGAGGCTGGCAAGGGCCCGCCATATCAGCGAACGATGGACAATCATTCGAGCGATTCTGTAAGTCTATGCCTCATTTCATTGCCCCTTTGCTTATTCATATGGCCAATATCTTACCTTTTCCACAGCGCATATCCGGGAAACCCGCGCCGGATGCGAGAGACCAGGAAGGTCGCATAATAGCGCCCGCAGTTGAGAATGATCGGAGATTCATCACCGTCGATCAAGCGGCTAGGGTACACTGGGCGAGTGGTGTTCTCTCCCTGGAGGGTGACTTTAGTAAAATGAACCTGAGTGTTGATGGGGTTACTTGATCTGCGGGCACGCTAGTAGCACTCAGCATATACCATCTATGTCGAACTACCATAGGATTCCTATTCCAGCATCTAGCCACCGGTCACGGGCTCTCCTCTGTTACCAGAACAAGTCGACGACGTCAGTAATGAAAAACGCAGCGCACGGCAAGATGACAATATCACACACCCCTAGGCGACTAAGGGCCGAATCTCTACTTCCCAAAGGCATAAAGCTAGGCTTGGCGGGCCAAAGTATTTCCGTTGCCCTTTTCACCATAGAGGTACACTCGCTCTGTATATGTCAAGGACAGCACTCTCACCTTCACGCGAACGTACATAAACATCATATGCGAATATGCATCAAACCCCAGGTCTCCTGGAAGATACAATTCCCTCATTCATAGATATAACGACTATACTATCGATCTTAGAAGATCAAATTCTCACTTCCGCTTTCTCTCCGAGCGGAGTCTCATCAAGCATGGGTGAGATGAGAGCTCGGAAGAAACGTCTTTAAAGTACTATCACGAAATATAACCGCAATATGATGCCATATCTAGATGACTTAAAATATATCGTGGACGAGTCATGAGAATTCACGGCATAGAAGCGGCGAATAACTAAGGATATCTCACATTCCAGTGATATCTGTTGAGCGAATATACCTAGGACTGAGGAACACGTCAGGTTTAACCCTCACGTCACCTTCACCATCCCCACCTATGTATCAAAGAAGTCGGGATACCTTGATAACCTTATTAACTGGCCAAGGAAAGCGGATCGTAGCAGGAGGAACACTGGAAATATAGGATACAGGAGAAGTGCACCAGATCATATAGTATTCTTGCCGCCTAGCATTTGTATAATTAGTCTCGTTTACCCGCTAATCGAATAACAATTAATTCCCCAGATACCTGAATTAAGGCAGAGGGGACAGAAAAGAAACATCGGTCTCATTATCATGAAGAACGGAGTTTTAAAATAGTGGGATGGGATATTAGGGTACTTAGGAAGGTAGATTCTATCAGATTAAACAACCTATAGCCAGATCCACATCTCCAGAAGCGGCCTCGAGAGCTTGAACCGCTTCTTCGCGAGAGAACCCAAGATCAGTGATCTTGGCGATAGATTCAGCGGGCCATTTTGACTCAAGTTGTGCCTGGGGATTAGATCGTTGGGCTGCGGATGAAGAGGAAGGTGAGGGATGGATGTTGATTCTAGGGCCAGATGAAGATGAAGAGGAAGCGTTAGGTGCTGATGCTGGTCCTGAACCTGAACCAGAACCCGAACCCGAACCTTGTTGGGTGATGGCACCTGTTCTTGCACCGACAGCCGCTCCGCCTGGGCCAGGGATCATAGGTTCGTCTTCGTCCTGAGTTTCGCTCGGGAGATCTGCTTCCCCGAGGAACGGGACGGATTGGCCTTGAATAATTAGAGCTCCCTGCTGGAGGTCAATACAGGCCTGGTGGCGCTTCAACATATCAAGCCCAAGCAGAAGATCGATGTGTTTCCCCTCCATGACGGTGAATGAGCAAGCTAGGAACATCTCCCCGATTCGGATCTGGGCAGAATGCACACGTCCTAAAATCTCTGCGGTTCCCACTCCCTTGGCAATACCACCATAGCGGCGGTCAACGAGCCGCATAATGTTACAGCTAGACGCACATTCGGGAGACATGATGGTTACCTGAGCTCCGGAATCGACGAATGCTTTCACACGGTGACCGTTGACTTCAACAGGGATGTAGAGCATTGTTACACGGCCGAAAGCTGAAAGAAGAATAAACGGTGTGTTAGCTAGCGGTCAAGAACTGCAGAAGGCGGGGAGAGGGCATAATTGAGTAACCCAAAAATAGAACTCGATATCAAACGAAGCAGTCATTTGGTCGCACATGCATACCTTCAGGAGTGTGTTCCATAGCAGTGTGAAGGTTCTCGGTTACAGCATTCTGTCGAATGATCTCCTCGATCTCCTTCTGCGCATCCATGTTAAACGGGTCTGCATTCAACATCGCGATTCTAGCCTCCTTTGCAGCCTCCTCTTCCGCCTCTTTTCGCTGCTGTGAGTATAAAACGTTCCTAAACCGCTGTGCATCCTCTGCCGCATCTGCGAGTTCCGGATTCTGTCTTCTGACACCTTGTCGCACCCGTGGATCACCCAACATATGTAGTCGTAGAGTCTCGGGATCTGGGCCTGCCTGCTGTCTGCGAGCTAGCTCTGCCCGTGAGCTAGAGCCAGCAGCTGGCCCCGAAGTCGGCGCACTTCTCTGAGCTGGCTCTTGGGACCTGATGTGCATTCCCAGCATATCTCCGTCCACGATACCCAGTTGCTCGAGTGTCTTCGCATTGTCAACGAGTATCTGATTATTATAGAATAGGCTCTGCGCAATCGGAGGAACGTTGATATCGCTTTGGATAACGGCCTTTAGGTCCGCAACGGTCATCGCTGGTCCGACATCGAGTGAGAGTAGATCGGTGTCGATTTCCAGGTTGCTTGCGATAATGGAGACTGAGATGTGCCTGGGGTAGGACGGCCATTAGCACGGGCGCGAGAAGATTAAAAACATTGAAGCTTCAGATGTGACTAGAGTTTCTGTCACTTACATTTTTGGGGCGTTGCAAGGCGCCCGTTGACCGGATGCTTGCTGCCTGCTTATGGAGCTACGAAGGTTCGTGAGGATCGCGGGGTTCGGAAGCTCCTTCAGCTGTGTGGGAGGACAAAATGACCTTCTGAGAGACAGGCGGAAGTTGAATTGTGCGTATTTAATATATCATAAGCTTCCGAAGGTGTTGTAGAATATAATAGAAAGAAAGTGAAGAGAAAAGATGAAGATGGAAGAGTGTTTGGTGGGGAAGTTGGAGATAGGGGGAGAAATGATAAATCAAAGAGGCGATGATTGATAATGACGGAGCACGGCTTGAACAACAGGATGAGCAACTCTTTATTATATATGTTCCGTTAGCTGACCAGATGATGCCGGATTACAGTTAGTAAGGTTATAATGAGTGATAACTAAATACTGTGGCTCCAAGAGCAAAGAAGTGAAGCTACAGTAGATATTGGCTTACTGCCTGCTATTGCTGCCGTTAAAGTTCCAAGGCTGAAATGCAGTGCATGAATACAAATGAACAGGTCAAATTATGCTCCTTGAATACCCTTCGGACGTATTTTCATGGAAGCCTACAGGATATTTGAACAAAGGAGGAAGAGATGAGAAGCATGAGGCACAAAAGAAGCAAACCAATGCCCCCTAAATGTAAAGGGCCGGAAGAGTTAGTAGGCACAGGGGTGTTGACGTTTCAAGCGCAGCCGAAACGTAGATATCGGCCAGGCGAGTTTTTATCGGGATGGCTGATGCCGAATAACCCTTTTAGAGATCTAAGAAGTCATCTGCAGGCCCAGCTGAGCCCTCTTTCGGTTGGTATACTCCCAGATAGACATGCAGGAGACATAGCTATATCGGATCAAGGTTTTTAGTAAGTCATTCGAGCAAACCAATATACACATGCACCTGCGATCGGGTTCGGAAGGCGAGGGCAACCACATAACTTTCTGATTGAAATAAACACACCAAGAGGGAAGAAGGTAAAGCTGACCTGAGGGGAGGAAAGATTGGAGGACACTTCCAGTATCCACCCAAGCCCCCTCGAATCCGGCCCTCTTTGATATATTCGTCTAGATGCTTCTATAATAGAAAACAAAGATAGAGCGCGGTTGTTGTACCTGACGAAATCCAAAACTAAACCGATGTCTACCAATCCTTTACCTGGAGAGCTGTCAAAGCAAGCTCAATGGAAGGCGGCCTGTTCTGCGAACGAGGCAACCCGAAATCCGGGAATGATAAAAGGGCACGGAGAATTTAAAACACACAGTGCAGACGGGCGGCTAACCGCATGCCGCAAGCTGTGAGACTCGAGTTGCGTGTGTTTCTTCTTTCCGAACGGAGACGGTCAAATGACCACAATCTCAAAACAATTCCGCGGGTCGACGCCATGATTGCAGATCTGATTTTCTTGAGTTTGATTTGCCTTCCGTTCCGGAGTTTTCTCGGATCCAAAATTCCCTTTCTTCAACCTTTCTGGAGAAGTTTGTCGACTTGTCGACCATGAGAGTACCTCCCCAGGGGCTTTCTTTACCGTCGACAGCTTTCATCGCTGCAGTGGCCTCCTCGACGCTTGGAAAATCTACAAAGAGATAATATCCATAGCCAAATTTTGGGCGGCTTGGTGTTGTGGGCGAGATCATCTTGCTAATAGCTTCGCTTTTTGAACCCAATGTTAGGAGAAATTCGAAATTCAGAAGGTTTAGGGTTGGCGACTAACACGGTGAAGCCATCAAATATTTTGATTATTTCATGGTTGACGAGAAGCTGGTTTGAGACTCGCGGCAAGCCTCCGACGTACAAGCGCTGTCCCTTCGTGTAGTTCGTCCAGTGGTCTGCTGCATCCGTCCTCTCCCACCTATCAAAAGCGTACCGAGGGGTACCCTCGTCATCATGCATGGGCGTTGTCGAACTCCCACTAGATTGGTTTCCGTGCAACTTGGGGACGCCGGGTTTAATCTTTACTGGACGGCCAAGAATTCTCTTCCCGTCCAGCTCTCTCATTGCTTTTTGTGCCTGCTCCTTATTTTCTAGTTCAACAAAACAATAAGATGGGTTTCGCCCAGTGAACGGATCCACCGACATATCGATACGCTCCCTAGATAAAGTTAGATTGGCGATATTCTCAAGTCAACATCGATGATAGCCCCCTGACTTCCACTAGTTTGTACCGATTGCATAATTGAAAAGGACAACCACTGCACTCACACTCTATATTCATCACCTTCGAAGAGCTTTTTAATATCATCAAGCTTTGCCATATAAAGCAGGTTTCCGACATAAAGCCGACGCCCTTCTGCGATGGAAGCCGGTGCGGGCTCCCTGGTACGTGGATCTTGCGATCCATTGTTGGACTGTCCCGCCTGGGGTTCTTCGTGCTTCATTCGCCAGTTGTTAGAACTAGCTGCACGACCAGCCGAGGACCTGTTTGCTCGATGCATGGTGGAGATAATTTCCAGCCAAAGATTTTGATCTATTTGTAACGGGGTGCGAATAGGGGGCGCGAGGATGAACAGAAATAACGACAGTGGTTAAGGAAATTATTTGGAGACTTTAAGGGAATCTATCGGCGGATCCGATAGTGTCAAGGGAGATCAGAAGGTGTTGGCCATCCGATGACGGGGGTGAACTGTTGATATTGAAAGTTGAAGAAAGGATTTTGGTGGAAGACAATTTCACCAACACGTAGTCACACGTGACTCTACCAAATTCCAAGCTGGAGAATTGAAGCTGGACAGGCAAACAAGTTGCTGAGGATGCTTATAGCAATTTGTGTTTAGATCTGGGCTTTAGCAGGCTGATCGAGGCCTAGTGCGATTTATAGGGCAACTGTAACCGGTGTAGATTCCTAGCATTCGTCGACTCGGGATCTCTACTGTAGCTGTAGAAAGGATAGACCTGAGCTGCTGTTAGAGCTAAAAAAGGCACATAAAGGCTTATGATAACGGTTCCATGAAGAGACGAGCCCTCCTGGGGAAACAATTCTAGGAAGAATACAAGCTGGAGAGAACGAGGATCGCGCCTTTTAGTTTCTCGTCGTTGATCTCAACGTCGCCAAGTAGAGAAGAAAGAAGGAAGAAAGTGATCACTTGACAGTAAAGTTGGAGAAGGAACCATCAGAGTGACTTGTTTGGGACTTGTCCGATGTAAGGGCAAGCCTCATGTTTCGAAGAACCTTGAAAGTCACTCTGATGTGTTGCTTCATCCCGTGCCCCGCCCTGCAGGAAAGCAAGGATGAAGCTAACCAAACAAGGAAGTCTCCATCTTTCGCAAGAATCAACGAAGAAAGCGAAACGAAAGGAACAGAAGACTTCATTTCTTCTCTTTTCATCCTCTTCATCATTGTGTTCTCTCTGAAGAAGAAGAGAGGTCAAGGTACAGAAGCCGAGCCATCGATAGAGAGATACTGTCACCTCTTGATCCCCAAACGTCGTTGCGATAAGATAAGGACGCTCTCTGTCTTGCAGTTGTTGTACATACATTGCACACAGAACACACCGAGCTTTCTCTCTGGGTTAGTTGCTCCTCCCCCTGATAGCGTTCTCTGTTTATTCACTTGCTTGGACTGCAATGCCAGTTTCAAATCTGTCATTGCCCGCTTCGCCCTCATGATTTCACCTACTCGCCGCGTTGTTGTGTCCCTTGACCAGTATTGCTTTTTTGCTCATGGAGATCGTTGCACGGCATCAAGTCTTGCAGTTTGACGCCGCTACCCGCCCCCGAAAACGATTAGACGAAAGGGAAAAGCGATATCATAAAAATAAATAAAGGGCAAAGGACACTATCCTCAAGGAGGAAGGCGTGGAAAGTTGGGCTATCGATATCCCCTATTGGAATTCTCAGATTTACTACACTTTCCTACCTTGATCATGTCGGATAACGCGGTCCCTCCGGCGTCCAATGCTTCTCACACCTCCTCGACTACCAATGCAACGGCCGGCCCCACATCCAATGCGCACTCGCCCGTGCAGCCGGCTTCCGATGCCGATCGCTCTCGCATCGCAGACCGAATCGCGATAGCCCGCGCAGAGGGTCACGGTCCCGACACGAGGCTGGATGAGGACGAGGGTGAGGAAGATTTTGTCGCAGTGGATCATGAGGATGCAGAGACAGATTTCTCATACTACTTTCGTCGTCAGCCGCAAGAGTCCCATTCCAAGCTTGATGAGCTGCATCCTTTCGTCCAATTGCTCTCCCTCTCCAATGTGGATGATTGTGTTACAGTTGAAGCCGCGTTCCCGGAGCCGGAGAGATGCTCAAAAGAGAAGGTAGGGATTTCATCACCCCGCTATCTCGTTGCAGACATTCACCGTCTTTTTCTCGTCTCATGCCCGGTCTACTCTTCCCTTTTCTCTTCTTCGATCTATAGCCTGTTAGGCTGGGACATTACCTTCCCATTTCAATATCCCCCACTCCAACTCCCATGGCCCTTTTCCCGGGGTGAAGTTGTTCCCTTCCATGGCTCTAGAGGTCTCGTTTCCTGAAGTCTAATCGTTTATCAGCTGGTATACCGTCTCACAAAGTGCCCCGAGTTGACACTAGGCGTTTTCTCTCTCCCGCCCGCCAATGCGGATCACCCCAAGCCCCGGCCAACGCTGGTAGCCCACGTTATAGCGACCAGGTCACCCGCCGGGCTTGTAAACGAAGCCTCGATGTCTTACCCCCCGGATTGGCAAACAAAGAGTTCGACATTGCCAAAAACCGCCGATTCAGAGCCACTTGGGCATCAGGACCAGGGCTCGAGCATACACCTGCATTCCTTAGCGGTACTCCCCGAACACCAAGGGAAAGGGTTGGGAACAATGATCATGAAGTCTTATATCCAACGGATCAAAGATGCTCTGATTGCGGAGAGAATCTCTCTTCTAGCACGCGACAAACTTGTCCCCTTCTATGAGGGACTAGGTTTTGAGCATAAAGGAAAGAGTAATGTCACAGCTGCTGGTGGCGGCTGGAACGACATGGTTGGTTTGCCCCGATCGGTCCTTTCTTATATAGGATACTCCCTAACATCCTGTGTCTCTAGGTTCTCGACTTTTCGAATTGTAGAATACGGTAATCGTCTGGGCGGCTCATCATGTATGTTTTTATCGCAATGAGACCGGCCAGCAGCTATGCGTAATTAATTACCTGAGATATGCTTTTGGCATCGGGTTTATGCCGGCGTTCTGTCCTCAGTGGCAAGTTGTTATCACGACCATTGAAAATGCGACGCTATGGCAGAAGCAAATCATGGATACTGGAAAGGCTAGGCAAAAAAAAGTAGTAAAATGTCGAGAAATAAAAAAAAAATATTATCTATATCAACCAAGCTTGTCTGAGTTGTTCGTGCAATGTCAACAATGATTTTTGGGCGGATTGATCACGTGGCATGCTTATCGCGTAAAATTACCCGCCCGCCAAATCTCGGGAAAAATTGCCTTTTGCGATCACGGGACCATTCCACACTTTTTTTCGAACCTTCAAAAAAAAAAAGATCGAGAATTCGAAAGAGCGAAAGGAAGGAAGACTTCCACCACGAAACGAAACTACAAGGAGGGAAAGAAAGCGGTCCGTCGATTTTTACTAGATGCTCCCTGTTGAGCTGTCGACGTCAACCCTCGTTTCATCATGAAGACGACTTGGAAGGAGGTGCGTATCTTTTATATCTTCGAATACATGCGGTATAGGGCTAAAGGCAACGATTAGATCGCACCTGTGCCTACAAGCCAGGAATTTCTCGACATTGTTCTCAGTCGGACGCAAAGAAAGTTACCGACGCAGATTCGGGCTGGGTTTAAGATTTCCAGGATTAGAGGTATATTGATTCTCCCCTGGACTTGGAGATGTGGGATGGGGAGGAGATAGCGGGCGATAGGAAAACGGAAGTCAGGAGGGAGGTACAACGGATGTTAACTTATCGCAGCATTCTATACTCGAAAGGTCAAATTTACACAAGAGACGTTTTGTGAGAAATTTTCGGCGATCTTGGATGGATTCCCTAGGTTGCAGGATATTCACCCATTCCGTAAGATACCCCATTTCCTGTTGTGGGTTTCTTCGACGCTGACCTGATTTCGAAATTTAAGACAAGGATTTACTCAACACCCTCTACGATGCCGACCATTTCCGTATCGCACTTGGTCAGCTATCTACCGCAAAGCATCTGATCGAAACAGTTTCCCGCGATTATGTCCGCCTTATCAAATATGCGCAGTCGCTATACCAATGCAAACAGCTCAAGAGGGCGGCTTTGGGACGAATGGCGACAATTTGTAGGCGTCTGAAAGATCCATTGGTATACCTTGAGCAAGTGCGACAACATCTTGGCCGTCTTCCATCGATCGATCCAAACACCAGAACTCTCCTCATTTGCGGCTATCCTAATGTTGGAAAGTCGAGTTTCCTCCGAAGTGTCACCCGAGCCGACGTTGATGTTCAACCGTATGCGTTCACGACGAAGAGTTTGTTTGTCGGTCATTTCGACTATAAATACCTCCGTTTCCAGGCAATTGATACTCCTGGTATTCTCGACCACCCGCTTGAGGAGATGAACACCATTGAAATGCAGTCGATCACAGCTATTGCGCATTTGCGATCTGCCATTCTTTATTTTATGGATCTGTCTGAGCAGTGTGGCTATTCAGTGGCAGACCAAATCCATCTCTTCCACAGCATCAAACCTCTCTTCGCGAATAAGTTGGTGTTTGTGGTGGTCAACAAGATTGATATCAAGAGACCAGAGGATCTGGATGAGGAAACACAGGCCCAGCTACAGGAACTATTGAAGCCTGATGATGTAGAATTACTTCAACTTTCATGCACAACCACGGAAGGTGTGACGGATGTGAAGAACAAGGCGTGTGATCGACTCATCGCCGACCGTGTTGCCCACAAATTGAAGTCCGGAACGAATAGCTCTGGTGCCCCCTCTGGGAGATTGGGCGACGTCTTGTCCAGGATTCATGTTGCCCAACCATTGGGAGGTGTGCAGAGAGAGACGTTCATTCCAGACGCAGTCAAGGAGCTCAAGAAATACGACAAAGAAGATCCAGAACGACGAGTTCTTGCTCGTGATATCGAGGCAGAGAACGGTGGACCGGGTGTGTATAACGTTGATTTGAAGGACAAATATACTCTCGCGGATGACGACTGGAAGCATGACAAGATTCCAGAAGTGTGGAATGGAAAGAATGTGTACGACTTCGTTGATCCTGATATCGAGGAGAAATTGGCTGCACTTGAAGAAGAGGAAGAGAAACTGGAGGCTGAAGGATACTACGATTCGGACGAGAGTGTGGAAGATGCCGATGAGGCTGATATCCGCATGAAGGCTGAGTTGATCCGAGAGAAGAGACAGTTAATCCGCAACGCTTCGAAGATGAAGAAGTCTCTCAAGAACCGAGCACTCATCCCACGCAGCGCCAAAGCCAAGAAGCTATCAGAGATGGAATCTCATCTAGACTCAGTCGGGTATGACACTACCCCTGCTACTTCACGCGCTCGGGAGCAGTCTCGTGGCCGCTCCGCGGTCCGGAGCGAGGTTGATACAGGGGATGCCATGGATTTGGATACCAACCCACGCGAGGAAGCCCTGCAGCGTGCGAAGAGCCGAGCTCGCAGCCAGGCCAGCACCAACCGTCGTGAGGATGGTGTCACCACTGTGACGAGTAGGTCAAAGGCCGAGAAGCTGGCGAAGCTGGGCCAGAAGAAGATGAACCGCATGGCGAGGCAGGGAGAGGCAGATCGACATACCACTGCATCTCTACCCAAGCATTTGGTATGTGCCATTCTAATTACTATCCACCAGAAACTTTTACTGACTTAAGATTCTACCATAGTTCTCCGGCAAACGTGGTATGGGCAAGACTCAACGCCGTTAAGCCTAGGCCAGCCCGCGGGGTTATTTCTATTATTTACGAAAAATGGGAACCAGGGGGGCAGGAGTTATCATGGCGTTTTTCAAGTGTGCTGTAAAGGTTGTTGGGTTGCCCCAGGTTGGATAGAACGACTCTTGTGACGACTTTGCCGGGGGGATGTCCTCAGGTACCGAGACTAGGTGCCACCTACAAGTGATGACTGCTATTTCTCCTTCCCTTATACCATATTATGAGTGTCAATGTATCGAGTCTTTCTCCCTTTGAATATACATATCCTAATCATGAATGAATGCTATGGTTACGTTTCACCTCCCGTTCTTTGTGTAAGAGCCTCCTCCGTCATTGCTTGGCACCATCTCCTAATCGGTATTTAGCGCCCTCGTGACTTTTTGGAGGGTGGCACGTGTGTCTCCCCGCATAACCCAATCAGTGAAAGCCTGGGCGATTCTCTTTTTTGAGTCAAGCCTATCATCACTTCCAACCTCATTCTTGCCTCCTTGCTCTCGTTCTTCATCTTCGCTTCTATTTAAGCATCAACAACCTCTTTAACACCGAAGAAATACCAGAGCATAGCTATCATTAGACCCTTCAGAACCTCGAACCATCAGCCTAGCCGCCCCCTCTAAACCAACGCCCTTAGCTCAACAGCGTTTGCCATTACAAGCCCAAAGGCATCCGCAACCATGCAGCTCATTTCTATCTCGACAGCCGTCCTCGCCCTTCTCATTGCTCCCATCACCGTCAGTGGACGCTCCATTCTCCGCGAAGACCAGTCCCCGATTGTACCCACCGCGGATACATTCCCCGTTCCTGGAAACAACCCTCTTCTCTTCTGCAATGACCCCAAAGACGACATTTTGACCATTGAGAACGTGGACCTTTCACCTAACCCACCTGTGCCGTATGTCTTATCCTCGAACCAGATGTATATTTAGTGTATAGTCGCTAATCGATATCTTATAGTGGCCAAACCCTCACGATCAAAGCACATGGAACTCTCGCCCAAGATGTCGAGGAGGGCGCCAAGGTCCAGCTCCAAGTGAAATACGGCCTTATCCGGTTGGTCAACCAGGAGGCAGATCTTTGTGAGCAGATCAAGAATGTGGATATGTCATGCCCACTCAAGAAGGGACCCTTGACCATCACGAAGGAAGTGGATATTCCAAGCGCCATCCCTGGGGTATGTTGACCATATCCTTAGTATCCACTTTTGGGAGAGTGCTATGTACTAATGAGCTTTTCTTCAACTAGGGCAAATACTCTGTTCTTGCGGACGCTAATACCAAGGATAACGAGAGGCTCACTTGCCTTGAGGCTACAGTGACATTTTAAGAGTCCGTCGTTATAGATTATCCAAGCACTTCGCTACACGCACAGGATATCCCCCTAGCTTTCCCTTTCTCTACGAACGGTGTTCTTCAAGGCGTTAATGTACTCTGACGCAGCGACATTCGACCAGGCAGCCTGATGATGGTTATGTCCTAATCCTGCCCTCACCACTTGTTTTCCTCACTTCCATAGTTGCATGCCACTATAGCCTCTCCGTAATTGGCAATCGTTCCCCAGCTTACTTCTGGCGTTATTGATACTTGTTTCTCCCCGTTACACTGTTCTGCATAGACACTATGTCATGGCTTCCAAACCCTGGACCGAGGTTCTCCATTAATACCATTGCCTTTGTCAACACCACGCCAGAGCCCAGGCTACTGCATTTATACCCCCAGAAAATATAATGACGATCTGGTTTAACCTCGTTTCTCCTTTCTGGGTTCTCCAACAGACATAGAACCACCTGGGTGGCTGAACCTGAAGCACTTGTATCATTTTCTTGGTGAAAAGGCTAAAATCGTGGCTGGTGCTGACTGCTGAGTGTCACTTTTCGGCCAGAAGATATTCCGGACTGGACTGCTCGTGCCAAGAGTTAATTACAAGGTTTTGGATAAATTGATATTGATGTCGTTCATCCTTGAAGTATGGAATTCTCCTCCACCAGAAGTTCCAATAACGACGGTTCCTTTGGATTAACGTGATTTTGAAGAGCTTGACGAAGCTTGGATTATCGTCAGCGCCGGAGGTGTGTTCTTTCCGACGGTTATGCGAGCTCATCCCACTTCCTGGGTAACCTTCAACATGGGTAGGACGGAGTCAGGGGTAAGAGAAACGACAACTTGATATATCCCGAAATTAATCGTGCTATTCCCGACACCCTACTCATGACGTGAGAGGGGAATATCTTTTCTCCAAATATCTCTCAGATATATTGATGCCCTGGGTTAGGGCCGCCCCTTGGTCCGTTCACAGTCTACAATACTGAGATGATGAATCGCTCAAGGACAAGTCTCCCGTTTCGCCGGAACTCAGGTGTTTTGGTGATTGTTTCCACACAGATCAAACTGCCAGTGGGGGTGAGGTTCCTGGATTCGGAACCGCGGGGTTAGAGGAGTCTCCTTGCAT
Source organism: Arachnomyces sp. PD_36 (assembly GCA_032988195.1). NCBI lineage: Eukaryota > Fungi > Ascomycota > Eurotiomycetes > Onygenales > Arachnomycetaceae > Arachnomyces > Arachnomyces sp. PD_36. Next base: position 619,066 of record JANTQE010000017.1, on the reverse strand, counting down.
GAAACTTTCCGCGTATACTATGCTTATCTCACGGTTTCCGAAGACTCAGTTCAGGGGGGCCTCCTGGGTGTCCAGGGTCGTTTCTCGGCCCGGTCGCCCTTATCATGGCTAAGTGGTGCGCGCCTGAATGAACTGGACCCTGGTCATTAATTGCTTGAAAGCTGTATGACCGCGATTCCCGACATCTCCCAAGCACCACGATGGCATTCAAAAATTATTAATACCGCGTGCGCCCCGCAACTGGGAGTGGTCAATTCACGAGCTTCCGTTGCCAGAAGCTCTGTTTTTGGTCTACACTCTCAAGCTATCATGGTTCGTGTAACTTCACGAATTGTGTGTTCCGTCCTTGCGGGGTTCGCCCTTTGGTCACCAGCAAGTGCGGCGACATCAAGTGCCCAACAAGCTGTTCCGGGCTCGTACATTGTCGAATTCGAGGATTCCGACCAGGTTCGTTAACCTTTTTCGACTGTCCCCCCTCTTTATGTTGCGCATTCTGCTCACGTCTGCCTGGGCAGTCTCCCGACATTTTCTACTCGACTCTCAGTCGCAGCAACATTGGTGTCACTCGTCGTCTAGATTTGTCTTCTTCCCTGTTTAAAGGGGCATCCTTCCAACTTGATGATGTTACAAATGAGAAATCTGCGTTGGACGCGATTGCCTCCTTAGGCAATGTTAAGAGAATCACTCCGAACTACATATATTCTCTTCCCGACGACAAGGTCTGGAGCATAGGCGGTGGGGCAGCAGCTCGGGACCCCCCCTCTGAGCGCAGCGAAACACCCGAGACCCCCTACGCACCGCATGTGATGACCGGCGTGGACAAACTCCATAAGGAAGGTTATACCGGAAAGGGGATCAAAATTGCCATCATTGATAGTGGTGTTGACTACACACACCCAGATCTTGGTGGGTGCTTCGGAGAAGGTTGCAAAATATCGTTCGGCTATGACATAGTGGGTGACGATTATGTCCCCGGCTTACCTCCCCAACCTGACGATGATCCGTACGATAACTGCCACGGCCATGGCACTCACGTGGCTGGAATCATCGCAAGCAATATGAACTCAATGGGATTCTCTGGCGTGGCCCCAAACGTGGAAATAGGGATGTTCCGCGCCTTGGGTTGTGCGGATCAAGCGACTAACGATGTTTTGATCGCTGCGTACACGATGGCGTTTGAATCTGGAGCTGACATTATCTCGGCATCTATCGGTGATGAAAACGGCTGGAGTGAAGGTTAGTAGAACCCCGGTAAAACAAGCACTACGGCCCTAACCCGATGGGTGGGAGTGGAACGAATTACAAGTGAATGGAATAATATTTGCTGACTAGCCTTATAGGTCCTTTGGGTGAAGTCCTGCGAAAGATCGAGGACGCTGGTGTACATTGTTCAGTTTCGATTGGCAATTCTGGCGTTCTGGGTGTGTTCTCGACCAATTCACCTGGAGACTCGTTCGGAGCAGCAGGGGTTGCGTCTGTTGAGAATTCCGATATCCCCGTTCTATCTGTGGAAGGGACATATGAGGCGGATGGCTCCGACGCGACATCTTTCCTGTGGACTCCACCGGATCCACCATCATTCTCGAACGGGACATATCCACTATATGCATTTAACTACAATACGACTGCAGCTGATGACGCCTGCTTACCCCTCCCCGCGAATACCCCAGATATGTCCGAATACCTAGTCCTGATCCGAGTGGCAGAGACTTGTCAGGCCCTTAGCCAAATGAAAAATCTCGCTGATGCTGGCGTGAGGTTCCTCATGTTCTACAGTAATTCAGCAGGAACTCTTACCCTCCCTTCTGAGGCTTATAATATAAAGGGGGTAGGGATGGTCAAACCCCAGCAAGGTGAAGAGTGGATCAGTATGTTAGCCGAAGGTATCGACATCAACGTTCAGATTACCGACCCCGCAGTCCTTGCAACGGAATATGGAATGGCGAAGAATACTGACACCGGAGGTTACTTGAGCACCTTCACAAGTTGGGGTCCTACCTTTGATCTCCAACTCAAGCCACAGTTTGGAGCCCCTGGGGGCCAGATCCTATCGTCATACCCCGTTGACCTCGGTGGGTATGCGGTCATGAGTGGAACCTCCATGGCGTGCCCATTTGTGGCCGGCGCGATGGCACTTATATTGGAAGCCCGTGGGAAGACCGACACGGTCACAATGAACAGCCTCCTAGCTTCAACAGCTAACCCTACCGTATATTTTGACTGGAAAAAGCCCCATACGTATCTCGCGCCAGTCATGCAGCAAGGGGCGGGTCTAATAAGTGCATATGACGCTCTCCATTCCGGAACCATCCTGAGCGTATCGAGCATCTCTTTTAACGATACCGAATTTCTCAATAGCGATGCAAACTTTACTATCCAGAACCTCGGAAAGGAAGCCGTTACATATAAGATTTCACATTCAGGGGGCATCACAGTTTACACCCTCAATAATAGCGGAACCCCAGTCCCGTTTCCGTTCGGGTCCGGAATCACGCCAGAGGTTGTCGAGGAGACCGCAGAACTCGAATTTAGCTCAACGAGTATTACCGTAGCCGCAGGAGAGTCAGAGGTGGTTGTCATCTCACCGACCCCACCCAAGGGTCTAAACGAAGAGCGCATCCCCGTCTACGGTGGCTATATCAGCCTCAATGGCACTAATGGCGATTCTCTGTCCCTTCCTTACGTAGGCGTTGCCTCTGCCTTGAGGGACGCTACGATTCTAAACACTTATTTAGACCTCGTCTACCTCGGTTCCAGTACGGGAAGGGTCGAGGCCGGTCACGTATTCACACTACCCCCACCTGATTCTCCAGTCAATGCAAATGATACCTCCATATACCCCAAACTATGGGCTGGTCTCGGTCTAGGAACCCGCATCCTTCGCGTCGATATCAAGGCCGCGCCGTCTTCTATGAACGATGCTTTGGAAACAGAGGAAGTTCTGGGCGACGATATTGTGGGCTCGATGTACGGCTACCCATCGTATTATGTCTCCAGGGCGATTGAAGATGGAACGCTCTGGTACGGGAAAATGGATGACGGAGAACCTATTCCCACGGGTAACTATACGTTGGTGATCAAGGCGTTGAAGATTTTCGGAGACGAAGAGAATCCGGATGATTATGAGCGGGTTGAGACTCCTGAGTTTAGAATCCAATATCGGGATGATGTTTTCTAAAGAGGTCTATACTAGAATATATAGACGGTCATAAGTTGCATTTTGATATCTTAACGAGCACAAATAAACCGTCCATAGTAAAGTGTATAAGTATTGGTCTTCGAACCAGACGAATTAGCGCAGAAAAATGTTCGTTGGTCCAGATTTGAGTTGGTCCCAGGCCGTTCTTGAGTCCGGAATATGAATATCATCGGGTGATCGGTCCAAGGGAACATTCCTGTGCAACAGAGATAAAGGCTAGATTTGCGCCATCTAGACCGATTCTAATGTACCCTTTGATATCTACATCGGGCCCGCACACGGCTCTGCTCAAATAGACGCCAGACAGTAAGAATTCGTTCCATCAATCTCCAACTACACAGCATATCTATTCGATTTGGACCATGACCCCGTTGATTCCGCCCCAAACACAGTGTTATAACCCACCTACCTACTCTCCAAACAGCCTCCTCACCCGTCTCAACACACTATCTTTCTCTGGATCATATGGGTGGTCTTTACTCGGGATCTCAAGGACCGCAGGGAATGCCTCCGTAAATGCGTCGACGCTTCCGCGGATACGTTCCGCCAACTGTTTACTTTATTAGGGTAATCATCCCATAAGTCAGGGAGTATGAATAATGAAGGGGTCGGTCGCACATGTTGGTTTATGAGTAGAACTCCAATATCCCTCCTTTCTTGTGTAAAGCTACGGAAAGCGCTCTCGATTGCGGAGGTCTCCGTCTTAGAGTCCACGACTAGGAAGTTTCGTTGCGAGTCTGGGGGGTTTGTGACATGCTAAAAAATAGTAATCGGAGAGGTTGTTAGTTTTCCATGGTGTATGTAATTAGGATGGCGGCGGGGGCGGCGCGAGGTGGAATATACTGACCCCGATGCCAGCGAGGAGGAGACCAGTCACGGAACTAGATGAATGGAGGTAAGTCTGGGTCTGTCCTCGGGCGCATAGCTTTTAGAGGGTAGCTTCTTACTCCTCATCGCCAATAACGGCGAGAAATTGCCGGTCCTGTAGAAAAGAGCAGATGTCAGCAAGCTGTCGAAGCTCGTAGAGTCAAGGCGGGCGGTGGCACCTTGTATGCGGAGGCTGGAGCTGCCATGGTCGGAGACGGTCGTTAAGGCGGGGATAAAGGTGATCAATAGAGGTTGCGAGCTCCTATCATGTAGGCGCTACCGTAGTGAACAGGAAACTTCTTTCTAGCGGTAACAAAGACGACCATATGAAGCTATCGCCAGGTCTATCTGGTCGTCGTCTTTCGATCTCCCACTTCGATATATCTGGGCAGTTGAGCTAACATGCATAAAGAGGGCATAACCGGTCACGCTTATGTAATGTTATGCGTGCATAACCTTGACAGTATCTTTTGTTTGTTTTGATCTTCAACATCCTCAACGCCGCAACTTTCACTCCAAGCGAATTCATTCTTCACTCTTCTTTCTCTCGCAACGGCAAGGGATTGCGGTAAGGCCATGACCAGTGAGCGCTGTTTCTAATCCTTCCTCTCGCGATGCCCAGACTCGTCCGCCGACAGCCGCTTGTAGAGCGCATAAAAGCATATCTAAACCCCCTCGATTTCCTGCTCTACTTGTCGGAGGAGCTCGACTCGGGCGACTGGGATCAATGGGAAAAGGATTGGGCCATACCTTTGGGTATTGGGCTTAACTTGATCTTTCTTATTGCGAGGGCGAATACCCGAGGCAATGACAACAAAATACAGGACGATGTCTTTGGAGAGGTCAGTCAAGGCAGCTGGTTTGGATGGTTTGTATGTCATGAGTGTTCACTATTGTTGCGTTCGCTATAGTAGACTTGCGGGGTTTCTGACATTGAGCTCTGAATATAGGCTTCATTCGTGGTTCATCTCCTGACTACGTTTTCCACCCTCAATGCCTTTTACACTTTCTGGCGGAAGCGGCACTATCGATTGTTTGAGGCTTCAATAGATAAGCCTCCCTCAACACCTTCCGCGCACCGAGTTCGGGTGGACTCCTCCCCTCTATCGTCGGCCTCACCACTACGCTTCATATCGAGCATAATTTCTTCGAATTCGGTGGATTCAAGAGCTCATCCGAGTGCGGAACGGGATGTTTGGGAACTTGCTATCTGGGATCCCCTGCCCCTGGCGCTACGGATATTCTGCTTGTTTAGCCCTGGGCATGTCCTAGTGTACTGGTTATTTCTTCCTACCACACCGTCAGATCCCCGACCAAGCGTGACGATAGTTACGACCATATTCCTTGCGACTCTCCTATCCGTACAACTTTCGATGCTTTCTTCATCCTTTTCGCAACAAGCGAAAGATTCGGCGCTGGTTCACAAGGAGGTTTTGAATGAATACGATACAAAATTTGTGCATCCTCGAACGCAGCCTCTTATGAGAGACGTGGCTACCCAATATACTGAGCCTCCTGCTCACCACGCTCATTACGATGAGAAGTACAACCAAGTTGAGACGTTCACGCCCACCCATGTGATCAATCGTGGGTTTAAAACGAGTCCAAATCCGAACTACCTTAGCCATGTAGACCCGGAAGGTGTATCAGCACGCCCGTCCAAAAAGGACCGCCGGCTTTCCACCCCAACGGCTATTTCTTCAATTCAACGCCACCACCCTCAACTCCAAACACCAAGCCACCTTCGTGATTCTTCATCACCGATTCGCGGACCGAGTACTGGAATTCGGCAACCTCAATTTCGACCAACCCCATCCACTGGGGATGGCGGTAGCCTTGGCGTTTACTCACACGCCCAATCTCCATTGAGGAAATCCGCCTCGTCAAATTTTGATCTTCGAAATCAACACGGTGGAGGTGAAATTGAGTATAGGGATACCCTGCAGAGCCCCGGAGGACGCCCACCCAGCCCATTGAAACGAAGCAGTGTTCCAGGCGAGGTTAGTACTGCCGCTGCTGCGCAGAGATGGGGCCATCTTACGGCGACAGGAAGGCGAGGCAGCGGATTGCTGTAGCCATAAACGCCTTCACTCGAACTGTTCTATTTTAAAGGTTGGGCTTATTGGGATACGGCTCGGTTGACCGAACATTCATCCTTTTCTCAGCATCATAATTTTCTTTTGTTTAGGAGTAGCATTCACGGAGTTGTTGGGGGTTGTTTCATGGGCTATTATCCCTCTATATGCCAGCTTCGATGACCCCGGAACTTACCAGACATTGAAGTCGGTCAGCATGCATTGGAGTTTTGAGGGCCTTTTTTTTCACAGGGAGTCAATGCTAGACTTCATTAAACAGTCATTTATCCCTTTTCCTAACATAATGTCGTGGTACGCTACCCGACGGTAACTCAATCCAACACGTTCATACAACTTGTTCCTTTTCCAAGCAACCGTTCATTCGACATCTTGCTCTATTTAAACCTTTTTGTTTTGTCAAAGCTAATAGACCGTGCTAGGGGAATTCGCTCCTTCGAGGTCGCTTTCTCTTCTCTACCGCTCCTGACGACAAGGACATGCTGGATCCGGCCGCATACTATTTATGTAGCGCATACCATGGCAGAGCCACCCTCGGCTATTTGGCCTAACCTTTTTGCGGATTGATGCTTAGGAATGTGGCGTTGAGTCAATCCTTCCGCTTGCGGTGTTTGGCAACCAGAACTCGTTGACTTCTGCCTTCCGTTCCAAGCAGCATATCCTTTGTCCCCGCAGACCTTGATGGCATGCCTATTCCTTTCTGTTCTCGTCCTCAACAGCTAACATCGCATAGTATCCACATACATTCCTAAATCAGGTAGAAATGACTGCCAGCAGCTGTCTCGTGCCGGAGACAAATCACATTCTTTATCAAATACCGATGTATTGCTATCTCTAAATGATTAGAATCAACAAACCCCTACCGAAATGGCGCCATCCCTCTCGACGTTATCTTCCAACTCCGCCGGATCTTCCACTAGGGCTACTCGACTCTATAGGCCAGGGAAAACTAGGCCCCGCCGCTCATCCTCCTGGTCCTCAAGAGTCTCCGTTCCTCTACTGAAACCTTTCCATTCGATTAGTTCCTCCCGCGGGAATGGGGATAAGGATAGACTGGCAGCGGACCCAACCTATCTAGCCCCACCAGAGCAGGGAGACCCCAGCACTAATCAAGAGGGAAAATCAAGGCCGGGTAGACAACGGAGGCAACAAAAATCTGTAACTTTTGAAGAGCCCGTACAAGAGTCAAATTCCGACGATATAGAAAGCCCAGAAGGAACTGTACGGAGAAATACCCCACCCTCAAGGGGTTCGGTTCACCCGGCATTCTACGTCCGGGACTTCGGAAACGTTAATAGTGGGCACGATCGAGACATATTTGAACGGAGGAGCAATTTGGATGATCAATCCATCACTGGTGATAATACTTCATATGAATACTGGCGCCAGCTCAGACGGCAGCTTGAAAGGGAAGCTGGGTCATCGCATTCTCTATCCCCCGACAGACAGCTTCTGAAACCGAAGAAAGCCACACATTCACGTACTGTTAGTCACGAAGATACCCTTACTGGCCGCGGGGCCAACCCAAGAACAGGCGTTGTGAGTCCTAGTGTTGTGAGTTTTAGTAGCCATGCGGAAGGTTCTGAAGAAGACCTAGGTCACCCGCCAGACAGTCAGAAATGGCGATTGAAAGGTGACCAGTGGATCAGCTTAGATACCCGTGAAGAAACGCCAAAAGCCACACCTCCCGCCATGGAAAATAAACGGCGCCCCCCCGAAAACAACCCTTACTGGAGGCAGAAGCAACCACAAACCATAGATATCCCGCAGGAATCGAATGCCGCAGTGCCCCTGAGTGAGCTGGAAGATAGGTTTGTTGTCAACATGCCATCTGCAAGGGAGCCCTGTCCCCCGACCATGACCGCTGAACAGATTGAGGCCTTCCAGAGAAGTATTAGTCAGGCTCACCGTGAAAAGGCGTTCACATTGGGCCCCAAAGCGGCTTCTTCTGCTAACGATGCTCGGGATACGGCGCCGGAAAAGCCTGTTAAAAGAGATTTCTCGATTATTAGGAAAGCCGTGGGAAGCTCACCATCAACATCCCGGCGGAAGCAGTCTGATGCGGATCGTGGTTACGTTCAGGTGCCGCGTGGACAGGACTTGAACGCTCCAAGGGCCTCGTCTGGTCCGACTCCAAGGCAGAAGCAGTACTACAATGCTGATGATGCAGGCCGTGACCTCACTGGCTCTACCTTTATAAAACAAGGCGCACCTAGTAGCCCAAGGAATCAAACCGTGAGCCCGAATCCTTTTTTAGACCTGTCAAGGGGGCAGGGGAACGAAATGGAAGATTCCAACCAGTCTCCACCATTCCCGAACACGAACAGTTCCCTTCCCCCCTTGCTAACCTCGGGCATAAATACAAGACCGGTAATGGCTGGAGAACAGCAAAGAGTACCGGCGGGAACCCACCAGGAAGGACGAAATTCCCTGGAAGTGCAGCAAATTACTCCGAACACCAAGCAATGCCAATGCCGGAGCCATACAATCCCAGGCAAAACGTCCACAAGGCCCCAGTGGCTTTGGCAGTATCTGCCCAGTCTCCGCAAAGGAGAGCAGCAGCCAACCACCCCGGAGAAGGAAAATCAAGAACCAGTTGCATCCACGAACATAAACACTTCGACAATCACTACCACACCCATAACTACTACTTTCCGTCGAGACCAGTCCATAGATCAAAAGCAGAGGGTGGGCCGATCTCATTTCAGACAAACCAACGGAGTAACCTTCCCTCGTCGTACCACCATCGATCACGCCGCAAGCCATCCGCCGAGACTGATAGATACCCGGGCACTGACCACCGACGAGGACGCCGCAAGCTACAACGTCGGCCTCCAAAGGTCCGGCCCGAGTCCGACACACGCCGGTACCACTCCCGCTCAAACAATCCATTCTCCATCCCCATCAGATATGGCTGGGTCCACGCATACTCAAGAGACCCCAAATGGCGACAGGAAAACGGGTCTGCAGCCAGGTGAGCTCTGTGAGAAGTGTCAAGTCCATTACCATGTTAGTAAGAAGAATCAAACCCCCTGCGGTCTTGATAAATCTTACATTCTTGTCGAACAGACATGTGTCCGGCCCGCAGACCAAAAGTCCTCCTCGAGGAAGGGAAAATTACACCGCCGAAACACGGACAGAGCATCTGTGACTGCGACAGAACCTGATAAACCAACCCGCACCCCCAATGTCTTGACCAAAGCTAGCCCGGAGCCAGCTCCTGCGAGCACAGAGGAGGAGAACCCTCCACCAGCCGATGACGCCAGCAGTGATTTTGCGTTTTTAGAACGGCTCTTCTCTCTCTTATCGGAGAGTTACACCCAGCTTCAACAACATCGTGTTTTTCAACACACCAAAACTGTTGTAAATAAACTTCTATCCATGGCAGCGCACTGCTTCGATGTCATTATTCGCATTTACGATAGCTGCTGTGTTTACTCTCAAACTGGCTCCTGGCCAGAATTACAAGATAAGGAGCTGAACCAGCTGATACGTGACGTTGGGAGAGCTGCAGTATATCTTGTGGTTTTGGTCATAGTTGCGGCTCTCCTAGGTCGGGCATGGTCGTATATTGTCATTGTCGGGTCTTGGTTTTTGTGGGTGCTTATGCCCATCAGGTGGGCTATTTGGAGAGTTTGTGGGATGATCTTTTCTTCTGTTTGATGGGGGATAAAGGGAGGGTTTTTATTCTCGGAGTTTGGAGCGTGTCGTTTGTGTTAGGCATCGGTCGGTTTACGGGTAGTTTGGTGATACGTTAGCAACGGTGGAGAGTTCCTTATATACCTTTGTCCCCACGTTCGGAAGAAATGTGTCACCCCTACTGGGGGTTCCTCGAGCATCAACTGTTCGGACAAATATATCAATATCACTATCTTTAGGGCTACTAACTGGGCGTATCGCACTACATCTGCCATCTTTTACATCACCTTTTTTATGCAGGAAGTGTCAATCGTGTTTGCTTTATCTGGGTGTAGGTCCGTAAAGTTACGCTTTCCCCCATAGTTAGTTTATATATTCTAAGGCAATATGTAGTCGCATTTGTAGGTGGTTAAAGGCTAGGTACTTTTCTATCTCCCCCCCCCCCCCTTTTTTTTAGATACAGGGAACCCCCTCTCAGGTTGAAATAGGAGAGCGAGTATGTAGCTTGAAACAGACGCCCTTAAAGGTTGTCTTGACACCTTGACGCCCAGGAGTTGAATGGCCCGTCCCCCAAAGAAAGAAAAGAGGGATATAAATAACGATATATAAAGAAAATACACAGGGAATAGAAATATAAACCGACACAGTATCCCCCCCGCTTGTTGAATGCTAATGTGTTTTTTTCGGATTAAACTACCAACTAATATAAAAAAATAACAGATGAAAAAAAGCTGATCCTCTGCTGTTGTTGAAATATATGTGTTTCGTTCGAATCGTCTCGTGCCTGTTAATGTGATTCTTGGGAGAAAAGGGACAATGAATTCCCAGTATCTTCCAAGATGCACTTGAATTTCTTCCCAACAGTGGGCCGTAGAATATAATGTTGAATTTCGGAAGGGTATTTTGGACAAAGGAAAAAGATATGCAAGTTGAAGGCGGCAAAAAAAAAGCAGAGGATATCTAATTGTTGAAAATCAAAAAGTCGTTGAGATTTTGGTCTTTCATGCGGCCGTTAAAGAGTTTTGGTTTGATGCGTTTTGTTGCGGGTGAGATCATCAAGAGTTCTAGGGTTGGTTGTTGGTTCGTTTTATGCTGTGGCGGTGGTGAGGCGGTTCTTATACGGATGTACTCCGCGAATGATAGAGGCGGTTATGTGTATCCACCAGCAATATAAAAGACCTAGTTGGAAGGAGCTGCGGCATCCTTGGATACGCCATTGCCGTTCAGAGCTTCCGTTCCTTTGACACCGTTGGTGTCATGACTGATAGTTGGAATGTCTAACGGAGGAATAACTGTCTCAAGATTCTTCACCGAGAGACCCTTGAACAGGTTGAAAATGTCATGGGTTCGGTGGAAATCGTTGTTGACTATGCAATGTTAGTTGTAAATATCCCTGGAAAGTAAGGAAATGGATTCTTACCGATGTTTACGAGATACCAATTGTCCATTACAGTCTGGATGAGTTGCCTGCTCGGGCTTGGAGCTGGGTGGCATTTGGCCCAGTCATCACCGAGCCTGTATGCCTCATCCTTCCAAGCCAAAAAGCTGATGGTCTCCACTATAGTGGGTTGGATGATCTCCTTGGACGCAAAGATACCCCAAGTTACCGCATTAGGGCTATCACTTGTGTTCGTCTTTAGCTCTCCTGCCTTATTAACGCTATAGTAAGTGAGATCTTCGTTTTTCTCGATCCGTTTGATAACGTCGTGGATCACATCGGGGGAAATCAGGAGTTCAAGGTATGCCTTTTGATAAACATATCCGTTCTTTGGACCCCACCCATATACTGGATGGGCAGAATGAGCCCCGTTGATAGCAGGTTGCGAGTTTATTGTGAGGAACCCTCGCCTATTCAAATCTATAAGGTCGGGCTTGATGACATCGGCCTCTGAGGCAATTGCAGATTCACTCCACGGAAGTTGCTTCAGATCCCCTTCGAGGAATCGAACAAATATTTCTGATAGATCCTTGATAGATTCAGGCTGTCCCCAAAGTTTAATATTTTGCTCGTTGGTACCCTTTAGCCCAATCCCGTAGGTGTCAAGTTCGCCAAACGCAGGTGATCGAGAGTCGGTCCATCTGCCATTTGGGTACTCATCCCAGGTCTGGGTACGAGCGACGTATGATTGGTTCCGGTTTCTCCAGAAAATAGGCCGAACATCCTCCTCTCTTCTGCCAAGAGCAAGTGATTGTCTCCATGGAAGTGGCTTCTGAAGGGGCGTCTCTTGCGATGGGGCGAGATTGAGTTCCTCTAAGATCATTTGTGTTGCCTGGGCCAGGTTCATGGTGTAGCTAAAAAGATCAACCAAATTAGAGAAGCGTATAATAGGAGAGGACCATGCAGGAGACACCTACAAATGCAAATGGGAAATTCCCGAGTTAAGGATCGTCCTACACATTTCTGATACAAGCTTTTTGCCAATAGTCTTGACTGCAGCATCATCGTTCTTCACTGGTTCAAGAGCTTCTAGCCACGCAGGGGGGATTCGGCTTTTGGTCCAGTTGGACCTTCGGATGAAAGACGCGTAGGTGTGGATGGGCATAATTCCCGGGATAATGGGCACAGTGATACCCTTTGCACGGCATTTTTTTACCCATTCCAGGAAATTGTCCACATCGTAAAACATCTGCGTAATAACGAAGGTGGAACCAGCGTCAACTTTCTCCTTTAGATGATCCATGAGAAGCTCTAGATCATCCTGGTCATCGCAACCCTCTGGGTATCCTCCAACTCCAATATCAAAGTGATTCCCGTATTTTTCTCGGATATATTTCACCAGGTCCTTGGCATAACGAAAGCCACCTTCTGTGGCCTCCCATTTCTCTTGTTCACGTGGAGGATCGCCTCGGAGGGCAAGGATATTCGTGCAGCCGGATTTGTAGGCCGTGTCGAGAGCCCAATCCACCTTTTCCTGAGGCATATCCGTGCAGGTCAAATGCATGCACGTTTCCAACCCATACACAGATTGTGCAACATCCACCATCTCCACCGTCAGATCGGAGAGACGGCCACCCGCACCCCATGTAACGTCAATGAACGATGGGCCAAGTCCATGCATACGGTCCATGCGATTGTAAAGGTTCTGGACACCTTGAGCGGTCTTTGGAGGGAAAAATTCGAACGAGATCCCCGGCCTTCCCGTGGCCTCAGCGTGGGCCAGCTTATCTTTAATATGCATTTTGAATGAAAGCTCTAGGTACGCAGGCAAGATATGGGTTAGCTTGAGGTCAGAGCAAGTATAGATCTGGTGACAGAGAGGTTGTCCCTTTTCTTTCTCCCGGAGTTGACACGATTCACACTGATACCTATGTATTACGCTGACAATCGGCCCGTGACCGGAAGAGGAAGAGGAAGAAGAAAGGAAAGGATCGACCGAGGAACTCACAAAATATATTACACGCTCTAATAATCTGTCAAGAGCTGCTGGTAGCAGAAGTGACGTGAAGAAGCGCCGTGAACGAAATCGATCCCAACTCGGTTGATGTATTCCTTGTCAACACCCCTCTATCACAAATCTAGCGCCGGAGTCGGAAACGGCTTATTCCTCCACCTAACCAAAGTAGCGTTTTCGGGCCCACCTGTCTGCGTACTCCCGAAACATGTACGGCCGGCTTGATGAATTGTTCTTTTGTTTCAATGACGAGGCGGTTCAATTGAGAATTCCGAACGAGGGGGGAGGAAACAGGGGGGTATTGATTGAATGGTGGGGGTTCGGATTACGGCAGCCAGGACAACCTCGAGAGCTTGGCGGAGTCGCTGATAGCTCAATTCTTTGGCTTCGAATACGCAAGGAAGGGGACAAGCAAGCAGTCTCAGTAATCTCGAAGAGAAGAAGTTCGGAAAGACAAGAGGAAGAGAAAGAGAAAGAAAAGTAGAAGAACTTCGTCAACAGTAAAGAGTGAAGATGTTGGGAACAATCCTCAATAGGCTTAGCTGGTGCACGTGAATCTGAGAAGATTGGCTGAGAAGATTTACGTTTTGAGTTTAGCCTAAGGAGAAACGTGACTTGAGGCTCTTCGTCATCCTCAACCTTAAAAATAACTCTAAATTCAAGCTTTTATTTCTAATTTAATCTCATCCAATGACATAATTCTTGATCCCACCTCTTCGATATCAAAGGGACCAACTTCCGGTGCGCACTCGAGGGTACACTCGTCAAACTCATGTTAAATTCTGCCCTTTGATGGAGAAGCGGGTTATTGATGCGGTGAATTTGACCGGGACTTCGGCCGTGAAGCAATCCGTGACAGGATGATCCAGACCAGGAAGGAGGGAGCCAGGCAACGGATTTCCTCATATAATTATGCCCCATTGCGAAAGGGAACTATGCTTGACTGACAATGATTTTTTTTCCCCTGGAGTCCCGCCATTGACAGTATTCTGGCAATTGGTGGGGGAAGAAAGGGATGGTACAACGGCCAAATCATGGAGGACATACAAGCATCCAGGAACAGATTCTTCAGTCTCGTCTCTTAAAGATTCTGACCTCCGCTAAGGCGTGCAGGCTAATTTCATCTACATGTTCACCTACCTTCAGCAAATTTTAGGGCTTAAGGTAACCTCTTCCATCTAAGTTCAGTACTTCTGCGAAGTAAACTTAAGCATTGGGTTAGCAAGGGAAGAAGGACCTTTAGAGCGTCTTGATATGTCTCATTCAAGAGATTGAGTCACGAACGAATATTCACTCTTCTTTCTTAAGCGGGGATATCCAGATATTAATATATGCCGGCTCATTCCCTCTTCTACTTCATTGGCCTGTCATTCACTTCAATTTCATACCAAAGGGATATCTCGTCTAACAGCGCAGAGGGCTATAAATACCCCTTCATACCTCAGCTTTTTGTTCTTGATTCCCCATCTTCTTTTAGCAACTTCTCAAGACAACCTGAACAGTCTGACTTGTTCTCATTCCCCAATTACCCTCACCCACGAAACGGACACCTAACAAGAACTCGAAAATGTATCTACGTGGGATCATTCTTGCCTTTGCGGCCGCCCTGAACATCGGCACTGCGATTGCAATCCCCATGCATGGCAAGGCTCTTTTTGCTCGAGATATTGACACCAGCACTTGTATCCACGTTTGCGGTGGAGAGGATCCTGTCGAGTGTATACTCCCAAACTACGTAAGTCTAGTTCCAATTATAGTCAAAGAGCTAACCGGATTATAACCTGCTAACATGGTTCTTGAAACAGTTATGGTATCATGGGCCTGACGATGTAAGGACCTATTCATGTTCCTGATTAATATTTGCAAAGGCCATCTCCTTGCTAATTGATATGTGTCTGATATAGCGCGAGGATTGCTACCATTGCTGTCCACAGGATGTTGTGTAAGTCGATCCCTGAGCTAGTTCCCTAACAAGACGGGCGTCCAGCTAATGAACATTTTTGTCCACTATCCAGAAAAGGTCTTCCTCCATAAAGAGTTTGCTGTTTAATACTCGGCCAGCAACCAACGACAGAAGATAAGCGATGCAGTGGAACCAGAAACTTTCGGAGGGCTGGACGAGGCAGGATAGAACGACTCTTGATGTTGGTATTGAAAGGGATGACGAATAGGGCTGAGAAAATGTTGGAGGGTGTGGTTTTTCATTAGCATGAACAACGTGAACGAAAGCTCTAAGACAAAATCCAACAACCTGACAAAAGACCTACTGAATTTTCATCATCACAATCTCTCCAAAGCATTCTTATAACATGTAATTCTTGATATGGTGAATTCTCTATTTCCTCCTGCATGTACAGCCTCTGTTCCTGAGGTAATCCCCCAATGTGTGAGGACGAGGTTGTTCAACCCCTATTTCTCTATCTCCGGATTTCGGAGTTAAGATCAAATAGGGAGGAACAAGGAAAGAGCCAAGCGGTCAATCACGTGGAGATAGTGGGGGATAAGGAGGAAATTTTTGTTTTGTTCGCGAACTGTTCAATATTCTGTCTCATACGAAGGAGATTTCATAGAGTCCTCTCATTTTGCGCGCTTGCCTACACCTTTACTGCCTTTGGTTGCTCAAGTTTCTGGTCCACCGAACTATAAAATACCATTAACGGATAGAATTCACCTGTGAACGCCCACCATGTCCGCTCCGGATCAAAACTACAAATCCACGCTCATCCCTCTCCTCCTGGATAAAAATGTCCTCTCATTCGGATCCTACGTCCTGAAATCCGGTCGCGAATCTCCCTACTTCTTTACCTCATCTCTCCTACATACCGCCCCGCTCCTCCACGCTACAGCCGCCGCATACGCGCGTGTTTTGTCCGCCCCTCCCTTCGTCACCATCGAGGCCGGTCAAAAGCCAAAGCCTTATTTCGACGTGATTTTTGGACCTGCCTATAAGGGGGTGCCGATTTGCGCCGCCGCGTTGAATGAATTGTGCGTCCAGGATACATACTCTGCGAACCCCCAAGGGACGTGGGACGAGGTCAGCTACTCTTTCAATCGAAAGGAGGCCAAGAAGCATGGAGAGGGTGGTTCTATTGTTGGAGCTCCATTGAAGGGGAAGAGGGTTGTTATTGTGGACGACGTTATCACTGCAGGAACTGCCATCCGCGAAGCATTGCAGATTATTGAGCAGGAAGGAGGCATCATCGCTGGTGTTGTTGTTCTGCTAGACCGAGAGGAAAGAGTGAGCGATGCGGAACCGAAGAGCGCTGTTGGAACGGTGCAAAGAGATCTCGGTGATAAGATCCCAGTTCGTGCAGTCGTTGGGTTGAGCGACTTGATCGAAACTCTAGGAGACAAGCTTGGGTCCGAGAAGATCCAAAAATTGAAGGAGTACAAGGAAAGGTATGGTGCTGAGTAGGTCCATATCAACCCTCGATTTCCATAAAATACCCCCTTGGCGCTTTGGGCGTTCTGTTTATGCTGTAACGTCTCGATGAGCGTGAGCGAGTTTTGAGAGCGTTCCAGGTGCAAGCACGAGTGGAAGAAAGAGAAGACAGAAAGCGCAAGCGCAGAAAAACAGCAAAAGCAGGAGTGTAAAAAAGAATAAGGAAAGAGCATGTTATCATTCTGAAACTACTTATCTGCCTTCATCCCCGAGGAAGAACTACCACTCATCATCCCCGTCTCTCGAAACTCGAAACAACAAATCGTCCTACTCGCAACTCGAAGATCATAGTACTCAACATACCCATCGGGAAGGAAAATGACTCAGACATGAGGTTGGTAAATGAGAAAAGAAATGAACGCATTTCGCACTCCATTAATCCTTGGTGGTGAAACCACCTCGTAACTCCTAACAGGCGTGGTATCCTAATTCTCGTCCATTCCTTCTGGCTCTTCGGCTCCTTCTTCGGACGGGAGGGACTTGTTTGGCCTGGCGAACAACAAGTCCCGTTAGCTTCACCACGCCTTATCATTCCTCAAATCGTCCTGCACTGTCTTCAAGGGGTCCACAAAAATCAAAATACTGAAAATCAAGGGGTGGTTGGGCTGGAAAAACTTTTCCTTACTTACCTCAAGGGTAGTGGGATAATCTCTGCCGGCTCGCCATCATCAGAGCCATCGGTCGAAATTTCGTCGATTTCTCCCTCCTCCAGCTCGTCGACATCATCATCGTCATCTGCAGCAGCAGCAGGTGTATTATGAGGGACAACAACGATACTATGGCCACGACGACGTTCTTCACAACTCATGATTCTCTCAACGACGGCGCCGTAGTTCTTGAGCCCATAAACGATTGGACAGTGGAAGTATTCGTGGAGCTTCGTCATGATCTCGATGTTATCGGTGCATCTGATCGATTTGAACCATTCCTTGTGCTTAGAGAGGTTGACGGCAATGATACCGTATGTATCGTCGCGTCTGCTGGCATAACCCCTGTACCAGTCGATGAATGGACGACGGTCATATGTAATGACGACGGAAGTAAGACGGCAGTCTTCGGTGGTGAACTGAATTTTCGCTATTTTGAAGCAAAAGAATGTCATGGTCAGCTTCAACTTCCACGAATATGATCAAAGCGGAAAAATACATACCCTGGGGCTCGTCGAACACCAACGCTCTGAGCGGCAACACTTTAAGCTCAGACCTGACCTGAGTAACCATTTGCAGACGGAACCGATGAGGAGCGTTATCCCAATGTCCTTTATCCTCTTCGGACCATTCGCAGGCGAAGTAGAATAACTGGGGCACGTTCGGGGTGTCGGGGTAGCAGCTTGGGCAATAATAAACCATCCCGTTGCCGAGTTTGCGGCCCGCTTCATTCAACACCAACGCGATAACAGCTTGCGGTGGCATGATCATACCGTCCTCTCCTAAAACACTAAAGTCGATCTTGAGTGTTCCGTCCTTCTGGACACCTCCGTCGATTGGAGCGCTCGGTGGCTCGTTAAGCTGTTGCAGGAACGCCGCAGTGGCATCGGTATTGTCTCCAGAAGGAGTCTGGGTGAGGTTCGGATTGCCAGAGGATCCGTGGCCAGAGGTCCTGGAGGGGCCAGCGCGAGCACCATTACGATGGTACCTAGATGGATACTTACGACCAGAACTACCGGTCAAAGTGGCGCCCGGGTTGTTCTGAGCTGTTTTCGAAGCGACTCCCGGACCAGAACGAGGAGGGCCGTCTCGAGGACCCAGAGGACCCTTGGGAGGACTCCCAGGGGGCGTGTTCGAGGTTGTCATCCCTCTTTGTTGTTGCTGCTGTTCCTCCTGGGCCTCCTGAGGGGTAGTGGACTGAGAACAATCCTCAGAACGGCCCCTGGAGAAAGGAGAAATGAGTGACATGAGCGAGGACGTGCGAGAAGGGCGAGGCTCCCGTTTGGATCTCATCACGCTGTGATGGAGTTGGATGGTGACGGTGTGAGGGTGTGAAGTTGGTGAAGTTAGAGGGGTGGAGTGGAGGGGAGGAAGGGAAGGGGGTGGGAATTTTGGTATCTTGTCTTTTTGCGTGCGTGGGAAAACAAGTTGTGACGACGACATAATCAACCTGCGATAGGGCGATATAAACAGTCGACGACATAATCATTCTTTAGGGCGACGGTGAGGAACCCTAAGGAAAATCTGATAGTCATATTAGACGGGAGGCAATTGGTATAGTCAACCCCCTTTCCATGGTTCCTAGATAAGTGAAACTACGCTGCTGTCTATATAGCCTACCAGAACTCCCACATACTCTTGAAGCAAGATGTGGACCAACAAAAGGGCTACTAGCACAATATCTTTGTCCCTCACAGGCAAGATAAGAAGGGTCGGAAATCTGTGAGGGACAAAGACATCTTGTCGTTGCCAAAGAGAATGGCATGGGTTTCCTTTCTAGGGGGTTGGGGCTGACGCATACTATTACGTTTATAAGGAGGCTATTCAGCTTCAGATTCAAATTTTTCATATATTCATTACTTCGGTACATATATAACAAGTAAAAACATATTAGTCTTCTTAGAAGACGAGCAAACTGAACACCTTATCTGCACCAAAACTAGAGTGGAGAGTCCCTAATATCCATCATTTAATACCCACTGCTGCCCTGTACAACCCCATAAGCCTCCCCCTTCTCCTTCCTAAACATTCCCCTCAAATCTCCTGCCAACGCCTCCGGCTCCTCCCACGCCGCAAAGTGTCCTCCACTCTCAAACTCTGTCTGACGAACCACGTTCCCCATCGTCCGGCCCCAACTAAGCGGCAACGTAACTATTTCGCGCGGGAAATACGCAAGCCCGATCTTCACCTTGGGCAAATAATTGAAAAGAGATTGGTTGCGGGTTATTCCACCGGTTGGTGGGTGGGTGGACTCATGATAAATCCGAACAGAGGCCGCTGGCCCTGCTGTGGAGAAGACGTAGATGGATATCCAAGTGAGGATCTCATCGTCTGTCCAGGGATATTCGTCGGTCCAATCGTGCAGTTTCTCATAGACCCAAGATAAAAGGGCAACGGGACTATCGTGAAGCGCGTAGCCAATGGTCTGGGGTTTGGAGTCTTGCTCTATGAGGTAGCCAGATCCTTCCTTGCCGTATTTTTTGGAGTACATGATTTTCGAGATGTCGTTGCCAAATATGGCACCTCCCAGTGCCTGGAAGAAGAGGATGGGGTGCTTCCATGGCCAAGGAGGATAGGTAGCGACCAAGTTGATATGGATGGCTTTGACATGGTCGGGGAAGAGCTGGCCCAGGAGTCGTGAGATCATGGCGCCCCAGTCTCCACCCTGGGATACTAGAAGGGTGTTAACGCTGGATTACTAAATAAAAGGGAAAGTTCAGTCGGCTCACCATATTGGTCGTAACCCAGTGCCGTCATCAGCGCATGAACAGTCTGCGCATACTGCTTCAGACCAAACCCTTTCTTTTGCGGTGTCATTATAGGCCTATCACATCCAGAGAAAGGCGATCAACAACATACCTTCCCGACTCCTCCCGAAAACCCAAAATTGGGCAACGATGGAGCGACAACATGGAAAGAAGGATGGCTTCCATCCTCTGCCCCCTTCGTCAGCAACGGAAGTAGCTTCTTAGCTTCAATGAAGCTCCCAGGCCCTACTCTCATCAGCACCAACCCCAACCATATCGGCGGGCAACTTATACTCACACCCATGGACAAAAACCAACGGGATAGCCCCCTCGACCTCACTCCTCCTATGCACAAAATGAACATCCAGCTTCCCAAATCCATCAACCTCAATCCCCTCAGCAATAAACTGTTCCGGCATACTCTCATTCAACTGCCTCTCTTGTTCACGCCAAACGAAGCCATCTCTCCAGTACTCCGTCAAACGTTTGATGTCAGCTAGCGGGGCGCCGAGATCCCATCCTGCACCCTGAAGTTCGTCGGGGAAGGTAGCTAAATCGAGCTTCTTATTGAGCTGTTGAAGCTGGGAGTCTGGGACCGAGATTTTGAATGGTTTGATCGTTGGAGGCATCTTTCCGTTTCTCGGTTTTTCAACGTATATAGATGGAAACAGAAGTGAGAGATTAAATCAGCGGGTATCTTCTCCCTCTTATACCAATGCCAATTCCAACGGGTGCTAAATTGTCCTACTTTTCCGGCGACCGGAAATCTAAATACTATTTGTCCAATTGTTGAGTCGTACAACCTTGGAAGTGCAGCGGCAGAGGATGACCGCATAAAGGTGATGCCAGCCCAAAATGGAATAACCTAGCGCCACGCCTCCTAAGCCTCGGTTGACGCCAAGCATTCCCCCAAAACATCTTACGTTCGGAAAAGAAGACATCCATCTGTTACTATTTATCCCCGACGATGAGGCCCCCTCGGTCACAGTAAACTCACGCATACGAAAATAGTCGGCAGAGATCACGACAGCTTGAAATGAACCCGAAATTTGAAATTCATCTTGTGGGTAAAAGATAGGTGAACGGCACACATATATGGGAAAGAAAAAGATCAAGCCATTGCTAACTGCGAAGAATAGGAGGAAAGCAATCATTAAATAATGCTGAAAATCGCTTCTGAACAAATTTTGGTTTTGTATATAGCCTTCAACGCCATTACCACTCCAATGGTTCATTCTTGACCTCTCCCCGATTCGTTTTTGGTACTGGTGCAGCCTCGATCATCACAGGCCCGCCGAGTCCGTGAGTCCGGTATCCACGCTTGAGATACCCAGTCCCATCCAGCCAGGGAGTCTCAAGAGTCCTCTTTCCTTCAAAGGTCTTGATCTTATCCTCCACTTGCATAGTCAAGCCGATATCGTCAAGGCCATTGACAAGGCAGTGCTTGCGGAACTCCTCGACATCGAAGTTCGCAAGCTTGTTGCCCTCTGCGTCGTTGATCTGCTGGTTGATAAGGTCGACTTCGAGCTCCTTTCCAGCCTTAGCTTCAGACGCCAATTTTTGGAGAGTCGCTTCATCGGGAATAGCAATTGGCAACATTCCATTCTTGAAGGTATTGTTGAAGAAGATATCCGCGAACGATGGTGCAATGACACACTTGATACCAAAATCCAAAAGAGCCCACGGAGCGTGTTCACGGGAACTACCACATCCAAAGTTCGCTCCGGTCACCACGAGGATCTTTGCGTTGCGGTAGGGTTCCTGGTTCAGGACGAAATCTGGCTTTTCGGTATCATCAGGGTTATAGCGAAGAGCATAAAAGAGAGCGGAACCAAGTCCAGTTCGCTTAATGGTTTTCAAAAATTGTTTTGGAATAATGGCATCAGTGTCGACGTTAGCACGCTCCAACGGCGCCGCAATACCCTTCCAAGTTTCAAATTTCGGGAGTCCAGCAGCAGTCTTTTTAGAGTGGCTGTTCGTGTGAGGCTCGTTGTCCTGGGGGCTATCGGTAACGCGCTCAAGGTCTTCCTCGTTATTGAGTGCTTCCACATCCGGGTGGACATCTACTACTGGCGCCGCCTTGTGGAGAGTAGGGCTGGTCGAGGTGAGGGAGCGAACGTCAGCCAGCCTTCCAACAACGGCCGCAGCAGCTGCCATTGCCGGAGACATGAGATGTGTTCGCCCGCCAGCACCTTGTCGACCTTCGAAGTTTCGGTTTGAAGTACTCGCGCACCTCTCTTGTGGGGCTAGGATATCCGGGTTCATGCCAAGACACATGGAACAACCAGCTTCCCTCCACTCAAATCCAGCATTGGTGAAGATCTTGTCCAAACCTTCTGATTCGGCCCTCTCCTTTACAAGCCCAGATCCAGGGACAACCATCGCCCTCTTAATGTTTGCCGCTACCTTCTTGCCGTCGACGACCCGTGCGGCAGCTCGAAGATCCTCGATACGAGAGTTGGTGCAAGACCCGATAAAAACCTTGTCGACTTCGATATCTTGCATCGGGGTGCCAGCAGTGAGGCCCATATATTCCAATGCCCTCACAGCACTGGCTTTCTTGTCTGGATCAGTGAAGTCGTCGGGACCAGGGACAGATCCGGTAATCGGAATAACGTCCTGTGGAGAGGTACCCCATGAGATAGTGGGAACAATATCCTTCGCGTTGATGGATACCTCGATATCATAGTGGGCACCCTCATCCGACCTCAAGCTGGACCAGTACTTGACAGCCTTGTTCCACTCAGCGCTGTCTGCCTTGGGGGCAAGGGGTCGCCCCTTGAGGTATTCGAAAGTGATCTCATCGGGAGCAATCATCCCCGCGCGGGCACCAGCTTCGATAGACATGTTGCAAATGGACATCCTTGCTTCCATGCTTAATCCCCTGATGGCAGAACCGCAGAATTCAATGACCGCACCGGTACCGCCGGCAGTCCCGATAACTCCGATCGCGTGGAGGACAATATCCTTACTGGTCACACCAGGTGGGAGCTGACCATCAACCTCAATGCGCATATTCTTACTCCTCTTTGTGAGAATAGTCTGTGTTGCGAGTACGTGCTCCACCTCACTAGTTCCGATACCGAAGGCGAGAGCACCAAAAGCACCGTGGGTTGAAGTGTGACTGTCACCGCATACAACGGTAGTTCCGGGAAGAGTGAATCCCTGTTCCGGCCCGATGATATGGACAATTCCCTGTCTCTTATCCCCGAGGCCGAAGTATGTCAGACCATGTTCCTTCACGTTCTCTTCGAGGGTAAGGCATTGGAGCCGTGAGTCGGTCTCCTCGACGAAGTCGCCGACGTTCTTGAAGTTTTTACGGCTAGTCGTAGGGACATTCTAACAACAAGAGGAAACATTTAGCTTCCAGCTCAATAAAAACCCAAAGAAATAGGGGTATATGGGGGGAGACATACGTGATCGGTTGTGACGAGGGTGCAGTCCGGTCTTCGTACTCTTCGGCCGGCATTCTTAAGACCTTCGAATGCTTGCTGCATGAAGCGGTTAGCATCGGAATACTCTTATCTCGCCATTCTACTCGATCGCGGGGGTGGGGTGCCAACAACTCACTGGAGAAGTCACTTCATGGACAAGATGTCTATCTGGATACATTGTCAGCCTTCATTTTTGTATGCTTGGGTGAATAAACCACCTACCGATATAGAGTAAGATTGTCCCATCATCCTGCTCATTTACGATATGATCCCTGAAGACCTTATCATAAAGAGTCTGGGGTTTTTGAACAGCGGAAGGCATACTGAGCTGAACTGATGCGTTATCAAGAAGGAACTATACACTTTCACGAACGCGGGAGAAGGAGTAGAAGTGAATGAAAAGAACAGCTTCCACTCTCAAGCAACAGGAGGAAGGACGATTTATATAGCAGAGTCACAACAGACCTGGGCGCAACAGCTGAAAGAGTAACAGCAAGCAAAACAAATCCTGCCTTCCCGATAGGAATCCCTGCATTTTAGAGGGGGAAACGCCGATATCGGCAGGTCAGCCCAATGGTCTTTCCTTTGATTGGCTAACTCAAAATGTGGGAAAGCTTCTTCTCGGCCGGGCCGTAAAATTGAAATCCCGGGCCGAGTCAGGCCGAGTATGTGATTAGGTAAGGGGTGAATATTTATGGCATTGCCCCTGAGAAGAATCCAAAGCACTAACATCCAACATAAAGGAGAGAACAAGACAGCATTCAGCATACCTAGCATAACAGACTGATAACTAAAGCAACATGACATCATTAAACCTGGTACATAAACGGACAGTCTCCAAAATTAACCTTCACCTCCGTCTGCTCATCTCCAAACCCTATCATAGGGAAGAGCCTCCCCGAGATCATATAGAGCGTCGCATCTAGAAAATATAGTTAGCATGGGCTCAACACTTTATCAGAAACTAATATTTCTTATAAGGAACCTCTACTCACCAAGTCTCCTCCCATTCTTCGTGAAGAACGCCGTCTTTGAAGCGAAATCGATCCCACAACCGACTACATCGCCAGCACCATACTGAGGACACTCAGGCCTGAGCCGACGGTCGCCTTCGTCAAAGACGTGTCCATCATCCGCATGATAACCCCATGAACCAAGCTCATGACCAGGAAGACCGGTAGAGTGAAACGGAGGTATGCCTTGCATAGACTCTACACGGCCAATTCGTTTGGTCCCAAAGCCAATGGCGAGTATACTGTCCATCCGTTCGGGTCAGTTATCAAAAAATGCAACATCAAAGAATGGAGAGCAAAAAACTAACCCAGACCCCCCTAGTCGAACTACAGTCATCTCAAAGTAGTAAGGCAGAGTTGGCGCAATTGGGTGATCACCCCGAATGCGGATGCGATGACGGAGTTCCGTGTCTCTGGCCTCATCTATACCGGGGCGGTTAGCAGATCAAAGCCAGTAGACACCCCATATTGAAACTCACCCGTCATAATTGTCAGCCCATCCTCGCTAATGCCAATCCCCGATTTCTCCCTGTTTTTGATCATTCTATTCGGAGGAAGGGCAATGAGTTCTCCTACTTTCGCAAGAGATGGGTCTACACCGGAAAGGAAACGCACGACCTCGTTACTTTCGGACGCCAAAGCGTGTAAGTATGGAGTCCATCCGTCCTCATCGGTGAAATTTATATCAGCGCCACTGCCCAAGAGATACCGGGCAACATTCACATCGTTAGCAATCGAGGCTGCTATAAGTGGGCTTCCATGGACCCCTCCTGAATGATTTATCGAAGCCTTATGCTCCACCAGTATTTTCACTAGTTCGAGGTCCCCTGCCATCGCCGCCTCCTGTAGGGGGTTGCCAAATCTCCCTTCTTGCAAATCCGGATTAGCTCCATGCTCGAGGAGCAGTTTAACCAACGCAATATCTCTCTGCTTGGCAGCTCTCTGTAACGCTGTGCCCTCCCCTTTCGTACGGTCACACCCACAACTAGTTCCATGGGAAGCGTTAACATCGATCCCTTCCTCCAAAAGGTTCTTCACCCTGGCAATATCGCTCCTCGATGCGGCATCGGGGATGGCCGTTGACGGCGGTTTGATTTTCTCAGGTTCCTTAATCGGTGGAGGTTCGAGATCGGTTTCCTCGACCTTCTGCTTCAGATAAGGATCGTGCGGAACCCTCGCTTGGAGTAAGGTTAGCGAAGTCGGTTTATTCTTGCGCCACGTCCAAGTTAGCATCCGTTTATGGCACGCAATCGCACTTTCCGTGACCTCGTGGGACACTTCTTCTCTGCCTAAATGTTCAAGAAGGCGGTCAAACGTCGTCCCATCGAAGTCTCTGTTTATTGACTTTATCAACACCTCGTCTGATATTTCGACGTTCGGGTTGCGGCGTAATAAAGCGTCCATTGCCTTGTGTGGGGAGTTTGGACGCCCCGTGGCTGCAAGCAAAACATCCGTCGTAACAAGGGAAGGGTCGCATTGATCAAGGACAAACTCGATTGTGTCCATTCCATGGCCTCCTTTACCAGCGGCAACCTTCAGGAGCTCTTCATCCACCACCAAATCCTTGTCGTGCTCAAAAAGGAGTTTAACCGTGGAATACCGGCCCAATTCGACAGCTTCAGTCAAGACTGGCGGCGGTATTTTAATGTCGGGCCTCACACTCAGTATATATCTCATCTTTTTGGACCACATCGAAGACCGGATAGCCATGAGAAGGACTTTTTGGTTCACTGGCGCCTCCTTGTCGTGGTCGAAAAGGATATCCAATTCATTTGACGAATAAAGAGCTCGAATAATCATACTCTCTGTCACTCGAATGCTGGGGTCCTTTTGGAAAAGCAATTCCAACACCTGTCTCCCTACTCTATTGTTACCAGCCGCTTCTGTTATCATCCCGTTGGTGATAGGCAAATCCTCCTTCCTACTAAAGAGGAAGTCTAGAATTTTATCTCCTTCACTACTACCAGCCACCGTTTCCAAAACCGTAGCGGGGAGTTGGATATTTTCGTAGTTCAATAAAATCGCCCGGAGAACATCAAACCCGCCCTGCTGGGTTTGTGCTGCCCCCAAAAGCACACTCTTTGTGACCGATGGAAGGTAGTAATCTGGTTTCCGCTCAATCAGAGCTTGAATTGTTTTCGGCGCAATTCGGATATCGCGAGCCAAGTCCCTTGCTGGAAACAGGTCCTCCGGTTCGAATCCAGAAATATCCAGGAGATACGCAGCCAACCATGGGATATCACGTTTGATGGCGACTTCAGCTCGGCTCCTTATAAAGTTACGCGCACCCGAGCTAGAGCTTCCACTACTCTGATCCATCCAAAGAACAAGATTGTTCTGATCCGGATCCAGTATTTGGTTCAACTGAGGTTCGAGTACCTTGGCCTCTTCGGGCGAGCCAATATGTCGGTGCCAGCGCATCGACGCATATGTCAAAAACGGATCCGTTCTTGCAAGTTCACCTCGATACCCTTTCATCCCCGTCGGGAGCGGTAGGTCTCTGAAGTCATCCAGGCTTAAGTATGTGACGCATGCTTTCGCCATAAGTAGATCCAAATCCTTCCCCTGCCAAAGGTCAAGGGTGCTGAGAGTTTTGTCGTTGTTGAGAAAGTCCCTGACCTCATCACTTTTGAGAGTCACTTTCTCTCCCTCGCCTCCAAAGATCAAGCCGTCAGCTTTCCCCAGTGATTCCCTACTTAGCGTAGGTTTGTGCTTGCTCAACTCTTCGAGCGTCGAAGAGTTGGGGGCCGAAAAGAGGCCGAGCGCTGTCTCCAGAGCAGGAAAATCCAACGGGGCGTAACACGGTATCGCCTTCCACACCCACACAAGGACCGTTGCCTTTTGAGCGTCCTGGACCAAGTCGTTCAATACTTCTTGGAGCTCTGCGGGGTCAACTGGATCCTCCTCGGGTGGCTCGGTTTTCGAGCCGTTTTCATCGTCAG
Source organism: Arachnomyces sp. PD_36 (assembly GCA_032988195.1). Lineage (NCBI taxonomy): Eukaryota > Fungi > Ascomycota > Eurotiomycetes > Onygenales > Arachnomycetaceae > Arachnomyces > Arachnomyces sp. PD_36. The sequence continues at coordinate 591,651 of JANTQE010000017.1, read as the reverse complement.
AAGTTCCCATACAATGGACAACAACAGACATGGCTTTTGAGAATAGAGTGGCAATTGAGGAGGGGACGCAAGTAAGTCTAAGAAACGTAGCTAGATCGGTAGGCACTGTTCTGTTGAACTGCGGTGGCTAAATCTCTTCCAGGTAACAAGAACCGTGTATGAATGGAAACGAAGTGATAGAGCTCAATCTATCTTCAACAAGATGTGATTGTTCTAAGATGAACAACTTCAGTTATCTTTTATCGCCATCAACATCTGTTTCAATGTTGTTGCCTTCGACGAGGCTGAGTGAGAGACTGTGATGAAGCCCCCAACTTGTATGACGTATGGGGCTGCCAAGACATGTAAAGGGATGATCAACAACTGTCAGCAAACAACTCCTGCCTCCTGAATCGTCAGAGCGTAGAAAACTACATCATTTATAAGTGATGGGGCTCGTTGATGATGAAGATAATGGGTCTCATGTCTCATTCTAACTAATTGGGCCCTCATCTCAGCTCTTCAAGGAATAATTTTCAGTGGCAAGCCATCCTGGACCAAGATATATATTTCCGTGGTAATCATTACTGAGCCGAGTAATTCATACTGGCAGCTATCCACAGCCTGAGCCCCCTACCAATACGCGTATTCGCATCATCTCAAATCCAACTTCATAGTCTCGGGACTCTTAGTACTTCTCCCCAGCGATTCCAAGGGAAACTGATCTGCCGAATTGTGGCCGACAAACTGAAATAAGGGGTAACAAACACATCGAAGTGGATATCAAGGGTGATATACCGAGGAACCTCAATTCTTTAGTAGGAGTCGCTTTAAAGCTGAGTGTATAACCAAACAAACACAGTGATGTCGGTAATCTTCAGAGCCTGAGCGGGAGTATCGTGCAAATGGGAGAGCAAGACGGTCAAGGCTTTCCACCCCGAGCTGGTCTCAAATTTTGATATGACTGTGGGAGCCTGTGCGGGTCGCATGAGCTGAGAAACCAGGCTTGAGAGAATATCATCCGCTTGCCCTCATCTAGAATTGTGCGTTGATGAACTTCTATGAAGATGGTGTTGTCCTTTTTGCATGTCGACTGTAGTTCAATCGAATTTCCTGTAGTGCTCTTTCCCCGCGGAAACCCATCCCGTGGTGCCTCCGTCGCGGTGTTCTTCTTGCGGTCATCCCATTCACTTTCGGCACAAAACATACCGTATCATTGTCGAGTTAGTTCACGGTGTGGAACAGGAAATCAGGTGCTCGGATCGCGGCATCAAGAGGACCCCAACAGACCGGCTTGCGATATAAACCGCGTTCCCCGCGAGGTATTGCTAGTTGATGGGAATGAGGGGTAGCAATTCATCTTGCTCCCAAATTGCAGACAGTTCGTCCGTACAACTGTCTCACAAGGTGCAATCCACCCATATCCTCAGAGCTTATACTTCAAGAAACGCTTGAGTTGCGACCAATATGCTGGTTATTTCACAGCAAGAACAAGACAGACGGAATGTCTTGAGCATGATATATATAAACGGCCATGAACTGTTGGCGACAGATATCTTGACCACTATTTATGGGCACAGCAATTAGCCGCGGTCTTCTCGCGACTGTAGTTCTGATCGGGAAGTACTGGGTACATATATATAGCACGAAAGCGACTTGTTAGCGACAGATGTCTTTATTGTCATCGCCGCCGGTCGTGGCCAAGCAGCGCTGCTGGAAAGATGTCATCTCTCGATGACTGTGATATATAAGAGAGTATATGTAAGGATGGCAACGACTGAATATAGTTGACTTGAAGTGGCACTCGCCGCGCCATCATAGTTCCGACAGTGAATGATTTGTCAGGCGCACTGAAGCCTAGAGGCAAGTTGTAAGGGAGTTTGCAAATATTTCGTCACTTCTTTGGAATACAAAATATATTCACTCTGCTTGGATTCTGTGACTATTATGTTAGCACTTGTTCCAATAAAGAAGGGAGTATAATAGATATCGGCCTTACGGGGCTCTCACATATGTGTAAGCTCAAGTCAAGGAGCTTCGAGGGATACACATGGAGCGGGGTTAGCATTGAATACAGCTCCTTAGTTCTATGAATTTGATTGATGGACTGCTGTGACCCTTTCCACAAGCAAAATCACTGGTAAAAAATCGAGGTGAAGCTTGGGGGTTGGAAGAAGGGGAAGAAGAAAGAATAATAATATATTGGAAGAGAAGAGAGCTGTGTGCGACGGTGAATAGCGGAGGTTACTGTGAGGATTGAAGAGAAGGAAGAAGAAAGAAGGAAGGAAGGAAGAGAAAGGGTATAAGATAAAGAGAGACATGCCGGACGGTGAATGGTGGGGAGGGATAACTCTCGGCAGTGAATGACCGCGATGAATTATACATCGCGGAACGAGGATCAGAGACTAAGACGGCACATAGATGACGGGAGATTGTCTGGGCGTTAGATCTTGAACTATAATTGACTATGACAAAATGTTCCTGTGATTATCACACGGAGAGGGGGTTATATGGGTGCGGGATACGGGGTAGAGGGGCGGGGGCGTAAAGGACGATAGACTTCAACCCTGTCTCTCTTCCGAAAAGCACCTCTGTTCGATTGCCAACCAGAGCGCAGCCTGGAAAAGAGGTGATAATTGACGGCGGAGGATGAAGAAAACGAAGAAAGAAAGAGAAAGGGGAAGCCTTTTCATGTTGGAAGAATAGGCAGTCATTTTCTCGCTATTCACTATTCGAGGTTTGAAGTGAATCGCTAGCACAACCCTAGACGAGACGATGTCTAGGAGTATACGAAGTGGTGGTCAATCGTTGGGAAAAGTTGTCTATTGTTCTATCAACGTAATAGGGATAAACATAAGAATGATATACAGGAGGTCGTCTCACCGTGAAGTAAGCGCCCAATTCCACGCAACTTCTATCTCAACCAAGGAGACCAAAGCCTCGGTTATCTTCCCTAAACACTAGGAGCGCAAGCTTGTGGCGAATCACCAGACCGGCTAATCCACAAACCGCTTGAAGAGCAACAATGTTCATTGCTAACCGATCTTCTCGTGTTGGCCCAAACAACACAAGCCAGAGATTTAGGATCGTCAGATTGGTGGATTCTATAATCTCGCCCTTCTCGTTCTTTTTTATACTGATGAGTCGGAATTGATGGAGTAGTTCGAGGGCGAGGTGGATTGTAGAACTCGGGGGACGCTGCCATTCCGTGACTGATGGTTCGAGTAATCCGGTGCGAGCGTTGAAACGCGGGAGCCGGTGCCTCGGGCAAGGTAAAATTCGGAAGAGTTGGGGGGTGGAGTAGAGGAAGTTAAATATTTGGGGGATGAACATCAGAAGTAGTGTCTTGCTGAAATGTCCTAGGATGCCAACTACGGCAAACACCATCCCCGCAAAATAGCAATATGTGTCTCCAACGAAAACCTTGGAGGGGTACCAGTTGTGCCACCAAAGTGCGAGAGATACCCCGATAAATGGGAGTAGGAGGAAAATGGAGAAGAGATGGGAGTCTGTGGCTGGGTGCGGGTATGGGGTTATGGGCGCCAGGTATAAGGCATCGTTTATCACCAGTAAAACAGCGATTACGATTGACTGGGATACCTCAACGCCGTTGATACCCGCTAGCATGTTTATGCCGTTGGGACAGAAGATAGCTACAGCTGCCATGTAGGCGTAGTAGAGCCACCCCAAATCGATAAACGACCCGAAGTAGGGTTGTAGCAAGGAGGGTACCATGACATGCGTCACACCAAAGTCCACAAAGTACACAATGAGCATTGGGATCGATGAAAACGCAGGGATTAGGACCTTGTGTCTCCACCGGATGTCAAGCAAATCGTCGCCAATCCCAAGAATGACAATCGACTGCAAAGAGAGGACACCGGAGAGGTATGAGGCAAGCTAAAGGCGAGTCAACACTTCGTTTACTTCGTAGATCTTTGTTTAGACACGTACCTTACTATGGGGGAAGCGATGCAAATATCGTCCCGTTTCGACATGCTCAACCTCCACGACAACATCGCGGTTTCCACCGCCAGAAGTCGCAGCCACGATATCCTTGTAGAAAGGAAACGGGATGAACACCATAATCAAAAGCAAGTACACAATAGCGCAAACCGCTCCCATCGTTTCCGGTCTGTAAGCTACCTATTAGCACTATCCAGAAGTTTCAAGAGCTATGCGCGTACATCTCAGCCTTCCTCGCTTTCGACATATCCGTCCCCTTCAATCCCGCCTTCATAAACACTGGCCCTAGCCATCGTATTAGACTAAATGTTGCCGCAAACGCAATGCCACTAAAGGCAAGCGACGCGATCAGTGGTTCTCCATCTCCTTGGAAAGTATTGATGATGATGCCAACACAAGCTAGCACGAGTGTTAGGAGACTCCAGGTCTCGGTTCTGCTGAGGGTGGCATTCATATCAAGAAAAGGTCACATATTTTTCTAGGGCAAACAAAAGAAAGTAAAAAAAGCCTATCCCGAGGGATCCTAATCATATAAATGCAAAGGACATCGTTATTGAAAGCTGTCATTTCGCATGAGGCTCACGTTTCATTGTTTAAATGGATACGCGACGATCGCTATTCTGCTGCTTTTCACCGCCTTGTTAGGGCTGGCGCAAGAAGCCACGGAATAATATTCTTCCCAAGCTCCAGGTACTGGAGATTTTAGCTCCGGCGCTAATCTGCAAGAAGGAATGCAAGCGAGGCTTTATCTCTGGGCACTTAGTAAGCCAAGACTTCAAACGTCATCGTGACTGATTCCCAGGATCCCTCACCATGGTGAGAAGCTTGTTGATATTCGCGTGCAATCACCGTCTTCGACATCCAAGAACGCGATATATCCGGGCAGTGGCTCCGGTGGGATAGCAAGGAGGAAGGTATTGGTTTAGGATCACGGAAATCCTCTGAAATGACCGGTTTCGGAGACTTTGACACCGGTCATCGCGACTTGGTGACGGTCACCAAGTTCAACTTCTACGGAAATCGCATAGTGACGGCGTCTTCAGACCATCGCATTAAAGTTTGGGATCAGAAGGATGATACCTGGCAGCTGGTAGACACCTGGCGCGCGCATGATGCCGAGATTAGAGATGTGAGGGCGACCCACCCTTGCCAATTAACTTCCTATATGCTGATAATCGAGCGCAGGCTACTTGGAATGGCCCATTCTCCGGCCAACACATCGGTAGTGTTGGGGAGGATATGAAGTTTAAGCTATGGCAGGAAGATGTGGCCCAACCACCGAATTCAGGTCGACGATTCAGAAATATATTCCGCCTCACTGCTCCAGGCAGAGTTCCCTATGTGTCTCTTGACTTCAGGAACATTGACCTGGAGACCTGGCTTGCATTGATTACCCGGGATGGTCTTCTTACGGTGCTCGAACCCATCAACCCGGATACCCTGGCGGAGTGGCAGCCGATCGACCAATTCCATGTTTGCCCACGACCTTCTCGCGGCGAAGAGACAAGCTTCAAAGTACAGTTCCATCACGATCCCGTCGATATCACACACACGCTTGCACCAAGCCGCGAGAGGAACAATCTTTCGCTCGTGGTAGCAGCCATGGATACTGTTAAGATCTATCGCACTAATGCAAATCGGCGATTTTACCATGCAATCGAGCTCTCCGGGCATGGTGGCCTTGTGCGGGACATCTCCTGGGCTAATGGATCCGTACGAGGCTTTGATTACATTGCATCTGGCTGCAAAGATGGCTATGTCAGAATCTTTGAAGTATACACTGCACTTGCCAGTTCCACTGCTAGTAACACTGCGGCCAACAACGGTAATATGCGACCATCAACCGCCATTTCCTCTCCTGCAGGCCGAACGTCGGCACAATCAGGCATTGGGTCTGCGCTAGCCAGCCGCACCCCAGTGACCTTTACAAATCGCCAAACAGGAACTGAGCCTCCCTTCAAACACACGTCAAAGGAGGTTGCATGTCTAGATAGTAAACATCTGGATGTTTGGCAAGTGGAGTTTTCACACCCTGGTACGCATTTCTGGACACTGGCTATAATACTCGCTGAAACAACCAACTAACGCACTACCGCAGGTGACTGTCTACTTAGCTCCGGTGATGATGGGGTAATTCGGTTCTGGAAGAAATCTATATCTGGAGAATGGCTTGAGTTTGCAGAAACAGACATGACTGATGAGTACGACACCCTTGAAATATCTAACTACACAAGACAAATGCTGACCCTTCAAACAGAGGCGATGAAGCTGAATAAATAAAGAACTCGGGGGATTTTGTCAGTACATCTTGCCTTCTCGAGCTGTGTTTATTCCCGTGTTTAGGTGTTTATTCTGGGTGGTTTAATTTCCTGAGATACCCCTCTGTCTTCTAGCCTCATTTTCTCTCTGTCTGTATTATTATGACCTTTCCTCTAGTGATGTCGAATACAACCACCAGCTCGATGTTCAACCACTTCTGTAGTTAATGTATGTTTCTTGCATGATATGTTTCGATACGGTCGATCTTCTTCCCGCAAATACCCGTCTTTGAGATTCACGAGGCGGGGGATTCGCCTCATCTATCGAGTCATGACCTCCGCGTTTTGTGTATTTTGTGTAGGACAGAGTTGTTAGGGCAGAGATGCGCCGGCGGTGAAGCTGCTCTGCCTGTTCCGTCATTGGAAGGAACCGTTTCCTAGGTGATGACTAAGAGTGGATCGAATGACACTGGGTTTATGAGATTCTCCAGATTCTGAACGAGGGAACATTCCCGCAGGAAAAAACACAGCATTTGAAACGAAACCCTTTTTTAATTTATTGTCTACAGGCGTTGGCATAGAGGGTTGAAGATGATAGGGACCAGCAAACCCTATCACGATGTCGTGTGAAGGTCAGGCAGCGTGTAGGGAGGGCAGAGAGAGGGAGAGAGAGACAACAAAGCCATCTTCCCACATCGGAATACACACACTGCGCACTGCATGTACTTTGCTAAGTCCGGGCAACCTCGCATATCAATATACCGCCCACTGGGTAAAGGTAACATGATCCTGGGCCATGAAATATGTAGGTACGCCATCGCTCTCTTTCTTCTTTCTTTTCCCTTTTCTTCCCTTTATTTTTTACCTTTTACCCTTTACCCTTTTCCCACACACAACGTTTCCCTCCTTGCTTATATTCGTGATATTTATATTTGCGTCTCCCCTGGATCTTTCTTTCTTTCGGGCTATTTCAGATGAGCTGAGAGTCAGAGATCAAGGGATCCCAAGCAGTGTTGTTTGTAAAAGGGAGAACGTTTTTATGCCTGACCTGACTGTACGTGGAGAGACGACAGTGGCAAAGGATGGCTATTGTGGTCATTTGCAGGTCATGAGGATTGATAGGTAGTGCCCTTTCTCCCCGATCGATTCCCATTCCCATCATCCCCCAGCTTTCTTTATCACATCGTCTTCCTTCCATCGTCACTCGTTCCGAAGTCTCATCATCATCACCCTCTCGTTCTGTTTTCTTCTCTTTGTCCTTTGTCCCCCGTTCTTCTTTTCCTTTTCTTTCTTTCACCCCTTTCTCCTCCCTTCTTTTCTCTTTCATCTGTCTTCCTCCACCGAACATCTTTCATCTTTCTTTCCTGACCTCAACTAACCAGCAACCCTTTCCTGGCTAGAAATCAACTATCATGGAGACTGACCATCTCCATCTGCCTGATCCACAGCTTGTCTGTGCTTTACGGGATGATTCATAGATCGAGCTGACGCTTCCGTGGACTTGGGGCCTATCTACCAGAGACATTTCTTTCATCTCAACTACCGAAGCCGTCGCTTCTCCTATCTACTGGGATGCTTCCCAGGTCGATCGTGATGACAGACTACAGCTTGTCTACTTTGCTTCTCTCACTAATGACTCCAGATGCTAACCTTTAGACTCCCCTTATCCCTATCTATCTCAACCTCGTCTTCCTTCTTTTGGTGGTTGACGGTGATGCTTTCGCTAACTCCATCACCCAATCTTCTTGCACCGACCGGTGGAATTCCAGCTCTGCTTACCATTCGTCCTCGAGCCTCACTCCTTCTCCCCTTTCCTCTCCCCTCTCTCCCTCTTCTCTTCTGTCCCGTCTTTTCCTTTTTCCAACCCCTTCCTCCCTCTTCTTCTCCCCTCCCCTTCCCTCTGGTCACACTTGTCTCAATCCGGTTTGGTCTCCCCTTCCCTTTCCCAACCCATGAACCAACCATCGCCAGAAAAGGTTAAGCGTCCCATGCAAATTCTCTGGTTCTTTTTTTTTTTCTTTCTTTTCCTTTTCCTTTTTTGCATCCCAACTGAGTCTAACCCTTTTCTCTCTTTTTTCTCTCTCTTCCAGACAAGTGTCCAACTCTTCCTCACTCCCCTCACTACCCCCCCCTCCACCAATCACCTTCCTTCTTCTGCCCAGTCAGCAGAGAAATCCACGTAATTTATTTTAATTTTTTCTTTTTCCTTTCCATCCAACCAGCGCCGACTTCTCCCTCTTCACGCCAAACCCGATATGGAAATACCAGTTTCTTTAGTCATTTTCTCCTCTCTTGCCCATTCGAACTCTTCTCTCTCTCTCTCTTTCTTCCTCTTCCTCTTCTCCCTCTTCTCTTCCTCTTGGATTTCTCGCTTCGCTTCTTTTCTTCTCCCTCTTTTTTTCCTCTTTCTCCTCTTTCTTCCTTCTCGACGACTGCTTTCCTCCCATCCTCCCTCCTTCCTCTCCCTCCCATCAAACAATCAACAACTCGACCATCGCCATCCTCACGATCCTTTTCCTCTCAGATCTTCCTCGACTTCGTTCTCCATCGAATCTCCACCTTCTCAACCCATCCACCTGTCCTTCACACCCGTAAAAGGCCGATCTCCCGATTCCTCGACCCTTTATTCCTCGATAGATCTCGATTTCGTCCTTTTCCACACCTCTTGCTCTTCAGATAATATCGTCGAATCGTTCAGGCCACTCTTTTAAACCATTTTTCATCGGACGGTTCGATCTTTTGACTCTTTGACTTCTACGAAAACGATCGCTACGACTGTTCTTCAAACCATCACCTAGGTTATCGTCTAATAAACGCATTTGGAACGTCGTGTTCTTGTGGTTCTATTGAAAAGGCGCGATAACCTGTTGGTGTTGTTGTGGAGGCAAATTTTCTTGCTTCCATCCGTTTGAGCCGTAGTCGAGATTTTTTTCTGAAGACGCGTAACCCTGGGTCTGCTTCCAGGTCATCGTGTGTTGGCGACGGATCTGAAGGTGTCATGCTTGTCGGATACCTCGCTCGTCAAACCCTACCATACTGAACTCCGTCGTCGATCTCCAGAGGAGGTACCCTGTCAGATTATTATGACAGATACCTCCTCAGTCGCAACCACGCAACCGATAGCGAACCAGTTTCCGGTCACCGCACCTCCTCTCACCTCTCCTGTCCCGAACGGCACGGTCTCCGACGCTGCGCAAGAGGACGAACCCTATACTATCAAGTGCATCTGCGCGTTTCAGGATGACGATGGACACACCGTCTTCTGCGAAACTTGTGAGACTTGGCAGCACATCGAGTGCTACTATCACGGTAAGGATGTCCCCGAGATCCACACCTGTGCAGATTGCGAGCCACGGGTCCTCGATGCGAAACGCGCGACCGAGCGACAGAGGAGACTTCGAGAACAGAGTGAAGGCGGTGACCGGAAGCCGAAGCGATCGGGTGCGAAGAATCAGAGGAAGAAGGCCAAGGACGGGGATGCATCGACCAACGGATACTCTCACCAGAGGAACGATTCAAACTCAACCAGAGACCAGCCTCCCTCGAAGAAGGTAAAAACAAGCCATCGTGCGTCGGGGTCGCTGAGTTCGCTCCCAGGAACTCCTACTCTCCAGTCAGATTCCCGTAAACGTGCTGGCTCCACCGCGTTGTCGTCGATGAGCCCTACCAAACCTTCGATGAATAATGCGCCGCCACCTTCCCCTCTTCCTCTCTATTCCTCCGAATTCCTTGAGTTGTACGATCGCGACACGGGAAATGTTGATATGCAGGGTAACCTTTTCGACACACTCAGTCTCTTAGGCGAGCTAGGATCTTGGGTACGCGATCCATTGTTGCTCCCTCGTTCAGTCAATGTACGAGAGCCGAAGGATGTCTTCACGCATCTCGATTATCCCTTGGATCCCTCCCAGTGGCCTGCGATCTCCTGTAATTCGAAGACGGATACAAGTGTCGAGTACGATGGCAAACACCCGACGTGGAAATACCTCAACGTGGAGTCTGATGTTCGAAAAGATGATATCGTTGGCGAGGTGAAGGGAAAAGTTGGTCCTCTCCGTAATTACTGCCTCGACCCGAATAATAGATGGAAAGAACTTCGACATCCAGAACCCTTCGTCTTCTTCCATCCCCAACTACCCCTCTACATTGACAGTCGGAAAGAAGGGACGAAACTTCGATACGTGCGAAGGTCTTGCCGACCTAATGTCACTCTCAAGACCTTCATCACCAATGGCACCGAATACCATTTCTGCTTCGTCGCTAACCAGGACATACCCGCCAATGCTGAGATTACGGCAATGTGGTACTTGGATCCCGAGATAGTCTCTCCTGGTAATGGTCTTATCAAACAGGAAGGGTCGCTCGAGGGAATCCAAGACTCCGCTGCGATGTGTCTAAGTAACATACTTGCCCACTTTGGTGGATGCGCTTGTGATCCATCGCAGACTTGCTTGTTGTCAGGTATTGATCGTCGACGACGACCGAACAATCCTGGCACCAAACAACAGAATGGAAGGCGCAAGAAGAACAAAAGCAAGCAGGTTATTTCACCGATGGGCACTGGTCGCGCAAATAATAGTCGAGCAGGAAGTGAGAACATCAAGAATAACGAGGACGAAGATCAAGGTGGCAGCCGATCAACATCTGGTTCAGTAAAAGGTCAACCTCACAGTCGAGACCAAACACCTAATGATGCAACGTCAGCGGGTGGCACTGAATTATCCGAACGAGACCGACGAAAGATCGCTGCAGTGGAGAAGAAATTCGAACAACTGGAGCATGGCCAGCAGCACCAGAAGAAAAAGAAACGAAGTAGTGGCACATCGACACAAATCACACCAACTGTCGCTCAATCAGTGAACAGTCTGTCGAAACCTCTTCATCTTGACACTGCCGTTGGCCGCTCAACCTCGCCGCCTTCTCGAATCTCACCAAACCCCAGATCTGCCAGAGGATCAAAGTCATCTTCAAGGAAGACGCCTGTCTTGAATGTACCCAAGGTTCGAGGGCGTCGTGGGATGAATCCTCGTTACGTCGATTCAGAAATGCAGACCGATCCAGATCATAGTCAACCTTCGTACACGCCACCTACTCCTCGTCGGACAACCTTCGTACCTCTTACGCAGCGTTTACTAAAGCGCTGTCATGAAGATAGGGTGCGACACGAAGAGCGAAGTAGGCAGCGAGAGGCATCTGCAGGCCAAACACCCGAACACTTGATGTCTCCCATCTCTCCTGTCCAGCATGTCGATAAATCATCCTCGCCGATGGTGTCGACGCCTGCTCCCAATGGTATTGTCGATACGGAGATGAAAGATGCTCCAACGGAGATTACTCCCCCCAAGACACACCCACAGCATCTAAAGAAGGAGGAGTCTGCTGAACCGGATGCCGTTTCCCCGTCTGCACGTTCTGACGCGTCGAGTAAACCGCCTCTACCTCCTCTCTGGCCGTCAACAGCCGCTCATAACTCTCCTGTCCCTCGAAACGTGACGAACGGTTTGCGGTCTGAACTTCGCGTCCAACTACCTCCACCTCAGCTCTCGAGCATGTCTCCACCATCAAACACCACCCCAAGTACCTCAAGCCCACCAGTACCCCAGTCTGCCTTCGGTGTTGGGTCTGCCTCGCAACCCTCGATACCCGTTCCGACATCTGGGATCGCTGCTCCAAGTCCTGTGAAGAAGAAATTGAGTCTGGGTGACTACCTAAGTCGAAAGAATACCCTCACAACCCCGACTACGGAAAAGACTCAAAGCCAAGTAGTCCCCCCACCGTCACAACCTTCACCGAGTTCACAGCCTGGTAACGACACTGCGACGGCTGGAGAAAAGGACAGGAATGGTGCTGATGAGAAGAACGGCGCGGTGGAGAAGAAGGAAGAATCATCGACTAGTCCCGACTCTGTGATGAAAGATGCTCCAAATCCACCTTCGTCTCTACCGTTCACGCCAGCCATCCACCCACCGTCTTCTGTATCAAAAGATCCGAGACTCCACCCATCATGACAACCGGCCCTCCACACACATATCTACCCTACTTCGTGACATTGTAACCTTTCTGCAGACTCTCCGTTTTCCGATTTCGCCTTCATTCCCCTTCTTCTCTTCTCTTTAATTTTCTTTTATTTCATCTTTATCTTATGTGGCACTGTTTTCCTTGCTCGGAAACAGTTGTGACCGAGTCTCCATTCTACAAAAGAAGTTTTTTATTTTCCTCTCTATAGGGATGGGCAAGGCGAACTGGTTGTTATATTTGTGGGCATTCAGCAACGGAAAGCGTCAATGTTGGAACAATGGGTACGGGTGGGATTCCTGGCGGTGGTTTGTTTATCTGTGTTTGGTTTTTCATCTCTTAATGCTTTTTACAGCTTCTTTTTCCTTTTTCTATTTGATTTCAGCTCATGGATTCGGGACGACTCATGATGCACCTGTCTGTCCTCCGTCCGTACTTTACCCTTCTTTTTTTATTCTCCTTATCTGTCTGATCTTTTCTTACACGTTTACTCCTATCCGAGTTTTCGCTGGGGTTGTATACAGCCCTCGCGCTTGTTCGATGTTTTCTCGAATATCCCTTTCCCCCAGCGGGGACAGGCCATGTATGGATTTCTTGTTGTTTCAAACAGCATATCTTGTGAGCTATACTATACTGTTCGATTATCTGAGCTGTCTGATGGCTGCTCTATCTTTAGTATGGATTGACAATGAATGAGTCGAAATTCGACTGACCTATTACTCTTCAATTTTTATCCCAATATCTCGTAGAATTTGCGTGTGTTCCTCTCACATCTACGTTCTTCTCACCGTTCGCCCAGTTCCTGCATACACCCTTCTATCGCTTCCTCGACCTTATCGGCGTCAAAGTCACATGACCAGCTTCCACCGAAAAGGGTTTAGCTTATCTTCCTCCATACATCCCTTCTATCATCTTTTTCAGCTTCAACTTTCTTCCTTTCTCAACTCCCACACTCCAACAACGTCAAACCCGAAAAAAAACCACCCATCATGGCAACTTCGCTGCCAAACCCTCACCTCGCCGACCCCCTCCTCTCCCTCCGCCGCGCAATCGCCTCCTCCCCATCCTCCGCGCCCATCCTAACCACAACAGACGACCTCTCCGCCGCCGAACAATCCACAACAACCGACCTCTCAACCGCAACCCACCTCTACATCACGGACCCAATCCCACAAACCATCCCCCTCTCCACCCCGACACGCTTCATCTCAACATCTACATCCTCAACCGTCGACCTCCGCAGTATCGTCTTCGCATGGCAGAAAAAAGATGTCGCTATCCCGGAATATATCGATTCGGCGCAGGAATTGAATGAGGCGCTGAAGACAGGCGGGGAAGGTGCGGGTGGGGTGCAGAATCTTGTGTTTGTGGAGAGGTTGGATTTGATTACTTGGCTTGAGGGCGCGTCGGAGGAGAGTGAGTATATCAAGCCGCTTGAGGGTGTGGATGCTGCGAGTGCGGCCGCGGCTGCGTCTGCTTCTACTGCTGCAGCAGCAAATGCCGCTGCACCATCGGCCGGTGCGACTAGTGCGGCTCAGGATTCGGCGAATGTTGCGTCCGGAGCGGCGGGTGGGGTTGCTGCTGTTTCTAGTGCTGGTGCTGGGGCGGCTGGAGTTTCGGGGAGTGGGGTGGGGAAGACGGTTGATCCGCGGTTGTTGGAGATTTATAATGGGGAGAGGAAGATGGGGGATCGGAATAGTGTGCTTAGGGGGATTAAGCCTACGGTATGCATGGGTTGTATTCTTTTTTAGTGCTGATGGTTTTTTGACTGACATTTGCGATAGGACTTTTCGCATGTGCGCAAAACTGCGGAGACTTTCCTCGGACGGAATCGTGGACAGTATGGCGCGAATGGAGCTCGTCAGCCGGGAAATAAGCTTCCTCACCCACAATCTACAAGCGTTTCAATCCGCAAAGCGCCAGGATCTTCCGGTTCATCCTCACATCCCAACCCAATCATCCTCCTCTCTCCCTCCGCCTCCTCCCTCCTCCGCATGACGAACGTCAAATCCTTCCTCTCAGACGGCGTCTACGTTCCCCCCGACCACCCGACCCTTGCAGCCTCCACAGCCCCCAACATCCTCTACATATCCCGACCCCTCCAAAACCTCAACTCCTCCAACACAACCTCCAAACCAATCTCCTCAACCTCAACATCCACCACCTCAGCCGTCAGACCCACGCGCTTCATCGTCGTAGACTCCACCTCCAACTTCCGCCCCGACTACTGGCCCCGCCTCGTCGCCGTCTTCACAACAGGTCAAACCTGGCAATTCAAATCGTACAAGTGGTCCTCCCCACCTGAACTCTTCAAGCACGCAACAGGCATCTACGTCGGGTGGAGAGGTGAGGATGTACCCCGTGAAGTAAAGGGGTGGGGACGCGGAGTGCGCAGTTTCGCGGTGGATAGGTGGGATGAGAAGAGTGCGGCTGGGATTGCGGCGGGCACGGGAGGTGCGGGCCGGTGGAGGGATAGGGAGGTTGTAGAGGGGATTTGGAGTGCGATTGAGGAGGGGATGAGGGCTAGGGGGTGGGGTGCGAAGTAGGAAGGTACATACTACTAGTAGGCAGTGGTTACTTGGGACTGGTAAATGGAATGGGATGGATGATTGTATTTCTAAGGATATCTTCTCTTTTTCTTTTTTTTTTCTACACTATTCCTTTATCATCTGGCTGGCTGGCATGGCGCTCAAAGTTATATTTCTTTTCTACTAGCCGCTATATTCCCTATAGGAGAAATAAATAATTTATTCTATGACTCTACGATTCCGCGAATGTACCGATCTATATATCAGGTCCTTATTCTCTTGATTGTCAGCTTTTGAGCATGAAAAATGTCTTGCGAGATTGCTTCTCTTCTCACGATTCCTAAAAATAAAAAATCCAGTTCCAATAATAGAAGGCAAGACACGTGGAATGCCAAAGGGATGCCCCACGGGTCAGTGCGGAGTATATAATCACTCCCAGTCCTGCATCCAGTCCAGCACTCATCTTCAGTTATAAACCCCATAGACAACCTAGAAATATATAACTAGAACTAGTACCAAGTAAAATAATCACACCACCTATCTACCTAGGCCTAGAAAATGAACTTCCTCGACTTCCCCCCCGAGATCCGTCTTCAGATCTACACCCTCCTCCTCGACCCCAACCAGTACAAGTCAGGCTACAAACAAATAACCCAGCTCATGAAGGAGTCCCACGACAGCTGCACTAATACCAACCGAGTCCCCCACGTCACATTTCCTCGCCTCTACGTCACGCGCTACACGCCCTCCATCCTACTCCTCAACCGGCAGATCGCAACGGAGGCCCTCCCCGTACTGTACAACGCCGAGCTCACACTAACAGGCACACCTGGCGCATACTTTGTTATGCGACAGATGGACATCGCGGAGTTCATATGCGAGACCCTCCTGCAGCGGATACGCTATGTAGTGCTTCGGCTAGCTTACCCAGAGAAGTTCTTCGTTCTGACGCTGTTGGATATTTGGGGGAGGGGGAATGAGTTGCAGCGGGTGGTGGTGTATGTCCCCCCTGAGAGGAAGAATGGGGATGGGAATTGGGGGGTTGTGGAGAGCCGGGTATATATGCCTTTCCTTCTTTTAATCTGAAAAGTCCATGCTGATATCAAAGTTTTCCACAGTTGAAGACATTTACACATGCGGAGGGGATTCATTTCGAAATGAGGATTGTTGATAATCCACTCCGGAACGGGGAATGAGAGCTACCTATTTATGAGCTTCCCGGGTCTCCAAACATGGCGTCAGGTGGTCAGGGGCGGGAGCTGTAGGATACCAGGGGGGAGGCCCGTGAGGATCTTCTCGAGTCCACAGCCATCACTGAGTCCACCTCCGCGAACGATACTCTGTTCCCTGAGTGGCATAAACGCCAGCCCAGTAATCTGTCAGGGTTTGAGCTTCAAGAGTGTCTGGGGGTTTTTGAAGATGACCGAGTTGACGGGATCCAGGTGAAGTAGGAAGTTTTCAGGACTGGAGATGCCCCGGCTCGGGTGCGGAGACTTCGACAAGCATCGCCATTATCTTCTGTGCCTGCTTGTCGTCGCTCGTGGTACGGAGCTTCTAAAATCTAGATGGGCAGTCGATTTGTGGTTGTCTAACATTAGATATTACCCGGCCATGTAGATAGGTAGCATATAATAATAACTTACGATATCCATCTCCAGCCCGAATAACGATCCAAGTTTTCCTACTTCGCCGCCGAATCTGCCCGTAGCCGCAGAAAAGTAAAAAAGTGTAGAAATGCGCCCCGTATCGGCGCAGCGCAGAAAATGGTCGCATTCGTCGAAAAGCCACGATGTCTTGGCATCAACCCTTTCCCCGTAATCATTCATGGATTTCGCGGATAATTGAGAAACCCGCGAAAATCTGCCTCTCTTGCGTCCAACCATTCGCTCGTCGTCGCCGTCCTCACTTTTCCTTTTCTGTAGACATCACTAAGTGCTTGTTAGCAACTTGTCGGGGTTGTATATCTAAGAGAGGCTGTAACTCAGAAGTATTCCCCACCCGTACCCCAACGACCTATTTATTATTGAAAAAAAAGAGCTCATGAAAAGAATTCATTCACCCAACGAATCAATTCACTGAGAAGAGAAGACGGGTTCAGAAAGCAATTCTCCAAAAAAAAAAAAAAAAAGAATAAGCGTCAGCACGAGGGTTCGAACCTCGGCTCCCGAAGGAACTAGATAGCATGAATTTTAAATTCAAGTCTAGCGTGTTGACCACTCCACCATACTGACATGAACAAGTGGAGTTTGTTCAAGAATTAGGGATATATTGTCAGCACCAAAAAGTTCGGCGATGCTATCTACGAAGATGCAGAACAGTGCCATTATTATTGCTAATTATTCGACCGGGAACGACGCCCTCGTTTCTATTCTAACCATGAGATATACATGAGATATAGAGAGAGCGGAAGAACTCTCAACCTTGATGGTTGAATTCATTCCAACTGAAACCATTCAAGTCCAATAATCATGCACGTATCAAAAGAGTGTCCGTTTGTCCTTTGCAATTCATTCCATTTACATTTCCATCAATTATTATATCCAGCCACTCCATCCAAGCTTGTCCTTCCTAAGTATAAACCCGAGAGGGAACAGCGAGTTGGAAACCTTTATTACTGCAGTAGACAGGCAGCATGGGTAAGGAAGAAAAGATGGGAATATTAAGAACTCAAAGAAGGCAACCAAGACAAAAAACATCAATCAACCGAAAAGACAAAGCTGAAGAATAACAATAGGTCTAAGACACCCGATATATGATAAGTAAGATAGATGTGTATAAGATAGATGAAAAAAAAAAGTAAAAGAAAAACTCCCAAATGCTGCCATATGGTTTTGATAAGAGAAGAAAAGAAAACAGACAGACACAAGACACAAATTACACGAAAGCGGAAAAACAAAGGATATAAAACGATGTCTTTCCGTCTCTTCTGTCCCCAGCGAAGCTTCAACGAGGAAAAGGGAATCAATAACGAAAAAAAACTGCCATGCAAAAACAAAGAGATGCTATGCACCCAACCAACCCAAGCGAGTAATAAACCGAAGCCAGTCCAGTAGTGTATGACAAGTTGCCGCCGCGAAAAAAAAACGTACAAAGGAAAACATATAAATATAAGTAGGAAAAGGGAAAAGAAAAACCCGGGAGCCATTATAATTTTTCTCTTTCCCATTTTTTGAAGCACCAGGACATAGTAGTAACGGAACGGAAAAGGACCAGGGTAGGTAAGGTGCCTGAGGGCGAGATGCAGAGGGAAAGCGTTATGCGTTCTAACAGTCTGAGGTCGCCCAATCAGTCAGTCGTCGTGAGGTGAAATTCTATACATGGAAACCATGTGATCTATGCATAGCTAAATCCATTTTTGCTCGATGCTCGCTGCGAAGGCGGTAGATAAAAAGGAAAAACGTTGGAGGGTCGTGATAATTATGGTTGAGTGGAGTCGTTTCCTAGAAAACGGGCGAGGTGAGGAAGGTCGTGGTGGTAATCCGTTGGACATATCGAGCCGATAGCGTCGGGGCGAGAACGGGACGGAGCGATAAAACATTGGCGGGAGGTTGCGATAGAGAATGCGGGAAGTCGTCCAGACCTCATCATATTCTCTTCCTGTTTGCTTCTTTCGTCCGGGTCCAGCCCAGGCCATGATACTGCATTATAGTGCATGACGGGAACTAGGTCGGAACCTATCCCCTACACATAACTCGGAGACTGACATATACAATATGTAGTCCAATGCATATTCATTCAAGATGTGTGCGTATCCGGTCAAATACTTAATGAGGCACCTGGGGATCGTGGATGTGATCTCGATCGCTCGACCAGCGATGGTTACTCCAATGAGCAAAAGACCGAGGATTGATTATATGCCTGTCCACCTCATGGTCTAATCGATCGGCTCATCGAGCGTTCCGGTCCCGATCCTCTACTAGGCGAGAACGACCTTCCAGTCGTGTCGAAGTTATGCTCACTTAGGACATCCGCGTATTTTGGGTCACGAATAAATTTAGGCACCGAGTCCTACGTCGACGATAAGAGTTAGAACCATACGAGAAGACGACACGCGTGATGGGGAGGCTTACACTTGACATGAGCTTAAAGACGGAAGTCTGCGCTAGTTCGAACAGGCCGACAACCTCCTGAAGACTCTTCAACATTGATTCATCATCACCAACCGCTCTTGTCATACGGCTGGCCAGACTGTTCCGCAAGGCGTGTTCGATGTTCAGTTCGCACGGAGAACCCGGTGCCAAGAAGGCATTGTACAGACCTGTGCACCCAGATTAGCGAAAGGCGGGGAAGGAGGGTCTATTTTGGATAAAAGTTCAAAACTCACCATATGCTGCAGCCAATGTTTCCCGAACTGCATCAGGCTTGCTGAAATTACCAGCCTTATCCGCTTTGTGATAGTTGCTCGTAAACTCCGACACGTCGACGTAAAATGACAAGTTCTCCTCACATAACGAGTAACGCAGGAATTCCCGAAACAATAGCCTTAGCGCTGGATCTTGCAGGATATTGTTGAGTCGGGCATTGTTCGAGTCTCTAGGCGCGGCCTTGCCGTTGTACGAGGAAACCAGAGATTTGTCTCGTGCGATCCATCCGCATATCCGTTGACCCCGGTCTGTGACACCATAAACGGCATACTTGGTCGGTTGGAAGACGGTGGCTGTGGGGTCCTGTTGCACATAGGACTTGTCCTCCATGACACACCACATGAGTCCATGTCGGACAAACAGCTCTGCAATCTCAAACGTTTCCCGACGGTCGATGGTCATACAACAGTCCATCAACCAATCGACCGCAGCTTTGCCCGTAAACGTGTTTTGCACCAACTTGTCATTGATCTTTCTTTCCTTCGCCATTTTCACTCCAATCAGACCATTGGTGTAATCGCTCAATGAGTCGGAGTCCGAGGTAGAGACGCTGCTCTTGATGTTTGGACCATCTTGCCCAGCGAAGCGGCGGAATATCACCTCAATTGTGCCACGGTCGTGCGAGAGCTTGTCGGTTGCAACATCTCTTTCCAGAATAACCAATTGCATGGTATTTCGGGGTGATTCCAGCACATCCAGAACATGCCTTGCAGTAATACCGTTTCTTTGGCAGAAAACCTGCAGGACACAGATTCCTTTTGGCGTAAGTTGGAAGAGGGCTCCTTTCATTGGGAAATGCGTGATTGGCCGCCCATCCGCCTGTTCGATAAATCGAGCATCAATAAATCGTTGGCATACGGAACGGGCCATCTCTTTGGCCATGGAAAAGGTGGTCGTCGTAGTAGTCGTTACAATGCGAGACGGATCTTTGGGATCTGGCATACGATTTGATTGCGAGAATTTAAGCGAGCCCAAATTGTTGATAGCCTCTTCTGATGTGAATGTATGCTCGAACTTGGAAAACCGTACACGATGCGACTCTAGCTTCAAACTGACCATTAACGTAGCGAAGAGATCTTTGAAATCCTGTTCAACATGTTAGCAAATCATGGTGGTTTCAACACCCGCCAAGAGAGGTCAAATATTTTTGACACCACTCCACCCAAATTTTTTAAATGCCATACCTTCGTAAACGGTCTATCCTCATTCGTCATCCGAAGTAACCTCGACGATGTTTGATGCATTCTGCTCTGTGGGCCTCCTAGAGCCTGTAAATCTGGTAGCGGGGACGGTGCCCTTCTGAAGTTCAGAGGATTTCCCTGGATAGTATGCCTCCGATTCGACGACGGAGGACTGGACGAGGTCTCGTCCGTGGGCGTCGGTGACGGAAGTGGCTGCGAAGCGGTGGTCTGGTGGTGCTTTGGCTGTTGTTGCCTGTGACGTGACGACTGTTGCGGCGTATCCGACTGTGGACTATTGTCACCGGTACCTGATGTGGTAGGGGTGATTGTTGTATCCTCTATTAATGGTTCCCCAACGACACCGGTACGATCACTCTTCACCCCCTCAGCGGTAGCGACAGGAACGGAGGTGGGAGCGGGAGCGTAATTGATAGAGTTCCGCGGGAGACTTCCCGACGACGAGGCACTACGTAGGGAGTGGTTGGACGGGGAAGAAGACGACGAGCCGATGGAAGTGAAGTTGGCAAAGGCGCTGGAGGTCTTCTCGAAGGCAATGGAGGCCAGGGATCGTCGACTGTTTCTTGAAACGGAGACGGTTGCCGATCCGGACAGAGGGTGGTTGTGGACAGCGGAGGGAGGAGGAGAGCAGAAGTTTGGTTTGGGGGAAGAGGAAGAAGAGGTGGTTAAGGATGAAGACGAAGTGGGTTCTGGACCCGAAACAACCTTGTGGGACTGGGTGTCAGAGGATGATGGTTCGGACGGGGGTAGAAGTTGGATGGAAGGAGTTTTCAGGTGTTCGGGGAGTTGTGGAGGAGTATCGGTGACCACGGATGAAGCCGAAGAAGAGATATCTTGTAGGAGGGAATGTGATGGAGAGTGATCTCGGTGTCTATCGGGATTTGAAGGTAGGGTGGTCATTGAAGTGAAGGGGAAGGGGGGAAGAAGAGAAAAGAGAAGAAAGAAGCTAGAAGAAGAAGGGTAGGAGAAGAAGAAGAAGAAGAAGGCGAAGAAGAAAATGAGGTTTATCGATTGTTTCGTCGTTAGTTTTGGTGTGGTGGAGAAAGTGTGTATGGAGAGAGAAGAGGGAGAGAGAGAGAAGAGACTGAAAGAGAGTGAATGAAAGAAATGACGATGATGAAGTTCGGGTTGTTGCTTTGACTTTTTTTTCTTTTCTGGGGGGAAGAAAGAAAGAAAGAAACAAGACACAGACAGAGACAGGCAGAGAGTGACAAGAAAGACAGAGGGCAGAGGGTGGTATGGTATGGTTATGACCGTAAGGTTTGGTATATACAGGGAATTACTTAACAGTACAACAGACGTGGTGGTAACGAAGAAAAGGAAAAGGATGAACCAACGTTGGAATTCGGACCAAGTGGAGGAAGTGACTATCGGTACGAGATGATGGTCTTTGATACTTGATAGAGCAGAGAACCAGTTCGGGATCGTTGGGAACTGACCGCGATGCACAGAAAGAAAGAACTGTTGTACAAGTGATCAGTGATCCTGACTGATGTGGGACAAGAGAAGACAGGTGGTGATGTGTCTTTCTTTCTCCTTTTTTTTTCTTTGTTTCGACTTGGTCCAACTGCAATGCGACTCTCTCATCGACATCGGGTTGCCGGTCTCCAGGTTCAGGTTCCTCAGAGAAAGCGTGTTCTTTTCTGCTGCTGTGTTCATGGTTCCCATGAGACATCCGTTGCGTACCGTATGTAAGTACTCCGTATTATGGTAATATTCTTACCATGGACCCAAGGCAGGGTCTGCCTGTCAATCCTGGATCCACCACGAGCACGAGTCTGACCGGGGTGGAACGAGGGAAGAAAGAAAAAGGAAAGAAAAAGGAAAAAAGGAAAAAAATGCAGGAGATTCAAGCAATCAGAATGCAGGAAAGCAGGAAAAAATGAAATCATGGGTGGAAAAGTCACCATCACCGAAAAAACGTGGGTTTTTGCACTCCAACCGGGGTGATCCTGGAAAAGGAAAGGTGGAAAGTGAAAAGGCAAGGGATGTGGGCCACGAGTTGTGGATACCCCCCCTCGAAAAGTACGCAGCAAGAGACGTGTAAGAAAAACAGGGGGGGTGTGGTGGCAGAACACGATGTGTTGTGTTCAGGTGACTTGGCCAGTCGGAAAGGGTGAGGGCATCCGCTGACGAAGCAGACCAGACGGCTAAACCAGAAACGGAAAAGCATGGTATCTGTGGGTGATCGGGATCGTTGATTCGTCGCGTGGACACAGCCAGGAAGCGTGCTTACGAATACCCAATCAGACACACCGGAAGCAGTCATTGTGGGTTTTGCAGAAAAGAGTGAATGAACAACGTGCTCACCTGCAGCCCCCAAGTATCGATACTTTCCATTTCCTCATGCTTCAGTACGACTTCCATGTACCGTATTGTACTCCCCGTACCGTAGTGGGGTCTCATCAGGCCAAAGGCGATCAACGAAGGGAGTCTGACTTCCAACCAATAACACTCCTCCAGAATGAGATTGGATGTTCCCTTTTCAGGGTTGGATCGGTGACATCCTTCCCTCGTCGTCCATCGTCTCTTGCCCATCGTCGCACTGATGCTCCCCTTGCCTCCGATTTTCTCACGGAATCCTCGTCGCATATGTCTCGGTCGGGCGTGTACAGTCAGGAATGAATAATAATAAGGGTGATTTTCCTTCATCCTGTCAGTGTGCTGCGGAAAAAGAAATCCCAATCTCGGGTCCCTTCGGCCATGGCGACATGCTGAAGAGTGGTATTCCGATCTGCCCTGGCATGGGTCGTGGTTCTTCCCGAGGATTTCCACCCTCTTGCAGCTCTCGTATCCGACCGCAGCAAACCCGCTGCCCTTCATTGGGAGAAATGCAGCAAGCAGCAGCCGCGCAACGCGGTCTTGCTTTCACATCACAGATTCACAGCATTCACCAAGGACAAGCGATACGAAATACGACACACACTATTCCTAAAATCGATAATCAGAACAGCCAAGCATATGAGTAATGAGAACAGACCTCTTCCCCCAATACACGATCAACGCCTGACTCATTCACCGCTACCAACCCTCTTGCAACGTGTGTGAAGGGGAAAACGAGGTACGGAATACGAAATACGTTTCGGTAAGAAATATCGGTAATTGAGAGATGAGACTGAAGAATGGAACAAACCGCGCTAACCCGATAGAAGTAAAGCCAGTGTTACAATACATCCAAAACCGATCCGTCCTCTCGGTAATCTTGAAAAATACAGGCCATGTAATTAATATTTTATTTTTCTCCTTCCACCTCCCTCTTTCGTCTTGAGTTTCTGATTCAAAGTTTTCATCCATCAAAAGAGACTTTTTCGCTGACGGGAGAATCTCCACAATGACGCCAAAGGTTGAACCAAATAAAAATCCCACGTGGGCTCTGGATCGATTTTCTCCCACCAAGAAAGTGTAAATTCCAATAAAACGGTTAATCCAACCCGAAGATGCCGAGAAGTTATCTATCAATCTTTTTAGCCTGCTTGCTTGTGTCTTCGGGTTTATTTTCGCGATGCCTTGAAGATAAGCTTGAAAACATGCAGCTTGCCTGGCAAGAATAGGCGGCCTGCCGACCCATTGAAGAAATCATTGAAGTTTGTCGCCGGGAGACTGGAGTCCACTCCGCCAGCCTTGCATTGAATAAGTCTGCACACTACAGAGATAATCAACCAAGCCTCGTCTTTCCAAACGCCAAATCCATCCCTCATTGCCGTCGGCTTTCGGAAACCGAATCCCCTTATCGTAGATCCTCGTGGCAGTGGGCCCCTTTTCCTTCAGCCCTTCACGCTCAGGAAAAATTGACTCATGCTTTTACTGTAATCTCAATAATATTCAGCCGTTGAGAAAGCAGTGGCCATCTTCAATCGCGAGCAATGGCGTGATTATTACATAGATCGGCATTCTTCTTATTCTCCGATATCCCTCCCTTCTACATACGGCTCTTCCAATCAACCATCTTCAACGTCTCAGAAAATTGCCAAAATTGCCAATCTCCGTCGGAAGTTTGAATCAGATTGGGGATCTACAGACTTCTGTTCCCGATCCCCATCTTCAGCTTTGCAGAACAAAGAAAAAATCTGTAACGGGGTCTCTCAAGAGAGAGGATTCCCACCAAGCCCTGCGAAGCTGAAGCATGAAGGAGTCAATAGATCCACCCCCTTGCCTTCTTCTCCCGCCCGATCCCCGACACAAAATCTTCCGAAACGGTCATTCAATCATCAACAACCAACAAAAAAAAAAGGAAACCAGACCCCATCCCCATCCCAGCAGTTCCACGTGGCTCCCACACGGCACGATGGTTTGTTTCGTCTCAATCCGGCAAAAGGGGAACAGGAGAGTTGCTTGATTGATTGATTGATTACCAAGATTGCGGGAAAAACGGGAACGGGATAATGAAATAATAAAATAAATTACCAACCAGAATCAGATGTAAGGCAAAAGCAATAATTCACATCTCATCGCCCGACAGAACACGGCACAGCACAGGTAAAAAAAAGTTGGTGTCAGACACAGGCAGAGCATGGCATGGGTGCCCGCCGACGGACGGGGACAGAGACACGTGGATTGTAACGTGGTGAGGGTCAAGGCAACGCGGGCAGAGGAGTCCACAACACCAAGTCCATGCCATGCCGATGCCATGATTTTTGTACGAAAGCGTGGCGTCGCATGGTTGAGGTTGCTCAATTGTCCAACGTCTGTCCTTTCCTTCCTCTTTCTTTCTCTTCTCCCCTCCTTCTTTTTTAACCTCAAACTTCTCTTCTATCACCCTTTCATTAATTATACTCCAAGATGACAAAAGAGTCGCACATAACGAGTTTCGAATAATCATCGGAAAACAGGGGCCCAGTCTCAGCAGCCATCCCTTGCTTCCGATATCGCCCTTGGCGACAGTAAGACGGGGAGGGGCCCTCAACTTTTTTTCCAGTATACCCCGTCCCGCTTCAACCAATTTTGCGGGGTATCATTTATCATCGACAGCATACAGCATCATCTGTTCCCGATCAAGAATGTATTAGCGGAGGAGAGATCTGAGAAAGAATAATACCGAGGTTTTTTCGCTTCTCTATTGTTCACCCAAGCGATATCTCTATACCCTTCCTCCTTGTCCCCTGGCTAACTCCTGCATCGCACATAACCAGACGACAACCAAGTCTACTCCCTCGTCGAGATATATCAGAGCGCAAGTATATCCATCTTCTCAACCCATGATCCATACAGCCACATATACATATACCACGCTGTGCTGCGACGGTATATGCAGCTTCATTCATTCACCACTTCTATCGTCCTCGCCCTCGTCCTCATCTGCATCTACCTGCATCCCCAACGGAATTTCCCTCCGCTCCCCAAGGCCACGTTTCAAAACGTACAGATAAATTTTTGTATCTGTTTCTCCGGCAATCCATGGACGGGTACAAGATGAGATAGATGAGGACGGACAGGATACGAAACCCAGATGCAGGAATCTCAATTCAACATGCATTTTCCCTGTCGGATATCTGTTATCCATGTGGGAGACAACACAGCAATGCGTAGGAGTGACAAGCTATACTCCATGAGGGCAATGGAATACATTTTCTCTGTCGTTCGCGGTTCAAGGGATGCATTGGCGATGATGATAAGCTCGCTGAGCCTGAAAAATCGCGATAAAGAAAGAGTGACAATTCTCCAGGTATGCGGCTTTGAATTGTGAAATTCCATAGCAGTTCTGAGAGCACCTGCTATTCTTTGATAACAACAGCCGGTTAGATATTGCCATGAGGCTCATTCAGAGCAAGTGAACAAGTCGGTCATTCATCATCAGCGTGCCTCTCCACCGGAGATTCAGGAAGAAGAGAAGAAGACATCTCTTCACAAACACACTGTTAAAGGTAAAATAATCAAAAAATAATCAACGCCCTCACCTGAACCGTTGCATCGACTACCACCTCACCGCATCTTCTTCATCATCTTGTGTAACTCACGCACCTCATATTAACGCAAAACCCTCATCAATATTGCCCGACTCGATATTAATTGACCCGAGATGCCATGTTGACTCCGTGGGGGTGTGCTCAGACAGAGGGAGCAGGATTCTGCAGTCAAAACCCAGGATTCCGTCAAGTACGGATGCTTTTTGATTGTTTTCTACCAGGTTAGGGATCCTGGATGTTCGGCTCCACATACATGAAGAACAGGGGAGGACCTGGTATGTATGAACGATATTAACATGATATCGTCGATGGAAAGGAACTTAACAATTGCCCAACAATCATTACTTTCCCCATTGCTATCCCTATCGTTATCAACCTCACCACCTGCTCCTCGGAAACATCAAAGGAAAAAAAGAGCTCTCATGCATCTCGGCAAAAAAAAAAATGATGAAACGCCAACCGCTCACAAGTGGATACCCATGTTAAATCGGCCCCCCGCACTGACCCTCTTTTCTGCTCTTGGCTTAATCCACCCCAACATTCAGATGGCCACGTGCCACGTGGAATCTTTTAAGCTTACCTGACTGACTCTGTCCGTCTGGAGACTCGAGAGGGACTTGGTATGACAAGATTTACCGATCATATTATTTTCTTTTTCATTTTTTCCATTTCGAGTCAGGATGAAAGCGGTTCGTGAATGAGCGCGGGACACGGACCTCAACCCAAATGTCAGAATAACAGATTGGCCCTTGGGAAGAGCGGTGGCGGTGAAGAGTCTCTTTCGACGGAAAAAGGTACAAAAGGCAAAGGATGGTTGGTTATATTACACACATACAAACATACATACGATACCGCGTATAAATACACCAATACATTACATACCGGGAGTCTATCAAAAAGAGGCAACTCAAAGAAAAAACTCAAGATTTGGTTCCCCTCGGAAAACACAAAAGAGGGTTACCTTGGCCCATGGTACCCCCTTCAGCCTCTTTTCTTGGCCCCCCCGAACAGGTTCCAAGCGATGGATCCTTTTGCCCTGTAAGGTGAGAGAAAAAGGGCGACAAAAGGGGTAAATTAGGGCTCGGCAAGATGTAACCGATCATCAGAGACATCCCCGAAATTAAGTCAGCCACGAAGGATTTGGGCTTGATTGGGAAGGTGAGATTTCTGAGGAAGCGACAAAGCACGGACATGTACATGTCAGAAGTTCGAGGAATTCTCCTCGTGATCATCGGATGATACGAGAAAGGAGTTGTTTCAAAGTTCAACGTTTTGTGCAAGTGAGAAATAAGAGCCATAATAAGATCTCGTACCTTGTCATAATAATAGCTCTCGCCAAAGTGAAAAGTCTCAAGTCGGTTAAGCGAGAGAAATGCAGTAAAATATGACATTCCCATCAGCCGCGGAAGCCGCTGCAGCAGAGCGGAGATATCGGTCGACCCAAGGAAACAAGCCCCTCGCCCTCGGCCTTCGAAAGCCTAAAAGCGCGGCACATATTCCGCCTATTATTAGTAATATATCAATTTCGTCAAAGCAAGAGCGGTGCTCAAGCACGCCTTCGACAATTTGTTCCCGAGAGAATGGAAGAAGCGACGTGCGTCTGTCTGCGTCCCAAACTGTCAGCCACGAATCAGGACAGCTTCATCGCGCATCGCGCATCACGCATCGCATCGCATCGCTTTATTGAAAAAATGGGTGCTTCTTCAAATTTTCCAAACTGGAACTCAGGTTGAACAACTGAGTGTCTGGTACCTGATACATACATACATAACATCCCTTCCTCTATGAAATACATACTGTACGTTCTCACACGACATGCCGTTCATTCAATTCCCACATGGTCAGAAAAAAAGGGGAAGAAGAAATGGAACACGACGGTCAACAAACCTCCTTGCATAACATGTTCCTTTCTCTCACCACGCCATCTTACTCGTACCGAGACCAGACACGTGTTTCTGTGCAACATGGCGAAGAGTGGGGCTTCTTGGTCTGGTCTGCCATCTGGTTGCTTGGCTTTTGTCGTCGTCGTTCTTATGTCAGCCGCGATGGGATGATATTGATATTGATATTGATATCTTGACCGTCGGCGACTGACCGCTCATTGATTACCTTTCTTCTCTGTCATTATTGCTCTCAACTTTCAGTCTCCTCGGACATACTCCCCATCTCGGGCCCGACATCTCGTCTCAACAGGTAAGAAAAAAAGAAAAAAAGAGCATCTAAAGAGCGCACAGACACCGTTTCCATCACCACAGCCAAGTCTGGCCTGGCACCTGCACTGCACCTCTCTCCGAACACGAGGAGGGCCCAAAACAAAAAGAAGGCCAGCCTCATCACCTTAGCCTTAAAGAGGCAACCATGAGAGTCATGAGGCGCCCGATGCCAAAAGAAAATGGTATTCGTATCAGTGCTAGTATCGTATTATATTTGCCATAACTCGTACGTATGTACAGTATGTATGGTATGGAAAGTTTGAGTGCTCGAGGGTAAGAAAGGGAAAAATGACGACTAGAAGAGTTCTGGAATATTTCCTCTTTTAGTAGGTTTCCCTTGTTCTGGGGTTCAGTTGTTGGTGTTTGAGGTAGATGTCGAGGCGGAAGGAGAGAGATAGGTAATTTCGGGAGATAGGGGTGAGTGAGGTTGTTTTGGGTAGCGGGATGAGATCATTGGTGTACTAGGGTTGGTGAAGATAGGAAGAAACGAAATATTTTGGAGCAAGGTCCTCGGTAGAGATCGATAATGACATCCTTAATATTGCTAGGGGTAAAAATATATAAATTGTATTTGTTTTGGAGAGACCAGGGACTACACAAGGGAGGGAAGGGATGCAGACATGGACACTAACCGAAAGGAACAAGCCGAAAAAACTTGCTTGTTTCACTTGGAGATAAGTTTCTTCATCATTTGATCTCATCTATATTATATCAAGATATATCTAAAACAACCATCTCAAACCCCGACTTCAACCCCTACCCATCCCTCCACCACCTGCCCAATGACCCCTCAACCCCTACAAGTTCAACGACTTCCTCAAAACTAACCTCTGCCCTATACATCTTCCCATCCTCCCCTCCCCCACCGCCGCCTCCATCCTCATAACTATTCGCTCCGGATCCAACTGGTTCGAGAATGCCCCACTTAACTAGCTTCCCCCACGCCTCCCGTGCCACATCCCGTCCCCATACCCTGCCTGCAGTAGCTGTTGCGCCAGACGCGGATGCCGAAGCCTTTGCTGACGTAAGTAGCCGAACGTATTCGGTATATGCTATTGAGAACGAGAGGTTGAGGGCGGTGGGTTTGGTGGTGGATTTGGAGTTGAGGCCTGGGTCGTGGAGAGCGGTGAGGCGGGTTGCCGCCAAGAGGAGGGAAAGAGGGAGAGAGGTCGTGCTTGTTGAAGTGGCAGCGGCCGGAATTGGTGGGAACGGAAGAGGTGCGGGGTCCGGGCAGGAGAGAGAGTGAGTAATGAACGTTTTCGGAGTCGGGATTTGAAACTTTTGTGGGAGATATGTGCTGTGGTGGAGCGTTGTTAATGGGAGAAGAGCGCTGGTGTAGAAATCTTTGGGCGATTTAGAGGTATAGTAGATTTGCTGTAGGTGAGTTTGGAAGTTTGAATCTTGCCAAAGGTCCTGCCGAGAATTAGTTGCTTGTACTGAATCTACTCAACAAACAAACATACCTGAAGGAACTTCTCCCATCCTTCCATCACGCGATTCCCCCTTTTACCCATCAGCAAAGCAGCATCTGACCCCTCATGAACGTGTTCCATCGGGTCTGCCGTAAGCTCATCTCGCGCCAGCGCCAGCCCAGCCATGCACACTTCTGAAAATGCCCCAAAATTCTTAGGACGCGGTAGAAACACGAACCGATGACTGTACCGACTCTTGACTCTTTTTTCTAGGTGGTCAGTGACATCAAGCCTCGTAGTTACCCCTAGCACCGCTAGCGGAGCTTTCTTAGCCTGTGCAATATCGAACAGATTGTAGAGTAATGTCTGTCGGGAATGGTAGGCGAATAGGTCGAATTCATCGAGTACAATGATGACCGACTTGGATGTCTGTATGACATCTGGATCATCCGGCCGCCCATATATTTCCTCGGGATGAGATAGGAGGGCAAGCAGCGAGGCCATAGTATCAGCATAGCTGTTGAGCTTAATTAGACTATCGTCAACGTTCATCTCGCGCCCCAGCTGGCGCCATATCTCCCGAAGAGCAATCCGATCGTCTGTGTGCACGAAACCGTTCAGCCGGACCACGTAGAAATCATCCCCATGTTCCTCCTTCAGGGACGACAGAGCTGTCTCGACGAGGGTAGTTTTACCACACCCCCGAGACCCAAGAAGGAGCATTGAGTTCCCTTCCCCAGAAACCACAGTGTGCTCGATTAGTTGGTGGACCTTTTGATATTCTTTCTCTAGACCTTTGAGGGGGATACGCCGCTTCCCCATAAGTTTTTCCAATACCATACTCGAGAGTGAACCTAGATGTCGTTCCAAACCTTTCCTCTGACAGAGAGCTTTTAACTCCTCGGCGTA
Source organism: Arachnomyces sp. PD_36 (assembly GCA_032988195.1). Taxonomy (NCBI): domain Eukaryota; kingdom Fungi; phylum Ascomycota; class Eurotiomycetes; order Onygenales; family Arachnomycetaceae; genus Arachnomyces; species Arachnomyces sp. PD_36. The sequence continues at coordinate 560,905 of JANTQE010000017.1, read as the reverse complement.
GCCAGGGAGCAGCTCGGTCTGAATTGGTGGTTCTTCCTCCTCCGGAACATGTGACTGCTGTAATTGTTGAGTGATCTCGATATCATCATCGCCGTCCTCTTCAACGGGTTCTGACGGAACCGGGCTCCCTTCTATCCGCGGCACACGATCTTTGACTTTATTAGAAGTCGGTTCGTATTCAGAGCCCGAAGACTCCTCCCAGACAGCACTCCGCGATGAACGACGAGCCCTCGCAGACTGCGGCTCCTCCGGCCCCTCCGCCCTCTTCTTTGACGAAGACAGCGCGGACCGTATCGGTACCCGCTTCCCGGACTCTTCCACCCCATTCGACTCCGCACCTCGCCGGCCCTCCTTCTTATTCCCCGAGTTTGACGGCGTGAACAGCGCGCGGCGGGTGGGTTTACCCCCCGGCGTAGCCGCCGCATTCAACCTCTGGACCGGTTTCCGCGTTCGCGCACTCGAACGACGCGTGGGCGTTTCCTCGACCTGACCGTCCATATCCTCATCTTCCCCATCGTCATCCGGTTTCTCCTCAACGTTGACAGTAGCCTTCAACTTCCTAGTACCTCGACGAGGCGTTTCCTCCAATTCAACATCAAAGGGATCCCCCTGCCCTCCGTCATCGTCACTATTCCTATTCGCCTTCGAATTTCTGTTCATCCTGCCCTTCCCCCGCCTTCTTCCCCTCCCTTCATCAGAATCCGACGGGACATCGAAAACGTCACGCTCAGACTCATCCCGAGCTTGACTTCCAGCCCACTTATTATCCGAAACTTTCCTCCGCTTCGAGGATCGCAAAGGTCTGGATTCCGGCATGTTTGGGGCGTTCGGAACGGGAACTGTTTCTATCGTTTTTATCGACGGGGGATGTAATCCATTCTCTCTAGATTTGACGGCAACGAACGGTGGCTAAGATTAGAGCTCTCATACGTGTTTGGGCGGCTGTGTCGGTTTCCCCTGATCTCAATGGTTGCTATTGCGTTTTATAACACCTTGGTGCTAATTAATACGGGATGGACGTAGAAGGAGTGGCAGCAAGTGAGTAAGTTGAACGTATCCGGAAGCCGTAGAAACGAGTGAATTAATTTAATGCCGTTGACCTGGATGTCGTAGAATGATCACAGGTGGTTCTGAAAGAGCGAAGTTTGCGATGCCAAGACCTGGTACCTGAACGCGGTCACCATCACGAGAACACGGAGTCATGTGATCATACAGGGAAGAAAGGGGGTGATGAGGAGGGATTTCTCACCCTCCTGAGGATTTACAATTTAAGGCAGAAACGTTATAGAGAGAGCGTGCGAAATTGAGGAAGACAAATAATAATATTTACGGTGGGAAGCGCGCCTATGCCAACTCTTATTTCCCTAGGTGGATTCCTGAGCTCACCGGTCAATAGCATGGAGCATCCAAAAACACTCAAAGGCCGACTCAATTCTCTCAAGAACTCTCATTTTCCGCTTCAATTATCGCATCAACTGTAGTGGGGGTCTCCGCGAGCCCAGTCACGGCGGCCTGGGTTTGACGTTCTGGCTGCCGTGATCCCGCCTGCAAGCCCCTATTACGCCGAAACCAATGTTGAGGCCCTAGGAACGCAATTGTCCAATTCCTGGGAGATAGCCATCCGATTGGGGCCATGAATGAGAAAGGGCAGCAGGATCGCCGCCTATGCCGCTGTGGTTGTGGGGCCAGGGACATATTGCAGGATGCTCTACAGTACACTTCTCAGCGAACCACTTGCTTCTAGCCAAAGCGCGACTAGTTTGGGGTGACTTACACGGCACATGCATGACTGATATCACCACAGTCTCGGGAGGAAGTCTGGGAGCGTGTACCCTGATAATTGGTCCTGTGATCTGCGCCACTATTAGGTGGCCTGAATGCCGTGTTCCCCCTGGCCAAGGACCCTGCTGTAATCCCGTTCTGTAACAGGCATCGGTCTGGCGAGCTCTCGCGAGAAGGACCAATATACCGCTGGGATTTTTTGTCAGCATAATCGGCCACTCCAAGGATACGGATTTCTGCGTACCGGGAGTCTTATGGCCAACTCAGCAGGGAATTTATACGGTGGCTGTCTCAAGCTTCCGTCCTCCCTCACTCTACCAAGTTCGGGGTCGGCAGCAAGGCGTTTGGACTGATAACATTTAGCACCCTGGACATGAGAACTACGTGACGGGTGACGCACCTCTTCAATGATTTGGGTCATGCATTTACGACATTCCAACCGAGCAAGATTGAGAGACTTCGGATCACATAGGATGGGGTTCGGAACCTCCCGACAGCATTCCTTTGCCTGATAATAGGTATTGTCCTTGATCACTGCCATAAAGCGTTAGATGGTGTTCTGAAGTCGAGACAGAGAGTTTACTATCTACTTCTTGATATTGTCCTCCAGAGCGCTCTGTAATACATAAATGCACTAAGCAACTCAGCGGTGTAAATGTCTGGAAGCAGTCAGTTAGAGTCTTTCTGGGCTTGGGTATCGAAATATTACGGCAGGAACGGTAGTCTAAAACTACCAGGGGGGTCTCTGCTCTCATGTTGAATTCCTGAAATGATCGAAGAGAGTTGTAGTTCATTAGAATCGCCGAAGTCCTCTGGGAATGCTTCGCAACATGAGAGGGAAATTCATTTGCCGCACGCAGGACTGTTTTAAGGTCCCAATTTTCCTACGCCCAGGTTAGAGAAAAATATAGATACGATGCGGGGAAGACTTACGCTGGGATTCTTGATTTTCCCTCCCCCCGACCAGTTGACCGAAATGCTGATCTCAGTATTTTCCCAGATGTCCTCTTTGTCCCATTCGGCGTGAGCTCTACTACCAAAGGGCTTAGAGGGAGAAACGGAGAGTTGAATTTCAGCCGCGGCCTTAACTGTGGAGATCTTGCTCTTGTCATGGACTTTTATGGAGACAACAGCAGAGAACTCTCCGCCTTCCAAGAAACCAGCAATGAAGCTGTCACCGTAAATGGATGGGAAACGGTCGGGGGTCAATCCTTGGATGGGTTTAAAGTTCATACTGCACGAGATGGCAGGCGATTCGTTGGTGACCTTGACTGAAACGATAAAATTGAGATCGCTATCCCCAATGTTATTCTCCTTTACAAACGCCGTGTTCCCCATCGCCGTACCCGTACCATAGTTTATCGTCGCGCTCGAGGATATATTTAGGGTATCAATAATATCTGCAACATTGTCAACAGCATGGGCTGTATATTTAACGGTTTGGTTGACGTTCTTGTTGGAAGACTGGATGTTAAAATCATCCCCATGCTCTTGGACAAAGAAGGATGGTTCAGGGGGTTCCGGCACGATAATCGAGGTATCGCCGGTCCGATGGCCTAGAGCCCGTGATACGCCATGCTCGCAGTGGCAATCTGGTTGACGATTATCCACAGCGGTTGTATTGGGCCGGATAATCACGGCGTTGTCGATACATATCTCTTGAGTGTAGGAATTAAAGCTAGAGAAAATATCTTAGCATTTCCCGAGCACCAGAAGAGGGGGAAGACAACCCTTGACCAAGGCGCATAACACTCGTGTAAGGGGCAAGGAAAGACATAACCGGTATCCGGTGCCGTAGAGGGAGTGATTATAGAAACCAAGCACGGAAAGTCACCCTATAGGGCAAGGGGTAACGATAGTGATGAACGTAGAAAAAAAGAGAGACGATACTAGCTGCACTTGGTGTGCTATAGCGCAATAAAAAAGACGTAGCCGTGATACCAGAGCGGTATCTCGATATTAGAATGAGGTAGGAGGATAATGCTGCCAGAGGAAGGCGCGTCCGATGACTCGGAATAATGTATATAAAATCAATTCAAACCTCTACCTGTTTCTACTGATTCAGTGGCAGTAGTAAATAGGAGACAGACAACGCCTCTAAAACGGTTCAGAAGAATCTTATATCTTGAGATGTGGAGATCTTCGGGGAGTCCTTTTAACACTTTGATATGCCATTATCTCTTCCCAGGTCCGCAATTCGGTATTCCGGCTCAGCTATGGAAGACACACGAGAAATCTCCCAGTTATAATCACCTTAGAAGTAGAGATTAATAGTCGTTGATGACGAAGAGATGCCTATTCAAGATATTAACAATTATTGAGAGCGTTGATAGATCCAGTTTGGAGCCCGGGCAGGTGCTTGAGGATTCAAATACAATTCCGTCACCGCCTTTCGGATGTCATGTAGTTGAAGTCTTCACGAATATGTTCCAGCATAACGAGAGGATGATGTCCGCGAACAGGCCATCAACGCAAAGGCGTTCAAGAGTGAAGTCGCGAGTACGAATGCTGAGTCATCTCATCCCATATAGCCGAGGTCCAAGGAGGCTGATGAAGATGCGGACCCTCAAACGGAGACGTCGACGGCGGCGGACTGCTGGCCCAGGCTAATTACGACCCTGCCATGAGACATGTTAATAATGGAGTCATGAAAGATACGCCTCGTTAACTTGATCAAAAACACCTCCTTTACCACTTACCTGTTGACACCATTATTCTAGCATCCTCGGACACGCCGACATGACCTCCACCACGAACCCAGATGAATTTGCGCAGAATGTTGAGGCTTTCTTCAAGAACATGATCAACCCGGACTATAAGGTAATTTAATAACTCGTTCGCGTCTCCTATTTCCCTGATTATATGTCCTGGACACGGAATATTGATACTCTTCCCATAGGGATGGGACGCTGACATTCACAATGTTCATGCGCGTTTCGAATCCGCGACTCCGGGCCCGCCTCCCCGAGCAACCTTTCTCCTGACAGTAGCGCCCGAGCTCTGCAACGGTCTCGGGAACCTTCACGGCGGATGTGCAACAACCATAATTGACAATCTTTCCTCTACGCTTCTTCTCGGAGGCTCACGCCCGGGGTTCTATTCTCTTGGTGGTGTCAGCCGAAACCTCACCCTCACATACCTGCGTCCTGTTCCGGAGGGAACGGAAATCCGGATTGTCTGTGAGGTAGTCCAGACAGGTCGGAGATTAGCTCTACTCAGGGGAGAAATTAGAAAAGCAGATGATAATACGTTATGTGTGGTTGCAAGTCACGAAAAAGCGAACACGGACGACCCGGAGTCGGCGAAGCTATAAACTGCCGAAAGGATAGCTGAGCTTTCGGGTGTTGGGAATAGAGCGAGAGAACGCCCAATTGTATAGCAGGGGATGCGACAGTACCCTCAGGGCGTACCTCCGAGGAGGGAAATTATTCTGCGATCCTGCGTTAGTAGATAGACAACGGAGGTTTGTTGTTTCCCGGTTAAACTTCGAAATATATATATGTACAGAGGGAGATTCTTACGGATTCCAAATTTCACTTCTTTTATTCTATTGACAGTTGCAAGTTTCTCGCGATCCTCCGGATCTCCCCCGTCACTTTCTCTGGCACAAAGGGGATCCTCTTTTGTACTTTCGCGCGTACCGAAAGCGGCTCATCCTTGGTCCTTTCGGTTTCATATCCATGGAAATAATTTGTCCACATGGACACTACTTTTTCCAAATGTATTCCTGTTCCTGCAACTCCAAGCGTACCTTGGGCTATTGCTAATTCTCAAGCATGAAACGCTCACTTCTTTCTCTCTGTGTTTCCTCCATTCTCTGCATCTCTACAACATCTGTGTCGTTTCTCTTCTTTGTTTTCTTCCTGCCGGTGGCATAGGATGATCGAGATCCTTGCGGTAATCATTCACTCTTGAAATTCTGTCAACCCCAGGCATATAACCGGTCTTCTTTGTCTCTCGTTCTTCGATTCTTTGTTGCAACACCCTCCCCCCTTTCCCTTGCTCCTTCATTGATACCTATTCGATGGCCGCTGCTACTAGGTAGCTACGAACCGCGTGGTATTCGTCGATCTTTGGGCTTGCCACACTTGTCTTAAAGCCGAACAGCTTCTCTCTTCCTCTACATTCTCCCTCGCATCTACGTATTATCTTTCGCTCGGGGTAGCCGAAATTTGCACGAGCGTCATTCACTCTTCTGCCCACATGACCTGGATATAAAAGCTCTCCCTTGAATTTCTTCTCTTCATCTTCATTACACTCTACTAACGAGCAACTCTAACTTCTTTCTCGTATCTACGTCCGCCTAGGACAATTGGCTTAAGATAGTCGGATTCTGTGAGGGTGCCATTCACCTTTTGAGGGCTCTGGTCGCTTGAACATAAAGCTCTCTTTCGAGTCTCTTCTCTTCATCTCTCTTACATTATACTTCTCTGCGACTGTATATTCTCCCTTTTATTCGCGTCTATCTTTTAGTCGAAGTTTGTCTAGGTCTCATTCACCTTTCCACTCTTTTCGCTTATATATAACCCCCCCCTTCTGAATCTCCTTCTCTTCATCCTTCTGAGGGACATGCTATCGCTGGTTCTACGCAACACTCGTAAGGTCAGCATGGGCAGCGCTCCCAAGAGATATCAGCCTGAGTAAGATCCTGTGAAGAAACATCGATGAGGCAGCGAATGAAATCGTCTTCTGCGACCTCTTCAATAGACTTTTTGATTAGGGAACACACGTCAACGCTAGTTCGCCTTGGATGAGATTGCTATTAGTAGCACTGAAGAAGGCCCTCCACGAAAAGACAGCGACATCAGTTGCCTAGATCCTTTTGAGGCCTTCTACCCTGGCCATAAATATTGGGAGCCGAGCTCATGATCTGGAAGAAAGGAAACGGACCCCGGTCGAGTAGAAGGAATCTAACCCCTGTGAAGACGTCTCTTGGAATTGGGAAGGTAGTGCCCCCTGCATTAGTGATTAAGAAACATCTCGCGCCACTACTAACAAGTCCGAGCCAACACAACACCAGAACTTCATCCTAACCACCTGACAACTAATTCCCTTGAGCTTACCACTCCAAAGCTTGCAACTAGTGGTCTGCCTCATTCCCTTGCGCCGCTATCTCCTCCACGGTCTTTCCAAAGCAGAACGGGTACAACCCGCTCCAGAACTCGTAACGACCCGGATCCTTGTTTCGGGTGGATAAAAGCAATTCAGCGAACTCATATTCCGTGTCGTGAGCTGCAGCGTTTCGCTCTGCAATCCGCTGGTTGAAGTTAGCTAATCGGGTACTATAATGTCCAATAATCTTCAAAGTAGGGCACACCTTGGGAAGACGGCGTAACTCATCGTGGTATTTAAGATGAATACCATGACAGCCTTCGAAGTCATCTCGACCGATCAACTCTGATGCCATTGTATAGCGTCGGTAACCGTCTGAGGGACTTGGGAACCTCTGGCTCTTCCGGGAATAAATCTCGTCCACCATCTTCATCAGCAAATTCGCACTGTAGAGTTTGAATTGTGACTGTTGGGATACAGCCAAATTTCTCCGCACGTCGCCCAGCTCTTCCTTCAGCTCTTGGATTTCTGCCAAGGCGGCTTCTACCCTATCCAGTAGCTTCTGCTCCGACTCCTTTGTAGAATGAAATAGATTAGCGCACTTGTAGAACTCAAGTTAGTCCGGGGCGGGGTGGGTTAGTCGTACATCAATTTTCCCAAGTTTCGAGAGAAATTTCTCCAGAGTGCTTTCGAAATTGGTGCCGACGTGGACTTTCTGTCGATCTTCTGGGAGCAAAGTTTCATTGCGCTTGCAGTATTCTGCCATGGACTGGTCGGAATCTTTGGGCTTGGGGTCGAGGAAGAGTTTATCCATATCTGGGGATAATCGGAGGAGGGTATCTCTTCCGTGGAGAGATTTTTGAAGGGAAGGATGCTTTAAGAACGCGTCTGGCCGGAGAAGCAGGAGACCAGAATCCTTAGGTAGCTTCTTCACTTCCCAGATGAGATTAGCCATGTCGCAGGTTATCTGGTTACTCAGATGGATGGTGAAATCTGATGAAGAATGGGAGTGTGTTCTTACCAATTCTGACAGGGCAGTGACTTATATAGCTTGAAGTCACACTTAGCTTAGGAGGAGAAAGCAGCGCTGGTGGAACGAAAGGAGCTGTAAGGCTAGACACTGAGTCTTTGGAAAGCAAACAAGTCAAGGAGTTGTGCATGACTGGGATTGAGACATTTATTATGGTTGAAGCAGCACAGTGAATGACACAAACCAATGTAAGAAATGGAATTACGCAAAGAAACAAAGGGGGACTCCTGTGGCTGCATAAGGAAAAGCTCACTCCCATTCACCAGCGTTGTCATGGCATGCTGTTTGCAAGCGGATATAAATCTCACTCATCTTCAATGAATGCTCGTAGAATAGACTCAAGGCCCTCATTCCGGCATGCCAGGAGCATGGCATCAGAGACATTGACGGCAGACCTTCCAGCATGCCTATTCCACAAAGGTGATCAGCATTGCATCTTGATCAAAAGCTATGAAAGAACTTTAGGATAACTAAAAGAGGAGGCATACTTTGCAAAGTACTCTGAGTCCTGCCTAGAAGTTTCTTTGTCAAGAACAAAGAAGTCAGCAAGCATGCCAACTGCAGCTCTATAGAACGAAGCTCAAACCATCTCCGTCAAAGCACCAATGAACTAGGAGTGGCATTGATTCCAAGTTAATTGTTTCCTCGTCGACGTTCTTGCCGATAGGCGGGGCAGATTTCAGGCGCTGTTTGAAAAGTCAGTCAAGAGATATGAGAAGTTCAACACAGAGAGTAGTAACAAGAAAAGGAAGAGACCGGTGAAGGTATTATTCTGGTATTTAGGCTACCTATCCGCACTAAGCGGTTGCTGCAGTTGCTGCTAATGCTACAAAAGGGTGTAATTATGAGAAAGCCTAAATGCTCCATATCCACCGCAAAAGATGCCTACCAGTATATGTATGGTGATGTGAACTACGCCGAAGCTTGGGTTGGGAAACCGGCGCCACGCGTGAAGTTCCTGTTGGGATCAAGACGACTGTCCAAATCCTCATAGCGAAGTAAAAACTCACGCTGGAAAAGACGATATAGCTTGTTAGCGAGTATTCATTCGAGGATATGCGGATATGGAGAATGCAAAGGGTTGAAAGCGGGTCGGAAAAGGGGATGAGATGGACGGTTGACTTACCCTGACCTTCTTCCAGCTGCCAGCATCCCACCATAGATACACGCCGCGCTCACTCACGCCTCTCTCCACATCCACGGGACCAGGGTATGTTTCATCCCTCGTTAACCAACAGCGCTCGATCTTATGATATCGCCATTTCCGACCCATCAACTCCTCCGCTACCAGTTCCTGCATCACGTCGCGAGGCATTGTGTAGAATATGTAGAAGAGAGTTTCGTCGCTGAAACTGGGGATACGGGCCTGGAGTGGATGGACGTTGGCAACATTGTAGCAGGGGGGAAGGCTGAAGTCAGGTTCGAGGGGTACTGAGTTCATGGAAGAGACAAAAGGGGATGCGAAGGTGGGATGGAGGGGTCTGAGATATTGCGCAGTTAGCAAAGGCTTAAAGTAGTTTGAGGCGAGAGATGTTCTTACTCGGGAGAGTTTAGATCTAGACCTAAGGTCATCAGATCTTGCCCGACGGCAAGACTGGCGACATCTGGACTCTCGCTATGAATCATTCTTAATAGCCCTGCCAGACCAAAACGGTCGAGATCACTCATTTGCGATAGAGGCGGTTGCTCAGCGCTTTGCGTGGTCGCCGTCTGTTCGGGCTCTGAAGGAAATGCTCCACCTTGTTGTTGACGTGATTGCATCTGTGGCAACTGGGTTTGACCTTTTTGCTGGTCGGCGTAGGCTTCGGGGAGGATGCCTCGTTGGCTTCCGACCATAGACGCCTGCCCGGAGAGATCCTGGAATAATGTTAGTGAGATCAACCTGGAACTGTTCCAGGGTCGACTTACTTCTTTATCTTGACCTAACATGCCATTTTGCCCATGGCTGATAGGCGAACGAGACGCTGAAATACCTGAAGATATTAGCGTAGTCAACAAACATTTGTATTATGTGTTACTGCTCACCTCCTGACCCTCCAGCAGCTGGCGACACGATCCTGCCACCCTCCGGTTGTCCATTCATGGAGTTTCCAAGTAAGCTTCGGCCTTGTGCCGACTGGTTCTGGCTCAAGCCCGAGAAACCCATAGTACCACCATAGCTCCCGAAACCCGTGTTCTGCAGTAGGCCCTCCCTTCTTTCCTGGTTGAGCTCTGCCGTAGCATTGCGTCCTAGAGGTGGGAATTCGTCAATACTGCCGGTCTGTGGCTGGCTGCTGCTGGCAAGCTGACCGCTAATCCCTTGGCCTCCGCTCCGGAAGTCATCCAGCTGGTTTGCAAATTGAGAACCGGAAGGAAATAGGTCATCGTGTGTAGGCTGAGTTTGAGGTTGCGATTGATGGGGTTGGGTTTGCGAGGCTCGAGAAGGTGCTTGAGAGGTGACTGGTTGCTGAGGTTGCTGCCTCTGTATGGGGTTCGGTTGTGCTGCGCGTTGACTTGAGTTGACCCAGGCAGCTCCCGGGTTCTGAGACTGGGGCTGCTGCGGAGCTCCCGACAGCGATGGGAATTCACTTTCAGAAGAGAGATCTATCGTTAGCTGCCTTCCTGTAGCTTTTCGCGGTTCCCTGCGGTAATACCGCCCGCCTCTAGGCATGGTGTCGAGCAATAACCAAGTGATGTTTGTCGAAGGTGGTTGTTTGGTGGTGGGGTGTTGAAAGAAAGAATAAAACTCACGATAAATCTAGAGGGGTTGCTGATTGAGATCCACCTATACTCTGCGCGAAGCTTCCCATTGACCCAACGTTCCTCTGCTGGCTACTTTGCAAGCCTGGAGCACCACCTATAGGTAGGTTGAAACCCCAGTTCGCACCGGAACCTGAGAACCCAGGTACAAATTAACACCTGCTAATTGTATCTATCTTATATTCGGTTTACGGAAGGAAAACACACCGAGTTTACCATTTGGCAGACGTGAGGGAGGTATGGAGGCATTGCGAGCTTGGGACTGTTGCTGCTGTTGCTGCTGCTGTTGTTGTTGTTGTTGCTGCTGGGAGGGGAAACCAGACATGCCACCGCCGCGTAACGCCTGTGGGCCCGGACCTGTGCCATCGTTGGAAGAGTCAGTGATTTTCTTTGGACTTGGTTCTGCTGATGGTGTCGCGACGACTTCTGCCCATGTCATCATGCAAGTGTTGTCGCATAGCTCTCGCGAGTTTGGAACGAGCTCGGACAGAGTGGGCATTGTGCCAAGTTGCGGTGGACATGGTCAATTATAACACGGTTGTCGCGAGACTCTCGTGAGATAATCGCGTCGCCTTTCCGCGTGAAAGAAGCTGTGACAGCGGGGTTGCGCAGGAGTGACGGAAAGCATGCAAGCTAAGGAATGAACGAACCTTGTCTATTCATATTGCGGTGTCTCTCTAACGAGAACGATCGGGTGGAAGAAAGGAGGTTCAAGATAGAAGGAACATATGGAGGAAAGAGAAATTGTTCGAAGAGGAGAGAGAAGTTGCCTGTGCGAACACTTCAGAGAGGAAAGGAAAGATAATGGATGGGTGTTTCTCTTTCGGAGAAGTTGGTGGAGATTCCATTAAGCGCTGAACAGGCGCGCGCTTGCTGTGTCTCCAAGATGCACGGACCATGTCTTCCAGGTCACGAGACAAAGCTTTCAGCCTTATGACTGAGGAAGGGAAGGAACATTGCTGTGCTACTCTCTACACTACGAGGTGATGGGTTGGAAGAGGATGCAGATATCAAATGGGCTATGATCCGGTTGGAAAGGGGATGTGGTCTTTCGCCCTGATCTATGAGCTTGGATAGGCTGACGAGTATCCGATGTTGAGAGGCATTATCCTCTGGGCGATTGAGCTGGATATTCCCCGGAAATATTTGATGGAATATCTCTGGAAGGGCGGGAGGATTGCGCATCCTTCCACCGACTTAGATCGGTGGGTAGAGGGAGAGATCGAAGCAGAGCACTGCTGCGCGGTGACCGAAGGGGGAGGGTGACATCGGCCGATACGTCTCATGTGGGTCGAGTTTGTTTCCCTCAGGTCCTTCGCTTTGACAGCTCCCAATGGGCAACAGGAAGATGCGGGATTGTGGGAAATTTTTTATATTATTCGAAGTCATCCCTGTTGGACTCGTACTGGGATGAAAGGGAGGAAATACATTAGTCACTCGACATACGTATGAACGGAAACATTTGATAGTGTGTTTCTACGATTTCTAAAAGTCTCTGTGGTTTCCGCCCTCGATTAGCTGTTAGAATTAACAAGCTCAAGAAGCTCATCGGCGAGAGACTCAAGAGACTCAATCTGAGAGGGAAATCCGTGGTGGTTCTTCTCCGCTTGTGGCTTCAGCCTCCAGGAACACGATGATATTATCACGTGATCTCGCTTCCCGCTAGCGCCATTTGGCGAAAGAGAAAATGGTCACCGAAAGTTTTTCTCTTCCTCAATTTCTTTTCTTATAAGAATCCTCCATCTCCCCCCCGTCTCCCACTTCCAAATGTCTCGACAATCAGTTTCCAAAGTTCTTCACCAATATGGGGCTTCCTCGCGGGTCGAATTGCCTCCTCCTTTCCTTGCTCCAGCTTTACACTTCCCGTTAATATCCTCCTCAATACAAACCTCAAGATTTTCCACCACCCATGCCGTCGCTGCTCGTGAGAAGAGCAAGCTACGAGGCGTGTCGGCTATCCACAGGACAGGCCCTCGACGACCTCTCCTAGTCTCCAAGCATCCTCTCCCGCGCCCTGTTGAAAACCCAGAGAAGCGTGAGACCACCCCGAACCATGGCCTATGGGGGTTCTTCGGTGACGACAAATCTGCATTGATTCCCCCAGCTGACGAGCATTCTCATGGTATGTTGCTGCACCCTACCTTATGATACAACATCTTAGGCAGTTGGCTAATTTGATGCTGCGTAGGCCGCTCATGGACTATCGAGGAGCTCCGGCAGAAGTCCTGGGATGACCTCTACTCGCTCTGGTGGGTGTGCGTCAAGGAAAGGAACCGAATAGCAACATCCAACTCGGAAAGAGAACGTCTGCAAGCTGGTTACGGAGAATACGAAGCTAATCACCGGGACGAGACGGTAAGAATCATCCTTTCATTGCTACCTACCTGCTTCCACATTATGTCTATGATGAAAAATTTTCACTCGCCGATATGACTGCTCTTGGGACCGCTTAAGCCCACTAGCAATGATATTGCTTTACTGAACTTATCTGAGCCATACTTCCGTCAACACCTAAGTCAATTGTTTATTCATTTTGAGATGGCATTGGAAAATAGCTGACGTTCATCTCAACTTGTAGGTCAGAGTCACCCAGAAGGCGATCAAGCACGTTCTTCGCGAAAGATATTACGCTTGGACAGAGGCGAGAGAACTTTACAACCAAGGATATCGTCCTGATGCCGAAGAGATTCAGGAGGAAGAGAAGTTCACCTAGGCGGCCCCCGTCGTACGTCCTCGATATGGTTTGCTGGCCATGCGCCTCGATGAGGAGCTCTGTGGCACCCATGCATCACCATGATGGATTGATACCCCATCTGTATAATAGTTAGCCTGAAGTGCAGCAGGAAGGTCCTGATGCTGTACGATATACAATTACACACAATACCCTTGCTGTCACTTCGTGTATTTTTCCATTGCTGTTAACCATTGCCCATCCCATATAAATCATTAAACAAAATTTCGATTAAGGAGCTCTCTCCTCCCTATATAAAGAAAGATAAAAAGGAACTGACACGACTATCCATACATAATCCGACCTGGGTATCTCACATCATACAAATAAAAACAAGTACTCCGACTCCGACACCCCACTTAGTTCCCTACTCTTTCTCCACCGCCGCCTTCAATATCTCAGCAAGAGCCTGATCCACCTTCTCATCCGCATCCGTCTCCATCGCATCCTTATTCTCTTCCCCCTTCTCCTCTCCCTTCTCCTCTCCCTTCTCCTCCTCCTTCCTCTCCCCCTTCTCTTTATTCCTCGCCATCCTCTCCCTCGCCATCTCCGCCCTCGACTTTCTCGGCGGCGGAGGTTCCTCCAACCCCAGGTCCTGCTTCACGCACTTCAATGTCCTCCACGCCTGCTTAAATGTAACTTTATTCCCCTCCTGCATCTCCAGTTTCCTAATATCCGCAGGCCTCAGGTTCGGGTTCACGTTGAACGCGGCGAGATGCTTTTCGGATAGATACTTGACGGACGATGTAGCTGGCCACTTTTCATGAGTCGCAGGATTGCAGGTATGTGGCCTATACGTTGAGACTGCGGCATTCTGCCCTCTATTTCGCCAGGATATGCGAACGTAGAATGTGCACGCGTCGCCTCCACGACACGTTGCAATGAAGCGCGTTGCTTCGCATTTCTTGACGCGATAGGAGAGTTTATGATGGATCATGTGCCGGAGGAGAGCTTGCTGCGCTTCCTTGAGGGTCGGGAACGTGTCTCCCACGTTAAACGGGAAGGGATCGGGGATAACGGGTGGAGGGGAAGGTGGTGCGGGAGGAGGTGGAGGTTCCTGGGGTTGTTGCGCCTGGGCCAGGACCTGCGCAGCGGCACATGTATGTCGTCTATACGTTGAGACAGCAGCCATTTGATCCCTTACGCGCCAATAGAGGCGGAGATAAAAATCGCATTGGTCGTCGCTGCGGCATACTGCGATGTAGCGGGATGCTTCTGCTTTTTTGACTTTATACGGGATTCCTTCCTTTTCCATGTGGCGCTGGAGTTTCTGTCGGGCCTCTTTCATGGTCGGGAACGAGTCCCCTACTGCGAGGGAGTCGTCGGACATCTTTTCGGCAGTAGCTATGGAGAGTTACTCGGATAGAGAGCTACCTGCATGGGATAGAAAACGCGGAATTAGTCCAGAAGCTCTACCATTGGGAGGAATTCAAACAGGAGTAGCAGCAATGGGCCATGTTAAAAACCGCACAGCTCCCATAAGAGATTTTTACTTATCGCATCAATATAATCACCTTTTTGCAGGAGTCCACGACCTCGAGGGCTTGGGTTGTTGAAGGGGACATTAGAGGAAAGGGTTACCTGTCCCCAAAGGTTGAAGGGCATAAGAGGTAGTCATGTGACATCAACTGGCCCTATTTCGTTCTGATTCGCTGGCTCAACCACATCCCATGTTCAACACGCATAACGCACTTCCTCCACTCATTTTTGCAAGATTCAAGCCGCCCAGCAGCCTTGCAGATGGGTGGAGGCGACACTGGCACTAGGGTGATCTTCTTGTTGCTCTCTACGAATAAGGCGCAATGGAATCTCCAACAATTCTCGTTGATTTCTCGAACGGTTAAGAAGATGTTTCATGCGGTATCGAGGTCCTTTTCTGGGCCGAGAATATCACGATAATGGAACGTGTTTTTGGCAGGAATATGTTAAAACGAGGTCTTATTGCTTGGTCGATGATAAAATTGAGGCGCCTGCTTTCATTCCAATTCGTTAAACTCCTATCTCCCGACAATCACGGGGTGTATTTTGGCCACGCCGACAAATAATTCAACAACGGTCCAACCACGCATTTATATACTGCCTCTCTGAACCTCCTGTCCTCAAAGCTTGGCCGCGGGCCAAAGGAGCAATCCAAGCACCTTCTCACCACGTCCGCGATGTCCGCCCCACATTCATCAAGCACCTTCCGTGCCCACTTCCGTGCTGTACTAATATCTGTTTGATCATTGGGACGATTATCAGCACTGAGGTACTGATGCCGAAAACTGCAGGTCTCGATGCTATGACCAAAAATGAGCTCGAGAATGATCACCCCAATGGCGAAGAGAGAGGTACGTATATCTTCCTCCGTGAAAGTCGAAACGGGCTTCTCGATGAGGCTACTCGTCTGGGTTTGTGGATTTGTGGATCTCGAAGGCAGCGCCCGTGAGACGAAAGGGTAGGAACTGTAGATGTTTTCTGAGTCTGCGAGGAAGGAGAAGTCTTGCTTGGACCAGTTCACTGGCACCCATGGTGACATTTGAATCTGGAACAGTGCAGATGCGATATGGGCTGCCATTTCGAAACGACGACGCCGAGTAAGGTTGATGTTGTCTTGTCGGTATGCGTCCAGGAGTTCGGGTAAGGGGATTAATCTTGCTGCATCCGGCGCTCTCGCCATTGAGGCATCGAAGGAGTCAGCCACTTCTAGCTCGAACCTGTTGTTGAATCTATCGGATATAGTTCCAACCTCAGCCTGGCGTCCTCTATTCCGTAGGGGGGTACAAAGGTCAGGGGCACATTGGGAAGAAACATTATTGTTCCCCTCTGTGACAGTGGTGGCAGTAGTGGCACTGTGGGTTTCGACTCCTCGGCTGATGGTAATCGTAGGTGTTGGCGATTCAAAACGGACTTGCTTCGCGTGTTTGGAACAAACGCCGGAATCGCTCTTGATAGGCAGCATCTCTTCTGATGCTTTCGACAAAATTCCGTTGATGCCCGCCCCCTTCTGTTCATTTATATTATCACACAAATGCTCGCCTGGTACAGGTGGCTTTTTAGGTTGCTGTAGGTCGCTGGCTTGCGTTATTGCCGTTAGATATGCAGTTCGGTCATTCTTTTTGCCTGGCTTCACATTAACCTCTCGCGAAAACTTCGTTGGAAACCCTGTTGACCGCGACTCTTCCTCATTTATCTCTAGAGCAAACATCAAGGTCACCTCAGCAAGAACTTCGTTCGGTTCGGCACGCAGGAGGATGTGGACTTCGTGAGACCGGCAGCAGCTACTAGTGCATTTCCAGTGCTGTCCCAGAGCATTATACAACCCGCAAGCATGTTGGTGGAATCTTTCGTAAAAGACGACTGGGCGGGACAACGCCCTTGCCTCACCGATTGGCATAATTTGATCACTGCAACCGAGGATGCTCTCTAGTTCTCGATTGTGAATTTCAAGTTTTTTGACCTTCACGTTCTTGCGTTTTGAGAAGCTTATCCGAATACGCTTTAGGTGAAATTCCAACGGCGGCCGGTCTCCCGATTTAGCCCAGTGTATCTTGGAGAAGATGTCAGCACATTACCAAACGGCTAGGAGACTGGAGTAAGTACATGGGTTTGGTTGATATCCAGAAGCTTTTTCAAACTGATCACCAGCTCGTTCATTCTTCCGACAACCCGAAAAAACCTGTCGTATTGTTTACCCAGGCGCCGTTTCAATGATTTGGCTAGGTCTTCATCATTCCAACGAGGGTCGTCTGCATTGTGTATTAACGCATCGAGGGTTTCGTTATCCGCAACAACCGGATCTAACAGTCGAGTCATAGTTGTTCGATATCTCATCATTTGATGGTCAAGGCCATCCTCAAAGGCTATGAAATGCGCCCGGAAGTTCCAAAAGTCTTCTAGCGGCTCAAAGCCATCTCGATAATAGCTGAGGCAATTTACAATAATGGGAAAGGCCCCCAAAACCAGGCCAGCGACTTCAACCCCTGACATTATCCGGGTGCGAATCTCGCTGGGTTGAACCGTAACATAAGAAAGGATATAACAAAGGTTTAGGTCTCGAAGAAAGATATATTCGGGCCTTTCTAACAAGCCTCATGCTGCAGGCGTCTAAACCGGGAATCTGATTGGAAACGTAGTCTCTTAATAATAAGACCCCGCAATCGGTTGTTTTTGCAACACGCTGCATGAGCCATATCTCACAGGGTCGGATTCGCCTTGCGTAGGGGATGTTATTTCGGCATCATGCAAATTCTCCTGAACTGTGGGAACGTTTGATTTTGCAGTGGATGCATAAAGGATATTCTCTTTCATCAAAGATATTTTTAGTTTATGAAGTTTTGACAGCAAGCAGTCTTAGTGTGGTGTCCGTGTTTCAACCTTCCCGGGGTTGATGGAGACCGTTGGTCGAAAGAGACGATGGATGGTCAAGAGCCGCCCTTGCTTGCAACGACCGCTGTCGATTGCCAGAAAGGCATTGCCAATTTACTGGTAGCGGTAGAGGCCGATGATTGTTGTGTCAAGGATGTCCTTCGTCCTAGAGATGTTCTGCAGATGCAGGAGCGATACGATCAATGGGCTGGAAATCTTGGTGCTCTCCAGAATTTTAAGTCTGAATCTTCACTCGTTCATCGCCTTCGACATGCCCCGTTGGTTGGCGAATCTATTCTTAGGACTCTTACCGACCTCCTTGCCTCGGGCCAAGCTGGTGAGAAACTTCTCCTAATTATATCCCTTGTTCATGGGCTTACGCTCTCTGTAGCTACCGACATCGCCGCCGGTAGACGCCCGAATAGGGTTTCTGGTCCCCTGGCCATCGATGCAGATACGGACACTTCCGAATTTGAAATTTCTAGCGAGTCTGATGTGTCGTCAGACCAGAGCTTGGGCAATGAAAATGATATTCTTGCCCCAACCTCAGAGATCCGTGAGCTGGTCTCGGCCATAAACATCGGGCTTGACAGCCTATTCAAGGCTTCTATGTTTATCCGGAACCATGCTCCTACAGACAAGCGCCGACGGGCGACGAAAACCAAACCGTTTGATAATACTGCTGATGTGATGTATGTCAAGGATAGATATCCGTTGATAGCACAGAACAATGGGGCACTAGCGGTTCGCCTCGGCGAGGCCAACGCAAGGCGTCGACAGTACTTCAAGTACCGCAGGCAGCACGAACAGCGCTTGTCGCAACCAAAAGAATACACAGGGCACTTAGTTAAAAGGCCTGGGGGACAACCGGAGGTCACCGCTGGAAATGTTGAGAACACTGGAAATGCTGGAGATTCCGGAAATCCTGGAGACGCTGGGCCCACAAAGTCGACTTTGACAGGGGAGACTAGGTCGACCCAATTCGCTGAGACAGAAGCTACAGAATTTATAGCCGATGAAGCTGCACAGGCTAAAATGTTTGGGATAGGCGATGTGCCTCCTGCCAAATCGGTGGTGTCTTTTGCCACGTCCATTGCAGAAAGTTCAGACGATGAACTGCCATTCCCTCCCGTACCGACTGAAGGCAGTGGTGGATCCCCATTCATATGCCCCTATTGCCTAACAATCCAGCAGTTGAAACGCCAGGGGATGGAACAGCAGTGGAGGTACGAGAAACGTTTCTCCTTCTTGAAAACTTACTAACTTGCTCTAGAAAGCATGTCGTCCAAGACCTAGAGCCATACATCTGTACATTCCCTTCTTGTGGTGGTTTGGGTAGTTTTCATTCGCAACGTGCTTGGTTCGAGCATGAGCTCGAAGTACATCGGAGCCAATGGGTTTGTCCGAGGTGCCCTGATACTTTTGAGTCTCCAGAATATCTCGAAGCACATATTGACCTGCGTCACGGCGGCATTTACTCCCATAATCAGCTCCCCATGATCACCGACCAATCGAAACGACCCGTCTCCTCCATTGAACCAGGGGAATGCCCGTTCTGTGATGACCCATGGGCTGGGGGAGATCCTACAAAAACCAGTGACGAAGTACTTGTCGTCAGTACTGAACAGTTCCGCAAACATCTGGGCCACCATATGCAGCAGGTGGCCCTTTTCTCTCTTCCGCGGCTACAAAGTAGCCAAGATCGCTCCCTGGGTTCCGTTGATGTTGGCGCTTCAGATAGAGATGACGCATCGGAAGTAGAAATGGGCGACGAGGGTTGTCGTTTGCGGACGATAATAGTCCGCAAGCGAGCCATTTTCAGGGCACTCTCATTTTTCCTTACGCAATATCTGGTTGGTGAAAATATACTATAATCCAAGAGCCCATTCGCTAACGATAGATACCTAGCCAAAAACCCCCGTTGAATACTACAGACATTTTAACAACTTCACGGAGAGGAATCTAAAACAGTTCGGATTTAAAACGCAAGAGAAACATCGTTTAGCCTATCGAGCAGCCGATCTTGCCAGGGATTTTAAAGCCGAGTTTAACCTAAGAGAAGAAGAGTTTCCAGTACTTGCAAAGCTATCCTTTTTTGATATTTTCATCCTATGTGGTAAGAGAGATATCAGACGTTACCTCACAGCCCGTAACCTGAAGCTTAGAAAATTGCTGATGTATGGATGTAGATAACAGCGGTCCCATGAATCGCAATAATCGTATCCAAATACAGAGTCAAACCCTTCGAAGCATTGTTAAATGGGCACGTCGAGTAAATCCCGATGGGATATTTCTGAGATTTTTCAACGGGGACCAAGACACGAATGCACTCTTCGATAATGTGATTGATCCGAGCAAAATCGATGACTTAGTTGGTCGTGTAACTTTCGAAGGGGAGACGTTGATAGCGTCAGGTCTTCTAAACAAAGTGAAGAACCCGTTTGTGCAGAGGGCGATTGAGTCTAAGAGGACAGGAGCGGAGTTGAAGCCTCGGTTCGTTTTCATTATTACAAGCAGCGAGGTAAGTAGTGCTTCCGGCTTCTCTTCTCATATTTTCATAAATAGGGGTATTGCCGTCCTAACTGTTGGTTAATTATAGCCCGACGGAGCAAACCTGTCAACGGCCTTGCTGGACCTGGATTTCGTGATTGCTACCTATGAATACGGGTTCATGGCGGTCGTTCAAATGATCTCCCGGATTTCCAAAGTCAGCGACGATAAGCTGGAAGTATATCTAGGGCTTCTTCCTAAATGGCAGGGTGACTCGTTCCCCCATAACGAATCGAGTCTAGAAGGGGCCATGGAAGACCATATCGAGAAAGAAGGTGAAGCGGCATTTGAGAGATATGTAAGATACAACTTGTGCTCACCTATATTAGAACCTTCCACTGGTCCCGAGAAATCAACTAACCATGGTGGCTTTGATTATAGTTGATGCGGCTTTTTATAAATGCTTTGAAGATTAACGGTGGCTTTGGATACCCAGCCCGAGACGAAGACAGGGGATTTGGGGAGTAAAAGATCACTACCTCTCGTCCTTTGTTTCCTTCTCTGGGAAAGTGGGAGTGTAGGCAAACCGGTTGGCTGTATGGAAATTTTTTTCAATATCGTTTTGGCCAACCCTTTCCGCATTACAAAGGCCATGTTTCAGCAAAAATTCGTACCTCTTCCAACTTGCATGGTAGGGAGTTTCCTTAGAAGTGTTATCTTCATGTGTATGGCTTTAGTTCTTACGCGCATTGAGTTGCACTTCTCGGTCGCGGTTGTTCACAATGTAGAACTGGAATGCGGGTTCTCTTCAGGCTGTGGTTATAAGGTTTAAGGTGGAAGAAGAGCCTGACGCTGCGACTAAGAGCCCTGTTCCCTCTGGCACTTGGAGTGGCAGTTACTGGGGAGTCTATGGCTACACTGACCTTCGCTGGTTCATTTCATGCTAATTAGCACTCCAGTCTCGCCTAGAAGAGAATGACGCTAGGCCTGGATAGTTGAAGTATATTTGCACACCTTAAACCCGTCGGTCAAAGGGATTGTGAAAAGTCGATAGGATACCTAGGACTATTAGTTTGTTGAACCGGTGCTCGTTGTTATCATCTTCACCTGTAAGCCTTTTAGGGATACGGTGTTCTGGAGTTGGGGCGTTGATTGTTGCGATGTGATGGATTCGGTGATCGACTTGGTCCAAGTGGTTGCTGCGGGGAGAAGAGCGAACCATCAAAGTCGATCATCAAGCCATCATGCACAGCAAAGTCACCGACGGACAACTCAAAACCTCCTGAACTTCCTTCTCTTCCCACAACTTGACCTTTTCATCTCTATTCTTCCTTCGAGTAATTATTCTCCCTCTCTTCATAGTCGTTTCTTTCTTCTCTACTGAATACCTATAAACCATGGATGACATTGCTCCAGAGTATGATGTCGTTGTGCTCGGCACTGGTAAGCCCATGACTACCCCACCTCCTGAGCTGGCACCCTGAACACTCTCCGAACAATCTTCACACCGCTAACAACAACCATTGCAGGCTTGACTGAATGTGTGCTCTCTGGGTAAGCATATATCTGGTGTCAATATTATCTTTTCGAGGTTCTTATTCTATAACTAGTGTCCTGAGTGTCGGTGGCCAGAAGGTTCTCCACATTGACCGCAACGACCACTATGGCGGGTAAGTCGAAGTTTTCCAGTCCTTTCACCCGGCATTGCTAACTCTTCCAAAGTGAAGCTGCTTCAGTTAATATCGAAACGGTCCGTCTTGGGAGAATCCTTTGCTAAACAGGCAACTAATATCCATCTAGTTGTTCCGAAAATATGGCAATGTCCCTGCGGGGGAAGAGCCTTGGAAGAAGTACGGGCGGCCAAACGACTGGAATGTTGACCTGGTGCCGAAGTTTTTAATGTCGACTGGAGACTTGACAAATATCCTCGTTTCCACCAACGTGACTCGGTACCTCGACTTCAAGCAAATTGCTGGAAGCTATGTGCAGATGGGGGATAAAAAGAAAGTGACTGTCGCCAAGGTGCCCACTGAAGAAGAGGCTTGGAACTCTGGAGCACTTAGCACGCTCCAGAAGGCGGCAGCGGCAAATTTTTTTAGATTTGTTTCCAAGTTCGATGAAAATGATCCGGGCACACACGCAGGTCTGCTCTTTCGTCATGTATTGGCGTAGTAGATCAATGCTGACCTTGATTTAGGCATTAAAATCGATACTGCAACAATGGCCACCATCTATAAAGACTATTGGTTGGGGGAAACTGCTCAGGACCTAATAGGACACGCAATGGCTCTGTACCAGACAGACGATTACCTGAACACGCCTGGTAAACTCGTGGAAACCATCTCCCGCATCCGTTTGTACGGCGCTTCAATGAAGACATACGGCAAGTCACCTTATATATACCCGCTTTATGGTCTGGGCGAACTTCCCCAGGGCTTCGCCCGTCTGTCCGCTATCTACGGCGGAACTTACATGCTCAACACCGACATTGATGAAATCCAGTACGATGGGGATAAGGTTTCCGGAATATCTGCAACCATGAAGAACTTTGGCGAGGATGGTAGCGGGGGGAAGTTTTCAACAAAGACCAAGAAGATCATAGCAGACCCGACCTACTTTCCCGGTAAGACCCGCGTCGTCGGGCACCTTCTTAAGGCAATTTGCATTTTGAAACACCCGATCGACAAGACGGATGGGAGGGACTCCATACAGCTTATCATCCCTCAAAAGCAAGTTGGACGGAAACATGGTATGTCTATAATTCATATACTTGCTATCTCGGATGACAAGAATCACTAACGACTTTCGGTAGATGTTTACGTTGCAATGGTTTCTTCCGCTCACAATGTTTGCCCGAAGGGGTACTACGTTGCGACTGTCTCCACCATTGCCGAGAATGAGGCAAATCACCATCTTGAGCTCCAGCCCGGTCTTGATAGACTTGGGACAACCGAGGAGATCTTCATGGCTCCCCCAATCCCTATCCTGGAGCCCACCGAGGACGGCACAAATGACAACATCTATCTCTCGAAGAGCTACGACGCGTCGACTCATTTTGAGAGCACAACTGGTGAGTCTTCTCATTATCGCACTCCCAGCCTCAAGTACCTCACTAACTGCAATGTAGATGACATTCGGGATATTTACCGGAGAGCCGTAGGCGAGGAACTAGTCGTTGAAGGACTGAGAGAGACCACCAACCTTGTCAGCGGGGAGGAGGAATAAACAGGCCCTATAGTTCAGATAA
Source organism: Arachnomyces sp. PD_36 (assembly GCA_032988195.1). Classification (NCBI taxonomy): domain Eukaryota; kingdom Fungi; phylum Ascomycota; class Eurotiomycetes; order Onygenales; family Arachnomycetaceae; genus Arachnomyces; species Arachnomyces sp. PD_36. Next base: position 537,487 of record JANTQE010000017.1, on the reverse strand, counting down.
ATTTCTTTTCGTCATCTTATTGAAATTGAAACCGCCTTTGCTTCAGCAGTTCCCGTAGGCCCATTATATGAACCTGGATATAACGAATGATAAATCATAATTAAAACACTAGTTCCACCTTTTTACCTTGCGTGAGCCCTTGCGTGAGCTCCCGGCTAGGTACCTATGCTCTGGATCTATATTTTGGTTCACCCAGAGGCTTCGTGTAAATCTTGGCGTGCATCATTATTCCAACGCAAAGCAAACCCATATATATCACGTGATCACCCCAAAGAAGGCAAATGTAAACACCAAAACATGGCGCGTTGGGAACCACAAACAAAAGTACCAGCGACCCCCCTCAAAGTGCGCAAAACTATCACTCCGCTTGACAACCAGTGGACGGATTCTCTATATTGATGATAATTTCCAACCGATCCGACCGACTTATTTAGTTGCAACAGAAACTGGTCTCCGCGGCGCGGTTTAAGCAACCATGAGGGTTGTAGAGGTTATTATCGATGTGAGTGAGCTTCGAGGATTTCTGCGATTTGCGCTGCATGGGATAGAGGCAAGTTTGAGGACTGACATTGAATTTTGCGACATTCTAGGGCTTCAAATCATACGCCGTACGAACGGTGATATCAGGATGGTATGCACTCCTCTCCCTTCCCATGCGCTGCGCGAAAGACGAACCGCACGATACTCCCGATTCCCGCGACTAACATATATACTCGATTTGACAGGGACGAATCCTTCAACTCCATCACCGGTCTAAACGGATCCGGCAAATCCAACATCCTAGACAGCATCTGCTTCGTCCTCGGAATCACAAACATGAGCACAGTGCGGGCGCAGAATCTCCAGGATCTAATCTACAAGCGCGGACAGGCGGGTGTGACGAAAGCGAGCGTAACGATCGTTTTCGACAATAAGGATAAATCGAAATCACCGATCGGGTTCGAGGAATATGCGAGTATTTCGGTGACGAGGCAGATCGTGCTTGGGGGGACGAGCAAGTACTTGATTAACGGGCACCGAGCGCAGCAGCAGACAGTGCAGAACCTGTTTCAGAGCGTGCAGCTGAATATCAACAACCCCAATTTCTTGATTATGCAGGGACGGATTACGAAGGTGTTGAATATGAAGCCTGTGGAGATCTTGTCTATGATCGAGGAAGCTGCTGGGACACGAATGTTCGAGGACCGAAAGGACAAGGCGGGGAAGACAATGGCAAAGAAGGAGATGAAGGTTAATGAGCTGGAAGGGCTGTTGAAGGAGGAGATCGAACCGAAGTTGGAGAAATTGAGAGGGGAGAAGAGGGCTTTCCTTGATTTCCAGCAAACGCAGAACGATCTCGAGAGGCTGACGAGGTTGGTTGTTGCGCACGACTATCTAAAGGGCAATGAGAAGCTGCGGACAGCTGGAGAAGAATTTGAGAGCAAGAAGGAGAGAGTTCAAGATCTAGAGAATAACGCTACCCGACTCAAGAACGAAATCGCGAACCTGGAGGAGGATGTGAAGAGGGTAAAGGCTGTCCGCGAGAAGGAATTAAGAAAAGGCGGCAAATTCCAAGACCTTGAGGACCAGGTTAAAGCTCATTCTCATGAGATGGTACGATTAGCGACTGTTTTCGATCTCAAGAATTCAAGTATGGCCGAAGAGAAGGAGAAGCGAAAAGCGGCGCAGAAGAATGTGGCTGAACTGGAGAAAATGCTCAAAGAGAAAAAGAAAGCTTACGACAAGCTTCAAGCGAACTACGATTCCGCAAAGGCCGAACTTGACTCGCAGACTGCGGAGGTTGAGCAGAAGGAAGAATTGCTGCAGACCCTACAAACTGGTGTAGCATCCAAGGAAGGCCAGGAAAATGGGTACCAGGGCCAACTCCAAGATGCGAGAAATCGCGCCAGCGCTGCAACTACAGAGCAAGAGCAGGCGAAGCTCAAGATCAATCATTTGGAAAAGCAGATAAAGGAAGAGGAACCACGAGCGAAGAAGGCTAAAGAACAGAACTCAGGGCTCCTCAAGGATCTCGAAGGACTGAAATCGCAAGCGAAAAAGCTCGAAGGTGACCTCGCGAAGCAAGGCTTTGAACCCGGCAAAGAAGAACAGATGTACCAGGAAGAATCAAATCTCCAGAAGAGCATACGAGAACTTCGAGAAAACGCTGATACCATGCGACGGAAAGTTGCTAATATCGATTTCAACTATAGCGATCCTCAACCCAACTTTGACAGGTCAAAAGTCAAGGGTCTTGTTGCCCAACTGTTTACTCTCGACAAGGACAAGACGCGGGCTGGGACAGCTCTGGAAATCTGTGCAGGCGGTCGACTATACAATGTCGTCGTTGACTCTGCCGAAACAGGTACCCAGCTCCTCCAGAACGGAAAACTGAGGAAACGGGTCACTATCATTCCGTTGAACAAGATTTCCGCGTTCAAAGCATCCGCTGAGAAGATTGGTGCCGCCCAGAAACTGGCCCCTGGAAAGGTCGACCTCGCTCTGTCCTTGATTGGATATGACGACGAGGTCTCAGCAGCTATGGACTACGTTTTCGGCACTACCCTCATCTGCGAGGATGCCGACACCGCAAAGAAAGTCACTTTCGATCCCTCCGTACGAATGAAAAGCGTAACCCTCGAAGGAGATGTATACGATCCTTCCGGAACTCTGTCTGGCGGTAGTTCACCAAATTCCAGCGGAGTTCTAGTCATCCTACAGAAATTGAATGACCTTCAGAAACAACTGCAGGACAGAGAGCATTCCCTGAAGGTTCTCCAAGACAGTATGAGGAGGGAAAAGAAGAAGATGGATATCTCTCGAGCCACAAAGCAGGAATTGGATCTCAAGGTTCATGAGATCAAGCTTACCGAAGAGCAGATTAATGGTAATTCATCTTCATCGGTAGGTTTTGATATTTGGCCCTTTCTCAGCTTCGAGTTAGTAACTAATCATATCGTAGATCATCCAAGCTGTTGAGGAGATGAGATCCACCATTGAACAGCTCAAAGAAGACATTACGAATGCGAAGACTCGCCATAGCGAAGCCTCGAAAGACATCAAGAGGATCGAAAAAGATATGAAAGAGTTCGATAATAACAAGGACAGCAAACTTGCCGAGCTCCAGAGTTCTCTCGATTCATTGAAGAAGGGGCTAAGCAAGAATTCGATTTCGGTCAAGACGCTCCAGAAGGAGCTCCAGGCTTCAAGACTAGACTCTGAACAGGCGTCGAGTGACCTACTTGCTGCTGAGGAGCAGCTTGCTGAAACCGATGTCACCTTGAAAGGACAAGTGGAGGAGGTAGAGGGGTTGAAGAAAGAGCAGGCAAGAATAAAGGTATATCCATGATCAGTACTTACCTTGCAACTTCACTGCTAACAAGATATAGGACGCAAACGACCTAGCTCAAGCACAACTAGAAGATGAGAAAGCCAAACTCACAGGTTTTAATGACGAACTTCGAGACCTAGAGGAAGCCTCGCGTTCAAAGTCCTCACAGATCACCGAAGAAGGATTGGAGATGCAACAACTCGGACACCAGATTGAAAAGCTTCACAAAGACCAGCAAAATGCCGCTCAGATGGTCTCAAATATGGAGAAGGAACATGAGTGGATTGCGGACGAGAAAGAACAGTTCGGTCGCTCGAACACACCCTACGACTTTAAAGGTCAAAACATCGCAGAGTGCAAATCTTCTCTCCGTAATCTCACTGAGCGATTCCAAGGAATGAAGAAGAAGATCAACCCGAAGGTCATGAACATGATCGAGAGCGTTGAGAAGAAGGAAGGCGCTCTAAAGAACATGATGAAGACCGTTATTCGGGACAAGCGAAAGATCGAGGAGACCATCGTCAGTTTGGACGAATATAAGAAGGAAGCTCTCCAAAAAACGTGGTCGAAGGTCAATGCCGATTTCGGACAGATATTCTCAGAGCTCCTTCCTGGCAGTTTTGCGAAGCTGGATCCACCTGAAGGCAAGGAGATTAGTGACGGGTTGGAGGTTAAGGTGTGTCTGGGCAAGGTCTGGAAACAGAGCTTGACAGAACTGAGTGGTGGTCAACGGTATGTTCCCCTTTTACCCTATTCAAACAAAACAATGCTAATCAATACTTTCCTTCAGCTCACTCATCGCACTCTCCCTCATCATGGCGCTCCTCCAATTCAAGCCCGCACCAATGTACATCCTTGATGAAGTGGACGCAGCTCTTGATCTCCAACATACACAGAACATCGGTCGCCTAATCAAGACCCGTTTCAAGGGCTCTCAGTTTATTGTCGTCAGTTTGAAGGACGGGATGTTCCAGAATGCGAACCGGATCTTCAGAACAAGGTTTAGTGAGGGTACGAGCGTTGTTCAAGCTCTCACTGCCGCGGATCTGAAGTAATGAACCCACAATTCCTTTCGCTGTTTATATTTTCCGACTCTGGTCATCCATCGCATGGGATTCTTGATACGTATGGGTAGAGCTGTGGGAGTTAGGGATCGGGAGGGAGGAATGCCTGGTCTTGGGGAGCATTTTATGATATGATGCTTGGAATGACGGGTTCCTGGTCTCAGGATCCGAATGAATGGTCTTTTTGGATATATTTATTAGATATGTATAATGATGAGGTTCTCGTTCTTGCACTTCTGGTGATCGGAGTATTCAATTTGTAGCGCCGTAAACGAGGATAATGAGGCCAACTTGAAGCTGACATTCTTCCTGATCTCCAGTGCACCATCACTCTCAGTCATTCTTCACGGTTGCGTGCATTCTACCCGTTCAGTTGAGACCCAATTTGCCCCCTTACATACCCATCACGTGACACGTTGCCTCTTCTCATCAGATTTCTAGAATCTCCAACTAGGATTGAAGTTGACCCCGGAGTCCGACGAGAACATTCCTCGCGATTCTTCTCAACCGCTATCAGTATCCAAAACAAACGATACCAGCTTCACGACGATCTCATTCTTGAAAGAGAACAATAATAACAAAGAACCGAGGTCCCTGATTTAAGAGAAAGAGAAGGTCTTACGGCCAGGATTATTCCCAACGGCGATCTCACCGAGCACCTCCTGATCCCACCTTTTCCGGGACTGATATCGTCGCCCATTAATCTGCGGATCCTACACCACGAATAGCCGCTCTGTCGTCTTGGGCCTAGACTGAAAGACCGAAAGAAACAACTACTCCAATCCCTCACATCCTATAACAACCTCTCACCACATTCGCATATCCCTAGATGGCCGACGAAGAACCAACCCTAAACATCCCCTCTCTTCTCACCCTCGCCGTCGTCTCCTTCTTCGTAATAAGATGGTTTCTCGGTTCGCGGACACCAGGTGATGACTCCACGTCGGGATGGAGTGGGTCAACTGGTGCCGGAGGACGGGGCGGTGGGCGGAGGGTTGATCCGGCGCATGTGGAGCAGATATCGCAGATGTTCCCGCAGTTGAATCGGAGGGATATCATGTGGGATTTGCAGCGGAATGGGGGCAGTGTGGCTTCGACGACGGAGAGGGTGCTGACAGGGAGAGGATTGGAGGTTGTGAGTATTATCCTCCCTCGGCTACCTAAACATAGTCGCATCGTTTACAACACGTTCTCTATGCTAACACCTATTGCGCCTCTAGCCTCCTCCATCCTACCAACCTCAAATTTCACTACCTACTTCTACCCCCGCGAATACTGCGGCATCCCGAACTCCCCCGAAACCACCAACCAATGACCTAATAACCCGCTACAACCTCACCTCCAAAATCGCATCCGAGAACACCACTCCGGAAACCGACTCTCCAGAGCCCTCATCGCAACCCCAACAATCCGGAACTTCAACAGGTTCCGCCTGGTCTCAGAACCGGGACGAAAGACAGAGATTACTCCAGAAACGGAGAGATGATATGATAATTGCAGCGCGGCGGAAACTGCAAGAGAAAGATCGGGGAAGTTAGGATAGTTTTTGGTCTCCTTTGTATCTCAACATCCTCCTTTATCTTTTCTGGTTTTGCTCTCTTTGCTTTGTTTCCTTCGTCCGACATAGTTGAAACCAATAGTGAGTGAGCTTCCCCTGACGCATTTCACGAAGAGCGAAAACACCCCATTTAGAATATGATTGATCAGGGCGAAAAATACATAATCTTTCGTTGCCCATTTCGGTTCCTACAGCCTGCTCGTTGGTTGCATTGGTATACTTTGCATTATTATTTGTAACTTTCTTTACACATTGCTGTATAAATTGGAATGGAAAAAGTGGCATGTCTATCATAACAACACTTTCCCTTCAATCCCAGGGGTATAATTACATCTCCATATCATCAGAGCCATTATCATCAGAGTCGTAGCCTTGCCCGCGCTCTCTCTCCTCAGCTTCCCTCTCTAATCGAGCCTGTTCCTTCGAAGCCCCAATTTTCCTACGCGACCAGTTAGCAAACCCTTAGCAACAGTAGCAGCATATAACAAACCTCAACTCCTCCGCAACCCCCGAAACAAAACCCCTCCCCTCACCAACCTCCATCGCCCCAACACCCGTCATCGCAACACCCCCTACTCCACCCCCAATAACCTCCGCATCCAAAACATCCACACCACGCCTCATCTTCGCCATGCGCGCCTCCCTCAGATCCCGCAACAATATCCGAATCTGGTCCGGTTCAACGAGATCATCGCTCGCAGCTTCAAGTAGTAATGTCCCCACTTCAAGCCAATGGTACGGGAGCGCGTGTATCACGTCCCCTGTCGAAGAGGATCCGTAGTCGTCTGCGAAAGGATCATTATTCCCGCCCGTAGTTATTCTGTTCATGGAACTATTCTCATCCGCTGTATTCTGGGGTAAGAATGGCGGAGATGCGAAGTATTTCTTCCCATCAAGTGTGCGCGTGGGAAGGTCGGTTCCTCCACCTCTTCCTCTCCCTCTCCCTCCCCGCGAGGAGTTATTATTCGGCACTAATGGTGGTGGAGGGGTGAACACGTCTTTAAAGTCTGCATGGTTCGTCTCGAGATTCAGGATTGTGGATAGGGGGTCGGGGTGGAGCCAGGAGGGAGGTAGGATGTTTGCGCGACGTTGGCGCTTTAGGAGGAGGGCGAGCCAGAGAGGAAGGGGTGTGCGACGCGGAGGTTGGAGAGGTTGTGTAGGGCCCTGTTTAGATTTTAGAAAAGGGAGAAAGTAGGGTCACTTGTAAGCCTTCCGATGCGGTTTCTCCCTAGCTTAAGGAATGCAGGGTATTGGGGCAATTGCAACAACACGGAGCAGTTGCTTCCCGCCCACCCTATCTTTCTGGATTTTATATCGAGGGGAGACGCATCGCACTTACACCAAGTAGCTCGAGACCTTCCAGACGCTGTCGGGGGATTACAGTCACCATTTCCATTTCGCAGAGAAATGCGATCTCAGGAGGTGTGACCCCCCTCGGGAGCGGAAAGGCCATTTGTAGGAGTTTATAAACGAGTAAATGAACGGATGCTGAAGGTCTCGTCTTGTCCCTTGGCGCGATCTTCTCGTCGGCGATAAGATTAGTGTTGTCCTATATATAACTTTAAGGTCATTTAAATTACACTAGTAATCATAATTGTATCTACTTGAAATATTACATCCCAACCCCCTGAAATGATAACAACATCGACAGATATCAACTCTTGAAAAGTCAACAACTCCCGAAGAAAGTCCAGCAGCCTCTTAACATCCAGATGATAACCCTGGTGGTTAAATGGGAAGTATGAATTCAAATACTTGGCGTTCAGCGCCATTACTTTCCTGTTTTCTTATCTCAATTACTGTTTTTGCTCTTGTTTTGAACAGCTTTTGGTTGTCGAAGGTTAACTCCATCATTCCGGAGCCCTATCTCGACGAGTTTTTCCACGTCGGACAAGCGCAGACGTACTGGAGACATCAATGGACCCAATGGGACCCGAAAATAACCACTCCCCCGGGACTCTACCTGTGGTCTTATCTGGTCTGCGCTGGCCTTTGGCTCATATGCGGCGCCCCGGTTCACATATCCGCGATGGACTTGCGCTCATCCAGCGCAGTCACATTGTTCAATATTTTGCCATTTCGGGTCTGGAAGCTTTTGAGCCACATTAGGGATGGCGAAGGGGAGCCGTTATTGGCTGTGGCCGAAAATGCGAGTGCGGATGGCATCCTTGCGACATGGGACTCGGCTCTAACCGTGTTGAACATCTGCCTCTTCCCGCCCCTATTTTTCTTCTCGGGACTCTACTACACCGACCTACCGGCTCTCTTCCTCGTGCTTGAAGCTTATATCAACGACATAGCACGTTCCCGAACGCGTGGTAATGGTGGGAGCGGTGATGGTGGCAGCGACGCGTCAGCCGTTTCGGGGGATTCCTCACGTCAACCTTATCTCGCAGGCCTAGTGTGGTGGCGATATGCGAGATTTGTGGTGGCCGGCCTACTGGCCCTTCTATGCAGGCAAACCAACATTTTCTGGGTTGCCGTGTTTCTGGGGGGTGTCCAGGTCGTGCGAACCCTCCATCAGATCAACAACGTGGACCGTGGGTCTGCATCGACAGTCCAGGATATCGTTACCCGGAGTTGGGGGCACCATCAGATCTACGACCCACCTGTCAGTGAGGCTTGCATTGAAGGTGAGCAGCCACCCCGTTTGTGGCAGTTAACTGTGAAACCTCGTGTTTGTTAGAAAATGACGTTTTGTCCGTAGATTACTGGAAGACGTCAATCTCCCTGGCCATCTCAACATTGGCTGGATTACCAAGGATTGTGCAAGCCATTGGCCCTTACGTCTTCTTCCTCGCTACATTTGGAATCTTTGTCCTATGGAATGAAGGTGTGGTCTTAGGTCAGTGTCTCCGTACTTCCACCCTCCCGTTTGATTTTCTCCTCTCCCCCCTTTTCAGCTCCCATGCACACCAATTAGAGGAGAACTGGTCGTCTTACAAACCAATAAAACAGGCCACAAGGAGTTTCACACAGCGGGCTTGCATCTACCTCAAATGCTATATATCTGGCCATATTTCCTGTTTTTCTCCTGGCCCATCGCCGTCTCACCAGCTCTCAACGCCATATTACCCCGATCATTTATCCCGAAATTTCTTCAAAAAGATGTGTTCCCCAGCAAGACTGGTACCCCTTTACCCAGGCTTGCGGTTGCCACAGGATTCATTCTGATCATGCTTGTAACCGTTCATCTAAATACCATCGTCCACCCATTCACCCTCGCAGACAACCGACACTACGTATTCTACGTCTTCAAGCTCCTCCTCCGTCACCCAGCAATCAAGTATCTAGTCACACCCATCTACTTCATATCCGGCTGGGCCGTCCTCGGCACATTCTCCTCCTCTCCAACTCGATCCCCAACGAACACATGTTCCCCAGAATCTGAAACCCACCCACTAGAAACAAAACCCGATTCAACGCACAAGCCAAACCTACCACAACCTCGGAAGAAAGCAACCACCACAACCACCACCACCACCACGATCAACCCGCCCTCATCGCCATCACCATCGTCACGATCATCAAGATCATCACCACGATCTTCACCCACCTTCCAAACACAAGTACGAGTCAGTTTTATACTCGTCTGGCTGATCTCCACCGCCCTATCGCTAATCACCGCACCACTCGTCGAACCGCGCTACTTTATAATCCCGTGGGTGGTCTGGCGCTTACATATTCCCGTCACCACCACCACTTCTCCTTCTGAAACCGAACCTAAACAACAAGATAAAGGCAATCGAGACCTAACTTTCTTCCTGAAACATCTTTCACCACTGATTCTCGAAACGATATGGCTCGTTACCATCAATGCGGTCACGGGCTACGTGTTTCTCTTCAAAGGATTCGAGTGGCCGCAGGAGCCGGGTAAAGTCCAGAGATTCCTCTGGTGAGAAGTACCCCTCGGACGAGTCTACGTTTTCTATCGAAGTCTTCCTTCTACAGAACAAGGAAGCAATTTGTGTTACAATTTCATCGAGATCAAGGCAGCGAAGAGGAATAGAAGGAGTAAAAAATGAAGATTTCTTAGAATCAAGGGCGCAGCTGCAACTGCCCCTGTGATTGATTTGATTGGTTGGTTGTATGTTTGTATCTGTTTCTAAGCGAGGGTTGGGTCTGGTATATATGAATAGCGTCGCGGTCATGGTCATTCGTCAAAGTTCCCTTTCGTGATCGTTTCCCACCAAAAGAAAATGCTAAAAATATGGAAATTAGGAAAGGGGTAAAGAAAAAAAGAGGAAAAAAAGAATATCGTGTGGTTCAGCCACCCCATCTCCCATCGTCCGAATCCTTTATGTTCTTCTAGCCAGCTTGTGGCCTGCACGAGGTTGAATTCACGGAAAGTGTGTTTCACGGGGAAAGGAGGATCCTGGTGATGCCAGGAGAGAGGTGAAAGCGAGGGTAATAATACTAATATTAGGAATAACAGGGGTAGAAGCGAATGTGAAGGTGGGAAGAGGAGCCTCTTAGACTGATGGCCAGCCTCCATCCCAGTTGATCACATTCCACCCGAGGAATTTGTCTTCGTTCGCATACCCGACGTCTCTCTTGAGGTAGTGGTAGTAGAGGACGGGACCACGCTTATCGTCGACGAAAACACTCCTGTTGAATTTGTTAGACCAGGTTTGGAGCAATTCGAGCTGCAAAGATACTTACTGTCCACCAGGCGCATAGATGTTTCCATGAGTTTGAAGGATGATTGTTCCACCACCCTTGGTACAGTCGACACCCGCTTGGTCAACCTGCAGTATATTATATCAGCAAGGGATACGGTGAACTCCGGAGGGCTGATATGCAAGGGGTTAGACTTACAAATCCTCCGTCTACACGTTTCGACCGGCAGACCTTGATCTTATACTCTCCGCCTGGAGGGGGGAGGTTTTGTGGATCAAACTTGCAGCATTTGCCGTGGGAATAGAAGAGATAAAACCAGTCTCCGTGTTGAAAAATCGAAGCACCCTCGATGGGGTGGTTATCCTGGGGTTCGTAGGCAAGGTTGACTGGGTCGGAGATAGGGCTTGTCGGAGGATTATGCATCTCTACTTGGAAGATTCCGCCCCAGAAGGAGCCGAATATCATATAGATCTTCCCGTTTGCTTGTATGAGACTGGAATCGATGGCATTATAATTCTTGGTAGGACTCGAGGTAATTCCTGCGGAACCTAGATCCTCCCAGGAACCGGGCGACATGTCTTTGGAGACAGCAACTCCAATGGCAGATGTTTGTGAACCAAGTGTTGAGACTGAGTAGTACATGTAATAGTCGTCGCCGACCTTGTGCACATCAGGAGCCTATATAGACAAGAAAAATGATTGGTTAGCTTGAGATGTTCGAAAGGCAAGGAAGGAATTCCAAGGCTCAAGGCGGCCCCATGCATGAACGGTTGATCTACCCCACACCTCTGACTATGCAACGCAAGTTCCCGGTCTCGCTTGAGTGCAGAGGTGACAACAAAAGGGGTAGCATCAGAGTTGAAGGAGTTGGGGAAAATAGTACAGAGTGACAATCATGAAACAAGGGGAAAGTAATTTACTTACCCAGAGGATGTTTTTCCCAGGGATGTCAATTTTGGAGCCACCCTCTATAGCTGAACCTCCGGCAGTCCATGGTCCCTCTAAAGAATTCGCTGAGGCGCTCAGGATTTTATTTGAAGTAGAGAATCTGAAATATTTCCCATCTGCACGCTGTATCACTGAAGGATCGCGAACATTTGTGCAGGCGCCGGCGCAGTCGCCCGGTTCAGCGAAAGCATTGGCAAACGCTCCGACGAGCGAAGGCACAAGAGAGGCAAGGTTGGGGATATACATTATGAAGGGAGGGTATAAACGGATTTAAGAGTAAGGATGAGATAGAAGTGTTCGGAAATGATAGACCCTTTTTCCAGCTTTTCCAATGGGGGGGAATGGAGGCAGTATTTATAAAAGCGAAACAAGCTGTCGAAGCTACAATACGTCCATCCCACTTGGGCTAACGATCGTGCAGCAAGGTTGTGGAATTCACTCCGATGACACCAGAATAAGTTTCCCTTGGCAACTGCGGTGAGTCGAGCATCCCAATCCGACAAATGCAGCCCAGACAGTACCCTAGCGAAGCTACCCGCAGGTCTGGTCTCAGGCGTGCTTGCCTCTTAGGGGCGCAGTCCGAGCCAGGATGGAGAAGGGAGGGAAGGAGGGAGCAAAGAATAAAAAAAGTAAAAATAAGAATTCAACGGTCGTGACTATTGATTCCATGCCTATCTTCCTTGAAAGTCTCCCGCTTTGGCTTCATGGTTGAAGATGTTTCTTTCCCAGTGTGGTTACCATGGGCGAGCAGCGCATCACAGTTGGTGGGGAAGGTAGAAAACAGAGGTCTTTTTTTAATGGCGTGATATGAGGGCAACAGCAACTGCTGCGATCACACGCGAAACTGCATGATTTGGTCAACTGACGCAAAGACCACATTCTATTGCGATCTGACTTTAAACAGAATCTTATTTGCTTGGCGGTTCGCCGGCGAGGTTTTTTTCCGCTGATGGCATCGTTGGATCCGATCAAGCGCTGGGCTGAGAATGCCTCTCCCATAGCCCGAAAGCCCGTGTGATACTTGGGGGAGCATATGGTCCAGGGATCTGGTCATGAACAAATACCTTGGTTATTAATCAGGCGTGCACCAGGAATGCAAAGAGCCACTTTTAAATCCGCTTGCATATCAGTTGCTCCACTCAGAAGGTGAGCAACAAAGAGCGTCACCGAGGGGGCTCATAAAAGCAGAAAAAGAAAAGCGAGACCTTCAGTTAACCATGTCAGAAAGTCTGCAATCACGACAAGGGATGGAAGCGGCGGCTCTTGACGCCATGTCCTGATGGGGGATAGGGCAAGATCGAACCGGCAAGCCAAGGATGGCATCGACCAAGCAGGACATGTTGGTTGTATGTAAGGGTGACGGGGAAAAACAAAAAAAGAAGGCAACATTCCATGCTCCTGAAGCCTTCCTTGGTACTTAGCTCTTAGTCATTTAGGGCAGTGTGAGTTGACTGTGCCTTTGTGATGTCTTCGGTCGTGTTTTTTTCTGTTGATGTCCAATAAAAGCAACAAAAGAGGTTGGAAGAAGATGCTCGAGCTTAATCAGCCACACCTAACTTCATATAGAAATGATCGCCAAGGGCTTCCACGTGACGTCGTGTTACCCCAGATTCACCTTTTTTCTGGGCATCAGAAGTCATTTATTGTTAGTGACACCGCTACTATCGTGAAGGAGAAGTATAAAGTATATGGTGAGCCAAAAGAATACGGTTATATTGCTATACTTTCTGTTATTGGAGGAGTTATATTATCCTGAGGGTAAGAAGAGTGTGGGAAAGACACAGGCTCCGAAGGTGGAGTTCAGATCTGGACTTTTCATTGTACAACATCACCAAGAGAGGGAATATCGATAGACGCTGTGGGCGGAAAGGCTGAACTCGAATAGCCTCTGTACCCCGTCGTTGTGGTAACCCTGGACCCCTTTTATCTTCTCCCCCAATATAAAAACGTGCCACATTCGGGTGAAGTCACGACATCAAAAGGAAGCCCTAATAATCAGCAATAAAAGGCAGCCTCTGACGACATAAATCACCCTTTGTATTTGTCCCCACGCTAAAAAATTAACCATGGTTATCAAGGAATGCTCCTGCTAGTCCTGCACCTCCATCTGTACTTGTCGTGCTGTCACCTTGTCCTCGAGAAACTCTCGGACATGCACAGCAAAAGCAGAGCCTGACCACTACTGCCAATCACAGCATTTACAGGGGGGAAGCACATCAGCTCAGCGAGGAATGACATGGTCCTTTCGAAGGTGGGGATGAATTGTCACGCATAAAATTCCAGCCAATGTGATTTTTCGATGTTCCCCAATATTGTGGCTTGTGTTAATCCCCTATGGCTTGGCCAGAGTTGCGGGACGAAACTTTCCAAAGTGAGATCTCAATTTCGGGGACCAAAAATAAAGGTCATGCTACTCGTCGGTGGCGTAAAGCCAAGGCTTTTTTGTATCAAAATAATTCGTTCGAAGATTTCCGTACTTTGACGGTGAAGGAGAAAACAAGGCTGGGGCTGAGTTCGGCCCTGGTCCTGACCATTCTGTGTAACTTGGCGGAGTCTTCGATTTTGGACGAGAGATCACTTTTGGTTTTCAAAGTAAGATCGAGGATACCGAAAAGGTTCCGGGAGATCTGGATTTGAACTTTGAACACGAGATTGAAACTCTCTTTCTTTCGCTTGAGCGAAACAGGAGCTGAGGATGAGGTCTGGGAAAGAACGTGCCGATATGGAGAGTCCACTTTTTGTCAGCTGTTGGGGAGGAGGTTTGTTCGCCATATGTGTATCCATCTCTCGTCATTCGATGGATCCATTCTTTCTGCCCAACTGAGTTCTCGACCTTTTTGGACTTTTCTTTGATATCCCTGCTTTCTGATTGTATCTACACACCTGCCCGCCGAGTCCCGCGTTGAAAAAGGGTGACTGAAAACCAAATACCCCGCTCAGACAACATTGAGGAGAAATGTAATAATCCAATAGCGGGAGTAAATCTGAGAATGCGAAGGCCTGTTGAGTCACCGTTCAAGTCAAAGGGAGTCGATGTGGGCTGGCGCCACACCTCAGCCCGTCCGTTAAAAGTACATATCATACTGAAAAGTCTAGCGAAAATACCTTTGTTAGTACCATGTGAGCTATCCCGCAATGTCAAGAGCACATTGCGGAGTTTCTCCAAGCTCGCCTTCATTCTTCGGCCTCGGATATTCCAAAATCCAGCAGCGCTTGCCAGGCAGCCAAAGGAGAAGCTTGGGAGCCTCTTGGGCGTGGCTTTGAGCTAGCCGCTTTTATTGGTGAAATGGCTTTAGTGTGCGCCACCATATCCGCTCAACGTATCTTTGTTTGCTCTTTCCTCGTATGTAAAGAGCCTTTTTGGTCGTCTCACATGCTTACCCAAGCTTTCTTTCGAACCAGATTCGAAAGCTCTGAGTTGGTTTCCTTTGTCAGCTGATTTGATGGCCTGTCATTCCTGTGATATGTTCAAGGTCTTCTTCCTCCGTCTGCATCCTATGAGGTAGAAACATTTCTGACGCTCAACCCCACTGTCGCTTGGCCTTACGGTCTTGGAGCTCATGGTTACATCCGGTGGTCACTGTACATAGCATAGGCCTTTTTCATCACCCGGAATCCATATACACATCAAGCTATTGGTGTATCTGGGCTTTGACGTGGTAACAGGATAGCCCATCACGGCCTCATGGTAAACGAGCTTCCGAGCCAAAATGGCGATAGCTGATGAGCGACTTCAAAACCACGAGATAGAGGGAGGGACCAGTTGCAGGGAGGAATATCGTGGATCTTGGAATCACTTACATACTCTAGCTCCCGCACGGATAGGCCTTGCTTTGATATGAGACCAGGGTTGGTGATCCCCCGAAGAGATGAATGTAAACTGCTCGCTTAGGAAGTGAATCTCCCGGTTTCCGCCGTTTTAACTCTACTGTCAGCGACCGTCAACCTGATGGGTTCTGGAACTTTCTCAAGTAACATTGCGGGAACAGGTGATTGCGATTACGGCCGTTGAAAAGGAGTCTTGAGTGGAAATCCGCTTTTTGACACCTCGCATCACAGAGCTGCAATATCGGTAAGCCTTCTTTCATACTCATTGGAATGAGGATGGGAACGGAAACGGCAGAAGGAGCGAGGTGGGGCTATTTCGCCGTCTGGCGTGGAAGCGAGAGAGAAACTCCTTTCGCTGGTGAATGGAGGCAGCAGTATCCATTGATCACCCGGCAGGAGGCAAAAGGTGAGAGCAGACTTTGCATCCTCGCTCACATTAAGGTGGCCAAAAAGCACGTCAGATCCATCATAAATGGAAAATCGATTTTCGGAGCCAGTCGCGTCAGGGATTGTGTTCGAATCCCCACAACGCACGGCCCATATTCTTGCAAGTCTATCCAGCCGCTTTTCGAATCAGCCCAGAGATGCAGGGTCTCTTGCTTCTCGTCATCTTTCAAGTCCTTTTGTCCTTGTTGAAGCTGAGGTTGAAGCTGATGTTGAGGTTGAAATTGAAGTTGAGGCGGTTGTCCGAAAGTGGAGGAAAGTGGGTCCGGCTAGCATGGGTGGAACGGGAGTACCCACGCCTTGCCAAAAGCGGAAAGCTTTATTTTGAGATCTCGTCATCACGGAAAAAAGTTGAGCAAAAGCTTGAAAAGAATAAAATGTGAGAATATCCATTTCTTGAACAAAGTTGAAAAGACGAGTTCTCTTTTTCGTCAATTCCTACTTTCTACTAACTCTGGCCATGTCTGTGGCTTCAAAAAGCTTTCTGTATTCCCTCAATGCTTGCTAGAGGAAGGTATTCTCTTCTTGAAAAAAAAAAATCACTCAGTTCGAGGGAGAGCCTCTTGTCGACAACAACAACACAGGGACAAGGAAGGTATTGATTCCTAGATGCCAACCCAGCTAACAGGGAACGTAGGGCGATGGAGTCAGACAAGGTCAGATTCCGTGCAAGGCTGATGATAGAGATGGCAAACGGGACGCTATCCCACGTCGTTTCCGCTTCATCCTAGTCCGCACGACGGTTATTTCCCTTTCGCTAGACTCATCCTCTATCTCACGCCGTTATCGGCTGGCCAACCAGCCTCCTTGGGAAAGCACCCATCGAAACAGATTTTTTCCGAATTCTGCTTACTGTTTACAATCCAGTCATTCACGCTGGCTCAAAATGTACGGCCAAGAAGGACCCATCACGTGTATTTGAGTCAGCAGTATGTGGCTAGTGATGGTCACCTGCCCTTTCCGAGCTGCGTTAATCCCTTCTTCGACGCTCGTTTGAATGCCAAACTCGGCAATGAGTTGTGAACATCTGAACTCAACCTCAAGAAAGAAACCTTGGGTATAACCCGACACGGAAGACTGGGAACTGGGTTAACTCAAAGTTGACCTCAAACCAAACGAAGGCAATGCAAGTGCCGAGACTGCCTTCATATTGGGAGAGTTTCCCTCGGGTCTCACCGACAACAGAGTTGTTCCTATCGAAGGTCGCGTGAGGTTTTACCATCCGGAAAGAAACATTGGATCAAATCCGACACACGATACTCCAATTCTTGTGCCCAGATATTCATTGAGGGCTAAAGCGCAAATTGCGGTTGGTTACACGCCGCAGAGGATCTTACAACCGATTCCCACGAGTTGCACGACGAAGCTGCTCACCTGATGACCATCGCGATATTCCTCCCGAGCCTTTGGTGAAGATAGGGTGTGGAGGACGCATGAGATCAAGGACAGTTGGAAGGACGACACGGGGCATTATTCTAGAAGTGGAGTGTGGTTCTTGATCAAACTTCGTTGGTCGCTCAGCGAATTCAAGTCCTCACCCGATGTAAAGACTTCGAGAGTTCCATGTGTCCGTCGTCACGAGACAGCTTCGACCTTCGTGTAGTTGACCACCTAACAATCCACTCCTACCTTGCGGAGGCCGACGGAAAGCGCAGAAGCTGCGGAAGAATACCGCGACCCGAGTTTAATGATTTTGAGACTTCATAGACATCACTTTCGGCTAAAGTCCACCGATATCTTCAGGTCGTAGTTGCTGACGTTATACAAGGCAATCCGACTCCATAGAACTTACAATCCGAATCTCCGGTCAGACCTCGTCCTGGCATGAGATACCCAGGACTGCCTCTGATATCCTGTCCACAAGAGACGGCTGGGTAGAGCAACCAATCTTGGGCGACGGCTCGCACAAAAGCCCTTTGTACGACCATAATCTTTTAAGTTCTGGGTTGTGCCTCTAATGGTCCCCTCAATGTCGTATCCCCATCCTTGATGCACATTGGCCATAAAAGAAAGACGGTGAACGAGGGTAGAAACCCTCAAACTCTTTCATCGAGAGTATTTTGTGTGTACAATTCAATATCATTAAATATATCAGACTGCTGGGAATCATGCTCCTTTTCTATGCCCAAATTGAAGTATACAACTTTCAGAGAGTAAGACATTTCCTGCCACTGGAAAACCTTTGGATGCTTCATGTCTCACAAAAACCACATTGGAGTGAATACTGGTGTTAACTTCAGCCAAAAAAACTCCAGGTGGAATTCTGTCTGTTCAAAGCGCGGCTCAACTGACCATCTCTCACCTCACAACTCCACAGCCACAGAAATATGATTGCATCGTCTGTCGAGTCTCCGGGTGAAATTCCTCTAGGAGGTTAGCGAGATATTCTGATCCGGAAAGCCTTCGACACGCAGCCCATCTTCTCGCAGGTGGCGCAGGTCATCATGCACCAACATCGTGTTCAGCAAAAGGCTCCAATATTAAATGTCAGACTGGATCAGACGAGCAAATCCGTCGACATCAAAACGAGCAGTTCTTTGAGAAGGCAGCAGCCTCCAATAATAGCACGCAATTTTACTTGAAACATATGCCATGCGACCACGACATCACGGAAATTTTTCTTTTTTTCGCTCCTTCTTTCCGACGACGTGTTCATTGTTTGGGCACTTCCGTGTTAACCCGTCGCATTTCTTCTCAGCGGGGTGGTCACTGATCACTGATATGCTGACAACAAAGAATTTATCCTTTTGCTTTTCCTCACATCAGCGCCGCTTGTCCCTTAGCCTCGTCTTAGCCCCCCTCACTCAAAGAGATCACTTGCGGAGAAGAGCCAAGACCGGGAGGAGCCCAATCATATCATGAAAGCGACCTGCTCGGCAAGCCGTCGAGTCGGGAGGGGCTTGAGAGGATCTCTTGGCTCTCTAACCCCTTTTACCCTAGACTTCCTTTTAGCCGTGCATGGACCCAAAGTGGGTACTGGTTATGCATGGGGCAAGCTAAAAGTTCCCAGCAAAACATCATCTCACACCCGAAGCCACTGTTGTAATGCCCTAAAATAGCCCTGCTTCCCAGCGCCATACTAGGCAAGGGATAACATGTTTTCCATCCTCGGAAAGAAACTATGTGGACGAATAAAAATCCGACTGCCACCTTCGCCTCAAAGGCTTCGTCAGGATGACAGATGGCCCAAGGGCGTCCATCTCACCACCCATCGCATTTGTTAGTTTGTTAGTGTGGGGTCTGCAGTCATTTATTTCGAATCCGTGTCTTCCTTCGAAATATTGATCTTCCATTAGTTGATCACGCGAATCTCTGCATGGACCTCGGACTTCCTTTTTCGCTAATATTGACATGGATGCGGTGAAATCCCAAACTCCATCATCATTGCTCTATATAACGTGCTGTCGCCTCAATGTCACGAAACTCTGATCTGTCGAATTCCTTCAGAGCCAACCACAGTGAATAACCGCCTTTTTCCTCAAGGCTGAAGTTTTGATCCCTGCGGGGACAACAAACAACACGATGTTGAAGCATATCCGCGGACCGCATACATCCGCACACACTCTTCGCTCTCCATCTCACCTTTCAATAACCGAAAGAGTCTGCTGACTGCGACGCTGGAGGAAATATCGCGCCTGGCTGTGAAGAGACACAGAGGTCAGGCAATAATGGTGATGGAGTTCTCCAGGTCTCTGCCTCTTGTTTTCGCGCTTTGAACATCTCGCTTATTCAGACTTGGTAATAAGATTTGTTTGATAGTCATTTTACTGCCAAAGATCATCCGTACCCTTGTTATTGGCTTCTCATGTCCTCCGAGATATCTCCAAGGGCCTTTGTGGTCACGTGATATATACCATTCTTTCTGAAACGGCGGAGGACGATCATAAACTTCGGAGGATGGAGGAGCGTCCTTTTCTGATTTCTAGATATTCAGTACCTCTCAAATAAATAGTAAATCCCATTGAATATGTCTCTGGAACGTCTCTGGAACGGATATCTCCGTCATTAGCAGGACGTCAACCCTAGGATGCTCACTCACAAGCAAGGGATACCAATTTCGATTGGAGTCCACCCTAGGGGGTGAAGGGAGCATACTAGCCTCTGGTTCTACCCTACCGCCTGTAGGTAAGAGCATCCTGTAAGTCTATCAGAGTAGTAGCTACCAGAGACTGGTTCTGTTGGGTGGATTGAAGTTTCGCGTCCAGCTTTGTAGGACCGCTTCCTGAGAAGGGTGTGGACATTTTTTTATTAAGCTGTAGAACCAGTTAGTGAAGACAAAAGCCGGTGTTCTAGTCAGGAAACAGGCCACTTGCGTGGGTGCAAGCTGATAGTGTCCCCAATGCCCAAGGCATCGAGCGTTGGTATCCTTTTTCCCGAGTCTGTGAAAGAAACACAATGAGTTGCCTGTTTCCGCCATGGGTCGCCTCAATTGAGAGACATATACGGTGTTCGCCCATCAGAAATGCTTGTAGAACTGGCGTGATGATTTGTATTCTGTGCTCTTGTTCCAAAATCCCCAACATTGATCGCTGCTCGTCGGAAAACTCCCTATGTAAGGACTAAAACTAGGCATAATCGGTTAGGTGAAATCTGATTACATTTGGTCCAAAAGCAACGCTTACTTGCTTATACCCTTTCAAACAGAGGTGAAACGATCACACCTGAAGAAGTAAAGGAACAATAAAGATAGTTGACAAATCTAACGCCGTGGCTATCTGCACACCCCTCCATCCAGGAGTCCTCGAGTATAGAGTGGAAAAGATAAGAACTGAGCTCTTTCCCCAAGACGTCCACGGCGAGGCCAGGAGAATTTCCAGAAACTATATAGTTATTCAACCAGAATAACAAGATTAGCCTCTTCCCCATATAAGCATTGGTCTGCGGGACGCAGGCCGCTGGGCCCGAAATTTTTTCGGGGCCGAATAGGCCGTGTTTGGGGACAAATATATCCATTACAGAAACAAGGGGAAATGTAATAGCGGGATAACTCTCGGATAAGAGTTAACAGATATATTTCAAGATACCCTATCTCTGACAATAGCCTCACTTCCGGTGGGCCAGGTGGTACTCGTACCGCAACAATGATTTTGAACGAACGTCAGGGGCCCGATTGTCGGGGTTCGAGTTCATAGCAGAGACATTCGAAGACTTGATTTGGGAAAGATCATTCGAAAACTTCTTGCGGATGTTGAAAACAACATACGACGATGTCTTTGCGTGAAGAGGAGAAGAAGCCATCGCTCTTCAAAAGGCACAAAGAGAAAAGTCCCATCAGGTGGTATATTCGCGCAACTCTCTGGGAATAGTATCATATTCCTCAGTGTCCAGCGGAATACTTTGGCACGCAATAATGTCTTGATGTCGACAATGCATGAAGGAGTAGTTGACGTGAAGACAAAATTTAGTTTGGAAGAAATTTATAAAGGGGTTGGTGGTCACATGACTGAAGACCTCTTTCCAATATAAAACGCGCGACCGTTCGATCCTGCATTGATATCAGGAAACCACATATACGATTATGAAAAAGTGAGCACGGCTTTACCGAAGCCCTAAATCACCGTGGGATTGGGCTTCGTGATTGTTTCGATTATGGTTTGCTCCAGTGGAGTTGAAGAGTGACCTCAAACTCAGAGGGTTGTTGCCTGGAGGTCTAGAGATCGGGGACATCCATTGTCAAGTCAGGCTTACTCCTATCAACCATTCCTGCTATCGTCAATATTGAGAAGGGCTTAATAAAACTACTCGAATATGACGGAAGAATTTGAAGACGAGATCCGCTCGCCCAAGAGGCTCAAACTATCCGAAGAAGTCTCGGAAACGTCACCTCTGGATGCGCGGCACTCGCTCGCCTCTCTAAATAGGTCTATTACACCTCCAGCAAGGTCCCGAAGCTCCCAGGCTAAGCCGGATCTGTCTGATGATGAACAATCGACCGGAGTCAAGGTCGTCCCATCTCCAATTCAACTTACTTATATCCGCGACCTGCCTGCGACGTCTGGCGGCAATGTCGGGACAGTAAGATTGAAGGACATACTGGGCGATCCGCTTATTAAAGAATGCTGGCAGTTCAACTATCTCCATGATGTTGATTTTATAATGAGTCAGTTTGATGAGGATGTGAGAAATATGGTGCAGCTGAAGGTAGTGCATGGGTCATGGAAAAGGGAGGCACCAAATCGCATACGGATAGATGTGAGTACCTCGTATAGACTCTGATCAGTCTTCAATAAATTTACCTAGGAATGAGAGATACGCGTTCCATGCAGCTTTTACGTTCCTATCTGACAACCGAATAGGAGGCCTGCGCACGATATCCCAATGCCCAAGCTATAACAGCTTATATGCCGGAGCCTTTTGGAACACATCACTCGAAAATGATGATCCTCCTCCGGCATGATGACCTTGCTCAGTATGACCTACCCGCGTCGAATGTACTCTTCATGGATGCTGATACTTGGGCAGAATTGTCATACACACGGCAAATATGATTCCAGGAGACTGGGCGAATATGTGTCAAGCAGTTTGGCAGTCTCCCTTGCTCGCCTTGTCTAATGGGAATGATGAAGGGAAACCAGATGCAGGAGCTACCTTTGGCACAGGAGCTCGATTCAAGAGAGATCTTATGGCATACCTCAATGCATATGGCTCCAAGAAGACGGGACCACTTGTCGAACAACTGAAGAAATATGACTTCAGCGAAATAAGGGCAATGTTGATCGCTAGTATTCCAACACAGCAGAAAGCTGATAGCATTTCAAGCTCCAACAACAGTACCCTATGGGGCTGGCCTGCACTGAAAGACACGTTACGGAACATCCCAGTAAAAACTGAGCCAGAAGATAGCAAGGAGAAGCAGGAACCGCATATTGTGGTACAGGTATACCACTCCTCTACTCTTAACTATATAAACTCCCGAAAGCCATCACTAATATGCACTCAGATATCCTCCGTTGCGACTCTTGGTCAGTATGATAAGTGGCTAAAGGGGACGTTTTTCGATTCACTCTCGACTACACCCAATCCAACCAGGCAAAAGGCCGCCCGTCCTAAGTTTTCAGTAATGTTCCCTACCCCGGACGAGATTCGGAGATCCCTCAATGGGTACGGATCGGGAGGATCCATCCATATGAAACTCCAGAGCGCTGCTCAGCAGAAACAACTCCAATATCTACGGCCTCATCTCTGCCGCTGGGCTGGCGACGATGACAGCCCAACCAACCCTATCAAAAAGCGCAGTCTTGGGCAACCCGAAACCATGCAGAAGCCACGCCAAGCAGGCCGCCGACGGGCAGCCCCACACATCAAGACTTATATCCGATTCGCAGATGCGGACATGACAAAGATAGATTGGGCAATGATAACATCCGCGAACCTCTCCACCCAGGCCTGGGGTGCGGCTGTCAACTCGAACAACGAAGTGCGAATTTGCAGTTGGGAAATAGGAGTCATTGTCTGGCCTGATCTCTACTCTGATACACCAGGCGGAGCTGAGATGGTGCCTACGTTTCAGACCGATATTCCTGATAGTGGGGCTCCAAGATCAGAGTCGACATCTGATGCCAAATCACGTACTACCGTTGGATTCCGTATGCCATACGACCTTCCCCTTACGCCATACAAGGCAAATGATATGCCATGGTGCGCAACTGCGGCGCATCCAGAGCCGGATTGGATGGGTCAAACATGGGAAGAGGGATGACTCAAATCCGGATCTTTCTTCCCTTAGTTGTTATGTATTGTTAAGTAGGCTTTCCCTTCGAAGCCTTGGCTGTGGAGAACAATTGATCCCTCTTTGAAGGTAGAGAGGATGTTCATCTCACATCACTTACCTTCGAAGGAACGATGTTCAGTCAGTCTCGCGAGGGACATAACAGATATGGGATGGTAGAACAAAAGACCAAATAGTAATATGCAATATATGTATTCGATTAGACTTGTTGATATTTCCATAAGTAATTATATCCCAACTTATGATCTATGTATATATTCATCCTCTGTTCGACACTTTGACACCTCGTCACCGCCCCCCATCAAAGGAAGAAAGGAAAAAAAAGTAGTTAATATAAATTAAAGCAAAAAGTATCGGAGTAGTTCGTAAACTTGGGCATAGCAGTCAGCCATCATCAGTCAACACCTATCTGACCGGGGAGAGTTTAATTTTCAGCAAAAAAACCATCAATCGCCAGTAATCCCATCACTGGTCGCCCAGCTTCCCCAGCCCATCGCATCTATCTTCATCCCATTCAGTTTCCGCCAACCTGCTCAGGCTGCTTCGACTCATCGTATCCGTACTTCTCCTTCATCTTCTCGATGAAATCGACGTATCGCTTCTGCGCTTCCTCGGAGGAGATTCCCTCGTCTGCGACTTTCTTCCAGGCGGCGTACTTAGCTTTGCCCTATTCCATTGCGTATATAATTAGCGATCCACAATATGAGATAAGTGGTAGGAAGGGGAGTTATATCGACGTACCTTGAAGTCAAACGTTCCTGGCTTGGGGGCATCCTCGAAAGCGGGATCCTGGGTACCCTGCTTGAAGAGGGCGTAGAGCTATTTCGCATAGTGTTAGCCACAGGTCACCACCTCCAGCAATACGTATCTCATATCCGAGAAGTAGGTCGGGAACTCACCTCCAACAAATCGTCGTCGGAGGGCTTGTTCACAAGCTTCTTGCTCGCGACAACCGCGGCATCGAATTCTGTCGTTCTGGGGGCAGGCATAATGTCGATTTATTTATTATCTTTATCTGAGGTAAATAATATCTCGTCTCAGTAAAAGTTCGCTGGTTTGAAGCAGTTGCGAGGTTGAAAGGGGAATTAAAGAGCCAGATGCGGGGTGACGTTTTGGGAATTGCAGAGGGATAGATAGAGGGGTAGAGACGGAAAGATAAGAGAGCGAAAGTGAAGATACCTAGAAAGAGGGTTTTATAATGGAAAAGAAAGGGCTGTGAGTTGTTGCTTTGTGCTTTTCGCGCAGTGTTTTCTGAGCAGAAATGAAGTTGAGGTTTGGCTTCTTCGGTATGGGGAGAGGAATTGATACCATAAAAATGCCAAGACTTGAATTTCATGGTTGGAGGGGTCGAGGGGTTGTCCCGTGACCAGGTGGGTGTTCAGGAACTCCGATTGGCTAAGGGGCTGGATTTGGTCATCTGCGAGTAAAAGTTATGGAGATCCCCTGATGACATAAGAAAAACCGTCGGGGGCTCAGGAGACAGAAAGGGGCTTCGGATATATGGGATGTATCGTCTATCAAACCCTAGAAACATGTGGCATCTTATTCTGTAAGCCCTTTTTACAAAGATACATCGAGAGAAGCCAAGAAAATCTCACCACCAACCGCTCAGACGCCAAAGGATATGCAAAGGTGGGTATTCTCACTTGGGAAATGGTAACAGGAAAAGGGAAAATGATACGCTCGTGGTCATCAGCTCATTGTTCGTAATAAGGAAAGCCCCTTAATAATCCACCGCCCACCCGTTCTTCTCGAGAAAGTCGTCACACGCGGCTTTCAGGGCGTAGTTTGGTCGAAGGTCGTTGGCGGTCATGGGTACACGGGTGATAGGGTCGACACCAGACTGATCCACGTGCCTGAGGATCCCGGTGCGGTCGAAAGAGTGGCCGGATGGAGTGACGACGGGATCATGCATGACCTCAAACGAGATACCATCAATCAGATAATCGGGGACGTGCTAAGCACTGTCAGCATTGTGTATAAGCAAGTCGTAACAAGCGAATATAAACTCACTCTCTCCTTCATATCCCCTGACAACGCCGTTCCAAACGCATCCCGTACATCCTGAATCCTCTTCGCCGTCTCCTCCTTAAATTCCTTCTGATCCTCCACGTAACCAATTTGGCCAATCTCGCCAGCCTGAAGCCTCTCTTCCAACTGACGCAATTCGGATTCCAGCTCGGACTCCAACATTTCCTCCACTCTCTTCAATGTCCCATTCAATTCCCGTAACCTTGCCGTCTCCTTGGCTGCCCAGATCGCCTGCTTCGCTCGCAAAATAGTCTTAGATAAAACTTCCGAGTTCGGGTTCCGAATCTCCAAACTGTGACGGTAGGCAGGGAGCGCAACCTCATATGCTTCAGTAGGCTTCTGCAGACCAAGCAGTGCTTGTGCAAGGTAATAGTTCATCTTAATTGTAGCCGGATTCTTGAGACCATGCAAATCAGCGGCAAGGCGCGCGTCATGTTCGGCACCTGCCCATGACTCAAGCTTGATCCGAACAAGGGCGCGGTTACCAAAGAGGGTCGGCTCGCGGGGGTTCTTTAGAATACTACCACTCAGTTCCGGAGTTATCAGTAATTGTGCGACGCGGATGGCAAAAAGACTTAGGAGTCCGGATCAAGAACGCATAACTCACGCTTGTGAATAGAGCTCTTCCGCGCCACTATAATCCCCTTCCTTGTAGCATTGGTTCCCCTTTGTTTTTAGGTCATAGTACGCCATCCCGGCGTCGCGTCAATGCTTGCGCAGGTGTTCAAAACGAAGCAGCTTCCTTCCTCTAACCAAAGTGGGATGAAAAGTGAGATATCGGATAAATACAAACTTTCGGTCCCAAGATCTCACAAAACGCAAAAGAAGGGTAAGGAACTAAAGGCTGAGAAACGGAAGAAAAGTGGTGATTATTAACGGAAAAGAACACCAAAGTCAAGAAAAATAATGATATCTGGCTCTCTACAGAGAAAAGAGCGGTTGCTTTGCTCTCTCACCCCCAGGGGCTCTCCAGAGAAGTTTCTCGAAGCGAAGCCTTGTTCTTCTCAACAAACGGAGCTTTCTTGCTTCGCTCCTAACGCCGCTTATCAATCCCGCATCGGCCGAGGGGATTTGCCTTTGCCGGAGTCCCGGGACGGAGGAATTGTTTACCCGGTTTTCATCTCCCATAGAGATAATACCGATGGGCGCGGAGATGAGATGTTCCGCCCCAGAAAGATAAAAGACATCCCGAACACTTGATGAGCTTCACCCTTGTCAACACCCAGCTTCTATTGTTATTATCGCGTATGTTCAACTTATAACTCACAAGATAGGTAAACTACTACGAAGTAACAGCCTGGCTGAGAGGTTATGTTCCCGATCACATCGTGTCCATATCTTAACCAAAAACTAAGATTGGCCTGATGTCGAAGAAGACATACGAATCAATGTGTCCCCCGTCATGCGGGTTCAATATTGTTTCTAAGGTCTTTATGAAGACGTCTGATTCATAGACCAGGTTATTTGCTTCAAAAATCAATCTCATCTATCCAAGAAGTTCTTTCCTTCCACCACTCACCCCAGTGCACAACCCTCTTCCCAACCCTTGCTTCTTCTGCTGCAAACACCATTGCATGGTTCCTAATGATCTCTTCAACTGTACATCCGATATGTACTCTTTGCGCCTCCTCGACAGCCATCCCGTGACTTTTCACCGCGTCAATCGCAAGAACAAATTGCCTCATCAATCCAAAACTTCCACCGCTATGTGAGCCCCCCGATAGGTGTGGTTTATGTACCTTCTTCTCACCTGTCGCGAAATTGCGGACGGTAATCGTGGATTCGATAGAATTCCCTTCTATCTCTCCCTTCGTGCCGTAGATATGGGTGCGGTGTTTACAGATCGGTTCTGAGAAAGCTGTCATATGGAAATTCGCCGTTTTGGCGCCCCTCGGGCTTTGGGCCGATTCCCCAGAATTAGCAGGTTCCTCCTCCCAGGATATTGTGACTGTTTGATCGTCACAAACATCGTTATCGGACTCGTATACGCATCGACCATACCACTGCCTATTTTCTATCTCTTTCTCTGGTATGACAGCCTTGTCGTAGTCCTCTGCCAATACTTCCATTAGTTTCTTCTCAGTGCCTTTCAGGCCAAGATTCTCAAAATGATCCTCAATATCTGGGAGCACAACATCGACAGGCCATCCCCCTAGATTCTGGAGGATGCCCTTCTCATGGTATATTTTCTTAGCGGAATACTGGCATTCGGTCTCAATCGGGCAAGAGAGGCAATTGGTTGCATCTTGGGCCTTGGCTGGCTTCCGGGACCTTTTGAAGTGCACAAGAGACCCTGTGCCGGTTACAGTAGATGGGAGGTGCGCATTCCCCTGCCCTGCCTTCTGGGGAGAGCAGAGAAGCCACATGAGGAAATCGATATCGTGGCATGATTTTGTGAGGAGAGTTGGGGCAGTGACAGACTCCTTGCGCCAATTTCCTCTGGAGACCATCAGCCTGCTTGGGTCGTAGACTGAGAATGGGGGTGTTCGAAAGATATACATACCTCACATAGCTATGGGCAAAATGCCACCATCCGACAGACTCCATATGATCAACAGACACCACATCCCCAACCGCCTCATCCTCCAGTAAAAGCTTTCTAAGTAGCATATTGTAAGGCGAGTACCTCATAATATGTCCAATCGCAACCAGCATCGAAGACCTCTCTTCTCGCCCCTTGGGTCGGAGTAAGCGATAGACTTTCAGGCAGTCATCTAAACTCGTCGCCAACGGTTTCTCACACATAATGTGCAGATTCAGAGGCGCAAGACCATCGATAATCTCAAGATGAGTCTTGTCGAGCGTACAAATAACCACTCCATCGATCCCCTTTCCACCTAACTCATCAGACTCCTCAACTTCCTTTCGGCTCTCTCGCCTCTTAGTCTCCCACTCCAGAAAGCCCCTCCAACCCTCAAACTCCTCCCCTTCCTTCGGACCATCCGGTCCCCAAATAAACCTTCGCCCAAAATGCTTCCTCTTGGACTCAACCGGCTCCGCAACAGCAGCCACAACTCCATTCGAAGCATGCACAGTCGCATACGCATTAGACGTCCCCCGAGACCCAGCGCCAATGACTAGAATCCGAGGCGGGTTTTTAGAAAATTTGGGCTGTGGCGGAGGGAGCATAAGAGGTTTGTTGTCTGCATCGCTATCCAGAGTTTGTCCATTGACCCTGTTTACTTTGAAGCTGCCCTGTTGAGGTGGCTTCCCGAGGAAGCGTTTCACTTTGTCCATTGTTGCGAGGAGTTAAACTTGAAGGTATTGATATCATTAATGTCGAGCAGAACGCCTCCATTTAAAGTGCCATCCGGTTCTCAACTCCATCACTCATCGCCTTCGATCAGGCAACAAATTTGATGCCTTGAGGCGATGATGCTGGATCAAGGCGAATAACGTGGTCATGAATACGAGGGTGCTGCCGCGATGTCTGCACTATCCGAACTTATGTAATGTGCATAGCACTATTTGCACAAAGAGCGAGGTTCTCGTGATGAAGCACTTCCCTTTACCCTATTGGGTCTAGTCAGTCATCAAACATCCATCCTCACTTCCAGCAAGAGACCATCAAGTCGTTATTTTTCTATTCCTCTATGATTTCAGCTTTTCCGAGCTTCAACGCTTCGTTATATATCATGTTAATGAGAGAGACCCACAGACGAAAATCCTCATATCACATCCCTTGACCCGGATTCTCTCTATCATGCCGAGCTCTCCTCAACCTCCCTAACCACCTTCCTCACCCCTTCAACCTCATGAGCAAATCTACCCAAGAACATGCCATCAACAGCCTTTCCTAATCCACCCTTTCCCCATAGGCCCGGCCCCGCACTCCCTCCGTATAACACCCTAACTTCTCCCTTCCTCTTCCCGCCCGAGACCTCTTCAATCACCTTCCTGATCCCCGCAACCACACTCCCGACGTGATCCACCCCCGCTGGCACCGGTTTCCCGATCGCCCAGACGGGTTCATATGCAAATATCACGGGAGCATCGGGCGAAATAGCCTCCAAGATAGGCTTAATCTGGACCTTGCACTCACTGACCGCGAGACCTACAGCAGCGGAAACAACCTCTCCGGGTTCCGATACTTCCCCAATACATACGAGAGGTATCATCCCCTGGGAGCTGGCAGCTGCAGCTTTTTTGGCTACCTGGCCATCGGTCTCACCGAAGATGGAGCGGCGTTCCGCATGCCCGAGCTCGACTATGGATGCACCCAGGGAGCGGAGGGAGAGCGGAGATACCTCGCCTGTATACGCTCCCAGGGTATCCCAGAAAGCGTCCTGAGCACCTAGCAGGAATGGCGGTGGGAGGGAGGCATCATCCCCGCCCTTCTGCAGGCCAGCTTCAAATTGTTTTATGATCTCTGCGCAGGGGTAGATGGTGAGGAAGTCCGGGATCAAAGCGAGGAGGATCTTCGAGCGGTTCTCAGAGCGGACGATCTCGTTCTTCGGGTCGAGAAGGGCACGTAGGTAATCGAGGGTACGGGTAGGGGTGAAGTACATCTTCAGGGAGACAATCAGGAGGTTCCGAGGGAGTACGGGATACTCCGGGCTCTCTGTTGGCGCCATAGTTCTTGCTTGTGCTTCTGTTCCGCTTCCTTGTCCCTCTCCAATTCTCCTTTCTGATTCTGGTGCTGCGGTGTGTTTGGATGACTGTCAGCGGTCCCCTTGAGAGAGGATGTCCAACCTAGCTTCTAACCTTGTGCTTTGTCCTCGGAAATTGGCCCGGGCCTTGGCTCCCCTTGAACCTTATGAAGGGTTGCAATCAAAGCACCCAAAAAAGGACACTCGGTCTCTACTCTCAACCAACGAGAACTGATCTGCCAAGATCAACCCGATTTTTCTGGTTCCCTACTCCCGGCTATCTCGTAAAAGGCAAGGCCAAGAAAACTTTGAAAAACTTTGAAACGAGGATCGGGATTCTGGAACCGAGGGTATACTCAAGTAAAATGTTTGATAACCAGAGGATGAGGCTTATGAACGTTTTTTATACAGGAACTCAGCCAACACCAACACACAATGATAGGGACTTTTTCTATGTCGTTAAGAATAAGTTTCCCCCGTATCATCTCTACGCAAACCAACCCACAAATATTGCTGTCGCTCCTCCACGATCCATATTTCTCTGTGCGCTGAAAAGAGAATATCATAAGTGGGTTAGTGGGGGAATAATGGAGGGGTAACGAAAGAAAAACAAAAAATACAGCGACGGCATCTTATCTTATCGTCGAAAAACCCCTCAAATTACCAAATTACCAGTATTTTCTGTGTTTTATTACCCCGCCACAACCGAAAAAAGACGAAAACAACGTACCATGTTACGATTACCCCACGTCACATTTCGCCTCGTTGCGAACCGGGTAACCCACTTCGGGATAACCGGAGAAAGATACCTTCTGCTGTTATTTACGTTGTTATTTACGGCTCTCCGCCTTGCTTCACGTACTGTATGTAATGTTTTCAAGACAAGGGAAAAAGGGGTATGAAAGGTATATCTTGCCGTGAAGGAGTCGGGTACTAGTGAGATGCTCTATACTTGGCTTTTTGCCCTATATAAAGGGGGAATGCCCTCCGTGGAGAGATAGCTATAGCTATAGCTGAATAGCTGGCACTTCGCAACTTCACCACCGGTGCTCTCAAAGAGAAAATATCTCCGTTCGTCCCTAGAAAACCCGACCCAGAGTGGAGCCCTCGAACCCTCGAAGGAGCAAACTGCGATTACCCATACAACATTGAGAGAGATCAGAGGGAACGGTTCTCTTCTCGAAGAAAAAAAAAGATAGCTGTCGCAAAAGAATAACAACCCAGCAGTAGAGAAGCGCCATGACGACATTGACCCAGAATTTATCTCCAGTCCCGTCCATTCCCCTTTCACGGCACAACACACTCTCTCGCCATCGTACAGACTGTGCAGGGAAGATTTTGAAGACATCCCGAACAAATCCTATGAGAAATAAATTGGAAAATGGAATGTGAATAACGAACAGATACGCAGAAAGGAGGGAAAAAGGTTAATCATCGAGCATATGGGTTAATTGGGGCAGTGTCTCTGGAGTCTGGTTGCTTTACAAGTGGGTTAAGGACCACAATTTTGCGTATGTGGGTGTCCCAACATGTTGTTGGACCTTTTGTGGCGGGGAAGGGAAAAGGTATATAAGAATCAGCAAGGACCCCTTTCTCCGTGACTCCTTTTTTCTTCCATTCCACATTAATCAACGAACTCCCCATCTCTATAATCCATCTATCAAGCTTCACTTTCCTACAAACCACCTAAAAAAACCAAACCTCAACCGTCAAAATGGCCGGAAACGCAACCCTCACTCCCCTCCGCATCGCGATGGCCTGCGATGACGCTGGCCATGGGTACAAGGAAACCATCAAGGCCCACCTCCAGAACAACCCCCTCGTCGCCGAAGTCACCGACGTCGGTGTCCCTGATGCCTCAGACAAGACCGCCTACCCTCACGTCGCCGTCCAAGCTTCCCGTCTCGTCATCGAAGGCAAAGCTGACCGCGCCCTCCTCATCTGCGGAACCGGCCTCGGTGTCGCCATCGCCGCGAACAAGGTCCCCGGCATCCGAGCCGTCACCGCCCACGACCCATTCTCCGTCGAGAGGGCCGTTCTGAGCAACAACGCCCAGGTTCTCTGCTTCGGACAGAGGGTTATCGGCATCGAGTTGGCTAAGAAGTTGGCTGGTGAATGGCTCAACTACCGATTCGACCCCAAGAGCGCCAGCGCCGAGAAGGTCAAGGTCATCACTCAATACGAGGAGGAGGCTATCAGGAAGTCCGTATAAATGGCCCTGAGTCACCACCAACTTCTGTCTGTCCAGCAATCTAGCTTTTCCTTTGTTCCGTTTCCTTTGTTTCTTTCATCGGGTCTCTCAAAAAAGGGTTTAAAAACGAAAAACATCATATAGAAGGGGGATTATAGACTGGTCTCTTTTTTTCATTTCCCTTATCTCTTCGAATTCTTTTTGGAGGATTGTTTGATCGATGGCCGGGAAAGGCCCGGACAAAAACCACGATATCCCAACGACACATCTTTTCCTATCTACCTCTTACATAGTTTGCCATAGCAGGAACAATACCACATTTTCTGGCACTCGTCTCATTAACCTTGCGCGAAAAGATTGAATCGTGAAAATGCTTCGAATTGAGCAAGAAAAAAAGATAAGAATGACAGGGCATTCGAAAAATTTCCCCTCCATCCCGGTGACGATCAACAGCTCTGTTTCCCTCACCACACACCGACGTATTATTGCCCTCACCAATACCCCTACCCGACAACGGCTTCACTGTAGCCGCCATTTCTCAATTCCTTCCTCGGGTTGTTGCAGCATCGTCTATCGAAGGCTCTCGGTCCTTCTATGCAAGAAATCGCTTACAAGTGGGGCACTACGTCATATATATCAACTGTTGTCTCCGAGAATTCAAGAAGCAGAAAAATTGTAAACCGGCCATTAACACGTTTGCTCCAGTTGAAAGCATACAGGAACCAGTCATTCTCTGGTTTTCCCCAATTCTAATCGAAGCAATGGGAAGTACCTCGGGATCAACAACATTTGCGCCAGCGAAAGCTAGCAGGTTTTTCAAGCCAAAGGTGTCAAAGCTCAGATAACGCCCGGCTGTATGTAACTCATCGACGCGGGCATGTTCACAATCTCTCCCGCTCATACATCGCATGTCTTATTCCCATATCCCCTCTCTTCCAACCTTTCCACCGAAGCAGATTTAACACCCTCCTTCTTTTCTTCCAAGAGAAGGCATGCAACTACTCACTACGTCATAGACTGCAAGCCGTCATGCGTCTCGCTCACTCCTCAGAACACTTTTATATGCGTATTCTACGCATATGTTATGCTATGCTTGGCCACGTCGTATGTACAAGCGACAGATGGGGAGCGGTCTGATCGAGTGTAGCCTTCTCTGGCGGAGCTATCGCGACTTCATGTCCAACGAATTCTCTCAATCAACAGAGAAAAGACGATGAATAAAAATAACTTCTTGATTAGTCGAGCGAAGTCATAGCGCACTAACTAACTTATTCTTTCAAAAGTTGTTGTTCTTGCCTTCACCGAATTCATGTGCTGGTTGGTGGTTGAAAGCCACTGAGTGAGCTTGATACTCGTTCTGTCGGTCTTCTTCCGTGCAACAACCATTCGATGGTCGTGTTGTTGGCCGGTGAATAGGTACCTTATTAGACCATTCGAATCTCCCACCCCTTGTTTTATGGGGAAACTTGCTAATTTAACTCTAGCAGAGAAATTGCTTGCGCAAAGCGCACACGAGATACATCGAGCTACAAGCTCGTCAAGTCCAAGGCTCCAAAACCGTCACGGGTAAAAATCTGTCCTTTAGCATCCCTCATAGGATAGCCTCAGACTCGGGTTAACATGAATCACTAATCATATGAGAAGACATTTCCAATGTCGAGGATCCACGAGACTCGATAAACTCCTCTCTCGGGATCTTGCACAGACCATCGGAATCAACCTCTTAACCTTTTACAAGTGGCTACCCTGCATATGCGAGTTCAGTTTGACATCCAATACTGTCTAATATACCTAGGGAACGCCCAAGATGGCGATTTAAGAACGCGCGGAGGCAAATACCACCAGCCTTATGCTCTTGCTCGCGTATCCGCGCAATACTTCAGGGAATGAGCGCCATTTTTACTGTTTATGACGGGTTATACGGTTCAAGCCACCATTGGTGCCATTCGAACTTATCGGGCTTCTTGGAAAGCCATCGCGAACGGCTCAGTTGCGTTCACCGCGTTTTTCTAGGGAATCGTATCAAAATTTACATCGGAGCACACCGTCCACTCCAAGTTACACTCAACCCTCCATTTTAGATATTACCCGTACGGTTGGATGATGGATTGCGTTCAAAAGCACAGGCACTGGTGTTGCACGGACCGGTATGGCTGCAACTGTAGCCTCTTATTTTTACGCGTGGTTATACCCTGCGGGGTTTTCCTGGAGGGTTGTCCCGTTTGTTGTAGGGCGTTGTGGTCACGAGACGGCTCCTCCTGGGTCAAGATATCAATTTCTAACCTGGTTTGATATACGCTTCTCTCTATGCCAGAGTCCCACCGGCTTGTACCTAGAACGTATAACTACGAAGGAACCTCTATCTATGGGGTAGACGGGGTCGACAAACCTATTTGTCGCTGCCTAACCCTCTGCCCAACTATCTGCTCCTTCTATGAAGGGCGGAAAGAAAGGAGAATATTCCAATATCGTGAAGGTGAAACGGAACGCCTGTGGTTGGATCCGTACGCCGTCGACTGCAACAGAGTGCTCCAACATCTATACTCGACAACCCTACTTCACCGTTTGTGGCGCTTTTCTCTTAAGAAAACCCGACGACAGATTGAGAAGCTGTGTTACGTTGAAAGCTTGTTTCGGTTATGATTTATCGATATGGCGGTGACTACCATGCACTCAAGTTCCCTCCTTCGTCAGCCTCCTACCTCATATATGCATCCCGGAAATGCCTTTAGCAACGAATTGACTATGCGATATGAGAAACGAGATAAGATATGAATTGATGACAGGATGGAACTCTTCATCTCGATCTATCGTCGGATCTACCCCGTTGACCACTGTTAATGTATCATACGATGACGCACCGCCAAACAGTCATATATGCAAGATGCCATTCCGAGGACAACCCCCTCATATATCCCCTATCACAACATTTCCCCAGCTGAAGCGACCAACCCCACGACGTAGCCCTACCAATGTCTTTCCCCCCAGCCTTACAAAATAGTGTGAGTACATGCCCTAGACACGATGGGGCGATACTCACCAGATCGCTGAACCGGCGGGTTGCCATTGGCCTTAATCAGTTTACTCATAACTCCTTCTCCGGCGGGCAACGTACAAGCTCAAACATCACCGCAGCTTTATACTGGACCACGCCAGATATAAGACGCCTTTGAGCTCTCCATAACTCCCCGGAATCTTCGTCACATCCATCTCCTCCAAGACCCATCAATCAAGACCCAGAAACGACACAACAAGAACAATCAAAAATAATGGGCACCCCAATACTGCGGCATGGAAGTCCCGTCTCGACAACCTCCTCTTCAAATAGCGCCGGCGCTCCAAGTAGCCAGAGCAAGATACCGATATCAAAAGCCCTAAACGGAAGAGCAAACCGCAGGCCCCCTTCCCAACACACGGCCCAGGTCCAACCAGTCCACAACGCTCCTACCCAATCAGATATCTACCACCCATCACAGCAGTCCCCCATTGGCGAATCCAGGTCAACCTTTGTCTGTAGCAAGTCGATTATTATCAATACAGGCCTACAGACGCACCAGATATCGCTCCATGATACCGCGATACTTTCTCTAAGGCTGGACGGCGAGGGCCAGGCCTTAATTGAAGCCCGGCCTCGTTCATTGGATAATCGTACCCTTAACGAACACGCTAATGACAAATCGACAACGGCTTCGCCGGAGTCAGGGGCTATAAGACCGCGAGCGAAACGTATCAATGCAGGAGTAGAAGTGAGGAAGCGAGGGCCCGAAGTCGAGGCTTCAACCGCACCTCGGAGCGAAGGCAATATTCAAGCCATCCTCGAGCGACTGCGACGATTAGAGTGTGAGGTGAAAGTCACGTCTCAACGGCAAGTCAAAACTAGCGAAAACATGGAGCCTGGGTTACAAGCTGACCCGCTATACAGAAAGTCTCGGAAGCTTGCTGACTTGGAAAACACCGTCAAATCGCTAGAAGCGAGCTGTGCTCACGGGGCCAGAGAAAAGCAACGGGTTGAAGAAGAGAAAAATAATAAGATCGCTAATTTGGAAAGCGAGTTAAAAGAGCTAGGGTCAAGGTGTGCTGTGGAAGCCTGTGAAAGGGAGAGAATTGGGAAGGAGAAGGATATGAGTATTGCTGATTTGGAGAAATCCGTCAAAGCACTGAACGAAAATTGTGCTAAAAAGTCCACGAATGCAAGGGAAGCCGAGGGGCGTAACCGAAAGCTGTGTGAGAGAGTTCTCCAGCTCGAGACAGAGAACGGGGACCATGCAGCTAAACTAGAGCATGTTGTGCCGCAATGCAACCATCTTAGGGAGGAGCGCGATGAACTCCAAAGGAACCACGACTGGCTTAAGGCCTGGTGTCTCGAACTCGAGAGAGAGCGCAACACTATCCAGGTCGAGCGCTCTGAGTATAAAGATAGACTCGAAGACCTTCAAGCAAAATACGAAAAAATCCAGACGGACGGCAACCAGGTCAGAGGACAACTCGCGACCCTAAGACCTCAACATGACGGGCTCCAAAATGAAAAATATCGACTCGAAAACGAGCTGCGGAGTGCGATCGCCGAGCTGGAGCTACTAAGAGAGAGTCATTCTTCCGTAGAGGTGGCATACAACAATTCCGAAGAAGAGAGAAGTGATATCGAGGATAAAATCAAGAGCACGCCGGAATATAGGAGAAGACCTCGGTATTACATCAGGAGGCGCTTGGTTGAGAACTCTGGTAGGCGAACTGTGATGTAAGCGAAAAGGCTCCTTTTACCATTTCACACACCATATGAGTCTTCGTCTGCTAACGGCGTGTGATATTATTAAGGGAATTGGCCGCGGTGGGTCGACGAAGAATTGACAGACCACCAGCACAAACGACGCCTCTATTGCAGCGTGCTGCCATCCGCACAGTTCTCTGAATAGCCGATCATCTCTTTTCACGCCCATTCCTTGATCTTTCTATTAAAGCAAATGATAGTATTCCCTTACCAGTTCAGCTTTCCACTCCTTGGAATGAAAAAGATGCCTATTATTCCGTTATCGTATCGTCTCATAGTGTATGTAGGTCAGAATGAAGTAGGTAACAAAGAATGAATCTACTTTCCCGCTTTCCGTGTTTAACTCTTGATCGAAGTATAAAGGAGGTCGCGGTTCCCTTTTACAAAGTCTCAAGGCAGAAAGTAGTTGAAGTTGATATGTCACGTGATAACACCCTGAGTCGCTCTTGGCGTCTATGCCAGCCACATGGCGAGAGAAATGCGACCAATCACCACATGTTTCAGGAGGTTTCTCTTGACAGTTATTGGCTGTCAAACGTAAGCCCCACATGAAACGATGCCACAACAACGTCGGGGTTCGCCGACAAGCGACAGACTCTGGGGTAGACGGGAGGAGCCTCAAACGACAAAACTCAAAGAGCACGCCATCGCGTAGGCTCAGCAGAGGAAGAAAAAATATCAAATGCCAATGCTGACGACAGTGGTTGATGGGAGCGAAGGAAGGGAAAATAACTGATGAAATGATGGCCTGAAATCCCGCAATCACGTAAACAAAATTTCTCCTCGAAGCCTAGAGCTCCTTCGGCAAGTACATAAGCTCGAGCTCCTTGGCTATTGTTGGGAATTCATTCGTCGATCCTCTCTCTGCTCTCAAACAGTCAATTCCCTCCCGACGACTTCTCGGACAGTCAACAAAAGAGGAGGGATAGAGACCTGTCTCGTCCGAGAATTCTCAAGCCGTGAACCCCTAGACTTGTTCAGATCTAACGGTTTGTGGGGGGTTAAAGAAAACCTGGGGAAGCTCTCTTCTCTGGTCAATAAGAGTCCGGGTTCCACAGCGACGAGAAAAATACGCACCAGCATCAGTTAAGACATGGCAGTCCCAAACCACGACGGTGTCCATGACTCCGAGAAGAAAGGCATTCACTTCCAGCAAGAGCAATCGCAGGATCACGACGATGAGGGCGTGCCACGCAGAATCGTTGCGGACAGGCTTGCGCGCAAACTTTCCGCTCGGCAGGTGCAGATGATCGCGATTGGAGGCACTATAGGCACCGGATTGTTTCTCGGGACCGGTGAATCCCTTTCCACCGGTGGGCCAGGAGCCATGCTGCTTTCGTACGCCATCGTTGGCGCTATTGTCTTCATCACGATGTTGTCGTTGGGAGAGATGGCAGCTTTTATGCCAGTTGCTGGGTCATTTTGCACGTTTTCTGGGTATGTTATCCATATAATCTTCTTATATTGTTCTCAACACCCCCCCCCCCGGGCGCCCGAGGAGTACCCCTGTCAGATGTTATTACTCCATAATTCGCAGAACTCGACATGGCTGCAGACGCAAATCAGCCCTGAACTTATATACCTTCAATTTTTGGTCCACGCTCTGACTTCTATAGACGATTTGTGGACGACGCTTTTGGATTTGCTCTTACTTGGAATTATTTCGTCAACGATGCTGTCTCGACGGCAGCGGATTTGGTTGCTTTGCAACTCCTTTTGCAGTTTTGGACAGACAATTTCCCTGGTTGGGCAATCAGTTTGATCTTTTTCTTCGTTCTCATAGCTTTAAATATTGTAACTGTCCGGGCCTATGGTGAAGTATGGCATACCCCAACGCATAATCGGAACGACTCCGGTATTAACACAAGCTAATTTCTTCCTACAGATGGAATACTGGCTCTCACTTCTGAAAGTCGTGACCATTGTTGTAAGTTTCCGCTCTACACCTCCCCACCAACCACGTTTTAACATCAAATAGGTATTCATCATTCTTGGTATCGTTGTAAACTGCGGTGGGAATACAGACCACACGTATATTGGTGGCAAGTTCTGGAATATGGGTGATGCTCCATTCGTAGGCGGAATAGGTGGCTTTGCTTCCGTTTTCGTAACAGCTTCATTCGCATAGTAAGCCTCTTCCTTCCCGCATTTACCCACAAGGAAGCTTTACTCACCTAGTTCTTAGTGGGGGGACTGAATCCATTGCCGTCACCGCTGGCGAGACCAAGAATCCGGCGAAGAACCTACCTCGCGTAGTACGGAACGTCTTCTGGCGTATTCTAATCTTCTACCTACTTTCTATCCTAGTCATCGGTCTCAACATCCCTTACACTACCCCTGATCTTGACGAGGGTGACTCGCGTACCAGTCCCTTTACCCTCGTCTTCCAGCAAGCCGGAAGTCATGTAGCCGGAAGTTTTATCAACGCAGTCATCATGACCAGTGTCATCTCTGCGGGTAACCATGCATTATTCGCCGGTTCTAGGATTCTGTATACCCTTGCTACCGACGGTTACGCTCCGGGCTTTTTTGCCAACTTGACAAAACGCAAAATCCCCTGGGTAGCGGTTCTTACGACCTCGTTTATAAGTGGCCTCTGCTTCGGTGCTAGCTTCATCGGTGCAGGACAGCTCTGGTCCTGGTTGCAGAAGTAGGTTCAACGTTCCTCCCTTTAAAAGCCAAACAACTAATAAAACCTCTCAGCATCGTCGGGGTCTCCAACCAACTGACCTGGATCGCCATAAACATTTGCTCCCTCCGCTTCCGCGCTGGCATCTCCCACCAAAAACTCGAACACCTCCTCCCCTTCAAAAACTTCACCTACCCGTACGGCCCCGCTATAGCCGTGGTTCTCAATATCGTTTTCGTCCTCGTTCAAGGCTGGCAGAGCTTCAGCCCCGTTTTCAAACCAGTGGATTTCGTAAGTTATTATATCGAATTGCCGATTATGTTGGTCATGTTTATTGGGTGGAAAGTGATAAAGGGTACACGGTGGGTGAGAGTCGATGAGATGGATCTTGTTACGGATAGATATGACCCAGGTGCAGAAGGGGACGGTGGGGACGGAGACTATATGAGGAAGAAGGGTGTGATAGGGGATACAGATCATGGATGGAAGGGAAAGGTGAAACAGGCTGGAATGTGGTTGTTTTTCTGATCTCTCCAGAGTCTTATTCCGCTCGTAATATGCACATCGCCGCTTTTTATATAATGTTTTGTATTCTTACTGGTCTCACGCATCATATATAATAAGTATCACCCTCTGAGATCTTGTCGGGGACCTTCATGAGCAGGCTATACACCTAAAGAGATTGATACGATTCTATCACTTCTCAGTTCGACCTAGCATGTAATTTAATTGTAACTTTCCATCAAACGCAACCAGGCAACGTTTCCCTAATGTTTCCGGGATCATTTCAAGGGGTGAACGCCGAAGCGAACCTATCTCGGCGGAGATATATGCAAAACAATATCCAATAACCCCCCAAGAACCTCCAACATTCAAAGAAACGTATTACATATTATTCGAAGCGAAC
Source organism: Arachnomyces sp. PD_36 (assembly GCA_032988195.1). NCBI lineage: Eukaryota > Fungi > Ascomycota > Eurotiomycetes > Onygenales > Arachnomycetaceae > Arachnomyces > Arachnomyces sp. PD_36. Next base: position 496,871 of record JANTQE010000017.1, on the reverse strand, counting down.
CACGTAGCAGCGAAGCTGCCCCCCCTCTTCGGAAATACACCCAGGCGTTCTTTATGCATCAAGTGTCACTCGCCAGGCCTGACAAATCCAAACCGGAGACCTGCATCTTAGATCTGACATCTCGCATCTTGCATCTGTCAGACCAAGGGGACCACTTTTTAGAGGGGCATGTGGCTTGCGGATAATTTCTGAACTAGCCTGCAAGCCATTTTCCCTTCCCCGTCTTGAAGTTCAGCCCTATCATGCTGCTTCATGGCCCCGTGCCGTCGGTGGGTCTCGGGTCCCCGCCGTCAGAATAAGCATAAATTGACTCCACCGAGAGATCGATCTATAAATAACCCACCCCATACGGGAGTTGGTGAAGGAGAGCTACATTGTGTATCTGATTATTGGATCGAGCAGATACGTTATTTTTTTCCAAAAAATTCTTTTGTCCTTGGTTGATTTAACCATCGCCGCCACACGATCGTGAATAGACATATAAACCCGCTCCCTAGACCGCTGAGCAACTTTCTATTGCTATTAACAAGTATAATCCCATTCGAGACTTGAGCTTCAATGAATGCCTCTTTTTTTTTTGGAAAAATAGCTGACCAAGTTACGTCCCAACCTTATCTTGGCTATTCTTTCTCTGGAAAAGTAAAACACATCGCTACGACGACAATGTAAACTCGCCCGCTGTCCACTGGGCGACAGGATTAAAACTTGCCACACCCTGAATTACATAAATGAAGGCAGCTTTGTACAGACAGAAGCAATATTCTGCCCCGCTACGCCGGTGGGCTCAATGAATCTGGTTTCGCTGTGAACGCAGTCTTTTTCCCAAGGCGAGCTTGCATTTCCCGTCTGATCGGAGGAACTCTGAAATAGATTACTCGTTGCTGCCTCCATCACCATACCATGGAGAAGGCAGGGGTATTTTGGTAACGGAAACTGATGCCGTTATGATCCCATTAAGACGCCCAACGGATGATCAAGGTACGAAAATGATATTACCAGGAGCAACGCTGTCCACCGTTTTTGACGCATTGCGAGCTGAGAGTCCTGGTCTTTATTCTTCTCATTATTGGGGAAGCAAATGAAAATGATAAGAGATAGAACCTTGCCCATGTAAATTTCATACCTAATTAACCACCTTTTCGCCGCTTCGATAAATTGTTTCTCGCGCCTCACACAGCATGAAACGATTCGGAAGCACCAAAAAGGAAACAGAATAGTCCTTGCCCCGTCTCTCTCCACTTATTCAAGATAAGGGCACGGGAGGATTTACTGTACATGGTTCAAGGTCTGGGGAAGGATTTTGCACACCATCAACGAATGGACCTCGCCTCGAGACTCTCCAGTTCAAATACATCAGAGCAACGAAATACGCGTCCCCTCGAAAGAGGCCGTAATTCAACTCAATAATGAAAAAGTTGATGGTCTCAACGGGAGCATTCAGGGGCTGGGTAAACCGGCAATCACAAGACAACTTTGTTCGTTCTCAACCGAGGCCGTTAGCTGATCGGATCACAACTCATCACCACCAAGCAAGAAAAGAAAAACGAGTCTTGGGGGATCAGACAAATGGCAAGTTCACTGAACGAAATTGAGAGCCTTTCGTCAAGCGAGGCGATCGTCTTGACTCCTTATTATTTACTATTAACTTTCTCGCTTGCGGAGCTGATTCGGTGCAGACATCCATGATCATGACACCTTCCTTTGATATTCGAGCAACCGAGTCGGGTATATCTTGGCGAGTTGCGCGAATTCCAAGCTCTTGGATGTGTGAGAACCACTGCCCTGACCCCTATCCTAGTCCCGGTCCTAGTTCCCACCAGGCTCAGCACGCAAAAGAATCCTGGTGATGCAATCTTATAACTGATGCTCTCATATTTAAACGGTGGGCAAGGATTCGGATTGACGGATGTCACTAAACGTGGGGGTTCTTGATGCTAATCATAATGCAAATGATTGTATCGAAGATGCGTGTAATAATGTAATCGAGTTTGATAAGTTTTGGAAATGCCCTAGGTTGGTTCCAAGCTTGTTCCTTTCAAAGGGGTGTCGCCGCCCTAAGCTCAAGTTCGCTGTACGCTGACTAATATAACAGAGAGCTCAATTCATTTTATGCCCGGCGCGAGGCAGAGAGGGATGGGAAAGTCTGGGCACTCTATCGACGAGGTGAACTTTCTAGTAGAATGGTTCATCGGGGCAGTTTGCAAGATGGGACGACATCTTTGAGTATTGATAGACCGCCGACGGTGTTCTCACATTGCAACGTCGCAGTAGTAGCTGTGATTATATATATCTTCATCTTGGTATGACAATGATGAACCATTTTAAACGACCAAATCCGGTTTCCTCGCTATGACTTCTTCGTCTTGTCATGGCTCCCATATTGGTTTACGGCCGCGTCTTGCCTTTTAAACAGTCTTCCGTTTCACTTCCCAGGTCCAACAGTTTCCAAATCTCACCCTCTGAATGGCAACACGCTCAAATGTAGAAAGTCAAGGAATTTATCAGCGTAATCGGATCCTATATGCTCAATACAAAAGCCCCTCAAGAACCCTCGAGCAAGATCGCCCGCCGATATAGTTTCCTGGGATTATTCAAAACCAATGCATCCGTCGCGAACAAGAACAGCTTTGTCATATATATTGTGGGCTATATAAAAAGTTAATAAAACCAAGATAAGAGAGTGCTTTGCTGAAACTGAGATACAACGCCAACTAATTCATAGAACCATACCCGACGTAAAGATCATACTCTGGATCAATGGCAGACGTTCGACCCAGACATATATCCGATCATTATAGCGAGGAAAACAATAAGAAAAAGACCGCCGACCTTGAGTCCACGGCCAAAAAGACCTGGACGTTCTATTAGCTTATACTGCTTACTAGGTTTGGAGAACGTGTGGAAACATACCTTTAATCAAACTAGCAGCCGTTGTCTTGGACGGGGGGGAGGTCGTATCAATATCGTCCCGCTTAACAAAGCTCTGGGAGGGGCGGGATAGAGGCGCAGATACGTTAATAGGGTGGCCATCTTCCTTCTTCCCGGAAACCCCAAGGAGAACAGGGTCCACTCCTAGCTCTAACTTGAGCTTGATTTCAATCTCCTTCTTGGGTTCAGGTGGCGATGGTTGTTGATGGTCAAGGGGAACTATCCTTTGATCCCGCTCAAAGCTATCCATTCTTCTTGCTCGGCATTCTGGATGATTGCAACATTCGTTCTCCGGTCCATTATACTCTTCATCTCGTTTGCGCCACATGGGGCGGTCAAACCTGGGGCGTATGCTCAAAGGATTGCGGTTTACTTGAGGCCTTCCACGCACGTGCTCGTTCGGCCCTTGCATGGGAAAAGGACCGCTAGAATCACAACCAATCCGAAGCTTCCCGTTCATGGGTTTGTTCCGCCCTGGCAAGGGAAGACGACCGCTGGAATCACCATTAGTAAGTATACATAACAGAACACAAAAACAAGAGGTACATACGCTTGAATATCGCGGTAGTTCCACTTTCGCGTTCCGCCCGGTGTTCTCTCTTCGGGAGGGGGGATATAACCGGTGGACGACGAGGAGTCAGACGCTTGGGAATCAGACCGGGTGCGCATCGGTAGTCCTAGTCTTTTACTTTCCTCATCGACTTCTCTCTCAACAGATGAGTCCCTCCGCAACATGGAGCCACAGGAAACAGGGTTGAAATTGGGGCCTTGAATGTGATCGATGAGTTCTTGTAGGTTGCGTCTCTTGCCATTACTGCCTAGTATAGTAGCGTCGGGCCGAATGTTACCGTTTTCGTCACATGGGTCCTCCTCATCGCAATCGGTATACGGTGGGGACACCGGGCGTCGGGGGATCGTTGCGGCCGGACCATGGTTTTCGTTCCCTGGCTTTGTAGAGGCCAACTCAGGGTCTGGCTTGCCTGGCTCGACCTTATCTACCATATTCGGTTGCATTTTGGCGTTGTACTTCTCGGCTCTCCGGCGTTCTCTCTTGACGTTATTGAGTCTTCTAATCATAGATTGAACGTTGATACCGTCTTCAAAAGGCACTGTGTCGATCATAGACATGTCGGGAAAATGATGGCTTTAAATGTTCGGGAAGGGAAAGATAAACTTGTTTAGTCGAAGAGAATTTTGGGAGGAACGGGTCAATTTGTACACATTTCGATCCCAGGATGAGTCCCCACCCCAGACATCGAGGTGGGATGGTTCATCTTGCGGAGGTGAGCGTCCCAAGCCAGCCCTTCCAATAATCGAGGTTCTATTACCGCCACGAGTGGACTTGGCCTATTGTGCACATTTCGATCCCAGGGTGAGTTCCCACCCCAGATATCGGGGTGGGATGGTTTCTCTTGCGGAGGTGGGCGTCTGGCATGAATGGAAACACGAAAAAGGTGTGGCACAGGCCAGCCCTTCCAATAATTGAGGTTCTATTGCCGCCACCGAGTGGGGGCTTGGCCTATATTTGGGATGTGAAGTGAGCGCGAACTTTCTAAGCGCCAGGAGCCAACCCCACAAAACAACCACAATAAAAATAGTCTCTATTCAATTGTAGCTGAAACAAACCTTTCTATTAAGCAATCGGAACCAGGCCATCGGATTGTGCTGGGAACGACTGATGGGGCGATTCGCCAAACATCTGTTTCACGGGATGCAGTCTCCCTTGCTTCCTTCTCACTGCTCCCTTTCTTCTGATCTGAGACTCAAGGGCTCGGTACCCAATAATGTACTCGCCCCATGACCACGGCTCCCTATCACTGGCGTCAAATTATCTGGTGGTTTATCATTTGACCTCTCTTGATCTGTCGTCACAGGTCTTAGGCGGATCTCCATTTCGATAGGTTGGGTTTCCAAGCTGCATAGACTATCAACAACTTTCTTGAGCGCTATGGTAGAAAGTTATGTGTGTCGCCCCCGTCTCCAGCCGTACAACAGACTCTGGCTTGAACCCCAATGCTTCTCTCTTGTCTTCCCTCGGCCTTTTTTGCTGCTCCCACTGTGCATTCAATCTCCTCTTCTGTTAGCTGCGAGGTGGGCTCCTGCGAGGGTCCCTCTGGTTGTTCAATGACGACAGCCAGTCTTTATTTTAAGCGAGACGCCAGACTGTTTCAAGGAGCTCTTCAAGCTAGTGTTGCTATTATCAGCTCTACGCGCTATTGAACGATTGGATTTTATGCCCTGCTCTTTTTCTGGGCAGCCGCCCGACAGCCCGGTAAGTCGTACCACAAGGAACTGGTGGGGAACGGCTTCTGCCAGAGAACAGGTCTATGCGTTATACAACGAGGATTCTGGGTGGGCAAGCAAAAGCCTTAGCCGCCTAGCCATGATTCTGTCCGAAGCGTGTGCAGGGTGGCTGGGGCTGCGCGGCGTTTAATCGCACCACTTGCTGGGATCCGTTGAACGAGTTGGAGTGCGTTGTTTGAAGCTCATGGTATTGCTATGCTTCCCCCGGCTATACTCTCTATCAGATGGCTAATCAAAGATATATTTGACCTCTTTCCCGTCCTCCGAGTAGCGAACTTAAGTATTCCTTTAACTGCAACCCACAACAATTCACCTTACCAATTATTCCAATACACACTATACACATCTCACGATTGTTTTTGCTATACCTTTCCAAGTTGTATCCTCCACAGCCACAATCGACTTCGCACGCTATTGAACCCAGCAGGGCGATATCTACAGCATCTTTACATCTCCCCACGAAGACATGTCTAATTCCCGGCTAGGGGATACCGTCCTTTACCTCATTCCCATGGGAGGAGAGTCAAGAAGAGCTGCTTCAACGACTCACAATGAACCTTATACGATTGTGGACCTTAACATCTCGAAGGACAAACTCGTTTGACTGAATCTTAAGTACCCGCCAAAAGACGGCAGGATGTTTGTTTTCGGATCCGAAAAGACAGCCTGCGATATATACTTGTGTGCGGGTGGTATTTCCGGTCGACATTTCGCCATCACATTGTGCCCAACCTCCGGAATACCACTCCTGATCAACAAGTCATCTACTGGTATTGTAATAGGATCTAAGCTTTGGGGAAGGGCGGATCCTACATACTTGAACAAAACGCCATAATTTCTTTCGGGAATCAGATGTTTATGGTCCTGGTTCCCGACCGAAAGGAGTTTCAGGAGGTGTACGAGCAGAAAGTGATGAAGCGTCTTCAACATCTTCAGGTGCCAACAGGGGAAGTCAGCCTCCATGCAACACCAATCCGGAGCCGCAGAGAAATTGGCGAGTATCTAGAACTCGACGACATTGGATGCGGCGGCTTTGGGGATATCTTTCTCCTGGCGCATTCTCAAACTGGGGAGGTCAAAGCTGCCAAAAGATTCCGAGATCAGAAAAATCATGCTGCAGTCCTGGGGGAAATGGCCACCCTAAGCAAACTTCCACATGTAAGGCACTCAAAATCACGTTTCTGTAGCTCGCTGACAGTTTTCTCCTGAAACAGGAACACATTGTCGGCTACCAGGGTCATCTTTACGACGAGGGTTCCCTCTGCTTACTCATGGAGTATCTTCCTTTCGGAAGCGTGCTTGAATATGAATTGGAGCAGATGGCCGTTCTTGAAATACTCAGACAATGTCTAGACGCTCTTGCATACCTCCACGAGAACGGTATTATGCACCGAGATATAAAACCGGAGAATATCGCCTTGCAGTCTCTCTCCCCAGTTAACGTCAAACTTATTGATTTCGGGCTAGCTAGAGAAGGATGCATAGCCAACACTCTGTGCGGGACCCCAGGCTATATTCCTCAGGAAATCGTGCGAGGTAAGGGCTACACCGATCTTGTTGATGTGTGGGCCCTTGGGATGACAGCCTTGGACCTGTTGGTGGGTTTGCTAGACGAGGAGTTAAGAAGGTTTGGCAAGCAACGAAGCATCAAAAACTTTGACGTGTATTTCCATGCCGTAACCCAGAGACGTCAAACCCTCCCAAGGCCCCTCTCGGACTTATTAGCGGGAATGCTTGAATACGATCCGGCGTACCGATGGTCTGTGAGGAAGTGTATTTATAAACTTGACGCAGTTGACAAGGCTCTCCGCGACGGACTTCAGGGCCGCTCTGATGAGCGCCCACCTTACAACAAACCTGGCAGATGCCATTCGGACGACCAATACGCCCAATGTTCTCCCGAATGGAACCCGAGACTCCTAGTGCATGGTCCCCGCGACGAAGGCCGACCTCATGACAGGCCAGGAAAGTGTCAGCCTCGAGACGAGTCAGACGGATGCTGCGATTATCATTACAAACATCGGCCTCACGAAAAAGCTGGTGGATACCAGCCTAATAATAGACCGTACAAATACCAATATGAGGAAGACCCAACCAAATCTCGTTACGTATATCGACCTGTCGGCAAAGCTGGGAATACTGACCTCGCGAACTGCTTTTCGAAGATCAACCTCTGTGAACCCCCGATGGCGAGAGGGTGATTTAAACCCGTAACTCGTTGGACATAAAGCACAGCTCGCCGGACTCTATAGGATCAACAGGACCTCAACCTATGTGTCCCCCAAAATTGACTGCTAAGTGGAACTTCCGCGAGGCCACTCGCCCTGGTTCCCTCTATCCTGATCGTTTCATGTGCTCTGACGGTACATCTGTCTTTTCAAGGCTCTTTTCTTTTTTCGGCGTTGCTTTCTTGGTTATTATTGTCTGGACTTGATCACCCCAACCCCCCCCACCAAAAAAGAAAAAGAGAGAAAAAAATGTAGTCGAGGAAACGATTGTAGAGCTGGCATCTACAATAGGGTGTGTCTGTTTTATTGTATACTTAGTGGCGCATTATTGCTGGCGTTCAAGTCGGCGTTAGGAATTGCAAATAGCGTTTAAACCAACCTCGAATCCGAACCATCTTAGCTTCATAGTGCAACAAAGAAGCCTGATTCAATTCTTCTGGCGTACGTGATAGATTAGTAGAGGGATATCTTTTGTTCATGGGTTGAGGTTGGGTGAGCGAATCATTTGGGAAGGGGTGAGGTGGTCACCTGACCCAGTTTCGTCTCGTTAAAGCAGCACCCACCCAAGCGATTGAACGACAGTCGCCTTTCCCATCGCAGGAATTCGGCGCATCCCATCAAACCCAGATCGAACGACATTCAAAAAAGGACCTTCCATTCTCCGTATGGCGTATCTCGAGTGAGATCCCTGTTAGACATCAAGGGCGCGCGCGTCCTGCGCATCATTTGCCTAGCTTTGGCTTTCTTCAAACTTCCTTTTACCCGATCACGATAATGAATGAATGAGGGCGAATCCTTCCAGCACAAGACCAAGTCATTTCGTTCAGCTTTGTCAACAATTGCTAATCGCGAGGAGTGTTGCCCTCAATCCCAATCTCTCGAAGAGGACTGACCTCCGCGTCCCCGTGTCTTGGGCCTTCTCTTCTACCTTCATCTCCAACTCTCATCTCTAATCTTAATATTCAGTATTATCGATACTCGATCTCGGTTTCGGCTCGTTCTCGGGAGAGTTTTACCCCGTGTAACCAATCACCATCGCCCCAGCTTCTGCCAAACTGGGATGTGATGTCAAAGCATTTGAGATAAATTAAAAGGAACGAAGGAAAATAAGAACAGCGATAGGCGACGGAGATCACAGAACAGAAAAAGAAGTGGACGGAACTTCCTGTTTGGGATTAGTTATATGCAGTCTGTCTGGACTGCAGAAGATATGCAAGATGGGGAGATTGAAGGCTCAAGGCAAGGCGAAGCTGTGCCTCTCGAGTCTTGATGCAAGAAGCTGATTGATATCGTGATGCTTTATTGAAACTCTCTCTGCGATTAATATCGAAGAAAAAGGTTCATTAAACCTCTCTTTCTTTGACTTTATCGATACATCATCAATAAGAAAAGTGCTCCATAAACGGCGACCTCGTATCGCACACGATGAACAAGGGGATCCCTTCCCCAAAATAATGAGCTTGGCAGCACGTGGGTTGTGGATGGAAGCAGATCGTTGTCAAAGAAGAGTTGTATCATACGAGATGCCAGCCAGCCCGCTAGTCAGTGCCGAGTGCTTTGTTCTTTGACGGGAGGAGTCAAGAGGGAAATGCCTCGCTTTTGGCGGGAGACGATCACCGTCTCAATTGAGTTCTCAGCTGCTCCTATTACGGTTGCTCCTATCTTCTCTCTGAACTCTGAGGAGAGCGCCAAATCAATGGTGGAAGAATAATACCTTCAGGATAATCACAACACCCCAAAGTTTAAAAAGTCGTCATGATCACCAACGTGAAGGGGGTGGAAGGGCTGAAGTGGAAACACATGCGACAAGGGAGTGCGCGCCTTCAACAAAGCTCGGTTTTTTGCTTAAATTTATCTCCGCGAACCCCGAGATCTGAGAACATTCTTCCTAGATGGACTTTCTCCATCTGTTGCGGAACTCCTGTTGCTGGTGCATCGTGAGTTTTGACGCTGTTTGCGTCGAAGCGACGATTACAAATTTCATGAGTCGTGAAGCGGCCAGAACGTCGTCTTGAGACTTTAAACTTTTGTCTTTGAGAGAGTTCAATGCCGACAGCGGGAAAAGAGGGTGATTGCGACCATTTGCCATTTGATTGATTGGACTCTCCGTTAAGGGATCATGGCTGTGCTGCTCGTCACCAATGCCTCATGCAATTGGGATAATTATTATTGAAACGAGGATCGAGGATAATTAATCGGCGGAAAAGGAAAGAAAGAAAGAAAGCAAAACTCGAGGGATCAGGTGAGATGTCGAAATCCTGATCCTGACACTTCATCTGTTTCCTGTCCTTCTTTTCGCCTTCGACCGTGAAGCGGTCAGTCACGCCGTGCAGTGCAGTCAAAAAGAAACATCGTGAGAACGAACCCATGCCTTGCTTGCCTTCCAGCAGGGTGCTCACGAGGAAGAAAAGTAATTCCGCCCCCCGACTCATAATAATCTCAAATAAATGATTCAAACACCGACGCCCGGAAAAGCTCCGGCCGTTAGTCCCAATGTAACGAATCAAGGATCTTGCACGGTTCACAGAATCACGGACAGGGGTCGACCATCGATCAGGGACGGATGTTCCACTCTTGCGTGTTCCACTCGTTGACCTTCCCTGAAGAATCCTTGGTGCTGTTTCTTTTGTATGTGTCACAGCCAGTCTGTCACTCGCTCAACGGCCAAGGAAACTGCGCAGACGGCTCATTATTGCCCAGGGGAGCAGGGGGGAACGAAGACGTGACGGTGACGCTACAGAGAGGGGTGGTGGAGGGCAGATGGACAGGATGGCCCTGGAAGCAGCGGCTTCTTCGAGAAATCCGCTTTTTCCAGACGCCTGCCTATTCAAGCCTAGTTAAGGCACAGGGGAGGAGGGGGAGAACCGAGTGAGGGGTGTCTTTTTTGCCAAATTCTTTAAATCCGAAAATAATGCTTGCCTGTGATCAGGACAACCTGTTACCAAAGAGCCTTTCGAGCCGCCGCTGGCTAATCTAGGTAATCCTCTTTTTTTCCCACTTTTTAATCACTCGTTCAGAGACAGAGAGATCTTTGTGGGTACCATCACATCGTTCGCGCAATTGTTTATTTTCTTCAAGTTTTGAACTAAAATGTTTTTGACTCCACTCCACCTTTCACATCTGGCGCCGCCGCCATGCCATGCCATGATCTCTCGGGTCCCCCTGTCAAACCCACTCTTTCGAATTTCTCCACCCAAACCAAAAATAAGGAAGGCAGAAAGTGGGACTTTCAGTTGTTCTTTCAGATTCGGATTACATATGTTGTCCTCTTACCGAGAGAAGAGAAATCGCGAGAGCATCATCTCGACCCATGGAACGGAGGGGACGCCACGGGAAAGTTTAAATATCTCGAGGGCTTTTCTTACCTGTGAAATCTTGCGGAGGTCTTTTTGTGAGTTGTGCCTGTCAGCAAACGTGCCGAAAACGAGGGAAAGGTGAGATGTGGTGGATCCTGGAGAAGGGAAGGGAAGGGAAGGAATATGGGAGGGGACGAACGTTGATCCCCGATATGGGTGGGAATGGAATGTCGAGCTATCCACTCACGCATCATTCTATCGGCATACATTGTTGATGGATGGGATTCTGCAGCTTATAGGCTGTCATTTTTCCGCCGCGATTATTTATTGACTGATTGATCACTGATTGACCGCCATAGGAAAGTCTAAAAAGTCATGAAGAATCTCCTCGAGTTGTTCAAACGTGTTTTTCCTCGAACTGGAAGGTTAATCGAGCCCTTCTGAGCGCTGAGGCTTGCGCACGGCTTTGATGTTTTGATTGTCTTTTCGTAAGATCGTCGGTTTTTTACTCAGCGGCAAGTCAGCGCGCGAAGGAACATGACTGATGTTGCTTCCGAAGTCGGTGATGACGTCGAAAGCAATCTCTTCGAAGAGAAGCTCACGATAAGAAAGAAGAAAAGGGAGCAATTGCTTGCTTCAGGCAAAGCTGAACGTCGAACGACGGTGACGATATCTTGTCCGGGATAAAACAACAATTATCCCTGCAAATGAACAATGACATGATCGCATTCCAGCGTTTCAAACCTGCAAAGAAGAAGTCTGAAGGAAGAACGCCTCCACTCATCATCGGCAGCCTCTGCCGAAACTCGTACCCGAGAGAGACACACCTCTTCCTCATCGTCCTGATTCTGATTCCTGAAGGATCCGTTGAAGCTACATATGATAATTCAAAGCAAGCATTCCTGCATCGCCACTCGTTGCAAGAAAGAAAGAATGTAATATCTTTATTTCCCTCAGCTCAGGAAGATCATGATCATGAAATAAAAATCTCTCCCTGTTGAATTAACTTCCCTCAAGATTTGTCTCCGGGGAAGGGAAGGCCTCACGACCCATGGATTCAGCCTACATCATAATCATGTTCCTGGAAGATATGGGAACTGGTAGGTTCAGCAGTGCGGAATTAGGCCGGAGTTAAAAACCATCATCACTTCTTCAAACAAGGCAAAACCTTGGGTAAAGAGAGGGCTTCCGTGCCATGGTTCCCTATTCTTATTTCATCAAGGAGGCGGTATTATTCCTGTTGAATAATGTCATTTTGTTGGCCCCATGAACCTTGATGTTGATATTTTCGGTTGTTTCGCCGAGAGATGGCCTTGAGGGAGGTACATCGGAGGTACATGTACATTTGAATTCATTTTATTATTGTTTTGTTTTCTTTCCCATGGCTGAAGCTCGGGATTGATCTGGAGTTATTTATTGGGAGTTCCATATCCCGAGAGCAAGAAATCGTAAAGTAAATAGCGAATTATCGAAGCTAGTGGGAGAAGGTTGGCTTTTATGTCTGTAAACTTAACTTCTGCAGCTGCATTGCAGTTGATGCTGCCGCCGCTTGGTTGTTGTCATCTACACCGCGTTGTGGGCAAATTTCAAATATCGTGAACACACAGATATCTTCTGCAGAAAATATTTTTTTCTACAATAAACCCCTGTGAGCTATGACGACAGGGCGCTTTTTAGCTTTTTTTAAACCTCTTCCTTTGCTCCTGTGGATTTTGTGTGTGGATAACAATTGAGGAGTGGACACCCGTGGCGTCTGCAAGGCGAGGGTTGGGCAAGGGTGCGTCTCTCTACTTTCATCTTTCATGTTTTTTCTGTGCGACGTGCAGAACTCATATGTATGTACATACTTACCGCCTTTGCTGTCTGTCGCGAGTGTTGGAAGTCAACTGGACGAGGAAGAGGAGAGGGAAGATTTGACGCTGGCGATGTTGGTTGTCTGTTTTAGGTGCGTCGAGCTATCTCAACTGCTCGCTGCTGCATGCGTGCATGCATTCTGCAGACGGGAAGGCAAGTTCTTCTGCCGGCTTGAAGAACGGTAGTGATACCTGAGTGAGTGCTGAAGCACGATGACGATCCGACATGTGATCTCTTGAGTCTTCGACATCTTCACGGTTTGGTTCGTCGGTGTCTGGCGATTCGCGAGAGAGGAGGTTGAAGCGTCAAGATCGCATCGCAGCGAAGGACGATGCGCGACGTTTTTGGTGGGTATGACTAATCCCGCTTTTCCGCTCTTTCTGTCAAGTGATGGGATAACCTTCCTCTTTGAGTGAAATGATCTGCGTATGAAAAAATGAAAATGCAACGTCAAAGCATTACATACAGTACGAGGAGGGACGAGAGACTTTGTATGGGATCATTATTTGTGTGTGTTGTGTGTAGACATACTCGGCACGAGGGTAAGAGTTGTCAGAGAAAGGAAGATTCTCGGCCGTGATGTGTCGTGTGTACGGGAATAATACCTTGGCATCGTATCTCGCATCGCATTAACCGAACCCTAATTCAACGGTTTCAGGAGGGTTCAGGACTCAGCCCTCTTATTGGCATCCCAGACAACAAGGTGAGGCGGCGTACGTGTTCCATCAACTTTGTCGGGTGCTGAACGGCTATGGCTTTCTTCTCATCTGCCGGTTCCTGGGCGTGTGCCTGGGAATTGGCAGAGCAAGCCGAGAAAAAGGGGTTCCGTAGGATCTTGATGGGCGGGTGATGTGACATGTCAAAGGGGGAAGTTGATCTGAGCTGCGATCCCGAACTGGAGTTTCTCCCGAAGCTACCAGGCCTTATTTATCTCCGAGAGAGAAATGAGAGAGACAAAGAGAGAGAGAGAGAGGAAGGTGGAAGATGAAAATTACATGATCACGAAATTGGGTGAGTGCCGCTCGTCTTCGTCGTCGGCTTGTATGTTCTGTACGTCGTATGGTAATAATACCAAACAACCCCGTCTCTTTCGTTCCCGAATCGCGTGCTTTTATTTTTATTTTCTTTCTCAACCCTCAACCCTCGCTTGGATCCCGCGCTCTCACCTCCACTTTGCCGCTCTATCAGATCCTTGAACCGAGTGCGACACCGTTAAGCATCCTGGACAGAAAAGATATACGCGAGAGAGAGAGCGGGAGAGATAGAGAGAGAAGAGAGAGATAAATAAGATGCGACTAATGGAAAGGTTATCTGGGGTGCCAGAGTGTGCACAGTGTGAGTGCGTCGAGAGAGCCGAGGTCCCTTGAATCCTCCTCGTGCAAATCCTTGTGGCTGTTCGTTTCGTGATGGAAGGGGCATCCTGACGTCGTTGGCTTTGGGCTAAGCGAGGACGGAAGCGCCTAAAGCGATGATGGTGCATGAAAGATACGCTGGCTGTCTGCATACAGGCTGCTCGGTACATAAGCATACAGACCTATCATCCTCTCAAGAAGGACTTCGACTTGGTCCTTCAACTTCAAATGAAGTATGGAAAGAGTTTGGGGGTTGACAGGGGAAATGACAACAAGAGAACCTTCGCTGAACCTGGTTCTGTCTTTACCATCAACCAGTGGTTATGGTTATCTTTCTTTTCTTTTTCATCCTCTCTCTCTCTCTCTCTCTTGGTGGTGACGTGGTTGGCTGATCCTCGTTCATCGACTCAGTTCCGCTGTCCGGTCATGTCATGTCACAAACCTGTAACAAGAAGAAATAAGGTTACCTTCTTTACTCGTCAGCTTCGCCCTCAAGGTAGAAAAACTTTCGGAACTAGTGCCATATCAGGACTAGACTCTCTGTATTTCCTTTTGTCAGCTTTACCAACGTGACCTTTCCTGTTTTTTATTGTTATTTTTATTTTTTTAAAAAACATCGTGAAAAAAAAAAAGAAAAAGATTCTTCACGCAAGAAGCGGCAACGCTTTCTTTCCGCCCATCCCACTCTCTCTGTCTCTCTTGCTGTCTGTCTGTCGTCTTTTCTCTCTCTCTCTTCTAACATTCTTTTCTCTTCTCTTTCTCTGCATCTTCCCATCAGCATCTTCTTTCTGCCTTGACAACTTCTTCCCCCCCATCTTCCATCTTATCCACCCCCTCCTCCGTCGTTCGTCTTTCCTCCCACTTTTCCTCTCCTCCTCCGACATCCCGCCCGCCGAAACAACTCCTTCTTCTCCCCCGGTCTCGGATCTGGTACGGTTGAACCTTTTTTTTTTTTGATATCCCTATTTTCCCACATTTACCCTTATTTTCGCTTCCGCGTCTTTTCTTAACCTCAATTTCTTACTTTGTTTTACCCTTAATTCTCTCACTCTTTTTTGTCTTCGTTTCACATTCTTATCTCGGTTTCTCTCCCGTCGTGCTGGGTTGAGTCTTTTCCGCCACTGCCACTCTCTCTCTTGTTCAAAAGTCACTCGAGAGTATCTCTTCCCCCCCATTCCACCATCCACGCATCCACGCATCCACCATCCAACAATCTTGCACCCACCTTTTTTTTATTTTTTATTTTTTTGAAACTTCCAGATCTTCTTCTTTCCTTCTATCTTGTTTTCTTTTTCCTTCTCCTTGACATCTTCCCTTTTCTCTTTCACATATTCCATCTTTCTTGCATTCATCATCATAACGGTCGAGCATCGTAGAGATCCATCCCACCTCCAACGTCACCCGTGACACGCGAATTGATACCCAGAAGAACAAGAGCAAGGAGAAGAAGCAGAGTTAATATCAACTTATCCGCCTTTCCTTCTAGCAAGTGACCCACTCCGACGCGGCTCACGGTGGATACAAGAACGATTTAATTTGACCCTTTTTCTGGGAATTGAATCAATCCAGGTACGAAAAGCATTAAAAAGCAGATAGAAAAGAAGCTTCCATCGGAGTATCCAGACTGGTGGACACCATCCCCCCCATATCTCGTGGAGAACTGCTTCTTTTTTGTTTCTTCTTTCCTCTGCCTTCTTCCTCTTCACTACAACATCCATCCCACACCCCCTTACTACTCGACACCCCTCCCCTCCCGCTTTCACTCTTTACCCGCCTGGTGGAGACCTCGTCTTTCTTTCTTCCCACTCACCCCTCTTCCACCTTTCATCCCATCCCAAGCATCGACTCTCACCTCATCTTCGCGCATATCGGGCCAATTGATCTTGACTCTCCTTGCCTTCGATAGTGAGACGTTGTAGATTGCTTGGCTTACCCGCTCCTGCAGAACTGTCGCGGTACGCTTGGATACCTGCATGGTGGAGATAAGAGACCCGTTGCTGACCCGTTTGACGAACTGTGTAGGACTCTTCGTCCCTTACCCCCAAAAAAAGAAAGAGAAGGGAATCTGTGGAGATTGGGGAAATTCCCACAATCAATGATCGGGATAGAAGCTTGAACCGTCACTACAAGACTACGAACCCCCAACCCAACCGCCGCCATGGACCCGAACATGAGAGCTCACGTCTCGAGGCCTCCTTCCACCAACATGCCGCCTCAAGGCTCGGCTCCAATGTCGAACATGCCCCAATACCCGATGCATTATCCCGTCTCGCAACCGCATACACTGCCTCCACTACAGCAGCATCAGAGCCATTCACCCGCTCCACCATACCTCGGCCAGCCCTACAGGCCGGACATGTCAAGGTATCCGACCACTTCCGGTGGTGATGTCTACGCGACGACAGGTCCAATGACTCCTCACACTGGTGTGGGAAGCCTACCACCATCGTCCTTCCTCACCCACCCGAGCCAGCAACCTTTCCACCCGCATCCGGGGATGCTTCCCCCCAATACTACGTCGCAGAGTTACCCCCAGCCTATCGCGCCTGCGCCACCGCGTGATCGAAGACCAGACCTGGGCTCAATGCCTTCTGGAGCCTTCAGTCACGCAGAGAACAAGGCGCCAGTCTGGGCAAACGCAGATGGGATGCCTAACGCGACTGGTACTTTCCCACCGAAGGAGCAGCCACGAACTCAGGTCGTTGGTTCGCAAGGTCGAAGAGGTATCCTTCCCAGTGTGCCTGGTCGCGCTGCTGCTATTACGACCGGGCCAAATGGGACCACGAAGAGTACTACGATTCCCGCCAAGGACGCCGACGGAAAGTTCCCATGTCCCCATTGCAACAAAACATACCTACACGCAAAGCATCTCAAGCGCCATTTACTGAGACGTGAGTTTTCCACCCTGTTCTTGTTTTGATTTTCGTTGTTTTTTTATTGCGCGTCACGCTAAACGACGATCTTTCCTCACGCGTTTTACAGACACCGGAGATCGACCATACATGTGTGTACTCTGCAAAGATACCTTCTCGCGCAGTGATATCTTGAAACGGCATTTCCAGAAATGCTCGTTACGTCGAGGGAACCCCACGGGGGCTAGCCATTTGTCACATCCTCAGGCACACCTGAAGAGGTCACAGGCACAGAATGTTGTGAAGCCGGTACAGGATGATGTCAGTAACTCCATCCCGAGTTCCAATGGTATTGTTGGCACGGCGTACGGTGATGGGTCCGTGAACGCGGGTTCGTTGGCTGCCCCCAACCAGCCCAGGTTCACGGAACAGCAGCCACTGGGATTTTCGATGTCATCTGTGCACGGGATGAGCCGTGGTCATCCTGACAACGGGTTCACTCCGGACCAGACGCATCAGAGAGGTCCCTGGACGGCTGCTCCCAAGCAGAATCCATATCTCTTGCAGTCTGGACTTGACGCGCCTGGCCAATTGAACGTTGATCTTCCACCGATCGAGAATACTAAGCCTCCTCTTGTACAGGAAAACAAGCGACCCGTCATGGCTCCTGGGCAGAACCCCAACCATCACGGTGACATCGACTGGACTACCATGTTCCAGCCCGGTGCCCACGACGGCTACATGAACACCGTATTCCCCACCTCGATGGGGCACGGCCACGAGCCTGTCAACGCCCACGTTGACCAGGAGAGAAAATACTACCCCGTTTCGACCGGCGCGCATCAGCAGGAGCAAGGAGGGTTGAATGGTCTTTACTTGGCTTCGACCAGTTTGGGCGGTGACGGTACGCTCGGCTCCCACCCTCTTTGGAATTTTGACGTGACACAGGATGATCATGATCCACCCCAACTCAAGACGGATCGGCTGGTTGACTTTTGCTTCCCTACTGGATTACAGGAACCGTCCAACCTGCACGACAGCAGTGATTTGGAGTTGAAGGAATGCCTGACGGCCGATAATGTGAAACATTTTCTCGATCTTTTTACGAATTACCAAGGCCATTGGCCTTACTTGCACATGCCTACTTTTGATTTTATAGAAGCTTATGACGGTCTGATTATGGCTGTTTGTTGTGTCGGAGCCGTCTATTCCGATCGCGTTGCCCCGTCCCACGTTCGCACCCTTGTCCGGTTAACCAAAGCAGCCATCCAACGGACGTCTCGTATTCAGCAACTGTTGGACAAGGAATTCTACGGGACAGACACCGACGCAGGTGATAGTGGCGACCGAACTCTGTCTTGCTCGGATATCGAGGAGATCCAAGCCATCTACATGCTGCATACCCTTGACGTTTGGCACGGAGACCCTGACCAACGGACTGCTGCTCGCGCTCAGTTTGCCCTTTTTGCTCATTTTGCTCGGCGTTTTAATCTTCTTCACCCCCTCGGAGCTGAATACCCTTCCCACTACAGTGCGCTGCACAACCTACGGTCCAAGGAAACCCTCGACCCCTCGGACTGGGACTGGTTGGCCTGGGTGGAACAAGAGAAGCGGTCGCGGTTGATGTTTATGCTTTACCTTTCTGATTCTGCGATGGTTATATACTTTAATTGCCTGCCACATTTCAATCCTCAGGAAATCAAGTTACCTCTTCCATCGGATGACGCTGCCTGGGAGGCCAAGGACGCCCAGACGTGTGCAAAGGCACTTGGGCTATTTGGATCCGAGGCGCAGGAGACTGTCAACGTAACTGGTAGTCGGAGGATGAAGCAGTATGAGATGCACCATGTGCTCTCTGCGCTGCAGAGTCCGGCTATCGACTTCCAGCCGAGGATGACGAACGTGTATTCGAAGTTTATCTTGATCCATGCGTTGCACGTTCAGATTTCTCTTGTTCAGAGACAGCTTGCGATTCCCCCTTCAGTTCAGAAAGATGGAAACACCTCCGACCAAGTTACCACGACAAAAGCACTAAACAAATGGAAACGAATGTGGGACTCCGACATGGCTCTTCAATACCCCCCCACCACCACATCCAGCCGTCGCTTCGGTTTCTGCCGAGACGCAGTCCACTTCTACTGGCTCGCCGTCGCCATGCTCTGCGCAAGCCACATGGACGATTGGAAATACGCCCCAGACCACCGCCTTGTACATATCATGACACTCCTGAACCAAGTACGCTCGCACGTCCAGACGGATTCAGTCCAACGCGGGGAATTGCTAGGTTCGATTAGTGATATCCATGAGGATTTCGTGGCTGGGGATTTGACGCTGGATATGAAGAAGTTGTTTCAACCTATTGATGAACATTGCGCGCAACGGCTCCTAGATCGCGATACCATGCCCCACGGCAACGAACGACCCCCTAACGGAAAGGCAACGGAGTGACTCGGGTTCAATTCTTCTATTTTAATATTTCCTTCTCTTCCATTTCTAGAACGGGGAAACGGGGTTTCAAGGAACAAAACAAAATCAAGGAATGGGCGGTGTGGTTTGCACGGGCATCGGCATCGGCATTTCATCTCGTCTTCGATTTTATAGACCAGGAAAGCGGTGTGCTTTTTTTCCCCTTTGGCTTTTTCATTTTTGTTCGTCTTTTCACATCATAGATATCCCGCCCCGTCAGGCTTCCTTCACACTTCATTTCATTCCAGTTACGTTTTCCGCTACTTTTTATTTGTTTTCTGATTTCCCTTTCTCTATTTCTCTGGGTCCAAAAGCATTATAAAAGGGGATGGTTTCTCATGTCTTCTTTTTTCCCCTTTACTCTTTTTTCTTTCCATCTCTCAGTTTTTATCGGATCATCATGCGACGTCACGTAACGGCTATCAAATCGGCTACTCTTTTTTCCCTGTCTATTTCACTCCGGACTCGTTTTTTAGATTTCTCGACTACTCTCCTCGTCTATTCATCTGCATGCATGTATCATTATCGATCGGTTCTGACGTCTTTCCTTATTGGGGTGGGCTTTTGTGCTTTTTGTTTTTTAGTTTTGCGCGTGCGTTACTGTTTACTGTTTACTTCTCTGCAAATATGCTTCAGAGCACAAAAGCTCGACATATATACGTTCTTACCTCGGTTGCTCGTTCGTTGTTCTCTCTTCCCCGTCTTCTGACCCGACATTGCTTCGATCTACGGATATGCGTGGAAGGGTTCATGGATGGGATGGGATGAGGGATGTTCACGAGCAGGAAACGGGAAAATAGAGATTTGAAAAGAAAAGGAAAATCATCATCAAAAAGGGGAAGGAAAGGATACATAAAAAAAAACGACGGAACGAGGAATAAGAGGAGCAAAGAGAAAGAAAGGAGAAAAACGTGTGGTTTGTTCTGCGGTATCTCATCGGCTCGTTCCCCTACTTCTTCCTTTCTCGTCGTCGAGGTTTTTTCTTTACCTCCTATAGATTTTAATGGGATTATAGAGATACCTTGATAGATCTTTTCTTTTTTGCTTTGCGTTGCTTTCTGTTTTTTGTGGATGTTCTCGTTCTCGTTCTTGTTTTACATGTTAATAGCAAACGAACAGAGATTCTATGAATGAATATATCTTACTTGACTGAATATCCATCTCCTATGAGGGGTAAACTACTTGACAAGTACCTTTGAAAGATGCGGGCAATTCTCGGAATTACCTCTTCCTTTCTACCCTACCCTACCTACCCCTCGGATGGAAGGAAACAGGAATATGCACGTTGTAGAACCCTGTTGCATGTCTATGGGTGGGAGGGGAGCGTGTACGACGGGCACTTGGGTAGCATGCACCTACTTACTTTCCCCTCATGCTGAATGGTTGGCATTACATCAATTAACCCCTTGAGAAGAAGTCTCGGCAGCCAGGTCTAAGGTCTGTCTGTCTGCACTTAGAAGTGGTTTATAGACGACTTCTTTCTTATTCTTACAATAACGACTATTATTCACATCTAATGGAACAATAGACATTCAGAAAGAAAGAAAAGTCAAGTTGAAGTAAGTCACGCTCTCCCCCACATGTTCTTTCTGCGGGACAGAGAGAAGAAAAGGAAAAAAGGGATCGATCCCTCACATTCACATTCACGCCCACTTTATGTATAGAAAAGAAGCTTTCGCCTCCAAACTCACATTCTCTCTTCCCCGGTTTAACCAGTTTTCACTCCCTTCTCCTCCCTCTCCTCTCTCATTCTTATACTTAACATCTCCTCCTTCGAAATCTGATCTCAAGGCAGACAAACACTTCAACACTTCACGATATCCACATTCACATCCCACCCCACCACGTGAGCATTATTAACGCCGGTCCAGCCCACCAGCGGAAAATCCCGGGCCGAAGCATGTCGTGAACCCGCATTTCTTAAACGTTTTCTTGCATGGATCGTTGGGTCGATTTCGATCTCCCCGGATTCCTTTTAAACGTTCGCATCAACTTTCACGCCCATATACTTTGAGGCCTTACAAATACATATCATACCACGGATCTATAAGACGAGGCATACGCTGCATACTTATTCATTTATCGAGAGAGGGAGGATTTCTGGATAGCATTAGCATAGAACGGAAAGGAAAGGAAAAGAATATCGGGGCCCGACTGGGGGAGCTTTGGTTTATCGATAAGCAAGCAGAAAGCGCTCCACACCCACATACACATACACACATACACACACATCCAACATGTCGACCAACCGCCCATTCTTCGCAAACCTTTTCGCAGCCTTCAGAGCACAATCTACATACAAAACGCCTACCGCGGGACCGCCATCGCCTGGCCCATCGCCACTATCTCCATCACCATCATCCTCGAACGCGAGGACGATAACCACAAAGTCAAACGGAGCGAGCTCATCCTCTTCTTCGTCTGCAACGTCGGGGAATACCAACAACAACGCATCCCCAAACTCCGCACAACCAGCATCTAATACAACGACGGCAGCAGTCCAAGCCGCAGCCGCAGCTTCAGGACACCTCCACCACCATCACACACATCACACACATCACCACTCACACCACAGCGCAACCCCCTCCCCGCGCCCACACTCCCACACCCGCACCACCCCCTCAACAACCGACACCATCCCCCCACCAACATCCTCTCCCTCCCCGCCACCATCCCCCTACTCGCCCCTCTCACAACCCATCCCCCTCTCCTCATCTACATCCCGCCACCGCCGCGGAAGCGACAGCAGCAGCGGCAGCGGCGGTGGTGGCGGAGCCTTCGGCCCAAACGCAGGAACAAGCACCGGAAGCGGGAACGGGGGCTTCAGAGACGCGTTGGGCGCGGAGAAATGGTATATTGGTGGGCGGACGGGGGCCGGGGAGGAGAGGTTTTATAGGCTTGGGATGGTTACCGGTGGAGGGGGACGGCTGGGTGGGAGAGGGAGGGTGGGGAGTATGGATCAGTTGAGTTTGTGATGATGGGGGGATGGGGGGATGTTTTTTTCGGGTTATTATGGAGTTTGGTATGGGTATGGGATGGGTGTATACGACATTTCTCGGTTGATATTGAGACTGATACGTTTGATATGACTGGACTGATATAGATGAGACAAAATGATGCAAATGACACGAAAATGCAACTCCTTTTTTTATGGCACATATATCTATTCTATTTCCTTAAAAGTTTAGGAGCTTCTCCGTCGGGGAGTTAGTGCCTCTTCGGAAGCGGCGTCATGGCCTCTTCAAGAGAGGGAACGAGACGGCCCTTTTTTGGAGGACTATGAAAGCCTGGGAGGGAAGCTATACATACCACGTGACTATACACCCACATCCATGGATGCCAGCAATGCAGAGAGATCATAAGCTCTGTCTCTCAGACCAAAGTAATGCTTATTGGAACGATATCCCCATCCACGAAGCCGTAGGCACAGGCCCTTTTGCATTGGCAAGATTGTGGGGAGATTCAGCTGCATGATGGTTGGAATACGATATATCACGAAACTGATATACCCCGCTTGGGCGGCGGGCAGCAGCAAGAATGGACACCTTTTCGTACATTAAAATGATAGCTATCTCAACTTCTTTCTCATAGCTTGTTAAGAAGAGAGGTGAATGCTTCTCTACTTCATTCATGCTTTCGACCCAAAGAGACAGAGACATAGGTTTACTCCCATAGAAGCGAAGCTTTCATCTACAACAATCAAATCTATCATATTGAAAGCCTACGGAAAAGAAAAGAATTGCACAATGTCCAACACCGACCCCCTATCCGGCCTAGACGCCATCCCCTGGTCAACCCTCTCACACGCCTACAACTCCGCCACCGACGTCCCCAACCAACTCCGCATCATCGCCAACGATGACTCCTCCGACCCCGAACCCGCCAAACAAGCCGTCTGGCAACTCTTCGGAAACATCTACCACCAAGGAACCGTCTACGACGCCACAGAATACGCCGTCCCGTTCCTCGCGCGGCTGGCTGTCGCGGGGAAAAAGACGGCTGATCTGGTGGGGTTGCTGGGGTCTATTGCGGATAGAGAGGGTGACGATGATTCTGATTGTGATGTGCTTGTTGGGGCGGATGCCAGTGCGAAGGCGGCAGTTATGTCGCAGGTTGGGTTGTTTGCGCCGCTGTTGGGGTCTGAGGATGAGGAGGTGAGAGGCATGACGGCGTGGGCGTTGGGGAAGAGCGGGCCGAAGGAGGCCGTTGTTCCGCTGCTAAAGGGGAGATTGGGGGTTGAAGAGGTGGTATCTATTCGTACGACGCTCTTGCAGGGGATATACACTCTGGATCCGAAGCTGGGTGTCACGATTGCTAAGGATGTGGTGGAATCTGGGAGTTCGCCCGAGCGTCTTGTGGCGGCGTGGATTCACGTGTTGGCTGGATTACCGTGGTCTAGCGATCTCAGTGACGCGGCTACCGCATGGATCGTAGAAGCGCGGAATGTGGAAAAAATCCAATGGGACCCTTTTGTGGAGAACCCATTCAAAGGGCTGCTGACCAAACTCGCCGGGCGTGGAGACGTAGATGCCGCCACTCGGCTTGCGATTTCTAGTCTTGGCCTATCGGATGTATCTGAGATTCGAAAGACGTCACTGTGGGCAATTAGGGGGTTGGTCGATGAGTATAGACTTTCCATTTTGGAGATTGTGGCTGCGGTTGTGCCATTACTTGAAGATGAAGGGTTGCGGGATGCTGCTCTCCAATTTTTGGGTAATCTCGATATGACGGATGTGGTTGACAGCGCTACCGGCACTGTGCTTGCTGACACGCTTTATGGTATAGCAAATGTGCGAGGTGTCGATGAGAAGGCTGATAAGGCCCTCGAGTGTCTAATCGAACTGGGGGATTTGCGGGGACCTAGGCTGCTGGCAACTGATCTAGAAAAGCGTCCTCTTACACTAAATTCCGTTGGGGGAACTCGGAAGCATAGTAAAGGACGCGTCCTCAAATTTGACCAAGGAGTTCTCAATTCAATCCGGGGGCTGCTCGGCACAAGCAAGATCAATCCACCCGCTTTTCTACAACCACCAGCGGAGGTTGCACGGGAAGGGACCATAAACTACAACATGCTGATGGATATTCTCAGTCTTCTTGCCACGTGGGGACCGCAGGCCGCCCCAGCATTGCTTGAAATCTTTGCAGTGCTCCCTGACGCTGCTTTCAGCGCAAAAGTCCTTGTCGCGATCGGAGATCCGGGGGAAGACGTCATCGCAGCAGTTCGGGCTATCGCTGAATCGAATGATATTGACGCGCTACAGAGACTCACAACTGCAAATGCATTACTCGATCTAACCGGGGAGACGGGACCCCTACTAGCTGCAATCAAAGACAACCTCACCGACGAAGGGGACTCGCAGAAGGCGGCACGATTCGCCCGGCACATCAACGACCCGCCCGGATGGCTCGTCCTAGCTTTAAAAGATGCCCTCACAAGCAGTAACAACAATGTATACGCCCGATCAGAGATAGCCCGCGCGCTATGCCACTTCACCAAGGACGCGTCAGTCTTGAAAGGTTTCCTGAAACCAAGCCAATTTTGCGGTCCGGTGGGCGGGCATGCTGCGCTCGAGGCGGCGTCCGATCTGGGACCAGCAGCAGAGTCACTCATACCCGATCTAGAAAAGTTCCTGTGCGAACCTGCTTTCTGCGTGCTCGCAGTGAAGGCCATCATGGGCGCTGGTTTGGGCCATTTCGACCTGGCTACACTCGCGAATCACCTTGTGGACGTGGTGGGTCGTGGGAACCGGGTAGGGCAACCGCGACATGCGCTGGATTTGCTTCGCGAGATCAAGCGCCGTGACGGGATGGTTGTATCCGCTGATATGCTGGATAAGCTGCGAGATCTTGCTGAGAGGAGGGAGCGAGTCATATATGGCTTGCATGGGGAGATTGACGAAGATGAGGCGTTACGGAGGTTAATTCGGGACTTCCTCAAAGAGTGCAGCTGGGGAAACTAGGAGGGATAAGAGAATTCTCATCTTGAAAACCAGCTAGCAAGAAGAGCATCATATACCAACATCCAACAAGAGGTCTTCTTGTAATAGGGATTGATAGAAAGCATTGGACGGAACGCTAATCATTATAATCATAATGATAATAACTTGAAAATGGAAAGATACACCCAAAACATAGAAACATCCAACAATTTTCCTACCCTAAGCTCACCGTCGCAACATTGAAACCGTCAACTTCGGATATCTTGGCAGGAGGAGAATTTACGCCAAGCCGGGTTCTTCTATATCACGTGACACAGCGCACCTATCGGCCCGACTTCGTCCGAAGGAACGTCAATTGACAAAAAACCAACAATCATCGAAGAATTGAAGTCTAGCAATCGATATCCACGCCATTCATTCCCTTGTTTTTCCTTGATACTTTATCTACTCTTGTCTCCGATCGGTGGATCTACCAGAGGTAAAGATGGTAAGCTGCCCATCCCCTCCTGTGGTGCTCAATTGGGGGAATGAAGCCCTTTACTATCTCGAAGTCGGTGGCTGACAAGCTTGATTGTATTGTAGGTTTTGCCAACTGCCATTCGTGCCGCCGCCGCACGCAGCCCCATCCAGGGATACAACACGTTTTCTAGCCGGTGAGGTCTACCTTTGTCTTTATCCCGTTTCACAGTTTCTGGGAGGACGGATGGAGTTTCGAGCCGGGTGTGTGGGGATATATGCTTGATGGGCGAACGAGTTGGGAATGGAATTGAGGGGAAATGGGCAATGTTTCGTTGAATGGAAACTCGGGCAGGTGACAAATGGATGACTGGGACTCGATTTCTGGAAACGGATATATTGGACGGAGACGAGAAGGGGCCGATAAGACGAATGGTTGATGGCGTGAAGGGAAAGTAGGACGGATATATGGAGCAACATCGAGCTAACTAGTGTTGGGCAACTCACAGCTATGCGACGGCACCAAACGTCGCGGGCGTCTCCCCCAAGCAGGGAATGAAATAGTGAGTCCATGGACGGGTATCTCCTTGATGCGGCTTTGCTGGAGCTAATTCTATCATAATAGCGGCTTAATGGCCGGTTACTTCGGCGCCGCAACCGGTATATTTGCCGTGTTCTTCTTCGGCGAAGTCCCACGTGTCAGGAAGGACATCCTAATGAGCGTCCCAATTGTCGGCGGTCTTTTCGACAAGCCCGAAATCCCAGAACAGGATAACGTAAGCCATTATTTGGGCGTAGAGGCCTATGGATTTAAGCTAACTCGAATTTATAGCCCTTTTAAACTCGCCGTCCCCTTATCCTCACCAGAACTACCCACCTCACTCTGCTGATAAAGACGAAGGAAGCCGATTTGTAACGATGGCCTGGAAAAAATTCCTCAACCTATATGATCGGTGGTCCACGGATGAGAGTGCGCTTTGTAAATTAGAGATAAGCCTGGGATGATTCGGAAAACATGGATAAACCCAGGCTATTTATATCATTTATTACCATTTCAATAGAATGACAGAGCCGAGTCAATTTGTATGACCCTATATCATATTTACTGACACGTTTTGCCTTATTTCCCAGGCTATAACTTTACGAGGTTTGTGGTGCGAGGCTACGAAGGTTGACCAGGGGAAGTTTTTAAATCCAACACATGAATGAATACTCTCATTCAGAAATTCAAGGCCAACAGAAACCTTAGAAGTGTACTCATGCGTAGATAGCAATTGAACCCCCTTCTCACAACTTTCCTCAGACCATTTCGAGAGAGTAGATATATTAAACCCGCCCCCTCAGCGCCGCCATTCCCCCTCCGATCAAAATGCCTCCCGTTCATCCACTTTGCTATGTGTGTGGAGTGGTTATAGGTGCGAAACATAGCTCTGAGAGCCACCAAGGGGAGTTGCCTGTCTACGAAACCAAGCACCTTTCGCCGCAAAAACTAGACTGGTGCAGTGGTTATCAAGCCCAGTATGATTATTCTTTCTTACTCTTTTCGTCCCATCAAGTTAGAAGCCAAGACTTCTACATTTGGTTCCCGCTTGGTTAATTCCACAATAGTCATATCCTCGACAGCCCCAGCTTGGGCAAGCATCCTTTTAGGAGTTGGGCGGGTTCAAGACGCAGGCATAATCTGTCCCCCAGTCTCCAAATTGGAACACTATGCAACACTCCCAAGCCCCCGCCGGATATTCAAGTCCGATTTTGTCAGTCCTTACAGGGTTGACGCTAAACTGAAAGTCTTTTATTGCTATCCTTTTCACGACCACTGCTGGACATTTCTCGAGAAGTGCTTGGGTCCCATCCCGGATGGGGACTAAAGTCGTTGGTCACTGTTCTCGAAGCTGGATGGTACGATGATGGTTTGGGAGAATCAAACGTCTTTGCTGGGGCTCAATGGGCCGGAGGTGGTCCCAAGTCGGATGTTTCTGCCTCTCTTGTCACGGATCCACTAGACATTCCAGAATTAGACGAAATGATTAGTCGATGTCTGAGAAAGAGTACAGAGCTGGAAGCCCCCCCCAATAGGCCCAGCTCTTTATGTTTGCGAAGAAATCTCCCACAAGAACTCCAGTACCATATCTTGGACTATCTACGAGGCAGCGATGTATTTCGTGCAGTCACTGCGTTTGGATGGTCGATTGAAGGGAGTTATTGCCGGGAAAGGTTTCGACATGATCTATGCTTTGAAGCACGGGAGATTCCTCCATCTGAGATTGATTGGAATTCTCTTTGGCGTGAATCCGAGTCCCTACTCGCGAAGCGCTCCAACAATGGCCTTATCAACCGGCAGCGGATCTTCCTCTTTCACTACCATCCACATAAAATCTCCGATCCAGAGCTGTTATGTGAAGTTAGATAGAATTGGGATCCGGGATATCAAGCTCGTATACGATGAAGGCAGCTCAGGTTAGATCCGTAGATTCGAAAGTAACAATTGTTCAGTAGGCGTTTTATTCCAAAACAAAGGACTCGAGGCTTTTATATGTGGAATGGTGGGCGTAAGTGTTGGCACCGAATACAAACTACAGCTGCGCACTGCTGACTTATCCCTTTGGCCCCTTTTTCAGTTGCACCGATTGGTAACAATTGGTTCCGTTACCACGGAGGACCAAAGAGTCCCCTGTGCTCATACCCTGCACACCTCTAAGTGCCGCCGATATTCAAAGCTCTGGAGACCTGATATTCCACCGCCTTCAGTTAACCTCAATGAGGATCAATACACTAAGAACGCGCCTGACAGGCCGTTTACTGGTGGTCATGGGTTTCCTGTTAACTACCAGCCACTGCGATACACGATATTCGGGGGCACAGATGGCGAGCTTCTCGGTTCGTTGCGGTGTATTAAGGGATACCAGGCGCATCCTGATCAAGGGCCATGCGGTCTCGAATTTATTTACAACGGGCGTGATAGCCTGCTATGAGGCACAAGAACCAAACATATGTGTAATATCAACGTAGGCTCTGATGAATATGTCAGTAAAATACAAGTCGAAGAATTAGAACTTGCCTATGGGCCGATGCTGCTAACGGTCAGTTTTGGTGTTGCTAACATGCTAAAGTTTGAATATATATCAATTGTGTACTGACACTTTCTGTAGATTATAACCAACCTCGGCCAGAAGCTGCCAATCGGGAATATAGATCGCACAGAACAGACAAGAACAACGGCCCTGGCAGCAATTGCCAACGAAAAGATCGTGGGTTTCTATTCTGGGCCTTATGACTTTCTGCACTCTCAGGTTCGTCCATCTGTCCGTATCATCATATGACAGTTTCCCCGACTCTAACTCAATCCTCGGCTACATAGAATCCATGTAAAACCGTTGAAGATTTTACCGGCTTCGGCATCATTACAGCTCGCACAGTTTCCTGACACAGCGCTAGCGTCGGCGAGTGTAGACTGCTTCGGTAGTTTCAATTACTCTACCGGACAGAATCAGTATCCCGTACATACATTGAGCTGTATATTGAGCCGCATAAATGACGGATAATAGAAATGCACAATGGGTATTGGACAGCGTAGAGAAAATAGTTTGTTCATCTACGAGTTTTTGTCGAAGACGTCTTTCAATCGCCGAGGTTCCAATTCATGGAACAACCTTCATTCGGCTCCCGACTGTACCAGAGATAGTAACGTTTGCCATAAGAAATTCGTCGCTTTCTATCCAGCATTAGATTCATCAAGCCCCTTTCATTGTCGACTATCCGAACCATTTCAGGGTTTTAGACCCGCCCGTGTCTCTGATCTGAGCTCTCGGGCCAGCTGATAACGGATCCAGCCGTCGAAGACAGCGTCTTTGCGCTCTGAAAGCAGCACGGCGAAGTCATCGAAACAAATGAAATTGATAGGAAAGTCTCCGACTTGATACCACATAATAGCCATCAAATCTTAGGAGAAAGAGTAAGAGCTTACCAGGAACATGTGCGGCCCGTCCCAAGTTCCCATGTGTTGGAAGGTACCTAGAGATAGAGAGATAGAAAGATAGGGGATGGAGGTCAATCTAAGGTTATTATATACCCCCTATTCCTAATTCGGAAGCTCCACCCGAAACGTGGAGATAAGTAAAAAATCATACCCACGATTTATGCTTATATCCCCATAATATATTCTTTTTTTCACTCAGGGAAAGAGCCCAGGAAGTTGCGACGCGGTCAGATTTTCTTGGAGACGGGAGATACGTTGCAATGGAAGTGAGTTGAAGATAGAAAGGTGCCACCGCGCGACAATGGACAGCCCCAGATATTCCGAGCCACCCGGCGGAAGGGGCTTGCACGACGCAACGCATGAAGTCAGCTGTGGAGGCAATGAGGAATAAACAGATAATAAGCTGATAGCAAAATATTAGAGAGCAAGAGGCATCAATTGCAGCGTTATCAGCCTTGCCGTTGAAGAACGACATTGAGTTTGATGCAACCAAGGCTTTTTAAGCTCGGAATTCGTCGTGTTTCCCCTCAGTCGGATGTCTCCCCGCAACCCAGGCATTCAAGGTTAACTGTCGATCTTTGCCTACCATATTCTTAGAGGTCTTGCTCTTAGAATCGTTGACTCGCGCATGATACTCCGGAGAAAGGAGGTAATTATCGATGAGTTGACTAAACATGTTGTCGTCCGCTTGCCTATTCTTCTGATAAGGCAGACATATGCTGCTTTATTCTATTGACAATTTATATACATACCTCTACCTTCTCCCAATCCACGCGGGCCTTGTTGATTGCTTTGAACTATACGATCTCCGAGGCGAAGACCAGCAGCTGCTTTCCGTTACTCCCTCAATCTACCCTATACCCACCTCCCTTACCTACCACTTCAACGTGTCCCATTCCATGGAACAGAAAAATGCCCTCATCCCGGCCCACAGACCCGAGAGAGAGCCAGGAACATGAGGCTACAACCGACCAGGTCACGTCTGTGCTGCCAGACGGAGACGTACCCATTAGCAAGCATCAGATGAGTGCAGATGAAGAAATCATCGTTGCTCTAGGTTATAAGCAAGAATTCAAGCGCGAGTTCTCACTGTGGACAACTTTCTGCGTTAGTTTTGCGGTACTGGGGCTTTTGCCATCGTTTGCGAGTACCCTTTATTATGGTATGTGTATTAATGCTTGATATGCCTGATATTTTGCTCCGTTCTAACAAGTACTAGGCATGGGGTATGCGGGAAGAGCTGGGATGGCTTGGGGCTGGATTGTTGCGATGATTTTCATCCAATGCGTTGCATTGGGAATGGCAGAGCTTTGCTCTGCTATGCCAACGAGGTAAACACCTTCTAGCCGAAGATGAAGCTATCTCAAAAATATAGACGAAGCTGACACTCAGTTTAGTGGAGGGCTATACTACGCAGCGGCGGTGCTGGCACCCCCCGGATATGGTCCCCTAGCAGCCTGGATAACGGGCTGGTCGAATTGGATTGCGCAGGTCACTGCTGCTCCTTCGGTCAATTACGGAACGGCAGCAATGACTCTTGCCGCAGTATCCATCAACAACCCATCCTACGTCCCCACGAGCTACCAGACCTTCTTGCTAACTGCATTTATAATGTTGATCCACGGTGTCATCAGCAGCATGCCAACCAAATGGATCGCTAACCTGAATTCATACGGATCGGTTTTTAATATCATTAGTCTCGTCATCGTATTGATAACGATCCCTGCTGCTGTTGAAAGTACTCCTAAGTTTACCCCCTCGGAAGATGTTTGGGGAAATATCACCAATGCAACTGCCTTCCCCGACGGCGTTGCAATTCTCATGTCCTTTGTGAGCGTTATCTGGACGATGTCTGGTTACGATTCGCCATTTCATCTTAGCGAGGAATGTTCCAACGCCAATGTGGCATCTCCACGAGCAATTGTCCTCACATCCGGAGTCGGGGGGTTAATGGGCTGGTTCCTACAAATCGTCGTCGCATACACCGTCATTGATGTCGGTGAAGTTCTAAACTCTGATCTCGGCCAACCGTGGGCGTCTTATCTACTACAGGTACTGCCCAAGAAGACAGCGGTTGCAATCCTGGCTCTCACAATCATCTGCGGCTTCTCTATGGGCCAGGGGTGTATGGTCGCAGCCTCACGAGTCACATACGCCTACGCACGCGACGACTGCTTTCCCCTGTCTCGAATCTGGAAGAAAGTCAACACCTACACACAAACTCCTGTAAACGCAGTCTGGTTTAACTGCGTGATAGGCATCCTAATGTGCCTTCTAATGCTGGCCGGCGACGTTGCAATTGGCGCGCTATTCTCCGTTGGTGGTATCTCCGCCTTCATCGCTTTCACAATCCCAATCACCATTCGGGTCTTCTTTGTGGGAGATCGATTTAGACCCGGACCCTGGCACCTAGGTCGGTTCTCGCGTCCGATAGGGACTGCCGCTGTAGCTTTTGTGCTTCTCATGTTACCCATTTTATGCCTGCCCGCTGATGTGGGAGACGATTTAACGTAAGTTCAAAACATACCCTTGGGCACGAACAAGATAATCTAGATATTGACTACTCCACACAACTAGCCCCGAACTGATGAATTGGACCTGCGTCGTCTACGGCGGAGCCATGTTTGCCATCTTAATCTGGTGGGTTGTCGATGCCCGGAAATGGTTCAAGGGCCCTAAGGTGAACGTTGAGCATCAGCTAGTTGCGCACGATGTTCCAGTAGTGGAAGGGACGGGTGACTCTAAGAGCTCGGACACCATCTCGAGAGATGCTAAGCCAACTACATCGACTAAAGAGGATGTGGATGTTTCGCCGGATCAAAAAGCACCAACCTGAGGGGATGTGAAGAATTCGGGTTGTATTTGATATTTTTGCCGTTTTGCAGTGCCACTAGCTCAGCCCTTACTAATGCCATTATATGGCATCCTCGGACCCCCTTCTCTAGGGGGAACACCAATACAACTATTATCTTTCGTTTATACCTTTTAACTTGACTATGCGAGAACCGCGAGTTCGTGCGTTTATTTAAGACACAACATTGTAAGGGGGATTTCTGCCCAGCAAAGAGAAATCCCGCTATACATAAGGCACCACCATGATAGACCCTAACTCGAGCACACTTTTTCTTATTTTTCTAAACTTGTGTAGCAGACCGTTGACAACGATATAACGGCTTGGGATTGCCTATTCATCGGATGCAAAACGCGGCAACAACTGCTCGGCTCCAAGAAACACGGAATATATCTGTCATATTTATTCGCAGAGAACCCCGACAGAATGTAAATCGTGGAGGGTCTCTACCAGTTTAGATGATTCAAGTAAGGGGGGAAATCTAAAAGTAGGGAGTTGAAACAAACAACGTAACGAGATCGTGATGTAACAAAAGTATTAAGGCTAGAAAAAATGGTTCAGCAAAGACAAAACATATAAGAATAGAAGACAGAGTATGAAATACATGAATGAGTTAATGTAAAAAGTAAAGAGAACCAGGAAGAAAGGAAACCAATTCAACCAGCCAGATTCAGACAAAATTAAACAAGCAAAACGCTCGTTACGCCAACTCCACGATCTGGTCTTTCCCGTTTTGTAGAATATTTTTATACCGGGAAGATGTTCTCAGATCTCTGGTATAACCTTTCTAGCAAGGTTATATAGCCCTTGCCCAGGCCCCACCCTTGTGTTTTCAGGGCAGGCGTATATCAGGCTAGCAAGGCAGACAGAAGACGATAGAATAGCATGATTTACTAATCAACCTTCCCGTTTCCGTTGCCTCCCTCCCCATTAAGCAAGCCCTCCTTACCTTCCAAGTGGAAGAAACCACCTCCAGCGTTGGGGCCTGCTCCAATGATCCCACCTGGGCCACTGCCTCCTCGTGACCG
Source organism: Arachnomyces sp. PD_36 (assembly GCA_032988195.1). Taxonomy (NCBI): domain Eukaryota; kingdom Fungi; phylum Ascomycota; class Eurotiomycetes; order Onygenales; family Arachnomycetaceae; genus Arachnomyces; species Arachnomyces sp. PD_36. The sequence goes on along the minus strand of JANTQE010000017.1, from coordinate 463,341 downwards.
GCGGAATTTGCCTCTAGCCCAGAAGAGGGACATCACCATGCAGACGAAGAGAGCTGCGGATGCAATGAACGGGTGGGCAAATGCGAAAGCTCGGGTAGAGAAAAAGACACTTTCAAGGGATCCAACGGTTGATTTTGGCGCGAGGCTTGGAGGTGAGGTAATGACCAAGGGAAGGGTCTCCAGAATGGAGGTACGAGAGGGCATGATGAAGGCACCACTCGAGGTAGTTTCCCAGTATCGGCGGTTCTGTTGAGGAAATCAGGGTCAACAAGATGTTTCATGTACGAGATTTTTGAGGGTATAAGAAAGTTTGGCAGGACTAATGAGAAGGGAAAAAGGATGTCTTACGTCTTGGTCGTTGATAATAACGCGCTCTCCATTCTTAACGTCAATGCCGTAGGTAGTTCGGATCCATCGCTCCCAGAAGGTTCCATCGACCCAGGCGAAACCGACTTGCTTCTTGTCATCCTCACGGATGGTAATCTGCCTGCTCTTCGCATTCCGGAGTGCCCGTTGATCGTTTCGGTCTTCAGCTTCTTCGATTCGAAGTTGCTTCGCATCTCGAAGTTCCTTTCTCTCGAGTTGGAATAGCTGCGTCTGTTTGTCCATCCATTCAAGTGCAGCATTCTTAAGCTCGCGCTTGTCCTGAATGAACTCATCGGAACGCTCGCGGCTGAGAATGCCCAAGACAACAAATTTTCCGTCCATAATTTCACGAGCATTAGAGACGGTGAGTTCGGGAACAATTGGTAGCCAAACAGTTTGCATCCAGCTAAGAACTTGACGGAAATCTCTCATATCCTTGGGCGCAAGTGCGGTGTAGTAGTTTGCCCTTCCGTCCCGTGAGACAAGGAGGCGTGGCCATGTCGAGATCTTGAAGCGCTCAGCAAGTTCTGTGCTGTTGGTCTTTACCAACCTGGCGTGGCCGACCAAGCTTAGTGTTAACCTCTCCAGTGCGTCGAAGTCTTCAATTGTTGTAGCATGGTCGTAGAAATACAAGAAGATGACCTCTTCAGTCTCTTCCATCTTCTTAAAGCTTTCGGCGTCAACGTACTCAACACCAGAACCAACTTCAACAGCTTTTTTGGCGTAGCTGACCAAGTCTCCCAGTCCTCGAAGGCCCTCGTATTCAACCCTTTCACCACCACGGAAAAAATGAATTGTTGGGTAACCCTTAACACGGGCGTCTTTGCAGAGTCGCGATTCAGTTTCACAGTTGACCTCACCGATATTCAGGACACCTTTCATATCCTTGGCCATTTGTCGCCAGTTCGGGGCTAGAGCCTGGCAGTGGCTACACCATGGAGCGTAGAACTTGATAAACCAAGGGTCCCGGGTTGTAGTTACTAGTCGTTGGAAGCTCTCAGCAGTAAGGGGGATTGAAGTTCCCTGGGGGTTTGGAGTAGCCTTGGGCTTGGTTTTGGTGCCAACTTCCTTGCCAGTGTTCGATTTGCCAGGCTTGTCGGTTTCGTCCTTTCCTTTCGCCTCGGTACCATCATTCTCGCTGGACTGGAGCTTTGTCAGGGGCGTCGTCGGGTCAACACGTTTATCACCTGGTTCCGGTAGTCGTAACCCTTCGAGAGGTCGGGAACCTGGTCGAATGGTCTCCAAATGTTCCTCAACGAAGGTAGCCAGCTCCTTCATTGTTCTAACTCCGACAAAACTATCCACAACTTCACCATTGTGGTATAACGAGAAGGTAGGAACCCGGGAGGCATCAAGTTTGCGACATTTGTCTCCATAAGCTAGACAGTCCATTGACGCGAAGTGGAAGTTATAAAATCCGTCGAAAGAGTTAAGCGAGGGTTTGGAATCGGCTGGCTTTTTCGTCGAGGAACCCGAGAGGGGATCCGACGTCTGTACGTCGTTAGCGAGAATGCTACCTGGAGTGGAATCTGGTGTACTCACATAGTAGAATTCGTAGAGAGTTTGCCATGTCGGGGCAACTTGCATACAATGAGGGCAGCTTGGCGAGAAATGTTTTACGAACCTTTGGTTCGCAATCAGTAGCTGCGATTTACATATAACGGGCAGAAATGAGTGTCAACATACCAATATCCATCTTTGATGATTTCGTCGAAGTTATTCGGGGTTAGTTGCTTCTGGGCTGGAACCTCAACTCCATTGAAGAGCGTGGCAGCGGGGCCAGTGAATTCCTCGCTGTCTTTCCCAGCGCCTCTAGCATTCAAATGGACTTCAGGGTCGGAGACGGCATCTTGGGGGGTCGATGCAAGTGCTGGGACGGCCACCAAGGAAAGGAGCGACCACACCAGTAAAGACGGCTTCATACTGGGCGTATCAAGGCCAGAATGGCCGTTCGAGTGTCGTAGATATCACCAGTCGACTGCGAGGTCGACACCGAGTATTAAGCGCGTGGTTTAGAAGAGGATCCCAGGTCGCTGTTGGAGAGTCTCTTCTGTCTTCTCGTGGGATCGCAAAGTAGGGGTTCAAATAGTGGAAGCCACCTCGCCTGGAAACTTTGTCGGTAGACCTCGATCGCGAGTGGTGGTGTAGTTGTCGACGGGAAGCCCCTTGATAATCCCTTGCAGTATACTCGTCTCGTCTATCACCTCCTGTACCCGGATCCTTTTCTCTTCTTTCTCTTCTTTCTTCCCTTTCTCTTTCTGTCTCACTTTTTCGATCCTCAAACTTGTCGTGCTCAAAAGCAAAATCGCCCCTTCCGGCCCGCATTATTATAACTCCGCTCCGGCAACACGCAACCAATCACCATATAGCTGAATAAGCGTCCTTCCAGCAAAACATCTTCGACGACGATGTTTCTTCAAGCAGGCAATTCGTTCTGGACTGCAATTGACCTCCCGTCGTGCTAGATATCCAGGTATCCTCATATCGCCAGACAATATGAGGCCCTCACTTCGCCTGCTCGCTAAAGTTAAGCCGAGCAAATACCTCGAACCCTTTGCTCCCACAGGTCTAGCTGGCTTGCCTACCCATCCAAGTCCCAGGCCAACCCTCATTTTCCTCTACCAATCCACACTCGAGAAGTTAAAGAGCTTCCCCGAATCCTCCGTTTACCGAACGTCTACAGAGGCCGTTACCAAACACCGGTTGAACATTGTCGAATCGACTCGCCCACCTGGCTATGATGCGTGGTTGGAAAGGGTGAAAAAGGCAATTGCCGAGGACCCAGAGCGATTCAAGGGAGCGCAACGGCCAGATGGGAGCTACGCAGCCTTCCAGGAGAAAGAGATAGAGGGACGAGGAGCGTTGGAATGGGATGGAGAACCTTTCGACCCGAAAACCGAAGGTCCTTACCGCGACGAGAAGGAGATGGAACAGCTAGAACGGGAAATCTTTAAGGATATGGATCGAGCTGAGAAGCAGGACATGCACTGGGAAGCCGAACCGGCTTTGGAAGCCTCCCAGTAAGATGGATAGACCGTTTCTCCAGAGTGTCATTGCGACAGGTACTGATATCTATTTTGAACAGGGTCTCCGAGATAGAACACAAGATCGGCGCTGGCCTCATTGAAGAGGTCATCCAGGTCGCCGAAGGAGAGCTAAAGCTCTTGGACGAGATGTCCAAGTCAGAGGTGTAAGTTATCTTTATATCTCCGCATATTATATGACATTGGCTGACAGACGTTGAAGGTGGGACGGTCTCACCGAGAAGCCTCGCCCTGGACAATGGTCATATTTTGAGCGTGGGGAGAAGAATGCTTAGATGTGTTCGCTAAGCGCAAATTTGTGTACATTTATTCCCTTAGCTGTATCAGAATGACCGATATAGAGCGGAGCATTCCAACTATTCATATAACCCAGTTTTCTTGTTATCATTGGGTGTCCTTAACCAGCCAAAGAGTAGGGTTTACAGAGCCTTCTTATTATTACTTCCAAACGCAATCTATAGCGAGATCGTACTTGCGCCGGAAACCTAATAAGTGTATAGATGAGTGTTGAATTGGCAATCAGGTGGATCCGGGAGAACCCCTAAATTCCTGAAAAGTTGGAATAGACTGGATCTTTCGAGGAATGTCGATCTATGGGCATCAGTGCTATACGTAGTCAATTCTATTGAAACTGTTTGTGAGAGCTCGTTGAAGATATCATATTAATTCATCTTGAGAATCGTTCTGCCTGTGCATATCAGTGTTCGCTTTATCGTTACGCTAACCAAGTCGGGAGAGCTGGTGGGAACATCAACCGCGATTGTGTTCGCCCTCATCAAAAAGCCAGTATGGACAGCTTGCAGTTCAACCACGAATCTCACGATTAACGAACAACAACGGATTAGATCCAAAAGAGATAGAGAGCGATATCCTCACCCGGGCGATCTCCAATCTACATTTCTGGAGCCTGGCGTTTAAACCAATTCCACCGGGCCCTCCACCGGCTGCACACAGCCAAGTTCGAATCCGGCCTCATACCCAAACACACCCCAACTCAAGATGCGGTTAGATGTGAAGGTGCGGAAATAATAGCCTCAGATATCCTCTTCGATAACTAGGATTTGATTGGTTGTCGTTGGGAATTGGTCCGGACATGTACTGATGCGGATCTTGCTTTACTACAGAGACAACTCTTTGCCCGTTCGGAGAGAGTGAAGGGCATTGATTTTCACCCGACGGAGCCATGGGTAAGTTATATGCCTTCTATCCGATTTTATAGCCTAATACTAACGTTGGTGTTTAATTAGATTTTGACAACCCTTTATAGCGGTACATTATTCCCCCCCAGCTTGAATCTAGGAAACCAGTCGAGGACTGCGCTGACAGGACGCTACAGGCCATGTCTACATCTGGTCATACGAAACACAGGTATGCGACTTTGTGGAAGGAAATAATTCCCCCCCTAGGATACTGACAATATGCCCGCTAGTCTATCATCAAAACATTCGAACTCACCGATGTGCCCATCCGAGCGGGGCGTTTCATTGCGAGAAAGAACTGGATTGTCTGCGGTTCCGATGATTTCCAGCTGCGCGTGTACAACTACAATACATCGGAAAAGATCACCTCCTTCGAAGCCCACCCAGATTATATCCGTGCCATCGTCGTCCACCCGACGCAGCCCTTCGTGCTCACCGCATCCGATGACATGACAATTAAGCTATGGGATTGGGATAAAGCATGGAGATGTGTACAGGTTTTCGAGGGTCACAGCCATTATGTGATGGGACTTGCTATAAACCCCAAGGACACCAATACATTTGCCTCTGCATGTCTCGACCGCACGGTAAAGATCTGGAGCCTTGGGTCTGGTCATGCGAATTATACTCTCGATGCGCATGAGACGAAGGGAGTCAACCACGTCGACTATTACCCCCAGGCTGATAAACCCTACCTCTTGACAACGTCCGACGACAAGACAGTTAAAGTGTGGGATTACACGACAAAGGCCTTGATTGCAACCCTGGAGGGCCACACCAGCAATGTTTCCTTCGCATGCTATCACCCCGAGCTACCCGTCATAATTTCTGGTTCTGAGGATGGGACGATTAAAATCTGGCATGCCAATACGTATAGGTTGGAGCAATCGCTAAGCTATGGATTGGAGAGAGCGTGGTGTATCAGCTACCAGCGCGGGAAGCAAGGAATCGCTATGGGTTTCGACGACGGAGCAGTGGTTGTTAAGATGGGCCGGGAGGAACCAGCTGTATCCATGGACGGGTCAGGCAAGATGGTCTGGGCGAGACACAACGAGGTCGTATCGACGGTTATCAAGGGAGGGGATGCGACTTTGAAAGATGGTGCTCCGCTTTCTCTCCCAACCAAGGAGCTGGGATCTTGCGAGATATACCCACAAACACTCTCACATTCGCCGAACGGTAGGTTCGTGTCCGTGTGCGGAGATGGCGAGTACATCATCTACACGGCCCTGGCCTGGAGAAACAAAGCCTTTGGGCAAGCTCTCGATTTCGCGTGGGGCTCCAAAGATAACAGTAACGACTATGCCATCCGCGAGTCAATGACAAGCGTCAAGATCTTCAAGAACTTTAAGGAAAAGAGTGGTGGTCTCGACGTTGGCTTCTCAGCCGAGGGGCTGAGTGGCGGTGTTCTTCTTGGAGTGAAGGGCCAAGGAGGAATTGGCCTGTTTGACTGGGAGTCTGGTGGGTTGGTGCGAAGGATTGAGGTCGATCCTAGAGAGGTATGGATATCCTAAATTCCCTATAGGAACCCTTGGGTCGATGAGCTTAATTTTACTGACAAATTCCTGTTCAGGTCTACTGGTCAGAATCTGGCGAATTGGTTACTCTCGCATGCGATGACACCTTCTACGTCCTTCGCTATTCCCGTGAGAACTACATCGCGGGTCTGAACGCCGGCGAGGCGGATGAAGACGGTGTTGAAGCTGCATTCGAGGTGGTCACAGATGTCAACGAGACCGTTCGCACCGGAGAATGGGTTGGAGATTGCTTCGTCTACACCAACTCTACCAATCGTCTAAACTACTTAGTCGGCGACCAGACCTACACCATCTCCCACTTCGACCAACCGATGTATCTCCTAGGCTACCTCCCCCGTGACGGCCGAATGTACCTCGCCGACAAAGATGTCGGCGTCGTCTCCTTTGCCCTCTCCCTCTCTGTCGTCGAATACCAAACCCTTGTCCTCCGAGGCGACATGGACGCCGCAAGCGAACTCCTCGAAAACGTCCCAAGTGACCAAATGAACAAAATCGCCCGCTTCCTCGAAGGCCAAGGATACCGCGACCTCGCCCTTGACGTAGCCACGGATCCAGAACACCGCTTCGAACTCGCCCTAAGCCTGAACAAACTCGACATCGCCCTCGACCTCGCCCGCGAAGCAGACGTTGAGCACAAATGGAAAACAGTCGGCGACGCCGCCCTCTCAGCATGGGACCTCAACCTCGCGGAAGAGTGCTTCACAAAGGGCAAAGATCTCGGATCCTTGCTCCTTCTCCTTTCCGCAAGCGGCAACACAGACGGCCTCCGACGTCTCGCCCAGCAGGCTGAACTCAGCGGATCGCATAACGTCGCGTTCTCGGCGCTCTGGCAACTCGCAGACGTAGACGCCTGCACAGACCTCCTTCTACAAACGAACCGGATTCCTGAATCTGCGCTTTTCGCGCAGACGTACAAGCCAAGCCGTGCGCATTCGTCAGTTGTAAAGTGGAAGGATAGTCTCGAGAAGGCTGGAAAACCCAAGGTTGCTCGTATCATTGGTGTCCCACCCACCACTGAGGAGACTGCGGGCGGTGGAGATGTCGCGGTCGATGATGACCTGTTCCCAGAGTGGGATGAATATATCAGGTTAGAGAAGGAAGGCGTCTCCGCACCTGCTGCTGCGCTGATTGATGTGAATGGGGACGATGAGGAAGGGGAGGAAGACGATGAGTAAATGGGAAAAAAAAAGAAAAAGATACAACGGAAGGCTAGCGGAAGTAGGGGGCGTATAAACGTGACCTAGGAACGAAGTATGTTTTCTTGTGCAAAACCTCCTTTATTAGTAGTCCTTTTAAGACGGTTTTTCTTTACTTGTTAGGTAGAATGTTTCAAATTCCATCCTCTTTATCTGTTTGATCGATTAGTGTAGTATGGTATCTTGAAAGGCATCCTTCGAGCCTCGTCTATATGCTACGCAAATGGAACCCAGTCATAAACCACTCCAGATATACGTTGAACCCCGGAAAGGTTCTCTGTTCTGATATTTAAAAACTTCATTCAATTCATCTGATTCCGCTAAGATATATAGAGAGCAAAAGACAGAAGTCTGCTATGGGAAAAGTGGGAGCTTGATGATTTTGTAAGGAGGCAAAAGAAAAAAAAGGGAAGCAAGAACTTGAAGAAACAGGACCGTAAGGACCAGAAACAGAAATCAGGATATGCATGCATAACACCGCGTATTCTCGCTCGCAAAAACTAAATGGGGTAGGTAGACACTCCAACAGGTTTGAAAAGGAGAAAAGAAAGGGAGGAAATGAAAAATGAACAGAGAGTATGGTAGGGGTGGAGGAGAGTGGATTGAACTGAGCTGGGCTGGTGCCATGTGAGCTTTCGCGAAGGAATCGCGAGCTTAAGCGCTATGTGTATTTCTCCCATGACCGCGTTGGATCCCACTGTGGGCGAGAAAACAACAAGGCTAGAATAGAAGAGAGCCAAGCCTTGTAAACGCGTCAGGGCTGAAATACACAGTATATACCCAGTGTGTATGTTCATGATGAGGGGAGAAGATGATCTGGTACTTCTGCTAGGAGAAGGCGAGGTTCTGGGTGAATCAAAGAAGTAGCACGTGCATAAATTGTGCATAAATTGGGTTGGGGGTCATTCAAATCGCCGTCTCGTGATCTCTAGAAGAGAGAAGAAAGAGAAACATGCTGCTACTGCGCCAGGACCACGACCGTATGAAAATTGAAACTGGGAAAGAAAAGAGAAAAAATAACCAGAGAAATTCTTGAATCACACACGCGGAATCAGATGAGTCAGGGGAGAAAGTAAAGAGACTCATTTCAGGCATATTGGGCATGAATAACAGGAAACCAGAAAATGAAGCTAGGGTTCGCTGTGCTATTGTGCTGAATCTCTTCACTCGATGTGATATTTGCATGGTCGGGCTCATTCGGTAATGCTGCCAAAAGCAGGGTCCTTGACACTGCCACCAGCATCCCCAAGACCAGCGACGGGACGATTGTATGACCAACCGACGAAATGGTTTTGCTGAGTCTGCGAAAGAACTGGGCCTTCCACATAGGAGTCGGCGGGAGCCTCAGAGGTAAACTCGCGATCGAAGTTGGCGGTATCACGAGCATCAACCTGAGAGTCAAGTTAGTACTCTATAAGACGTTTAAAAATTTCTTGTTTGAACGTACCACATTGGGTTTGAAGCTGGGCTCATATTTCCTCTGAAGCAGCTTACGCCAGTCAATGTTGGAGAAGAAATGGTGAGCCTTGATTTCAGCCGCGCCATTCGCACCTAGACGACGTTGTGGGTCACGGTCGAGGAGACGAGTGAGAAGGTCCTTAGCCGCGCCAGGGACGATATCTTGGGTTGGGAAGGTAAGCGGCTCCTGGAGAATCTTGCGGTACATCTCGTTGGTGTTTTCATCATAGAATGGCGGTAACCCAGTCAACATCTCGTAGAGAAGTACACCAAGGGTCCACCAGTCAACTGACTTGGTATATCCATTTCCAAGGAGAAGCTCGGGAGCGAGGTATTCCGGAGTACCACAGAAAGCTATCGTTTTGTTAGCATGTTACCACATATATGGAATTGAAATAACTAACTGTTAGTGCGATCCTCGTCCTTCATGTCAAGCTTGCAGAGACCAAAGTCACAAAGGGCAATATGACCGGAATAATCCAAGAGGATATTCTCGGGTTTAAGGTCACGATAGATGACCTTGAAGCCATGCAAACACTCGAGGGCACAAAGAAGCTCTGCGGTGTAGAACCGGGATCTGTTGATGTCGAAACGCTGTTCTTTCTGAAGATGATGGAATAATTCCCCCCCGTTGACAAAGGCCAAAACCAGGTAAAGTTTCTCTGGTGATTGGAAGGAGAACTTCAATGGAACAATGAAAGGATTGTTGATCTGAGAAAGCACCGATCTTTCGGCAAGGGTGTGTGTGACTTCGGAACGGGAGATAATGTGAGCTTTGCGGATTGTCTTGAGAGCATAGATACGAGCAGTATCACGTTTCCTAAAGGCACGAACCGTTAGCAAACTTTGAGGATGGGAGAGCAGATATATCCAACTTACAAGACTTGCATAACCTTTCCGAAACTACCCTTACCCACGACCTTCAAAAGATCAAAGTCTTCTAACTTGAGACTTCTCTGTTTGTTCTCCACAAAGTCCACTCCTACCTTGATTGACCCTGAGGCGAACTGTAAGTCGTGCCATTCCGCACCCAACTGACCCAGCTGACGTTCCTGTTGAGCGTGTGCTGCTGCTGCCTTTTCACGATCCTTCTTGCTTGCTTTGGGATCCTCAACGAAAGGATGAGCCTCTTCAAACCTTGGCGTGACTTTGCAAGCACCTAGGAATATGTCTTCACTTCTTCCAGCACCAGGTCTAGCTGCGGGGTTTCGTAGGTATAGCTGAACACTCAACTCTGTCTCGCGGGACACATCGAACTTAAAGGAAGTGTTGTCACCTGCCCAAAGAGGATTTTCGGGAGTTCCAGAGACTGCATCTACAAATACCTGGAGCTTATCGAAATCGAGAAGGGCATATGGAAGATACTTGGTGGAGTAGCGGCCATGGACAGTTGGGGCAGCATTGATGCCACTGCTAGTGGACTGAGGCCTGGAGTGGGAGTATGAACCAGGTGCGGGGTGGTTTGAGTGGGAGGATGAGGAACTTGGGCGAACCGAAGTAGCATTGTTCTGAAAATGAGCATTGAAAATTTGCTGGTGTTGAGGAGAAAGGGCAAACCCTTTTCCTTCGTGGAGAGTAACGATGAGGATTCCGGGCTTCACTGGCCCAGGTGGGGGAGAGACAAGTGACTCGGAAGCGGCTGTGATAGACACCTAAAAGTCAGTAACACAGAAATGGAGCGCAGTGAAAGATTGTAAGTGTAGAGTCCATACCAATTCCATTTGAGCTTGCAGAACTGACGCTCGGGTGAGGGGCAGCGGGAGTCTCCTCAGCGGGCTCTGGCTTGATTGTTGAGGTCGAAGAGGAGCGACCGAATGAGTTGGCCAAGGGAGCCAGATGGGTGTCCTTGAGCTCTGGAGAAGAAGAGATATTAGAATCCGAGTAGACAGGACGGTGGTATCTCAGCGCGGCGAGAAGCTGAGATCGACGTTACTTACTTTTGGTGAGCTTCCACGACATCTTGGTTAGTCCGCGACCGTTTAAGGAGTCCTAAAGACGCAACAAAGAACGGGACCGATTCGCGGTGAATAAAGAGAGAAAGGTTGAAAGAAGATGAAGGTCAATGCTGTGTTCAGAGTGATTGATATCTCCAACGGCCTCATTCACTGTGAGTGACGAATATTTTTTGTTGAAACGTCAAGTGAGAGGAACACTGGGGAAGAGAGAAGTGACAAGAACGTCAGATCTTAAAACCGACTTATCCCCTTAAGAACAAGACAACACGGCCAGCTAATCGAATAAAACGAGAAGGTTAGCAGGGGAACAACAGGGTCGACAACGAGCTGAGACGACCCGAGGTTGTTGACTGTCGTTGTTTATCTCTATCTTTTCGAGAAGAGAGGGAGTGTTGTTGAATATCCGAAAGTTGTTTGGCGGGACAAGAAAGACAGTGAGAGACCGATAAGTGGTGGTTAGGTAAGCTGATAACAGGAACTGAGTGGCAGTGGAGACTCATCAGGGAGAAGTAGGGCCGTGATTGGTTGGCACAGCCACATCCTGTGACATCACGTGTGAGCACAGCCATTGAGATATTTCTCGCGGAACGCCACATATCACGTTCCATTTAGGGTTCAGCCAAGACTTAGAGCCCCACATAATACACCAATGACACGTCCCGCCAAACGCCGGAGAGTGACGACGAGAAATGAGCCAGGTTACGCGCGGGATAGCCGCGCCCGACGATCAACCTCCTCGAAAGAAGAGCAACAACAGCAGGTCACCCCCTCGAGTCACAGCAAGACTGCTATACAGGTTGTTGAGGAACAAGAAAACCTCGAGAGTCAGGATACTGTTGGGAAAACCCCCGTAACCCCTGTCTCTTTTGGCAGTTATCGCAGACTTCGCCAATCCACGCTTATCCAACGATACGTCCCTCGGAGCTTTGAGAACTATAAGACCCCGAGTATCACCTCTGACGAGTCGGGAATCTCTAGAACAGATTCGGACGCCGAAGAGGATGCGAGAATTGAGAGATCCATGGGTGTCATAAGAAAGAAGACCGCGACGCGCGGTACGGAAGGGGGGACCAAGTACCATTGCGACGTCTGCTCGGTAGACGTGACCTCGACGGTGGGTTATTCTCGCTAGACGTGCTCAATTCATACTAATTAATTTAATTGCTCTAGGTACGAATATCCTGCGCGCACAGCTCTTGCCCTGAATATGACCTCTGCGTCCCCTGTTTCTCCGCTGGAGAAAGCTCCAAAAACCATGACCCCCGAACCCACCCCTATTCCGTGATCGAACAGAACTCGGTACCTATATACACCGAAGACTGGGGTGCGGATGAGGAATTACTACTTTTAGAGGGTGCCGAAATTTACGGGCTGGGATCATGGGCCGATATTGCAGACCACATAGGTGGATTTCGTAATAAGGATGAAGTTCGGGATCACTATGTCGAAACCTACCTCAACAGTTCCAATTTCCCATTACCCGAGCGTGCGGACCCCAATGACAAGACCCTATCAGATAGTATACCCAAAGAGGAGTTCCAGGCTCGGAAAAAGAGACGTATCGAGGAACGTAAGGAGGCTGCCAAGGCCGCGCCACCAGCAACGCCCAAGCAGAAGCCAACAGCTAGTGTCCCAGCATGCCATGAAGTTCAAGGCTATATGCCCGGTCGATTGGAGTTTGAGACTGAATTCGCGAATGAGGCTGAAGAGGCGGTGCAGCATATGCAGTTCGAGCCTGGCAACGGGCTTAATGCAAACGGTGAAATGGAGCCAGAGATGGAACTCAAGATGACCGTCATAGATATATACAATGCGCGATTAACCGCCAGAACGGAGCGGAAACGTGTTATTTTCGAGCATAATCTCCTCGATTACCGAAAGAATGCTGCCCAGGATAAGAAGCGTACGAAGGAGGAGCGCGATCTTCTTAATAAGGTGAAGCCTTTCGCACGCATGATGAACCGGGAAGATCTCGAGGATTTCGGAAAAGGCCTGGAAGCTGAGCATAATCTCCGACTCGCCATCAACCAACTCCACGAATGGAGGACAATGGGGATCACAGATCTGAAAAGCGGAGAGAAGTACGAACAAGAGAAGCAGCAGAGGGCCCAGCGAGCAGTCCCACAGGGTGCATTTGACCGTTTGGCAAGCGCTCGCCCGAAACAGTCACAGGTTGCGGAGACTCCCTCTGCTGCTAGTCAGCTGACGACCCCTGAATTGCCTTTACGCCTCCAGAAAGCTCCGAAAGCAGTTCCCGCGGAACCTCAGCCTCTCAACGATTTCGATAAGGCTTTTGAGAGTAGTAATATCAATGGAACCGCTCCTCCACCGCCAGCGAAGACGAAATATACCGTGCAGCCGCTCAATGGTGTGGTGCCTTGGGAACTAGAAAATGAAGGGGCACCCGATTTACATCTCCTGTCGAAAGAGGAGATCGAACTTTGTAATATTCTGAGGGTGCAACCTAAGCCGTATCTAGTTATTAAGGAGCATTTGATCAAAGAAGCGATGAAGCAGGGTGGAACCCTGAAGAAGAAAGATGCCAGGACGATTTGCAAGGTAAACTCCACCCAATCGCTATAGCTCCTTCCCGCTCTCAGCATCGCTAACAGCAAATCCAGATTGACGTGAGCAAAGCCAGCCGTATATACGATTTCATGGTCCATAGTGGCTGGATAATGAAAGCGTAGCCTCAACTGCTACCCTACCCTTCATTGATCCATGATTTTTGATGTACTTACATTCCCCGACACCCTACTTTCATGCGTGATCGGGACCGTTTTATTTTTTGGTTATTTTTGATTGCTTGATTCCCCTTCTTCCTTTGAGTTATACGGCGTCTTTACTTTGATGGTTTCATGGGGTTGCATTGATGGTTGGCTCAGGAGACAAGACAGACAGACGATTGATGATTTCTGAAGTTTTTTATGCACTTTTTATTTCCCGTTTGTAGTACTTGGGGAAGGGCAGTGTGTCAAAAATTTAGCCCTTTATAACCCGTACAAGTGTAACTACCGTGTCAATACATTTTTCATAATGAGTATGCCCGGTTTGAAGGTCTCATACTTCTATTTTAGATGCCTGGTTGCGATTCGGTCGGCTTATCGAGCTCCAGCCTCGGCCCTTTTTAGTTGCCGATGTTCAGTGAACGACCCCGACTATTTACTCCGCAAAAGGAACAACGTTCTTCACTTTCCCCAAAGTTGAATTGAAAGCGAGACACCATGAGGAAAATCTGGAGATAATTAGTTGTCTTCAATTATTTATTTCTCCTTTGACAATTGCAACTCCGTCGCAATCGCCGTCCGATCTAGGCGTGTTCTTCCCCGCATTCCGACGCCTTCACAACGGGATTCTCACATATTTCATGGAAGTCGAGAAAAGACAAAGCCAATCGTATTATTCGGCCTGCTTCTAGAGGGAAAGAGCTTCCTCATACACAGAAAACATTCATCACAGCCTCGACCAACGCCGCCAACATGGTTTCTCAACTCACCACTCCACCACCCTCGCTGCAGCACGCTCTCATCAGCTTCCCAACGCCAAACATCTTGCTTGTTACATTGAACCGTCCTGAATCTCTCAATTGTATAAACTCGCAAGGCCATGCCGAGCTACACGAGCTATGGGAATGGATGGATGCCGAACCATCACTGAGAGCGGGGATCTTGACTGGTAAGGGAAGGGCGTTTTGCGCTGGAGCTGATCTCAAAGGTAAGTCGCCATATTCTACCTTTTCTTTTGTTTCAATATTTCCAACGTGCATCTATTTATATACCCATCTTACCGGGGATAAAGCTAATCTACCTCACAGAATGGAACAACTCCCAACAGGGAGAAAAGCAACAAAAACGTGACCCAACCCCAGCATCTGGGTTCGGCGGCGTATCCCGACGAACTGGTAAAAAACCAATAATATGTGCCGTTAACGGCCTCGCATTCGGAGGCGGATGCGAAATCATCATAAACGCAGACATGGTCGTCGCCTGTGCCTCAAATGCGCGGTTCTCTCTCCCTGAGGTGAAGAGGGGCGTAGTTGCTATTGCTGGCGGGCTGCCCAGATTAACTCGGATCATCGGGAGGCAGCGTGCGATGGAGATGTCGCTCACAGGCCGTGTTGTTAGTGCCCAGGAGGCGCAGTCCTGGGGTCTTGTGAATGCGGTTGTTGAGGGTGGAGCGGAGAAGGTTGTTGCGAAAGCTATTGAGATGGCGGAAGCGATTGCGGAGAATAGTCCCGACGCCGTTATCATCACTCGGGAGGGGGTGAAGTTGGGTTGGGAAGGGGTAGGTGCGGAGGAAGGGAGCAGGATACTCATCGACGGTTGGGCGAAGAAGCTGAACGATGGCGAGAATATTAAGGAGGGAGTGAAGGCTTTTGTTGAAAAGAGGAAGCCAAATTGGGTGCCGAGCAAGTTGTGATAGCTGGCTCTATCCCTATTATATATTTATAGGGGACCTGGAGCCATTTAGTATACTATCTAAACAACACATGACAACCCCCAATCTAGCTCAACATATTTGACCTCCGACATATCAGCTTTCAACTTCTGGCCTTAAGAACTTTAGCATCGCCTTAGAAACAGTCAACCCGTCATGACGATCTCCTATTTTCGACATCGCATCCTCATAAACTTCGGCACTAAACAAACCACTATCCTTCTTCCTCACAAGGCACTCCCGTTCAATCTCTTCATCAAATTCCGGGTGCCCCTGAAGCGACAGGAACCTCTCAGGCCAATAGAACCCTTGGAAAGCGCACTTCTCTGTCCATCCCAGATTGATAGCCCCCGGTGGCAGGGTATATACAACATCTTGATGCATCTGCTGTAACGCCTACATATTCCGTACGGATTAGAAGATCCTTAGTCTCAGGGCAACGCAAGCACTTACCAGTTTATCACCCGTAATCCCAAGCACCTCTTTCCCCGTCTCCGTCAAATTCACTTCCACAACCCCAAGTTCCCAAAGGCCGTTGTTCCTCCCAGACTGAGCACCCAGGGCACGCCCGAGGATCTGGTGGCCGAAGCATATGCCAATTATGCGAACGCGTCGCTGCGCGAGTAGGGTTTTCACAAACTCTACCAGCTGTAATATCCAGGGTTCGTTTTCGAAGGAGTCAGAATCTGTACACAGCATAGATAGCGGCGGTTATTAGACCATCTTTCATCGTAATAGACATGCATGAAGCAACTGCAAATTCCCTCATCCTTTCAAATCACTTACTGCTACCAGACATCAGAACCGCATCAATATCCTCTAACTTAGGATACTCTCGAGCCTTAACATCCCATTTCGTAACCACCAAATCCTCTTTCGCCAAGTTATTTGATAACTTCGCAGCAGCCATTAGATGGGATTCAAACAAGCCTCCGTAACCGCCATACTTTGCTTTAACACCCGGTGCTGCCTTGCCGCATTCGAAAACCGCGATCCTTAGGGGGGTCCCCATTCTGGGGAGTGAGGGTATGTAAGGGGGTGGCAAGGAGAAGACAGGGATGAGCCCAGGAGCAGGTAACCATCAGGTAACCATGGAGAGCAGAACGACGTCAACGAGAGCAGGAGAGATGCATCGGAAAGATGTCTAGCTTTTAAGGTAGCTCCTCAAAGGATCAAAACACAAGCAAGTGACAGGTGAAATCCGGAAAGGAAATCCGATTCTGGTTAGGTTCATGCGCCTTCGGCTTCGTTCGGCAAACCCCACGTTTCCGTTGCAACTCTCGGTCCGACAATCGGCTTCTCGGTAAGCTTTCCTAATTCATCCCTCAGTGCATGGGAGGGAGGAAGTAAGCATTTCTTTTCCAATGGATGCGCGAAGGCACGCTTAAAGGGCTTTAAAGCTAAGGTAGCTTATATAGGAGCCCTGTTCGCATCCAATCCCTTGAATAAATCCCTGCTGATGCTGCGTGTACGTATACTTCTCGATTCGAGTCTAGGACGACTGACCACCACTTGAGTTCTTGATATATGCCTTTAAAGTAACAAAATACTCCTATGGGTATATTGAGACTACTATCTAGCTAGAGGAGAATAAGAATTGAACTCGTCTTGGGTTCTACTATCCCCGGGATACAGCTCCAAAGTATTTCAAAACCGAAACAGATTTCATCGCTCATTAGACATTCATAACGGAATAATTTCAAGAAGCCACCGCTACATCCTTGTTCCCATCCCCATACCATCTCCCATCCATCCCCGCCTTCTTCCTATCCTCAACATTAAACGGCCCCCTAAGCGGCCCCTTGAAATGCTTCTTCACATTCTCCCTAAACACCTCCACCGCACTTCTCCCTTCCTTCTCGCATATCCAACTCAACCACCGATGCCCCGTCGTCACATGTGTAATTTCATCGTTATGGATAATTTCCAAGCTCGCCACACTCTCCAGGTCCCCCGCGGCGCGGAATTTCTGTATCGTCATCGGATTTACATCCAAACCCCTAGCCTCATGCACGAGGGCAATAATGCTAATACGTGCGCGAATATCGTGCGCCGTCTCCGTCGCCGAAAGCCAGAGACCATGGTGAACGGGCAGCGCACCAAAGTGCGAGCCTAACTGCTCCAGACGGGTGCGCAGGAGAGAGAAGTGTTTCGCCTCATCCGCAGCAACTTTGAGCCAGTCGTAGAAGAATGCACGAGGAAGCTCCTCTTTTGCTTCTGTGTTGGTTTGGAATGTGGAGAATCGCGCGCATATGTCGATCGCGAGGTCAATGGCCCAGAGCTCGACGTTGGCAAGGCCGTGGAGCATGGCTATGCGACTTTTGAGAGTGCCGCCTCGGCCTTGTTTAGGGGCGTTCCAGGGGTCAACCTCTGCGAGATCAGGTTCGCGAGGTGGTTGGTCTGGAGGTTTCACGGTCCCTCTTCCTATGGGGAGAGAGGAAGATGGGGTTTCGTCACGAGAGAAGAGAGAAAATAGGTGGGTCGTTAGTTCGATTTTGTGTTCGGGATTGGATGTGTTGAGAATGTGGACAGCCCAGTCGCAGAATGTGGCGTTCTCGTCAAGATAGCGAGGAACGGTTATGGTATTTCGATCCTCCTCTTCTTGTGGTTTAGGGGATGGAGGTACCGTCGTATTTGAGGAAGTCTCCGGTTTCTTCTTCCCTTGATTCTTCTGGCGCTTCTTCTTCAGCATAACTTTCTCGCTGACAGGTTCTATCTTGCTGAGAACCACGTCATCTGTTCCAGCAGTCGGCGCATTATATTGCAACGTTAGAACATCATCCTGGACAGTAATGGGAAATGTGCAAGTTTTAATTCCGACACTTGACTCCCCAGTCTCCACGTTGAAGTCATATGCATGCCATGGACAAGACACTACATAAGCGGAATCTTCAATATCAACATGGGATTCGGCCATGGGACCACCTGCGTGGGGGCATTCCGCCTCCATAGCATAATACGACCATCCATCTGACGTTTCGTTGGCCCTGGATGTGGAGGAGGGGTCAATCGACGGCAAGCGGAAGAGAACTAGCCGCTTGTCGTCGGAAAGATGAATGACATATCGAGCCTGTTTAAAGTCTGAAAGTGTCCCAAGCCTGATAGACATAACTGTATGTAAAATGTGGACGCGACTGTTGGTTGTTGTTAACAGGAATGTTGCGAGGGTGCGAGAGACTTGGTGGCATGGGTTTTTTATATATCCAAAAAGTGGTTATGCAAGGGGGATCAGGAAAAAACTACCAGGGGGTTCTGACCAATCAGGTAACAGACTGACGAACTTTATCATGGCTCTTCTCCGAACACCTGACCCGAGAGGGAAAAGTAAAGAGGGGGTTACTCACTAGTATGATCGAGATTGGAAGAAAAATAAGGCAAGGGACGGGACGAGGATCGAATTGGAGAGCGCAATGGGAAGAGAAATGACGGTTGAATATGGGTTAAAGGGGTATATTGGGAACTATAGTTTACCCCCTTGTTCGTCAAGCACCGTAGTGAGAGACATGGGTGAAGACGTACTTCACCTTCGGTTTGGGCCCTCCTTCGGTCGTGGCTTGACTTCGGCTTCAGAGGTACTCAAGAAGTATTTTTTCCCTTGCCCGATGAGCTCGTTACCCATTTCAGACCGCCAACCCTCTCTTTGACGGCGACTCGGGAACATATAGCACTTGGTGGATTCTAGATAGCAAAAAGTAGGTAGGTACACATATTATGCTTTATCGATTTAAACTACTATCGGTGAAGTTTGCAGATAGTAGAAGTAAACTCTTGTAGATAGACACCATCTCACCACATTCCTCGCTGCTTGGAGGCTTACTACAGTGAAAGCGAGCCCTCAGCGTAGCATACACCTAGGGACCTCAAGCTCAGCTAACCCCATCCCTGCAAGCTAAGCCAGGCATCGCAGATAATGTCTTCCTCACCAGCCTTGCTAGAATCCACAACTAGAAGGTGGCTATAACCCGAGAGTACAATACACGCATGGTTAGGGAAAACACGAACCTTCTGTCCCACCTCCAAGGGGGCATCATTAGATTCACTTTCTCCCCCTCCCTTAAGGGTCAAAATCCCATGCTCCTGGCTGATTCGACCAACTTGCCACCCACGGTGTTTCTCAATCGAGTTTTCCCAGTCGGAGAGTTGAGGGCTAGCCCCTTTTAAATTCCAAGGGGTGAGAATGCCCCAACCGGAATATGCCTTGCAAGGTTCCCGACCTAATGCTAGTGATCCTCCGGCAATGAGTGCCTCTGTAGAGCCACCTTCACCTCGTCCGGGGTATATACTGGAAACCTCAGCCATGATGGTCACTGCAATATTCGACCAAGAAGTGGAAGGGAGAGCGTGCACGGCGAATTGCTGTAGATCGAGAACCGTATAGACACCCGCATGCACCTCGATAGACGCCGATTCCTGACGAATCCTATCTATCGTAGCCTGAAGGTTCACCGCAGCTGTAACAGTCTCTGCATCCTTTGATCCGACGTTCTCCCCAACATCAAGATTCCCCAGCGACATAGCCGTAGGAGACGCCCCAACCGAAAGCGTCAACGGGTTAGAAAACTTCTCAAACACAGAAACCGCATCATCTAACGCTTCAAGTTCCTGGCGGAGCATATCTAACGCAGCAGCTGGCCCTTTCCTATAATAACTATGCCCAGCATGAGCGTACAAGCCAAGCAGCTCAACGAAACCTGACTGTTGATACTCATGAATCTTCTCCGCCAAAGACTTGAGAGCTTGGCTGTCGGGAGTGACACCAGCGCGACGACCACCCATATCGATTTTCACGAATAATTTGGCAACGATCCCCTCAGACAAAGTTGAGAGCTTCGTAATTGCTTCAAGCTGGGAGGGGTGATCTATCATGAGTGAAATGCTGCCCGGGCCGAGCTCTTTCGCGAGCGCGGCGAGACGTGGGATTTGTGATGGAGGTACGGGGAGTCCGTAGAGGACCTAAATGTAGATAAGCAAGGCTGACACGAGGGGTAAGGGGGGTTTCTTACATTGATCCTCCGATCCTGACTTTTGCAATCAAGGAGATATGGAACCAGACGCTCTGCTTCAACAACAGTTGATACAATTAAATTGACAGGATTTCTATCACCGACTTGAAATTGGGTAATCTCAAGAGTCTTGAACAAGGCCATACGTCAGCCTATCATTCCACCGAAAGATAGGGAGTTTTCGGGACGATAGGCAATCACCTTATGAGTCTTAACATGAGCTCGAAACCCAAACCCCATAGCCTGGCACGCATCCAACATCCGCTGGCAATTCCGTTTCACGATGGAGACATCGAGGATCGCAGCTGGGGTTGGCACATCGCGGATGTTCTTCCCAACGAACTTTTCTCGGAGCTGAGCCCTTGCAGTCTGGATTGTGGATGTCATGGTTCAAGTTGATGTGTGGTGTGACGACGGTTCTCATCAAGTTTAAATTGTTTCGTTATCAGGACCCTTGGGGTGGTTCAAATCAATGTCACACAACATTCCCCGGAACATCGGCTTTGAACAAACTCTATTTATCATCGTCGACTTTTGAAGCGTTATGGGGGAACTTCCTGCATTTATTATCTCACTCTTACAACGGCAACAGGCTCCAGCGAGACCAAATAGAGACAGGGAAGTCTGGTCTCTGCAGCTCAGCTTAGTAGGCGACTCCTGCCCAAGATCTCCCGTTATAAACCTGCCATTACGTATTCCAATAAGACGCTCTTCGTGGGCCTCGTTGCACCACCCACCTCTAGAGCAACCGTCTCGGTCAGAATTGAGCAGTAGTAGCGAGGCCACCTATACGCTGAGTCTGTTAGACCACCCACCCGCCGCCACCACCACCATGGAACAGAGGATTGATAGTTTGCAGATTCTAAACTAAGACTGGTATACTAGATGGGGTTATTGACTGGTTAAAACCGTCCCGAATTACTACCATGTGCCACCTGAGTCGGGCGAAACAAGGGGTGTGAAGGCGGGTTTCATGAGAAAGGATGTTTTCTGATCAAACTTGACTTCGCCTCGCTTCCGGTTGCTTTCTCCTTGTGGAGGTCTGCTTCGACACCCGCGTAGGCGGCCTTTATCTGCGACGCTTATAAAAGACAAACAAGAAATCCTTATTCCGAGAAAAGTTAACCGGTAATAGATTTTGGCCTTTTTTTTTTCAAGATCTAGATGGGTTGTCGCTCATGTAATGAATGCATGGAACTTAGGTAACCATTTCTAAGCTTTGTCAGAACCACGCATCACTTCCGCTCGTTATACTCTGGAGTCGACGGAGATTCCGCATTTGAGCCATCCAGGTCACAGAATATATGTACTGATACTCCCGACCTAATATCGCCGGTTTCTGAGGGCACAACCATCTTTCTAACCTCATCAGACATCACCCAACAGCGTGAACGGCAAGCTTGCTATTGTAGAAACCGTTGAACATGACGTCATCCTCAGAGACTCGTTACGGGTTCACCCCCGTCCTCTCCTCCGCGTCTGCGCTTCTGTCCTCCGTTAAGCCTGCTTCCGCGGCACCCTTTACCCCCGTTGCGGATACTCCAATCCCAGACACAGCTCTGGCTCAGCGTATTAATCTCTACGCAAAGGACCATCTCCCAGAGCCAACCTACAATCATTCCCTCCGTGTCTACCACTACGGGCTCGCTATAAAGCGGCATCTGTTCCCTTCCTGGGCCTTTACCGATGAGACATATTTCCTCACCTGCCTATTACACGACATTGGGACCACAGAAGAAAACTTGAAGAGTACTAAGATGAGCTTTGAATTTTATGGTGGCCTTCTTGCACTAGATGTTTTGCAAGAGCCTTCATCTTCATCGACTGCACCCAAAGACCAGGCCGAAAGTGTTGCCGAAGCGATAATTCGACACCAGGATTTATGCGACACAGGTAAAATCTCTGCTGTGGGGCAGTTGATACAGCTTGCAACAATCTTCGGTAAGTCAAATATGCCCAGTTTCCATGGGATGTGGAGGGTCAATTTATGAGCGTGAGATTTTAATGGGCAACAGACAACACCGGTGCCTACGCCGATGCTGTTCATCCCTCAACTATTGAGGACGTCTCAGCAAAATTCCCGCGCAAGAGCTGGAGCAACTGCTTCGCTGCTACAATACGCAGAGAGAACGAGCTGAAGCCGTGGTCCCATACCACTACCCTGGGTGAGGAGACTTTCCCAGCGAAGGTGCTTGGGAACGAGTTAATGGCACCATATGAGTAGCATACAGGATGAATTACATACGCTGATCTCTGATATTCCTTTTCTTCCTGCCCACGCCGCTACGTGGAAACACTTGCCAATGCCAGTCAGATAGCGGCCAATGTGGGGTCGTACAATTTGGTATATTTGTCTACCAAAGAGATTTAAATTAAAATACGGCTTGATCGACTTTGAAGAATTCTGATTCGTATCTTAGCAGCGAGTCAACATCACCTTCCCACGACTCACCCGGCTCTCAAACCGGCTGCGTAACCGCGCGTCTTCCGCGGTGCGGACATAAGAAAATAAGAAACGACGAGTCATCGTGATATTTCACCCGTTTTCGAAATACAAAATTCATAAAATACAAATCTTACACACAAAATTCACGTGGCAATCGACACTAAAAATATGCACATTCACATCGATAAATCCCATTGGGCCTCTCTCAAATAATAACACATCTCAAGCGTACCAAAGTGTTTGTTTGCCGAACCGACCCCCCCAGCTTCTCACTTCGACTCAACTTTTCAGATCTCGGCCCGGAGGTCTAGCACTTTTGTGAGAAGAGTCGAAAGAATCTGCGTGGACTGGGAGAATGGCAAGACTTTGTTTTGAGCACTGAGGTATCACCGGCCTGACTGACTGCCGGTTGGACAAAGAAACGAGAGAAAAAAATGGCAAATGGAAAGAAGGCATGGAACTGGACCGGCAGGGAAAGGATAGAGATGAAAAGAAAAGGAAAAGGAGAGTGTTATTATTATTTAATATCCCGATAGCTGACAGTGAAAACTCTTAGAAGGAGAAAGAAGAAATGCCAGAGGAAAGGGGGAAAATAGGCAGTCAACAACACTCGTCTCGTTCCGGTAGGTGGAATTCATCACTCTAAGAGCGTGGCCCAAGTGCCCAAGTGCGAGACCGATGATTGTCGATGCGAAGCTCGAACTTCATTCTCGAGGAAGTCGCTACCTGCTCTATTATTGGAGACGGTCTGTCTTCCTTTCAAGTTCATTTCTACCTCATATCATCACTGTAACTTTGTTTAACACACGAACACAAAGCTAAATCGCGACGATTTAAATGAGGGGTACATTATTGGGCAAAAGATCTGGAATCGAAAATAAAGAAGTGAATTTTTTTTTCTTTATTCAGGCTTCTGGAATAGGTGCATGACCCCCGTTATCACTCTCCACCAGAAAACAGCAGCAGCCTGGCAAAGGGGCTCTCTATTGATATCGACTTTGCTCCCGTTTCCGGGACCCCTTCGGCCCAGAACGGAAGTAGCTTAGGAGCCATTGGAATTCTACAGAAAACCGGCCGAGTCCGGCTTGCCTATGTCCTTTGTCTAGCTCGTGCTCATCGAGAATAAAAGCTCCAGGAAGACAAGAACGTCAACGAACGAGTTCCCTTAATGTAAGATAAGTCCATAACTTCTCTCATTGAAACAAGGCGACTCTAACAATCGACGGTGATTTCCATAGACCTCGCTACAACTCTTCCCGTGTTCTTAATTTGAAAGGCACAAGATGGGCGTGAACATTGTCGATCATTCAGAGACCTACAGGGAGCCTGAATGGATCAAAGAGCCAACCGAAGAACCGCTATCGACCAAGCTGAAGTTCGAAGTTCGGCAGGAATTGAAGAGAATCTACGCCCGTGACCGAGAGAGCAACTTTCGAACTAGAACTTGGCGGATTTGGTGTTCCCCTGGGCCACAGCTCCGTGACCCAGAAATCCCCCCCGAGATCACGACATTCGAATTTAAACGTCTTGCGAATAAGCCAACAACCCTGTATTGGCTGGCGCATGCAGAATACGACGGTCGTGCGGGTGTACCTTCTGCTTGTATCTACAAGCAATGGTTTCATTGCCACAATCTCGACCCCTATTTAGACTTCGAGCACTATTTTTCGACCGTCATACGCGTTCCGCCTAGTGGCCCTACAACTGTGTCGAGCTTGCTTCGGATGCATGCTTCTATTTGCGAGCAGGCTGCCTCAGTTCATGCTCGACTTAGAAGCGGTGAGCTAGCCAAATTCAGCGAGTCAAATATCCTGGTATCGCCGGATCCCGACAACTATCAGCTTATGCCACTCTGTCGATCCATCATCGTCGTACTTGATAAACCTGCCGAGGACGAGGGGTTTACCAGTGTTAAAGAAGAGATACATCGACGAACAATACTTTTAATTATAACAGATGACACCTCTGGTCTCAGTGCGCCAATTTCTTTCGATAGCATCGAGTCAGACTGCCTTCCACTGGAATCCGACGAGTTGAAGGTCGACTGCGATGCCAAAATGGCTCGAGTCACTATCGGAACAGGCGTCAAGTTTATCGCCGACCTAATGAAAAGAGAACAGGTAGTGGACCGCTCGAGGGTAGAGAAAAGCCTTTGCCCGGTTGATGATAATGACAAGGCTATTCTCAGCGCCGATGACTTCGCCGATATTCGTCTTCGAAGTACGCGGGAAAAGGGGATAGATGGTGATCCAGATACGTATGAAGCAGTGCGCAGGGTCAAAGCTTCTATGAGAGGAGATGTTTGGCCGGAACCCGAAGCCGACCCATGGTTAGGTCGCACCTGGGACCCGCCTTTCATGGGTCCTTGGGACTAGGCGTCAGGGTTCAGTGAGAGTGAGGGCAATCGCTTCGTTTTTCTATATACTGTACGTGCCGGAGGTCACACTCCTGGGGCGAAGAGGAAATCTGAACTAAAAGCTGAAATTCAGTGAACTAGGGTTTTTGGTAGAGACAGGAGAAAAGTGGTGGAGGGCTATGTCGATTTTTGCCAGGGCCCAGTTTGTAGTCAGTAATAGCTCTTATCAACGGAGTATTCAAGAATTAAAAGATTTGTCTCAAGTCGATATTTTTCTCAACCGAAGAGAATTTTTTTCGGAGAATGAAGTCCTTATTTTCCTTGACGAGAGGCGATTCGAAGAAAACAATATTAAATTTCTCCTGCACCAACGCTGCCAGACGTGAATGTCAAGAAGTAAAACTGCGTAAGGGTATCACACTTTGCATAGTCCCCCTCCCCAGCCGGGACCGAAGTCAAGAAAATACCGAGCAACCTTTCCGTAAACGTCTCAACCTCAAACAAAAACCCAACAAGCAAAAGAAAAACAACCTGAGTCTCCGACCTTGGAGCCCTCAACACCCGATAACAAACAAACAACAACTAGCCAGATGTATTTGCTGACCCTTTCTCTTTTTCGTTCCGATCTGGGGACAGTACAAAGATGGCATTGCGCGAGAGTCGAAAGTCGTCGAGGTCATGGTTCTCGCCAACCCCTAAAACAACGACTTTCTCTATCCTCTGCTTCTCCAACTCTCCCTTGTGCTCGATGAGCATTCGCAAAACGCAGCTCCCAAGCGGAGAGCCGAGGATTGCGAAAAAACCGGGATCTCCTTCCGTGTATTCGCGATATCCATTGGGAAGAGCGACCTCACCGCGGTGAGAAGAGGTCCTCTCCGCTCTCCAGATTGAAATTCTCGTGAGTGTATTTATGATTGACCATATCACGATGTTGGATAGACCCCGCGAATTTGTCCCGTCTCTCTTGTTGGCCTCACACCATGATTGCCAGCAGATTTCCGAGGGCCATAATGAGTTTTCTGATCTGTCCCAACTTTTGTTGGCGCTCCATATCATGAACGTCCCCATGGTCGTATCGAATCGAATACTGTAAATTGCTTCATCGTCCTTCTGTTGCGGCTCGTTGAGAATTTCGATGTATCGGACCTCCGGTGCTAGGTACCCTTTGAGTAGCTCTTTATCCTCTTCGTTTAGGTAGAGGCTCCTGGAGATTAATCGGTAACGTTCCTTCAGTTGCTGACTGGGCCCTGTCGGATGCTGAGTCGCCGGCACTACCGTTGATGCCTTATACGAAGAATATAACATCTTCCCCTTGTTTTGTAATGTCACGTAGTAGGTGTCCATATCTTGCTCGGTGATGGCCGTGGCGATGTCCCAATTAAGGGAGTCAATTGTGGTTGTGTGGCTATGCGCCATAACGCCGGAGCGCGGTGGTAAATATTGACGCTTCCTGGGGATCCAGGATAGAAAGGTCGGCAGATGGGTGGTTGGGACGGAGGCTATGCGTAGATCTGGGGTAAGAATGTTTTCGGGTGGTCTGGTGGAAGTGAGGACGGTGGTCAAGCCGGTCTAGTGGAAGCGAGGACGGTGAGGACGGTGATCAAGCTGGTCTGGTGGAAGTGAGGACGGTGAGGACGGTGTGGATGGGGAGGACGGTGATCAAGCTGGTCTGGTGGAAGCGAGGACGGTGGTCAAGCTGGTCTGGTGGAAGTGAGGACGGTGGTTAAGCTGAACTTTTCGGCTTGGCCATCCCTCCAGCGCAGGGGTATTTGTATGCATCAGTTGCTGTAGCAGGCAGTTCCTGGATACAAAGAAAACCCCATGAGGTTCATCCATGGCTTTGTGGTACGTTCTGTCCAATTCAATTGTCTATGAACAAACATTCAGTGTATGAACGTTTCTTTGTTGTGTTAACAATTGCTTTGTCTGTGCAGCTGGGTATCTCGAATGCTAAGGTGGTCTCCAGACCCTTCTGTATGTATGTTTGATGCTTCCAGTGTATGGGAACAAAGAACCTCCCAAGGTAGGGTTGACGAACAAGGTGAGACCTGCTTGGTTCCAGGGTTCTCTAACCCATTGTCACGATATGACCTTATCATCTTGTCTGAGCATTCGGAACACTACTGTCGGATGAACCTAGCTAGGAACAATTCCCGGTTTTGCGAAATGTAAGGAAGAGATTTGTAGAGGGTATTTGGCATTGAGATTCAGTGGTGTTTCTCTTGGTTCTGATATTATGGCTTTCTGAAGCCAAAGACTGTTTCATAATTAACATTATCATAGTTCATCAAATTGCTGCTTTCTTGAATAGCAATGGCAGGCGCTTTTCGTTGCCCACCGTGGGAAGGGTTCTCTTCTCACTTTTACCCACTAATAAAACAATATCTCCCTTCTTCGGGGTTATAATAAGCTAGTATGATAATCCATCCACATTTTATTATCTCCATTCGAGTTGTTTCCTTCGGCGTCGTGGAAGGGGTTCTGGATCTGGTTCTCGAAGCCAGGGATGGCGGTGAACTCTCCAAGTTCTTGCGGAAAGGTCGAGACGAAGCTATCAAACCCGAGAGGTGACACTTGGGACGTGTTTGGGAAATCTCCATCGTTGGTTCGAAGCCCTGGGCAGACGGGGATGGGTGTTGCGACTCCTCCTTGTTGTAGGGGCGCCGGGGAACTTGGTCCGATTTTCCAGAGCATCTCCCAGTTTTTGAACCGTTCGTATCCGGAGTCGACGTCGTTGCTACTGCTGCTGCGTGGCATCTGTCCATCGCCCCAACTCTCAAGTCGGCGTATCGCTCTCTCTAGTGCCTCAATTACGGATACTGCGGACCGTGCTGCTTCGGCCCCGATTGACATGATTCGAATCAACCCCATTCCCTGAGTTAACGCGTTTCGAAGTCGCTCGGTACGCTGATTTAAGCTTTGCGCAAGAATAACCAACATGGCTGCGCGGCAGGAACAGAATTCGGTATACGAAGCTCGGGCTAGGCCAGTTTCATCCCGGAGCAGCTGGCATAAATCCACGATTTCGAGTGCAGCCTGGACGCAGTCACCAACGAGCGTCGTACGACTGGCAGAAAGGGTTGGCTTCCGTTTTCCATTTGTTCCATTAGCTTGGCCCGTCGAGATGCTCCCTCGCTTTTGTGAGCAGAATAGGAACGGTCGGCCAATGAATATTCGGGTCAAGAGGTAGTCCATCTTTAGATGGACGTTTGAACGGAAATGTCCCCCGAGTGGGTTCAAATCCCGGCAATATGTTTGGTCTGGTAGCGTACCCCACCACTCTGAGAGTTGCTTTCGGCGCAAGAGAAACTTATCGAGGTGTCCCTGTTGTTGGCCCCTTGGACATTTTCTCAACGATGATCTATAAAAGGTTAGCCAGTCTACACAATATGCCTCGACAAGGAACGAGAAATCTTACATATCCTCTGCAATGTCGGCCAATTTCAAAGTCAACGTTATTAGAGCCACCATGTTTGGGTAGTTGGATATTTGGCCCTGTGCTCGCAAGCTTGGGAGATCGGACGGAAATTCAACGTCAACGTCATTTGGCGATATTGACGCAGGACGGCCATGGAGGATGCTGATTCGCCTTTCGGACCGTAAGCGATGGTAAAACATTTCCACTAGTTATTAGCACAAACATACCTTTCTATCGTGTACGCCGTCCACCAAACTCGATTTCTTACTTCCACCATCTCTGGATCAAGGTTATGACCGCCGAAGCGTCTATGCATACCATTCTGTACCGCCATTTTAAGCGCCAGGCCAAAGTAAGTGTAGCACAGACCTGACGTATCAAGGGGTAGGAGATATGTTCCCACGAGGAGGCACGCTTGTACGCAACGAACCGAAGCAACAGTAATAACATCGGGGAGAAGTTTACAAGCACACCTATAGAACGTGAGACCTATGTCGTCTTCGGAAAAGCGAATGCTTTCACCCGAGCCACTCGCCAGGAGCCGATCGATAGGTGTGCCGGACTCCATGTGGGCAAATTGCGTGCCGATTGCCAGTACCATCAGAATCGAGCAGACGGATCCCGCGTCGCGCTCCGATAGGGTTTCTGGCTGCGTATAACAAGTGTTCAGCCGTTCACGAAGCCAATCTTCTTCGACATAATAGTTGTTTGTCTGGGCATACTTGAAGAATATCTGTACAAGAAAGTCTGCCACATATCGTGGAGGCAAACATGCCACAGAACTAGAGACAACAGAAGGTGAAGATTGGAGCTGTGTAGCTTTCCTGAATGCTTCACCTTCTTCATGCTCTTGAGAATCCTTTAATCCAATGTTAATCAATAAGTTCGAAAGGCAGTCGAGAGAAGTTACCTCGGGTGATGTAGTCTGCACCCATTCTCCGATCTTGCGCCTTATCTTATCAGAAAAGTTCAAGTAGGAAAATTCGCCAGAATAATCTGAGAGAAAGGTCAGTGGGATTGGTTCAGAGCAGCTGGGCCTATGACGTGGTTGTTGGAGGAAGGTTAACTGACGTGTAGTCTTGTCTGGTAAGGTCTTGATAGTAAAATCTTCCTCGTCGATGACGAGATCTTCTTCATCGCCATCATGGTGAGAAGCGCGGCTTTCCGATTGCTCGTAATCGCTCCGGAGGGAGTCGGCCACCTTTTGAAGCGTGGGGATGTCGAAGGTGATGCCGGGGACGTAGTGAGACAGGATACGCTCCATGTACTTCACTCTCTGGGATTCGGATACGTCGTTCCGCGTCAGCACGGCGCTGCGTTCGTTCTCTCTGGCGTCCTCGCGATAGTAACTGTTGAATTCACATCGGCGGCTGTGGTGACGACATCTTCGGCATGGGACGCCACCCTCGCACTTTTCCTTCTGGCGACGGCATCCATCGCACCTGTCATGCGCATAACATCAACAACTCTTATTCCCGTGTATGATGAACATATCCACGAAGGAGGAGTTCTGGTTAACCTACGCGCGAGCAGCTCTCTTGCGGTTCTCATCCGCGACCCGAGGTCGTTTTGGCCTCACGGTGCATGCAGCAACTGGGGTTTCCATTACCTCCCAAGAATGGGGGTACTGTCGATGCACAATCTAGCGATAGAGTGGAAGTTGATTCCAGATCACTGGTATTTATATAATTAGGATTAATTTTCTATTCGAAGAGGTTCTTTTTCAATTCTCTTTCGATTTGATTTCGGTTCGTCGCCACAGAAAAAACGGGTTTGTAGAGGAAGAAGTTGGGTGAGGTCAGGTGAGGAGGAGGAATTCCTGATAAGCAACGTGGAGGAATACCTTGGCGAACAAACACGCACAGACCGTGTTCGGTCCGTAAAGTGCAAAGAATTCCGTTCTCGCAATTTCCAGCAACGCGGGAGGTTCACACACAAGGGGGGAGGCTTGAAGACAGGGAGCAGATTTATTTTAACGCCAAACTACGATCTGGAGTGTTCCAAAGTCAGATATTATTTTCAAGTAAAAGATTTTTATGCACGTGTGGGACTGTGTGACCACATATCTCCACCTGATTACGGATATCCCAAAAGTGTGAACAACAAAGGTACGAAACGTGGGTCGTTCGGCAGGTCTTTGACAGACACCTCTCTGCTCCACTGGCGATGCCCGTCTAAAATCGCTTATTTATGAGTGCTCAAATCCCCTTCGATGGTGAAATCTCAGTGCCATCTCACCTGGTTCAAGAAGCTAAGGAAGAGCGGGGGATCTCTTCCCCAAGCCGAATGGTCACGCCCAACCCCAGAACGGAGAATATATTATTTCGGGATAGTCGGATACGTTATTGAAAACTAGCCTAACTACCTTGGATGTTCTCCGTACGGAGCACCGATGTATTCGACTAGAACCCCTCAATCGGGGTGCCAACACCCAATTCCTTTGCAATCTGGAGGAGAGTTTTCGAAACTACCAGGTCCATTACCCCCATGCCCACGCACTTGAACACCACATTAGTATCTGCCGGGGTGACGACCTGTTTAATCTCTTTTCCGGGGTAAAATAGTTCCCCAACTTCGATGAGCTGGTCCGATTGTACCTGGGCTTTGATCAGCTCCCCAGATTCCTCGAGACACGCTTCCTTGGAATCGACATAGATCTTCCCCCCGGATAGGAGTGTTTCGGCATCGATTTCTTGCATATGAGGCTTGTACGATCCTATCATTGAGATAAAGCGTTGTTTCTTGGATTCTCCAACTTTTGGTTGAAGGTATGAATTTGGGAACAATGGTTCCGTGGACGGGGTACAGCAGAAGATCACATCGCTCTCGGCCAATTCTGCCTGGAGCTGTGCATCAAAATCTGGCGTCCCTTCCTTGGCTAAGCCTTTCATCGTCACGGCGGGATGGTGCTGGCGGAGCGGTGACAAGACATCCTCATCGACTTGCTCCAATCGCTGACGCCCCCTGTTGATGACCGTAATCTTCTGAACCTCATGCGGAACCAATTTCAATGCCAATCGTACGTGCCACTCAGCCTGCTTGCCAGAGCCAAAGACCACAATATTCCGTTTCTTAAGATCGGCACAGCGAGTGAAAAGAGTCATGACCGCAAGGGCGGTCCTGAAGGCCGTGATTTCCGCAGCGCTTAGCATACCTATCAGCTGACCCTCGGGCGCGAAGATCGTGATGGCCCCCTCTATTGGACCCCCACGACTCGGGACTGTGACCACTTTGATTCCGGTGCAGCTAGAATCTGAGGCTGGCATGAAAAGGGTCGTATTTTGTTCTTTCGTGGTTATGTGGTTCCTGAGAGGTTGGTGGATGGTCTTTTCTTGGGTGTCCTCTTGTGCCACCAAAATTCCCAGTGTGGCGGAGAGGGTGTTGAGGAGAAGTCGACATTGCTCCGTCGTTAAACCGCGGAGCATCGGAGACAGCTCTTTCCCCGAGACTAACATCTTTGGATTGAGATAGAAACAGAGGCGTCCCTAATTTTTGACAGAGCTATCACAAGATCTTGAAGATCGTCTTTTGGTTGGAATTATTGGTCCAAACGGTGGTGTTAATTAAATGCAAACGGTGAGGGAGGTCTAGAGCCGGTCTCGGTCTTGCTTAGAAGTTAACCGACCCCCGTGTTTCCCGAGCTCGGTTGCCAAAGGATATTTTATATCATTCGGGTTAGTTGTTAAAACTTCGAAGGTTTCCGTCTCCCCCTTCGACCCCGCCCGGAACAGCAACCGGCAAGAGAAGACCGGGTACCCACTTATTTTTCTCCTCCGAACCAAAATTTGTGTCACTGAAATATTATTCATAAGAATTGCAACTCCCCCCGCCCAATTTTCCTCCTTTCCATGAAGAGAATAGCAGAATATCACGAACCCATAATAAAGGACACCGCCGACCCCAATTTTTTGCCAACTGTTTGATGATCTGTCCTGGAATAATGGAGACAGCAGAAGAAGATTGACACCCAGCTCAAGAGTCCAGCAGAAGCCTCCTTCTCCGGCTTCCACGGCATTCAAAGCAAGCGGGCCACCCTGGATCCAATGCTTTGAATCGCATTTTTCTCTAATTATCCTAAGATGGAATAGGAAATTGAACTGAATTTCCACAATCCTCACAAAATTATGCCGACAGGATCCGCATGTTGGCGGAATTGCCGTCCTGAACGCAAATGTACACGACACACCTCAGAGTAAAACGACCATACCTCTCATATCAGTGACAGATGGCAATGAGGCTTCAGCAAAACAATCCAATAAACATTCAGCCAGTATGACATGCTCTACAGGGCTACTACAATCTTGAGGAAAACCTATGCACGTAAATGCTACCAGGTCTCAATTCAATTCTCAAATTGATGTCTATCAAAAGCGTCGTATATTAATCATGAATCCTCAAATGAACCCCAAGCGCAGGACTTCCGTGTTTTCAGTTCGTGCCCATATAAAGTCGGTCTTGGATACTGTGTATGAAATCGGGCGTGGCGTTGTATATATCTTCCAGGTAACCGCCTTAACCCTGCTCGCAGCAAGTCCAGCAAGGTCCCTATACCCGATATCAGCACTCTTTTCACGGCAAAGGAAGAGGATAACGGGAACCCGAACTTACCCCAGCCCAATTTGTCGGGCTCTAATTTAATCATGTCTGGTCAGCCAAAGTTCTAACAATCTTTCCGGAACTTGGAGAAGACAATCCATTGTCTGGAGAAGGACTTGTTTGTTTCTTACCCAGCCAGGCGCACAGCCTCTCTCATGTATTTGAGCATCTGTCAGACACACACGTTGGCATACACCCCCGAACTCCGTACCTGGAGCTGTAGGGCAGCAGCTAGTAGCGATTGAGGGGGCCACCGTTGTGGCGAGCACAGAGAAAATGGCGACTTGGAATCTCATGTTGAACGGATTATATATGTCTCAGGGGGTTATTTTGATGCTGGAGGCTCGTTAACTGGGGATCCACACTTCCACCTCCCCCAGAGATCTACTTACCGGCTCGCAAGAAGCGTAATACCTGTGGCGGTTCCTTTCAAAAGAGAATTAGAAAAGTGTCGATGGTGCGACTGTTAAATCGAGTAGCAGATGGAGGAACAGGGCCCTTATATAGGGCTTTCTTTCAATACCCTTCCCCGAAGGAGAGACTCATCTGAATAACCTCAGCAATTCAAGGAGCTCTCATCTGTCTTGACCAACAAGATCTCAACCCCTGATAGTGTCCTTGTGAAGGTATCCCCAGGAAACGAAGCCCCACCGATTCGAAGGGTAACAAGGGCGTCTTCTCCAAATAGCATACAAGAGCTATTCCGGCAATCGGGATGCAAGGGGACGATTATTCGAGATTCCCGCAGCTCGATCCTCTCACATTCTGGCATATAAAACTCAGCCCAGATAGAGAGATTTAAGGGTGCTGAAATGGGTCCAGAATCGTCGGAACCGGGCGACTCTATTAGGAATGCTATGAGCATTATAATGTAAGGGATATTCTGGATTGGGACTCGTCAACGGCAGAATAGGGTAAAAGGATTCTAGGAATAGAAGTAAGCGAATTCAAACGTATTTTAAAGATAGTAGTATTGCTTCTACTAGTAATTTAATGTGATAAGCTGGACAGTTCAGGCATCGGTTCGTCGTGTTTGGTCGTGATACAGGAGAGCGATCAAAGGTAGACCAGCACTGAACACCCCTTTGCCTCGCCCTCCACTTCACATACCTCATTTATATCAAATTCTCCTCCGGAATTCTGGCCCATATGAATCCGATGATGCCTATCGAGGAGCTTGCCAAAGCCTTTCTATCGAAGATTCAAGCTTCTTATCTCCCTCCGGTAATATTGAAGGGGATAGTAGAAAATAGATCCTAACGGACTATGCGCTGTTAATTGACCATCGCTAATGGTACATCTCGTGCTGCTGAAACTCCAGACAAATGCTGTTTCAAGGGGAGTCCCTCAAGGCGAGTCCCAGCCCCTCAGAGAACAGCTAGACAGTTAGTCGAAGTGATTGAAATTCAGCTACTGGTATTATCCCCCTTCTTTAAGGTCCACTGAAAGGAGTCCAGCAAGATATCATAGGAATGCCAATTTGGGAGAGATCCATGACATCTCTATCGCAGGTTATAGCCATCGCGGGGATCCGAAGAGTAAAAAGCGTAGCTTGTATGTGGAAATTCACCCACACCAGGTATATGGTGCATTGCACCGTAGCAATAAGGGAGTGATCATTCAAACTCCTTTGAGGAATGGCATTCCCCCACATGCATAGCAAGTAGCGTAGCATTCAATTCATCCTTGATTTCAATGAGTATAGTAAAGCTGTACCGAGAAAAGAAAAGTAGAGAGAATCTCTCAGCCCGCTGAGAATGTTGCTGAGAAGCATAAACTGCCTTGTCGGTCCAAGTGACTACAAGACTAGCTGATGGCGCCAAGGTCAAGAACTTCCAAGCCCTGAAATTGATGCCCTTCGGTCACTAGGCCTCGGGGCATTGCTTGACCGGCAACCCGTCAAGCTTCACAGAGAGCTTGGATGAAGGTCAAAATAGGGGATAATCTCGGTGCATCGCAATCCCGTCCGCCTTCTAAGAGATAGATGGGTCCTTAGAATTTCCCAGAGAGATGGTCTTTGCAAAAGAGGTCGCAGGCACGGGAACTCTGCCGTCACCGAGGCGTCGATTTGCATGGCACACGACCATGGGCCGAGGGCCAGTCTCTCTCAAGACGTATGCTGGAATTCTTCTCGAGAAATAGCCTAGAAAGTTGACGCGTCAACCCCTTCTTGATGAGCCTAATATTAGTATCGATGTTACTCCAATCGAAAAAAAAATGACAGAGAGGCATGTCCCTCCCCCGGATCCTTCATCTCTTCGTATTCCTCCATCCCTGTCCACATCCTTCAGCCAGCGGAAAGAATTCCCTCGACCACAACGCGCCACGAGGCGAGGCAGACAAAAAAACCATCCATGGTCCATCCCCCTTCCCCAGACCCCGGCTTCAACCCCCTGAATCGCCAAAAAGCTTGGCTTGTGCCTTCCCCATCAGGCGATTCTGTCCATCATCTCTTGCCAAGGAGAAGTTGAAAGACTTCAAAGTCAATCCTTCACACTTGATCCCATGACCCACAAGAATATGTCCCGTTCCTGTCTCTCGCCAAGAGAACGATGAGCATCCTACATGAGGCTTAGATCTCGGGAAGAGAAAGAAAGAAAAAACAGTGTGGAGACGCCGAAAGAACGCGTCCCTTATCAAAAAAAAAACCAGCCACGTGACGAACCCATCGGCACACTTTCCCATCCCCTCTCGAACCCCCTGCTAAATCCAACCAATCACCACATTCCCTGGCCCCGGCCCGGTGATCATTCCTGAGCCTAAATCTTTTCCTTCCTTTAATCGGACCTCCTCTCTTCCTTCCTTCTCTCTCATTCCTCTCTCTTCAAGAATCTTCTCCCTCCTCCCCCTTCCTTCTTGACACGTACCGTACAGCCGTCCTACCGGCTGTGTACTCCCGGGTCCCATCGCCAATTTTACAACTTACGTGGCCAACTAAACGGGTCCGAGATTTCTCCTTCTCCTTCTCTTTTCTTTTTTCTTTCCTTGTTAATGCTCGGCATTGCATTATTATTATTTTATGTATTCCCCTCGACCCCTCTCCGAATCGTCGGTCCGGGAGTCTAGATTCCTTCGTTGTCGATGGGACGTGGGGGAACGAGGGAGGGGGTGTTTGTACACTCTGAGATCTTCCAAGTCATGCTACGATGGAGATGCCGACAGTTTGTGAAACTTACGAAGATGTGAGCAGATAGACGGGAAGGGAAGTGAATGAATGCATGTACGATGATGAGGTCGAGTCGACGGTCATGTCAAACTAGGTAAATCAACCTTTTTGTTAAGAAAAAAGATAATAATTTGAAAATTGAAGAGCATTAATATTTCTATTTTCTCGCTTTTTCTATCGCTATCGCTGTCGCTATCGCTATCGCTAGTCTTGGAAAAAAAAAGAGACATTATGCTATTCGTGTCGGTATTAATCATAATCTCGTTCATCGACGCCGAATATGCCCAAACTCCGCGCATACAAATGAAAAGGGTAGTTGGATATAAAGCAGAAGCAAAGGAAGAAGAAAGGAACATAGGGAAGAGAGGGAGAAATTAGTAGGGGAAGGCAGGGACTCAATTTATGGAGATCCCTGAATAAAAGACCTGAAGCGCCGTCGAAGTTCCTCAGCCATCGCCTCCTTCGAGTGACGGGTTCGGGTCATGGCCTCGGTGTTCTCCATCGCGCGCCTCATCAAGAATCCCATGCACTCCTTCGTGGTACCCCAGGTCAAAAGCTTGTATGCAAGTGGCGTCTCGAGCGGAGCCGCAGCGGCAGGACCATCAATTCCACCATGGCGATACTGAGCCAATTCGCAGCTTACTTCGTCTGCCATCCCTTGCAACTGGGCGTAGGAGAGCTCGATTCTGGGCTGGCCGTTCTCTGCCTGCTGGCGGCGGATAGCGTGTGCCTTGCGGACGGAGTCCTGGCTGTGGGTGGCGATGATGAGGTTCACCGAGGGAAAGGGTTGAGAAACTTCGGAAGCGGTGGGGCGGAGGGTAGAGCCGTATTTCTGGGTTAGGAGGTCGGCGACGATGCCGTCGTAGCATGCGTCTGTGTCCTCCTTCGTGGCCCAGATGACGTGGCGAGGTTCGGTCTTCATGTATGCGCCTCGAACCATCTTGACGCCGAGAGTGTATCCTTCCTCACGGGCGATGGCGAGGTGACGGGAGATTGTGGCGGGTGCGGAACGAAGGTAGGCTTGGTAGGTGCCGTACATGATTGCGCGGTTGGGAGTGTGCTTGTTGCAGTACTTCTGGTACTTGAGAGTCCAGGATTCGATGCCTGGCTGAACGGCCTGTTCTTCGGCGTCGACGAGGAGGCGGACATTACGGGCGATGGCGGCGTCGCAAACTTCTTTGATGGCGTTCGCGATGTCTTCGGAAGGCTCCTTGTTCTGCTTGAGAAGCTCGACAGCTTGTCTGCCAATACCGGTGACCCTGGTGAAAAGGTGTTAGTCTGGAACTATCTTGGTGAAAGCTGCGGTATGGGATTCACTTACTTCAAGGCAACAAAGTCACCCTCAGTGGCCATCTCCACGGTGTCAAGAGTTCCCTTCTTCCATGTCTCGATGTCAAGCTTACCAGTGATAGCAGCATGTTCTTCGGTCTCGCTGACCTGCCCTTCACTGGCAAGCATCTCACGAGCATAACCCAAGATCACGCCCTTGCATCCTAGGTCCTTAATCTGTTTAATAGAACGTTGGACTTCAGCTCGGTTTTCACCAGCATTGAATTGCGCATATAGCGTCCGCTTGACCAACCAGTTAAGAACAGGGTTCTTTGCCACATCGAAGAGTGGGAGCTTTGGGTTCGCGAGAACCTGGAGAGCCGCGATGCTTGGCTTCAAAAAGATGGGGGTGGATGATGCCGTCAACAACAAAAGTGATCGAACGACTGAGGATAAAGGCAGCAGGGAGAGTGGAGGAGGGACTGTCCCTTGCTGCCTTTGAACGGGGAGCTCGACTGGTGGATAGTAAGATGTGGTCTTAGCAGCTCCACCGGTCACCAGGGAGGCATCGCCATCCCGCTGGTTCCCTGTGGAACTGACACACCTCACTTGTAAACGACTTGCGGAGAAGGCCCGTAGGCTCAAAGGGTGGAATACACGGGGTCTGGTTAGCATTGCACGTCCGGTTGTTGCGACGCTTGTGCTGCAGTGGCGACTTAGGTGGGTGTGTTGGTGTGTAGGTGTTTAGGGAAGGAAGTTTGAATTGAGTTTTGAAATAAAGAGCTTCGAGGTTGTTATTCTTTGGTTTTTGTGGGATGTGTGTTTGTGAGAGAAAGAGAAGGTGTCAAAGAGAGGGAGGGGAAGGCCTTCTAATATAGGGAGTGGGAAAACGGTGAATGACACATCCCCTTTGTTTATCTACAGGCTTCCGCAGCAAGAGCGAGAGCGGAGGTTGAGTAACCAGTGGCCCGGGCTCGGGATCGGGTTGGCAGCCGGTCTACAAAAATGGGGGGAGCAGCATTTCATGTTAATAATGCAAACAAAGGGCCCTGGCATTGTATCACGCGCTGTGCAAAAAAATTGTCATAGAGTGGTAACCCGGCCGATTTTTGCCTTGAGTATCCGTGGGTCCAGAAGCCCAGACAAGCCAAGCCAAGCTGATAGACTGATATCAGACCAACCTCCGCCAAGTCGGGTGCCCGAGTCCGGGGAGTAATCATTGGGCTTATCTCCCACAGCCATCCAACTATTGCCTATCAGCTCCAGTTTTACGGGACCTGTTCTTAACGCAGGATGGTTGGGTGAGAGCGGCGCGTCCAAGATTAAGGACGCAGCAAAAAAGAATTAGTTCATTATGACTATTTGATGGAATCATGGAGCCATGGAGATAAGGCGACTCACGTGGAGCCGGCAAATAGCCGGTGTTGCGTGTTGGTGATTTTGGTGGCAAGATGATGCATTTCGGGCCAAGTCACGAGCCGGGAACGGGTGGTTGATAAGATAAGGGTTCCCGAGAGTCCAGATTTGGGGGAAGACCAGGGGTGCAGGGATAATCTTTCCACTTTGAATCGTAGCGGTATTGATTACCAGTACGGGGGATTCTGACGTTACGGTACGCGGTTCATGACACAAGTCACGTGAGAGATAACGAGGCACGTGACCATGGCCCAGAAACGGTGATTCCCGGAGTTAGGGACGCGTAGTGGTCGGTGATTGGCTAGTGAGGCCAACCGCTGATGGTACTTTGACAAATGTATTTTTCCACCACTTTTTGGTCATGCGCAACCTTTTTCTCAAGTATCCCTCGTATCCCAACTGCCAAGTCTCTCCCTTGCCTACGCTATTCCCTTTCCGTCCCGTCATTTTTCTCTCTCGACAATCCTTGATTCGTTAAAATAGAAATAAACGCACATTCACCTCCTTCCCTCTAACTTCTTTTGGATTCCCCGCGACTGTCACTCCAACCAAAGCTCTCAAACTCCAGATAAACTCCACTTTTAATGTTTCTTTCCTTCCTAGCGCGTTCTAGGGTTACTTGGGGAAGGCAAAGAAGGCAAAATCGCAGAAAGTGGCTCATATGCACAAGGCTTTCTCTCTCGCCCAAAGAATGGAACAATGGGGTCATAGCCTTCATGGGTGCTGACAGTCCCTGAACTTCTTCCTGTTCCTCCATTCTTTCTCTTTTCTTACATCT
This sequence comes from Arachnomyces sp. PD_36, assembly GCA_032988195.1. NCBI lineage: Eukaryota > Fungi > Ascomycota > Eurotiomycetes > Onygenales > Arachnomycetaceae > Arachnomyces > Arachnomyces sp. PD_36. The sequence continues at coordinate 423,700 of JANTQE010000017.1, read as the reverse complement.
TCTTCTTCCTCCCCGTCTTCCCCCTCCATCTTCACCGTCAGACGAGGTCGTTTGTTCGTCTGATTCTCTTCATCCCTCAAGATGGCCGACGTAGAAAACTCGAAGCATTACGAGCAGGCGAAAGTCTCTCCGCATGATTCGCGGTCCGGCGAGAAAGAGTCGACCTTTCACACCGACGGGGTCGGTGAAATCTATTCGGAGACTCATCGCGGTTTAAATAGTCGACATATTCAATTCTTGGCTCTTGGTAAGGTCTTGGTCCTCAGTTAAGCACTCTTCAACTTGGCGTTTCGATAAACTAACCGCCAATTGAATTGCGATAGGAGGATGTATCGGTACGGGACTCTTCGTCGGCGCGGGTGCGGTTTTGGCAGACGTTGGTCCTGGTGAGCCCCTCTTATCCTCGACGCGCGACTATCCCATTCGGCTAACAAAGCGGTTGTGCGCTCAGCTCCGTTGCTGATGAGTTACATCGTCATGTCTATGGTGGTGTGGGTGATCATGAACGCTCTGGGAGAGATGACGACCTACTTGCCCGTGCAAGGGGTCTCCATCCCTTATTTTGTTAACCGTTTTGCTGACCCGAGTCTCGCATTTGCCGTTGGTATGATACTTTCATTTCCCAGATTACCCCGCAAATCTTAATAGTTATATTCTAACGTTTTCGCGACAATAGGGTATAACTACTGGTAGGACCTCCGCGCGCCGAGAATTACACTCCGGTCATCTAATTCGTGCGTCATAGGTTTTCTTTCTCCATGTTAATCGCGACCGAAGCTACGGCAGCCGCACTTATCGTCGAGTACTGGACAAAGGCTGTGCCCGTGGGAGTTTGGATCGCGATAGTTCTCGCCGGTGTGTATTCCTCCCATAATATGATTTGGGACCCCAAATTACTTGGTACTTCACTGCTGACAGCAAACACCGTGGAGTTATTCTTTTTCTCAATATCGTTGCCGTCTCCTTTTTCGGAGAAGCCGAGTTCTGGTTCGCCTCGATCAAAATTCTTACTATTATTGGGTTGATCATCCTTGGAATCGTGCTCTTCTTCGGAGGCGGACCGAACCACGATCGTCTTGGTTTCCGTTACTGGGAGAGACCTGGTGCCTTCAACCCTTTCCTGGTCGGCGGGGATACCGGCAGGTTTCTTGGGTTCTGGTATGCCTTCATCAAATCTGGCTTCTCGTTCATCTGCTCTCCCGAACTTATCACTATGGCCGCTGGTGAGGCTGAAGCTCCTCGACGCAACATCCCCAAAGCAGCTAGCCGATTCATCTACCGTTTGTTATTCTTCTATATCCTCGGTTCCTGGGTTATGGGTATTATGGTCGCCCATGATGACAAGAACTTGCTCAGCGCCATTAACAGCGGTGGAGAGGGCGCGAACGCCAGTCCCTTTGTCGTCGGTATCCAAAACGCGGGTATCGCCGGCCTAAATCACGTGATCAACGCGGCCATCCTTACCTCAGCCTGGTCCTCTGGAAACTCGTGGCTTTTCGCAGGCTCTCGATCCCTGTACTCTCTGGCATGCACTGGACAGGCGCCCAGGATCTTCATGAGATGTAACAAGCGTGGTATCCCATACGTTGCCGTCCTGTTCACTTTCCTCATCGGCTGCCTGTCGTTCCTGAACTTGTCCAACTCCGGAGCAACGGTCTTCGTCTGGTTCACCAGCATCACCACCGTCGGCGGTTTCATCTCCTGGATCGTCGTACTAGTCACCCATATCGTATGTCCCCCCATCAATAAAGCAACCCCCTACCCAACTAACCCATACCTCTCTCCAGCGCTTCCGCCAAGCCCTCAACTACAACAACCTCCTCCACACCCTCCCCTACGCCACCCCCCTCCAACCCTACGCCACCTACTTCGCCCTCTTCATGGTCGTCCTCCTAGCCATAACAAACGGCTTCTACGTCTTCTTCGACTTCAACGTCTCCGACTTCTTCGTCAACTACGTCACCTTCCCCGCCTTCTTCGCCTTGTACTTCGGGCACAAGATTCTTCGCAGGACACCCTGGATGATCAAGTTGTCCGAGGTGGATTTGCTTACGGGGAAGGAGGAGATTGATCGGTTGACGGAGATGGATGTTGAGAGGAAGCCGAGGAATTGGGCGGAGAAGGTTTGGTTCTGGCTTGTGTGAGTAGTTTCTTTTTTGATGATATTTTCGGTATTTCTTTGGGGGGGAAGGGGGGAGGGGGGGTGGTCGTTTGTTTTTTCCCTTTTTGGACATATATATATATACACCCGCTATCTTGGATATACAGATAGATACACTTCCCAGGAAGAGGAGGGGACTATATAGGGTTTCTATATTATTTCATATAGTCAGGTCAGACTTCAACCATGTTCTTGGATAGAACAACTTTGTCATAGAGGCAAACAATACTATATCATCGCGGTATGAATTATCTCTCTCTCCTTGAACTAATTGATATTCCATTCCAATCTTGTTAATCGATACAACCGACGTATGTACTGCGGGACGTAAACATATGCAGGATATGATGCTGATGCTTCGTTGTTGAAACCTTCCAACGAGAGAGAAGAGAGAGGTAAGAATATAAAAAAGGATGGAAAAGGGAGAGTCATTGAAGAGGAAGATGTAGTAGATGTATGCATATGCAAGCATAACGCCTTAGGAAACCACGATGCTGGGAGGTGCAGGGTAGGAAGTGAAGGAAAGATAGAGGCCAAGCCAAGAGGTAAGGGGGGAAGATTAACAATAATGAAATGAGTGTGTATGTTTGTATGTGTGCTGTGTGCTCCCATTGAACACACACCATGCCGCCCGATAAAACGCCTAAACATGCAAGGGACAAGGGAATAGCGGGAGAGGAAGCCTCACCATGAAAGAAGGATCAATGGACAAAAGCCACCCATACCTACAGCTTGCATCATCCTCAGATCCATCTCAAAACCAATTCCTCCCCATCCACTTCCTCCCACCACCTCCACCACCAGGATCCCCACTCTGCGTCTTCCTCAACTTCCCCTTCCCATTCCCACTTCCACCAAACCCCCTCCCAAGACCTAACCTCAACCCCTGACCCCGAAAAACACCAGCCCCAACCCTCTTATCAACCTCCTGCTTGAACTTCTTCCAGCTGCGCTCACGCTCCTCCCAATCTACCATCTGAGCCATCATGAAATCCCACATCTTGGCTTCCTGCATACGGAGGGCTTCCTCTTCATCTGCTGTGGTTGCGGAGCGATGGCGTTCGTGGGATCTATGAGCTTCCGGAGGTTGAGATTGAGAGGATTGGGTGAGAGGGTTGGGAGATGAGCTTGGGCGGTTGATTCGATCTGTCGACTGTGTCGGAGTGGGAGTCCCATTTTCAGGGGGTAGAAGTGAGCTGTACGGGGCAGGACGGTTAGTGACTGTCGAGACTTGCTGATTCTGCTGCTGCTGAGCAGTCATATAAAGTCTCTGAGAGCGGTATCGCGCAGCTGCAGCTTCCCCGACAAGGTCAGGATCCTCATGTGGGGAAATTGGAAGAGTTTCTTGAAGCTCATTCTGAGATATCTCTTCCTGGCTGCTGTTCGCCGTCCTTGGCTGAGCCCCATTCTCCTCTTCGTGACGGTCAAGGCCCAACGTAGGAGTTGAAGCACTGAAAGGATTGATACTCCCTTGCAACCCCCTTCCATTGCCATTAACATGGGATGGGCCCATCATTTGTGGAGCCGTTGAAATGACGTCATTCGACCCAGCTCCCCCACCATTCGAATATCGCGAAGAACTGCCCATCCCAGGAGGCTCAGAAATAGTCGGAACGGACAAAGGGAACATAGGTCTCGGCCCAGCAGAAGCTGCGGTAACCCTTCTCTTGGCGACGTTGTGGTAGTGACGGGCCTGCAGACCCTCGGTGACGGGGACCCATTCTGAGATGTTGTAGAGTGAGTGGAGGTGGTTGTTTGTTAGGTTGTTCGAGTTCGAGGAACCGGAACTGCTGTTTTGGCGGGATGAACCTCTCATATACCCCTGGAATCCTGGGGCGCATTGTCCTGAGGAGAGCATACCCGAGTGAGGGGGAGGGGCGGCCGTTCGAGTACTTCCAGTGAGGTTTTGGTTCCCGTTCGAGGACGATGCGCTTGAGAAGTCATTGCTTCGACGGTGCGACGGTGGCACAGCAGAGTGGTATGATGGCGCTGCGGAGGTGTAGGAGGGCGCACTGGAATGGATTGAGGAAGTCTCAGGGTCTATGGCTGTCGGATGCCGTGGAGTGTAGAGAGGGAGTGGCTCTTCGGCATAAGGATGAAGTAGAGACCTCGCAGCTGGAATAGCCGCCATGGCGACCGGAATAGCTACAGCAGAACCTGCAGTGAAAGCGGTATTGTCCCACGTGCCTGTTCAGTCGTGCAGTTGAGTGATAGGCTATCCGTTTTCCTGACGGGCTCTGGACTTATATGCCTCAAGAGAAGGGAGGTTCACTCTATGGCAGTTGATAGTGATCAGTACAACCTCATGAAGGAAACAAAGAGAGAGACAGTGAGGAGAAAAAGAGGGGTGAGAAGGCTAGAAGAGATTCAAGCGCAGGCAACTAAACGGAGTTTCTCGTGAGAAATAATCGCAACAGCCTTCTATTCCCCGAGAACGGCAGGGGGTTGTCGGTGACACACGCACATAAAATCGTGTCGCATTGCAGGACGCAAACATTCTAGCCTTTCTTGAGATGCAGGTCGGAGTTACTTCAAGCCATACAGAGTGTCTTATGGAGGAGAGAATTATCCCACTTTGTCTCCAGTATGATGTGGCTGTGCATTTCTATAAGAAGCTATTTAATTTGTTGTACACCGTGAGAAAAAGAGTTCAAAGACATCTAGAATGACATTATCGTCTTGGGATCCCCGCACTCAACCCGTGTCTTATCCAAAGTTACCCATCTCTTCATGAAGTTACCCCTGCGTCTGAGCTGGTCTTACTTTTCTTTGAGATAAGGGGGTGTGCTCGCATCGGTAGAAAGAAACACACGATAAGCTCGAGATTTCTCCCCTGAATTTATTCTGCATTGTTGGGCTGAGATCCCCACGATAGACAACTCAGAGTGCGGCTTTTTCATCATCAATCAGTTGCCTACATGTCAGACTAATGCAATGCAAGCTTTATCTTCTATCACGGATACTTTTCGTCTTATCAAAATGCCTGTTTAACCAGGTCCACCCTGACTGAGATGCCAAGTCTGACATCCGATATCCGGTATTATCAAGATGAGCTCATTGTGGGCTTGAAACCAGTCTCAGAGTACAGGTACAAGATCTCAGAAGATAGGGGAATATTCGGTTCCCGTTGAAGCAAACTGGCACACGCTTGACAAACAGTCAAGGCGGGTAGCTAGGGCCTCTTCGTGTGCGTCATTTCCTACTGCCAATCCCTTGGCAGATCAAAATATCGGACCTCGAGCATACGCAAGCCAAGATCAGGGTGTCAAAACACAGCACCGGTCTGAATTGAGGGAACCGAGAGATTCCATCTTTGGCGCTCGGCGTACTTGGAGCTTTCATGGCGTAGACCACATTTCAGATTGTATCCTTACCTGCCTCCGAGACTTCCGCCACTTTCCATTTGCTACTCATATCTTGGGCTTGGTGAATGGTAGCTTGGCCATATTTTTTTTGGTGAGGAAGGGTCTCGGATTGACATAAAAATGTTGATAAATTTAGGTACAGATTTGTGGAGATAATCCGTACTGCTTCAGCCCAACATCTTCCTCACCCTCTTCTCCAAGCTGCGCTCAAATTGCTCCACCCCATCTTTCTGTTCATTCAACTTCCCACCTTTCAAGATATAAACTACTCTTTTCCTTGAGGGGTCTTCTTCCAGATCCTCCTCTACCCCCACACCCTCAGCCCCAGCATCTAGATCCTTTTTCCCTTCGATAACACTCCGGATGAGGTATCGATCGTGAGAAACTAGTAGAATCGCACCACTGAATGACGATAAGGCAGAAGAAAGAGCTTTGACGGTGTGGAAGTCTAGATGGGTTGTTACTTCATCCAGTACCATGAGGTGGGGTGGGTTCCATAGGAGCCTAGCAAGTGCGAGGCGAACCTAGAAAGTGCAGTTCACAGTTAGAAAAACATAAACTCGATATCGGTTACCGAAGAAGGGGAAGAGGTGGGATAACTCACCAGCTGGCCACCAGATAACTGAGTTACCAAAACATCAGAAGCCGTCCGCCCAGGAAGTCCTAATGAACCTAGTAACCCTCGAACCTCCCCTTCATTCAACTTCCCCTCAACATCCTGTAACAGCAAGGACAACGCAGTCAACATAGGTTCGGCTCTCCCCATAGCCTGTAGTTCATCAACCGAATGCTGGGAATAATAGGCAATTTTCAGCCTCGGGTGTCGTGAAACCGTGCCCTTCGAAGGCTCAGTCCCACCAACAAGCATTTTCAGCAATGTCGATTTACCACACCCATTCAATCCCATGATGCCGACTCTGTCACCGACTTGCATCACTAGATCGATCCCGTTGAGAACAGGCTCGTCCCTCGGTTTGTAACGAAAAGCAGCCCCTTCGAGGGAAATCAAAGGTCCTGGGAACCTCAAGTCTGGAGAATCTGGGAAGGTCATTGATACCCCTTTCTCGTCTGCTGGAACTTCTATCTCTGCGCGGAGAGAATCATGCCATCCAGCCATGTCACGATTGAGTTTGAATCGCCCCCCTGTTGCGTTAACCTGCACTCCCATCCTCTCGTCAACTTTTTTCTGGCGCGATTTTGCCATTCGTAGCTTGTTGTCATCCCCGGTCTTCTTCCCCAGCTTGATGTTGTCCTTGATCGTATTCTCCATATGCGCAATCTGCCGATCTTGCGCCTCCTTCATCCTACCCCAGTAGAGCTTCTGGGCCTCGAGATCACTCTCATACGCTGATATGTTTCCTTTGAAGTAAGACAATGACTTATTTTTCAAAATCACTATCTCCTCACAGACAGCGTTCATAAAATCTCTGTCGTGAGAAACAAGCACGATTGTCGTCTCAGAGCTATCGCGGAGTTGCTTGAGATAATTCTCCAACCAAATGACCCCCAATAGGTCAAGGAAGTTAGTCGGTTCATCGAGAATCATGATATCGGGGTTCTGAGTTAGTACACCTGCGAGCATGCAACGCATACGCCATCCTCCAGATAGAGTGTTGAACGGCTTCTCAAACGAGGCTTCGTTGAAGCCGAGGCCTCGAAGAATTCGACGGGCTTCTTGCTCCATGTCCACCACGCTCATCTACCCTGAAAGTCAGCAAGCTCGTATCTTGATTAGCGGTGCGGGACCCACAGATTCAAGCTGGGACTGTAAGTCTTGCAGTGTATCTACTGTAGACTGTGTTTCCTCTTGGATGGTCGACATTTCGATATCCTCGTTCTTTTGCTTGATTCTATGGGGGAAACGTTAATAAACAACCCCTTGGTCAATGCATATCTACGAGAGATACTCACAACTCTTCGGACGCAGAAACCTTTTTCTCCAAAGATTTGAGCTCTTTCCGTGCTTGCAAGCCCCTACTGCCACTGCGTAAACTAGCATTTTTCTGTGCAAGGAAAAGCTGCTTCCCAAGCTTCTCGTGCCGAATCTGTCGAATAGCCCGAACGGGTTCAAGAGGGTCTTCGGTTTCCTCGAGTGCTTTGGATAGAACTTGTAAAGTGAGAGTTAGCTAGCTGTTCGTCGCCGTGTGCCTTCAGTCCCACTTACTGCTCACATCAAGGGCTAACTGGTTCCTTACTTCATTACTTTCCATAACATGCTGCAAGACAGTTTGCTCTTTCGGAGAGTTGCCTTGTGAGGTGCCGTCTTCATCAGCATCCGTCTGCTGCAGAATAGAAATTCGCGTCGAATACGATATTCCTGGAATCAATTTGTCCGCCACCGCACGGAGAATGGCTAGAAGAGATGTTAACTGCCATTCGTCCCAATAGGCGCAAAAACATACTTGATTTTCCAGTCCCATTCCTGCCAACCAGCCCATAGTGAAAACCAGCTTTCAATCGCAGGTCCGCACCAGATACGATCTCAATTCCCTCGCTTTTGGCCTTGCTCTTCCCCTTTCCTTTTGATTTTGTGGATGCCGTCTCCGGAATAACCGAGGTTGCGTTTCCAGTGTGTCGAGAAGAGATTATGATGTTGAGGCCTTGGATGTCCACCTACATCAACCCGTTAGTCTCTTCCACAGTTGCTTTCACTAACTGGAGCGCCCGAAAAAGGGTTTCCATAAAAGCATAGGACCCTACCTCCCTAGAAGGTTTATCATCAAGAAGGTGAAATCGAGTTTGTTTGCAAGTAGCAACAATAGACGGGGGTCCACGATTCGTCATGATCCTATATTCCCTAGAGCTTTCTTCACCTATACTTCCCCGAGGGCTCTTATCCCTAGGAGTTAGACCGATCGGACTGGGACCGGAACGTCTATTATACAAGCTAGAAATCCCACAATATATATATACAAATCTTTTCATCTCAAGAGAACCCGAGCCTCAAAGGCCGTTGTGCTCGAGAGCCCTTGAAGGCTGTAAACTTTGAGTCTCAGGCAAATGACCACAGCGAGTCACGAATCCAAGCTGATGGGAGACCTTGATGCAGGAGCATCTGACTCATAATGGTATGACTCGAATTGAAGGCCTGAGCTCTCGATATTCGCAGGTTGGTAAGCACTTGGAGTCCACTGCTTTTGATTCTGCCCGATTGACCAAAACGGTAACCATCGTGCGTTCAATTGCTGCCGAAGACACGCCTGTGTTGGCGACGGTGATATCAGGAGTCGTCTTTATGGTTTATACTAAATCACTTCGGGGTTAATGAGGCTTGGCATTTTGTGAACCCCAAGAAGGTTCAGAAAACATATCAGACGACGACCGACGGGCAACAACCATGGCTTGATACAACTTTCAAGCAGCTCTCCACGAAGCCACAAAAAGCTTCCAAGTTAAACCTAATTAAGTCTCTTATCCGGCTTGTTCGAGCCCTCCATCTAATGGGATGGGCTCTTCAGACCCTACGTCAAAAGCTAATGTCCAAGGCGGGGCGATGAGGGATGATGGTATTTCCTGAGGACTGATCAAGCCATTCACAAACCATCTTTATCGGAGCAGATGGCAAGCATGTCTAGTGGAAGTTGATAGATGAGGAAGCTTCCCTAGTCCAGACTCGCAGATGGCAGCTACCACGTCTACAAGCCCTCGGCCCATTTATTCGAAGCGGAAGACTCCCACAACCAGCCATTACGGCTTCACTCTCGCTTGACCCATTAATATGTACCTGTGGAACTCTTTATGACGGTTTTACTAATCCAAGTGTTCCATAGAGAGGACTGCATGGATTCATGGTAACGGTTTCGTCATTCTTGGATATGAGGTCATACCAAAACGTTCGATATATCAACTCCCGCCCTGGACCGAAGGACAGGAAAATAGCACCAAGCTTATCAGCTCAGTCTATTTGTTATTCCTATTATCACTTTAAAAGGGAGCTAAACACATTAACCAGCCGAAGGCACTAATTCTGCGCCAACTGATGCCATAATGGAAGTAGAGAGCCCGCAGACGAACTACCAACACTCCCGCCCAGCAATGGCTGCAGTCGCCACCATGGCTGTAGGGGCATTCACCTTTGAGCGGCGGTCATCTCTTTACCAGAAACGGCGCTACAGTGAGCAGTCGGTCAAGGAGACCTGGTTGGGCCCGCCATTAGATGTATGCCGCCGTTTTCTCTGTGGTCTTACCCGATAGCGTAGTTCTGAAAACTGACTAGCTATATAGACTGTTTACGCAGGTATCTCCGTAGCATTCTCGGGTAGCTCAAGCGCCGAGATAGCAGTAACTGTCCGCGATAGTACCTACTTGCTAGAATTCCTCAGGCACGAGTTCAATTCGGAGAGTCCGGAAGCTCTGGAACAGTCGATGGTCGAGTGTATTATTTCCGGTTTACGCAAATATGAGACAAAATATATGGAGAAATTTCTTGGAATCGTCTTCCCAGAGGAGTTGACAAACAGGTGTCCAAGGCTTTGCCCTAAAGTATGGAGGGAACTCGATATTGTGCCATTTGTGATGCATGATAGCGGCGACCGTAGTTGGGCCGACCTTCGACAGGATACTATGGACGAGTATAACCTAGACGAACGGTCCGAGGCGGTGGCTAGAACTTGCATCAGGTTTGTGCGCCTGTTCTTCTCTCATTGAGTATATATGAGGCCTGAATAGTAACACACTAACGAGTGTAGATTTTTTGCCCCAAATCGCAACCCCCTCCTAGAAGTTGGATTCAAAGGGAACGTCGAGGTTGATGCTGCTTTCCACGCTCGATTGGCAACGGCTGAGGATTATCAACACACTGTCGCCCCTTGGACCTGGGATGGGGTGACAAAGTACGCAGATGACCTAAAAAGCCGGAATGTCAAGATTGCGTTTTTCAGCAGCACCCCCCAGGGAGGAGGAGTTGCTCTCATGAGGCATTCCTTGGTGAGATTTGCACAGGCAATTGGGGTGGACATCAAATGGTTAGCCCAATTCGAGTGTTATAGATCCTTATCTCCCCGATGCCCTTATAGCTAATCTTACGTGGGGAAAAGGTTCGTGCCGAAACCAAGACGCGGCGTGTTCCGGATCACAAAAACGTGCCACAATATCCTCCAGGGTGTCTCTAAGCCGGATGAGCGCCTAACCCCGGAGCAGAAACAGATTCTGTTGGACTGGCTCTGCGAAAACGCCCAACGGTATTGGCTCCGTAAGGGTGGGCCATTGATGCCTCCCTCGGAGGGAGGTGCGGATGTTATTGTCATTGATGATCCCCAGATGCCTGGCCTAATACCGCTCATTAGAAAAGTAACCCCAGATAGGCCCATTATATATCGAAGCCACATACAGATTCGAAGTGACCTGGTTGCCACCCCCGGGAGCCCTCAGGAGGATACGTGGAACTACTTCTGGGAGAGCATACAGTCTGCTTCATTATTCCTCAGCCACCCTGTTAAGTCATTCGTACCACATACTGTACCGCCTGAAAAAGTGGGGTACCTCCCTGCCTCGACCGACTGGTAAGTAGCCTGGGATCCGGGCCCTTGTTGAACACGCTGCCCTGACACAGAATAGGCTTGATGGTTTGAACAAACCCCTGACTGACTGGGACATGGGCTACTATGGAGCTATATTCAACGCGAAGTGTAAGGAGGTTGGGATGCCGACCATTGACTATCCTTCCGGTTAGAACACCCCTCTCTGCATAGATGGACTTGCACTAACCTTATCGTCCCACACCAGAGAACTATTTCGTCCAAATTGCACGCTTTGACCCATCCAAGGGTATTTTTGATGTTCTTAAGTCATATGCGCTGTTCCATAAACACTTATCAGAGACCCATCCGGACGCAAAGCCACCAAAACTACTCATTTGTGGTCACGGTTCAGTCGACGACCCGGATGGATCAATCATTTATGACGCTGTCATCGAATTCATCGAATCTGCGCTCACATCCATGACCCAGTTTATCTGCGTGATGCGACTGGGGCCCTCCGATCAACTCCTCAACGCACTCCTTTCAAACGCCAAGGTCGCACTTCAACTCTCTACTCGAGAAGGCTTCGAGATCAAAGTCTCCGAAGCCCTGCATAAAGGCAAACCCGTAATCGCCACACGGGCCGGAGGGATCCCATTGCAAGTGCAAGATGGCAAGAATGGCTTCCTAGTCACTCCAGGTGATCATAAGGCCGTCGCCCGCCATCTCCACGAACTCTGGACGGATCATGACTTGTATCACCGGATGAGCGAGTATGCGGCAACGAGTGTGAGCGATGAGGTAAGTACTGCCGGTCAAGTGTTTTCCTGGATGTACCTCGCATCGAAGCTATCTAAAGGCGAGGATTGCCTGCCTCGCGGACGATGGATCAACGATATGGCCCGGGAAGACGCAAAAATACCGTACAGCGACGAAGAAAATAAATTGAAGAGAAACCTGGTGGTTGAGACTTGAATGGCGTTAGCTGCGGTTACTTCCACTCCACTCAGTTCATCTATGCAGTTCTTACTTTTCTTTGAATGGCCTTGGAATAGAAGCTCACCCTCCGCGTTGGGTTTGCTCTGTTCTCTTTTCCTATGTATATGTGTATGAATTTGAATCCATCAACTTCTTGCAGCCTTCCTTCCCCCTCTCCCATAAGGACCCTAGGCGTTTCTTTTCTTCTCACACCATCCGATGCGGTTTCTTGGGAAGGGGTGATTATTTATATCTTCTCTTCAATTAGAGAACATAGTCTTCTATGTTTCCTAGATATCACTCCCTGCGATGTTGTGATAATGTTTACTTCCAAACCGGCAAACAGGGGCGATACCCAGGACATACCTAGGTAAGATGGAAACGAAAACCCACCTCAAGCCTTTATACTGCAGTTATATTCCGCTGCCCTCCTTTCCCCCCGGCTAGCCAAGAGCACGAGCAGATGGACAGAAGTTGGAAACAAGAAAAGAATCAATAATTTTGAACAGCAAAAAGTTCACATTGGAGGGCGTCGTGCGAGCCGTCCAATGCTATGAAAACCCTCTCCGATATGAGAGTTTTCGACCGTCGTCGGGGGTAGAGAAGGCGCGACACAGCCCGATGCTGAGGGAACGCCTGACCTCTAACCTTTTCGTCCTTTTTTTATTTATTTCTTCGGAAAAGGCGCGTTTCGAACCCTCGAGCTTTCGGTGTTGGTATGTCTTGATACATTACCTTAACCAACTCGACTATGGCGGCGTTCGGGGTACTTTTATACCGCCTTAGTCGTTTATATACCCCTTCCGCAGACTTGGAAGTATGGTGAGGTTATTTCCCCTATCTCACTCTCATCTACACCATCACCACCTTCCCATCCCATGAAGCTATCCCCAACTGGCACATATCACTGGTTTCATAACACTCAGCACAATATTATCATCCCCATCTTTCTATACCAGCCATGCCACCCTCACTATCTCCAGATAAAGATCTCAACACGAAAAAAAGGCACTTCCCTATTTTTATACAAATCAACAAACAATCATATCTACAACCCCACAGACCTACAACCATCCATTTCTCCATTGGTTTTCCAGGGCATCCACAGGAGCTACTGATACTTTCGTGCTTCTCACTTTATTTATCTTTTAAACCTACCACACCCCTATCTCAGGGTCAAATGACCATGGATGCAGAAATAAGTATCATCCCAACGAAGTCTTAACCCCAGATCAACACATTCCACTCAACTAACATATACCTTTCTCTATATCTAGAAATGAACTCCTCCTCTTACAGATCTATATCAGCCTGGCATTTATTGTTGAAATACGTGGTTGGGAAGGATGATGTTGATTATGTTGTTTGATTGGCTGGGTACCCATATGATCCACGACAGGGATGGAGCAATATCCCTCAACCATGCCACAGCTGAAGTCAAGGCGAATACGAGACGAATACGAGACGAGCGGTTGATTATCAGATTAAAGGGGCCTTTATGAATTTTCGTGAAACCACATGGTTTGTTGGCCTGGAATCATTGTCCTTCAAACTTGTTGGAACGGCTATTTCGGTTGTTTCTGCACCAGGCTTATAGGAGCCGATTTATTGCTCTCTAAAACTTCATTATCGCTAACGAACAGCAGACATAATATTCTTGAAGAGCGACCAAGGATCGGAACTGAACACAAGAGAGACAAGAAATCTACCAACTCTCATAGGACAATAGGACATAATGGAGACAACGTTCAACTCTTGCAACATCCTCCACATTTCTTGGCCGGGCCATCATCGCCATACGTATCATGAAACCGGAACCCCATAAGACCCCAAGGTCCCGTCTCCTGCCTCCCCAAGGGCGTCAGATCGAGAAGCGTATACGTCGTAGTCAGCTGTTCGATCCCCCGTGCGAACGACGAATACGTATGATAAACTCGATCCCCATCCCTAGTAAAGACACTAAACCCAGTTTGTTCCCCCGAAGTATTCGGCGCCAGCCCCCTCTTCTCAAGCGTCTCCTTATCCATATAATTATACTGAACCGGACGAACGGCCTCGTCTTGAGTTACGTGAAAGTCATAATTAAACTCACTCCCATACGACGACAACCAATCAAAATCCCACCCCATTCGGTCCTGGAACTTCTTAAGCTTCTCCGCAGGAGCACGGGAAACAGCGATGAAATTTGTCTCGCGCGATTTGAGATGGCTTAGATGTGGGAAGTGGTCGGCTATGAATGCGCAGGCTGAACAGGATGTTTCAGCATCCGGGGAAAACATCATGTGGTAGACGATGAGTTGTTTGCGGCCTTCGAAGCAGTCTACGAGACTTAGCTCTTTGCCGGTGTGGGATTTGAGGGTGTAGGACTTGGTGACTTCTCGCATTGGGAGATCGCGGATTTCGGCTTTGAGTTGGTCGGATTGGCGTTTTAATTCTTTCTCTTTGACGAGAAGGGCTTTGCGCGCGGCAACCCATTCTTCCTCGGATACGACCTATGGGTTCGGGTTAGCAATGCTCTAAGGATGAGAGCACAGGCGTGGGGGAATCGCTCACCTTTCCCGTCATCTTGAGGGTGTTGAAGTAGGTAAAGTTTTGGCTAAGTTCCAATGCAGAGGATAAAGTGAAATGCGGAAGTATTCCGTTGAATCTTGAATATGACAGTTACTTCTCTGTTAAACAACAATCCAGCAAGAAACAATCTCGGGAAAGAAGAAACATTCCCATGGTCTTTATATGAAAAGCAGGTACACCTTCCCCTGAACACATCGACGGCATTTCCCAATGACATGCCCCCGTTTCCACCACACGGTCCAACCCCTCCCATCCACTCTCCTCACAATTCCAGCTGGACACCCCCTCAAGATCTGCACTACCCATCGTCTACCCGCATGCATCTCAAATAATGTATTTGAGATAAACTTTCAGCTGTCAAGTCACTCTCAAAGTCGGATATCACGTGTAACCCTCGTTCCGCTCCACTACGACGAATCAGATTGAATGTATCACGATGACTAAGACAATTTTAGTGCACGATTCATGTATGAATTCCAAATCTTTTAGACTCGGTTAAGAGAGAATTCCAAATCTTTTTCTTGCAAGTTGCGATGTTGGAAAGATGTTGCATTATCGCGTGGTTTGTGGATACGAGAGAAGGACGGAAGGAAGAGAAGAATAGTTTCTTGTGATCTTTTCCGATGAGAATCATGGGAAATCATGATTGCGAATTTTTAAGAAAATCGGCTGGCTCTCTATCGTCGGGAATAGAAGTTAACCTTCAAATCCGCCGTGGGTATGGCTGATATCCGTTCCAGGCGGTCCGGCAACCTTGCTATTCTTGGTTGAAGATTTTTCAGATCTTCGGGTCGAACGATGCGGGATGATTCCAAGGGATGATTCCCGGGATCTGGGATACCGAGATATCACAATATGCTGTGTGCAAGCGGTCAGGTTAGCATTCTTCTAGATGTCAAAGAGAGCGGAGCTTGGAGGTACTCAACCCTGACGCCTGTGCATTTGCTACTCACTGAACACCGATGCATGTGCCAGGATTTTTGGACCAGGGGATGAAGAACTCGTCGCGGACGGCATTTGCCTGGGCCGTTCCCGAGCTATCGTTCATCCATCGTTCCGGGCGGTAGAGCTCCGGTGAAGGAAAAGCCGTTGGATCGTGCAAATTCCATGCTTGATTCGTGCTCATAACCGTCGTACCACGGGGGGCTTGCCAACTTGAAAAACATCCTCTCACCCACCCCACCCACCAGGAATGAAGTGCCCACACAAGATTTCACCCTCTTCAGGAAACGATCCGGGGTAACATTGCGCAAGCAGCTGCCATCCGGCGTATTACCTCCTTCACAGGAGCTTTCAATCGAGGCAATTTATCTCTCAAGTGCGAAGAGATCGCATGGCCATTCTGCGCTTTCTAGATCTCTCACAATTCCGTCCTGATATCTAATATCATGCGCCAAACCCCAAAGTATATGAGCTAATTTGTTTGATGTCGTGCTCATCCCTGGCCCTTGTAGATCCCATGCCTCTAGGAGAGCCAAGGAGGGGGAAGTCCAGCGTGTATCATTGCGTTTGAAGGTTGAATATTTTGTCGATGGTTCAGGCAGTGAGGTCAAAAGAAGCACTCCCAGG
Organism: Arachnomyces sp. PD_36; assembly: GCA_032988195.1. Taxonomy (NCBI): domain Eukaryota; kingdom Fungi; phylum Ascomycota; class Eurotiomycetes; order Onygenales; family Arachnomycetaceae; genus Arachnomyces; species Arachnomyces sp. PD_36. The sequence continues at coordinate 407,597 of JANTQE010000017.1, read as the reverse complement.
CTTACACTTTCGAGGTTCGTGGATATCTCTGTCGAACAGTCTTACCGGCTCATCAATAGATTTCTAACCGACTCCAATGATGATATAGCCATCGCAATGGCCGCTGGTGCAGAAATGCCAAGAGCGGAGCGGAGGGCGGAATGATCCCATCCATTTCCGGAACGAATCGAATCCGACAATTCGGTCAACGGAGTTTTCTACCTTGAAGAATCTCGGGGATCTAGCCCAATAGTAACACTATTGGTAGATCTAAAGCCCAGCAAGAATAGCCTTGCCTAGACCAAGCGACCGACGAGATATGCACATATCAAGATATATCAAACTCTTGAAGTTATTTCATTCGTATCTGCATTTCTAATCATTTCTCATGGTTAATGCTTAAGGCATTGTTTTTCTGATAATTTTGAAGAATGCCTTGTAAAAGGTGAAAATCGCTCGATGTGAAAAGAGAAAAAAAGGAGGTCGAGGCTCAACAAGAAGGGTTTCCCACCGGTGCTGTCCTTTCTGGCTCCTTGGATGCTAATAAATAAAATAGTCTGACCACAGCTCCCATGGCTCCTTGTCTCCGTCGGTCCCATAACTTGCATCCCGAATCCTAGTCACGCCCTTCCGAATTTGAAGTCTCCTATCTTTGGATTTACTTTCCCTCGCTCTGGACCTTCTCGACAACCTTGAGGACTCTCTCGTAAAGAGGGTGGTCCTTCTCAAGACCAGTCAATTTGGTGGTAGCGTCGGGAGCGGACTGCTCCTTCAAGATCTTGGCAAGCTCAACACTCTCCTCGTCGCCCTCGACATTCTGGAACTTCAATGCCTGCTCAACAGAGCCAAGCAGGCCGTCAACCTTCTCTCCGCGCTCGGCAAGCTGAGATGCAGGGCCGATGAAGCGCTCCTTGCGAGAGAGCTTGCGAAGAGGAGCACGACCAATACGCTCGACGACATCCTCGAGATAGGGGTTCGAGATACGGGTGATGATCTGCTGGACGTACTCGTCCTGTTCCTTCTGAGAGATACCGTGCTTCTTGATGATGAGGTTGGCAGTCTCGGATAGAACATCGTCGACGATGCCCTTGATGCGGGAGTCGTTCATGACATCCTGGATAGTACGCTTTCCAGCATTGTATCCGTAGTAGGCAGCGGTGGCGTGTGCAGTGTTGACGGTGAACAGCTTGCGCTCAATGTATGGCTCGAGGTTGTCGACCCAGTGGATAGCCTTGATTTCTGGGTGGCCAACATCGCCAAAGGGAGTCTTCTCGACAGCCCATTCGTAGAACTTCTCAATGCGAACGCTGAGGCCGGCATCTGGTGCCTGGGTGGGGACGATACGGTCAATGGCAGAGTTGGCGAACTGCGCGCGGGAAGAGAGTGTAGCCAAGCGACCTTCGTCAGTGTTGTCCTTGATGAATCCGTGTAGGGTGTCGGTAGCGCCAATGGCATTCTCGCAGGCAATGACAGCGAGGGGCTTGGAGGCAGTGCGGGCATCGATACCCTTGGCGATTGGGGATGCGATGAACTTGAGGATGTTTGGGCCAACGGCGCAGGTGACAACATCGGCAGTGGAGATCTCCTTGATGACGTCGTCGAGGTTGTGCTTCGAGTTGATGGCACGGTAGTTCTCGATCTTCTTGACGTTCTCACCGTCGACACCAACCTCGATAACGTTGTAGGTGGGGGTAGCGTTCAACTGGTCGATGATAGCATCGACAACATCGATGAAGACAACTTCATAGCCGGATTCGTGAAGGAACTCAGCGACGAACCCACGGCCAATGTTGCCGCCACCAAAGTGAATAGCCTTCAATCCCATGGTGACTGTAGTGTATGTGTTGAACGGTAGAAGCTTGTGCGACGCGGTAGCTAGTTCACAGAGGGGTATCAGTATCACAATGTACTTATAGCTGATGACCGAGATATCCTAGCAACTTACAGGTCAATTGGTTCTCTTTACTTAAGCTGAAGAGTGTGTCTGTATCTTCTTGTGAAGCTGAACGAGAGAAGATGTTAGAAGATGAAAGAGTGAGAAGATGAGAAAGTGAAGGTGAAGAGAATAACACTGAAGAGAGGAAAAGAGAAAGAAACAGAGAAAGTACCTGCTATTTGTTTGTTTTGGAGGGGCAGTGGGGTGGAAAGAATCTAGGCCAGGCAGGTTCAACAGACATAAGTGACATGTACCCCAAAGGTACTACTGTATCACGCGTCAAGGAATGATAATTGGGATGTGAAGGAAGAAGTGACAGCGCATCTTTGCATCCCTTGATCCCTTCATTTCTTACTCTCGTGAACCATCTAGATGTTGCTGCTTCACTGTAGAGCTTGTCGTCCCTCACCCTCGTATCCCCTTATCGTGACGTTATCTTAGGGCATTACTGAGCCACTTTACCAATCCATGATATCATAGCCTTTCCTTGTCATGATCCACTTTCCAACGGTTTTTCTCTGCGAAAATTCTCGATCCTTCGACATCAACCAGGACCACAGGCTTCAATTCCGGCCACCTGCAGTCGTTGCGGGTGATCGGGAACTGCCATCATTTCGGCCTCCGACAGACGAACCAAGATGTGGTACAACTGTACTCTACGGTAACTCGAGCTCCCAGAGTCATACACAACGGCTTGGACGATGCCTTTCTGGCATTTGAGATCTTTCGTCTTGACCAAAGCCTACGCCTAGTCACGATCGTGACATTGGCCAGAAATTAGGCAACGTCTTTGCTAGCCTACAAACAGACTCCTATCGAATTATTACATAGGAATACAGGGCCCGGTAGTTCCCCCGTTCCTGAAGCGACTGAGGCATTTCTTTCTTTGCTCACAGATAGGAAAACCTCGATATATACCCCAAACCCCTGAGAATTAGATAAACTTGTGCCCAACTCACAAGGATAGGTGTCTCTCCGGGCCTTGCTGGATATACAACGGGCTTATCTTCCCCCCGTCAAAGAAGCATGAGCCAATTTGGCGTTTCAATTGGTTTGGAGGGCACCTGCAGAGGGTCAATGCCCCCGATTTGAAAGTAGAACGCCGTGACACCAAGTATGCAGCCCACGAGAAAAAGCCTCAATTGAAACGGCTACGGCGATCTTTCAACCCTAGTTTCAGCCCGACGGCTTCGATATTGGGGACCTCGGTGAGGAAAGGCCATTTTAACTTTTATATCGCAATGAAGTCCATTCATGTGGCTGTGTAGGTTAATTCTCAGTCACTGGTAGGGATATCTTTGTTTACTCCAGTCCTGCTAGAAGGCCCACCTGAGCTCGGTGAACCTGTTGATCGTGAAGTTTCCATTCGCTTCTGCTCATGCCGTATGCATGCGAAACCCCGCTTCGAATCTGCCAAACTCGTACTCTCTCGACGTTTGAGAAACGACCACTCTTTCTCGCGACCGACAGCACCAAGTTATTATTTAACATAACAAAGCGACAGTTTCCTATCCCTAAGCCATCGAAATCCACCATACCATTACAAGTATCGAAAGTCGCGCCGAATTATCAGTCTCGTTTACGGAAACGATAGAAATCTGCCGCCAAACGCACTGAACCCTTGGCGATGTCTGCGAATCAATACTACCGTACGGAACGGAAAATACTCGGATGCAACTAGAGACAGGGGCCAGGGTACTTGAAAAAACCTCAAATGCGCGGCTTTCGGGTTGCAGAACGAGATATTCCGGTCAGAGATGAGAGGACAAGGGGAATCGATGCTTTCGATATTTCTAGACGATTCTCGTCTCCCCGCTGGTATACCACTTCCAACAAACGAGTAGAAGGAAGAAACATGTGCAAAAGTTATTAATTATTACTATGCTACCGAAGCTATTTGGTATAAAAGGTATCAACTGACAAAAATCGCCGCTTATCTCGAGGGTCTCATTTATTCACATGGCTTTCATCAAATCCGAGGCGGACGTTCACCCACGGTCCAGGCATGCCCTATCCACATGGTAGTAGCAGCATGCGATTGCCTTGGTTCATTCCGAACGTTCGATCGGAATTTCACTTTGGTCCGAAAGCGTGGTTTCTCCGTCTGGCCACAACGCAGAGGACGATACTTAATAGTGTCGCGATCAACATGGCTGCAACAGCCGCCCAAGTCATTCCCAAGAACTTCTGACCTCTTGTTGCAGAAACGCCGATATCGTCTCCGTACTTGTTGACAGCTTCGACGGTTTTCACGCTTATGACGGTGGCGATGGCCGATGCGATGCCTAGGAGAATGAATGCAAACTATAATTTCCGTTAGTCGGGCCGTTATTTGGGTAAGTGAATAGGGGGGTACAAGAAAGGGTCCTTACAGCTGACAGGGAAAAGCCAAGAAGGATAGTTATCCTCCCATTCATGAAGATGGCAGCAAACGTCGTGATCAAAGCCAGTCCAGTTATCGCGATCCCAGCGACGTAGAAGACAAACATCGTCTTGCTCGCAGCTTCCAACACGATAATCCCATCGTTGATATCATCGGGCCACTTCAGATCGTCGAGCGTAACACCATCCTTCAACTCCGACTGAAGAACCTTCTTCGGGTTGAAATGGAACATGGTAGTCCTATTTGAGCATCCCGTGACATTCTCCGACGGCGAGGACCCATCCGGTTGCACGAGGCCGTTGGGCTCGTAGAACCCTTCGCAGTACGTCATGAGGTGCACGGAGTAGAAATCGTGGATCCCGATTTCGTCGGTGATGTAATCGGCCACATCGTCTGCTTTGTCGTTGATTGTGTCCTGGACGTCGTTTTCGAGGTCGTCGAAGAAGCCGCCGTCGCCGTCTGAGGTGTCGAATACGGGGGTCTCACCGATCATGGAGACATTGAGCTAGAGATCACCTTCGGGTCAGCTATCTTTTTCAACGTTTGAAGAGAGAAATTCTCGAAATAAGATCAGCTTACCGTCATCACATCCACACTCTGCAGGAAGCTAGGATTTGAGCCCGCGAAGAGGCATAGCATGGACAGAATGAACGCCACAAGGACGAGGAGGAACGGGCCTATGCCTGCTAAGTGCATCTTGTCCAGCTATCGTAAGTTGCGTATCTTTCTTTCCGTAGTTCTGGTTTGGTAGGTATATGGAGTTGAAGGTGAGAGGAGTCTGATTGAAACTGGATTTTTGTGTTGAGGGTGGGTGGTGGATACTAATGAGGACAAACGCGGAGAAATAGAGGAGTACAAAGACGGGTTTGCCGCAGTATCACAAGTGATTCCCCTCAATTCGGTTTGTGTGAAGTTCAATGGGTGGAAGTACAGTAGTGAAAGAGAAACAAAGGAAAGATTGAGGATTCAAAAAAAGAGGAAATCCTCAGTTCTTGTTTCTCGAGAGTTCTTGTTCTTATTCTTCAGTCGCAAAAAAGGAATTCACTGCCCAAAGGCCCTAAACCCATGAACGGTCCACCCATTTCTATTCTTGACCCGATCGTCTCATATAATTTCCAATAATATTCAATATCTGGATCCATGATCTGCAAAAGAAAAAAAGGACACAGCCCAACCGCCCACCGCCTGGCCCACTACTACTGGTGCTGCACACAACTCACGAGTCACCAGCGACAGGAACAAAACAGCGAAAGTCAAGGTTCTTCGATAATTCCCCATAAAAAGATTAACCTTTTCCAGGGGAGGGCCCCATGTTCCAAGGGCAACGAATGAGTTGGATAGGATGATATCATGTTCAAAAGGCTGTGACGCCGTCGTTTCTGTTGGCGCCCATAAGTTCTATTTTAGCCGTTCTTGTGGGGGGAGCTAGATGTGTTGTGTTGTTGAAGAATTTTTGGGTTTTGGTGGACAAGTCATCGATTTTTGGGGGTTGAAGAGAGAGATGGTGAGGGTGAGGGTGAGAGTTCCCCTGGATGCGGTAAAGAGACTCTAACAATTGAATCTGTTGTCTCTTCGTCTCTTTGTTTGTCCTCATCGTCGCCGTCTTTCTCTTTGAGTGAATCTACCTATGACGTCATATAAAAGCACAGAACATTTCACGTGATCGACTCATCCCGCCGATCGACTATTTTAGTTTCTTCGTGGTTGTTTCCTTGTTTTGACGACGACAAAGAATGAAGTTGATGGAAGCGACGATGATGATCCATCCTTTCAACCATGGTTGGATGTCTCGGTTTACTCCGTGCTCTTGATCGTGGTTCCTGGGATGGATATTGGGGACTCGCTTCGAGGGTTAATGGCGTTGTTGTACCAGACTCTCCAGGGCCATGGTGCTAACCTTAACCGTCGCGTCGTCTCCTTGAGCCGTGGTTGGGTTAGGCGAGGAGGAATATTAAGGCTTGGAGTATCCCGTGCCTATTGCTGCGAGCCTATCATCCTGACGATTATGTCCTCGATGCGAATGATTCTTTCTTCCGAAGGCACATTGTCTATCTAGATATACGCATCTGCAACAGAGGATGTAGTAAATCCACATCAACGTTCATCGCTGACTCCCTGTCTCTTTCTTCTCTGCCATGGCATTCTTACTTCCGTAAGAGTGCGCTCAGTTCTAGGCGAATCCTAGAACCAAATATGAGGAGACAATGCGAAGCAATACCTCCCGTTTTAGAAGCAGTACCACTGCCGATAACGCTATTTGAGATCCAGGGCTGGATTAAGGATGCTTTACAGGCACTTGTCGTTGCGGGAATTATCGATCAACGAGGATTAGAGAACAGAGTTCTAGAAGTAGAGTCGAAGCCCAGGCTATTCTTATTCTTACAACATAAAACATTTTAACCACGAAAGCAATCACGAGCCCAGTTACAAAGCGGCAAAGGAATATAGGAAACCAACAATGATTTAAACGAGCGAATTATCGAAGAAAAAAGACGTTGAGAAAAACGTATGAGAGATAATTAACCGTGACCAAGGTTGGGGGGGCCGCTTTCGAAAACGTTTCATGAATCTCAAACTACATTTGAACACGATTCATCTCAATAAATGCCCACTGGGTAGCTCTGTCGGCAGTAGGCTCTCCATATAAAATAAATAGGTTGATATACGGGGTGTACGAGAATACTCATACTATAAACAATGATATTGGCAACCAGGGAGAGCATACTATGACGTCATAGCCCCAAGTCCAGACTAATGCGCTTGCTTGACGTTTCTCACGAGTCCACGGCAACCAATTCTCAGGAATATTTCTTCCCTTGTTTCCAAGGTGCAGGCTTAATCTAACCCGAATGACACCTTTTACCCTCTCTTTGCATCTCGTTAAAACGAAGAATACTCCCAGATCCCCCAAAGCCAACGAACGACTCCAAGCCCACCACCACCCATAGAAACCCAACACAACGGAGGAACTACACCACCCAGCATGTCCCCGACCCCCCTCTACGCATTCGGCTCCAACGGTTCCGGACAACTCGGAATCGGCCACGTAGATGACACCCCGACTCCAACGCCCTGCGTCTTCGACGATGACGACAAAGGATCCGAATCCGAATCCGAACCCCGCAGCAGCAGCAGCGGCGACGAACCGGTGCGTATCGTTGCGGGGGGGAATCATACTTTAGTACTGTTCCGGTCCGGGGCGGTGTATGCGACGGGATCGAATGCGCATGGGAGGTGTGGACGGGATCCGGCCTCGGAGCCGTCGTTGGTGGGGTTTCGGAGGGTGGGGTTCGTTGAGGAGGAGGAGGAGGAAGGGGGGGGTGATGGAAATGGAGGGCGTAAGGGGAGGATTGATCGCTTCAGCGATGTTTCTGCGACGTGGGAGGCGTCGTTTGTTGTTGCCAGGGGTACGGGGCACGTGTATGCGTTTGGGATGGGGATGAAAGGTGAATTAGGGCTTGGGGCGGGGTGTCCACAGGCTATGTCGCCTACGCGGATAAAGGGCTTTCCGCCCAGCGGGACGAGTGTTGTTTCGATATCGAGTAGTATGGGGCATACGGCGGTTGTGTTGTCGAACGGGGAAGTCTACGGGTGGGGAGGTGCGAGGAAGGGACAGCTTGGGAGACATGGGGTGGAGAATAAACTCTTCTGGTCACCGCATAAAGTTGCGGATATCCCGTTCCCCGCTGAGCGGATCTCATGCGGAAGGGAGTTTACGGTTATTGCGGGGAGTAGGGAGGATGGGAAGTTTGTTATACTTGGGTCTGATAAGTGGAAGGTTATATCTACTGCGCCTGAGGATTTGAAAGGTTATTCGACGGTTGCTACTAGTTGGCATGGGGTATATGTTCAGTTTAGGGATGGGAGTCTCAAAGCTTGGGGACGGGATGATCGAGGTCAATTGCCACCATCGGATATCTCCAAGCCAGTGAAGCTGGCTGTTGGTTCTGAGCACGCGCTCGCGCTGTTGGAGGATGGAAGAATTGCTGCTTTTGGATGGGGTGAGCATGGTAATTGTGGACCTGATACCGATGCTCAGGGAGACGTAAAGCAAAGATGGAGCGAAATCCAGACTTCTGTCGAGCAGGGTTACCGGATTGGCGGTATTGCTATTGGCGCTGGGTGTGCCACCAGTTGGATCGTCATATCCGCTCAACCGGGGTCATGAAACGAAGGTCTGTAAGGAAGGCAACGGTTTAGGCCGCAGTTCGACTTTCGTCGCCCATATGATACATTACTGGGAGGTATTATAGATCGGATTGCCTCAGTCAAACAGGCCTCGAATCTATAATCGGTTAGCCGTGGCTACATGTGGCGTGGTGCTCAGGGGATGTATTACCTGGGATATGCGTTGCGTGGGTGGAATCGCTTCCTGGCCATTCTCAGGCCTGTTGCCCGCCATACTAACCGCGGTAGGAGGCTCGTTATCTTGAATCCGTCTACTGAAACTTTCATTGAAAACGTCCTAGACAAGATATCAGTATCCCCGTGGCTAGGAAGGCTTTACGTGGCATACCTGGTCCACACTTGCGTCCCAACCAAGCATGTCTTCGTCCTCGTCGCCATAATTTTGCTCGTCCCACTGTTGGTCATCGTCGGCCGGCACAAACAAGCTATCTGGGTCAATGGATGCTGACGGGCGTGGCGTCTCATAGTTATTATCATCCTGGCGAGCGGATCCGTGAAGGAGAGGCCGCACAGTGCGGGGTCTCGGTATATTCTGAGGTGGGCCCATGTCTCCAGGTCTCGCCGATTCCACGTTCCTTGCGGTTGACGTCGCTGAAGCGGATGGCCTCGCGCTTTGTGCAGCAGTGTTCGCCTGTGATGGCATGGCTGAATCCTCCCGTTCCCCAGCTTCACCTCGAGTCATCAATGTGAACTCGCAGACGATTCCTTCGACTTCATATGCTAGCTGGAGAGGATAGCACGGGCGCGAGTACCGAGCAGTCACTTTAGCCTGTAGTGAGCCCGCATGCATTACAATAGCTTTGAAGTCTTTCACAGTTATAACCACGTGGAGTTTATCCTCGACGATAAAATCTTCGAAATCTTTCGCGTCTATCGCGACCGATGTATGGACCGGTTGTTTGAGTATTTCTGTAAGACTTCGGTCAGCTTTTGCACATAAAAGGGGCGCATGGATCAGGTCTTCGGATCGTCATACCATTCCCATGGCTTATTCTGGAGGTGAAACTTGTAAACACAGCCTTCCCATTATCACCTGAGATATCTAGTTGCTCCGCTGCCGGTGCGAAATGTTCAATAATTTCCCGTAGAAATCTCGCGTCAACAACCCACTGGTTCTGGGTCCTTGTATTATCAAATAGCGCATGTTGAGCCATCACAGACTCGTACGTTAATTTAGAGGTTTTTATAACTCCTGATAATGAAGGCTTTTATCAGTGCATGGCGTCCTCGGTATTCGATACGGAATAGCGTTCATACCATGTCGACATATCATCTTGATGATAAACCTACACTCAGTCTCATCCGGGCTATCTTGCAACTCAACCTCGCACCGCTCAATTGCCGTGTCCTTGTCTTTAAAATCCTGTAATCTGCCTTTAAATACAGATAGGAGAGCCTACGCCACGGTCAGAATAAGACAGCAGGTAGGGACTAAACAGAGAATGGGGTTCTCTTACCCTGATATATATCTGACAAGAAAACTTATCATCATCTTTCTGCCTGATGCTTGCGGGTGCTGGCCCTGGGACGAATAAATACTCGGAGAAAAAACCAGGAGAATCGAAAGTAAAAGACGCATATGCAGACTTCGTAGAATTCAAAGTAGTAAAGCGAAGCTAGTTTCTTCAATATCAGCTCTTATTCCGGCGGCCTCCTCCCTTCGCAACTACAGAGACGTACCGTATCATATTCCGCCTCGATAGAAACACTCTCGCTAAACTTTGCCAAACAGAGTAGCACATCGTGTAGCCGAAGCAGAGATTCTGGTAAGAGTGTGAAAGAAAGTGAAGCCATTTCGGCGTTTGAAACTCTCAGATGGGTTTCAAAATTAATCGGCCTCAGTACCCTTTTTTACTTCTAGACCTCTGTTACTTCAGCACCAGTTATCGCCATGTTGAATTCGAGTTGTTGACGTGAAGTCAGACTCCTTTTCAGAAAGGGGGTGAACGAACTGCTATGATTATGTAATGTGTTCACCAAGTCTGCCTCTCTATCGACTTCACCCCTTCCGAGCAACACCAACGAGGACAACAGGGTTGCTCTAGTTGCTCTAGTTTCATGGAGGAGTAGACATGCAGCTTTGAATGACCGCTGATTTTTCTACGTAGCAAAATGTTAAGACCTCTGCCAGGTGACGTTCTGTGTCTCATTTGTGATGATTTGGTGTCGAATGGAGAGTTCAACTCCCTTTATCAATGTGCACTTTCAGGGTCCAGCCTGGCAGGATCAGCTCTGAGGAGTCTCTACCGGTAATTATTTCTTTATTGTGTCCCCTCGCTCTAGCCTTATACTGACACCATCACCTTAAGAGGGGTCCAACCATCCAGTTTAGTTCCAGCCCACAAGATCGTTGAGATCCAAACCCCTAGAATGGGGCTAATGTGGCATTCCATTATCGCTTCGACCTTTGGACGGACGTATCTGCCTTACTATCAATTCCTCCGCGTTTTTGATTTGGGGCCGCTGGAAGACTTTCTTGCGTCTCATCGCTTTGAAATCAAGACGAAAGAGTAAACTTCTCGATCTCATCTTTGTATTCGGTAGGAAGGCTGACATACCGAAGGATTTTCTTCTCGGAGTTTATCGATGTGATGGATTCATGGCGTGAGTACTTTGAAAAGCCAAGGGACGAGCGAAATTATGATCCGGCTAGGGTGAAGGAAATTATCGAAGATATCGGAGATGGTATGTAGCTTGTTGATACTGCACCCCTTGTATTATCCTGCCTAACGATATCCAGCAATTACAAGTTCAGGTCACTCAATGACAGAGCTCCTTGGTTATAGTAAGCGAATCCGTGTCCTATGCCTCACAGCTTGAGAGCTAAAAGCCAAACAGCATATCTCGAGCCTTCTCTTACTAAATGGATAAGACGAATGCCCCGCCTAGAGAAGTTGATTATAACCCAGGGGAGCACTTTACCGAGTGATGCGGGAGTTGCCATTGCCAGGCATTGCCCCTACTTCCGGGAACTTTCCATCTACCAAAGGTATTGGCCCTCAGTCTCTGCGCATTAAAAACGTAATCCCTCACAAGTTTGTGGACAGGGCACGGCCCCGGTCCCTGCCGCCGAACGATCATTTGGAGAAGTTCTTGCAAGATTTACCCCCTAACACTCTTAAAAACTTGACCCTGACACCCATGGGCTCTGCATCTTTCCCGACAAGCCTATTGAGCTCTCAAGCAGAGTCACTTACTAAAATCATATTCAACACGGTTCAGTGGGAGTCAATTGCTTCGTTCTCGAGCCTTGGACCTTGTCCGAATCTAAAAGTCTTGGTGTTTAGGGATGCGCTAACACCTATGATGAGGGAGAGCGATATGTTGAGGGAAAGCGATACGTCGACAAAATTCGCTCGTTGGATTTGCAGTTGCGGGAACCTTACGCATCTCGAACTTGGGGGCGTTTACAATGCCGTTGATATTGCGACCGCCGTTGTATTAGATGGGGGTATCAAACTCAGGATATTGTCCATTTCAGGCGCAATAGGAAGCGCGAAAGCCCTCCACGAAGGGTTGAAAAACCAAACTTCCCTGGAACAGCTACATCTTACTCCTGGAATGGCCGACCTGTCTCTTACTGGCGCGTCTCTCCGAATATCGAGCGATAAGACTATCCTAATCCAATCTCTTTGCCGTCTATCTAAACTCCAAGACCTCGAATTGTCGGGCGTATCGGACAAGTTCACTTCTCCCGATATAGTTTGCCTCGCGGCTGCGCTCCCCAACCTACGGAGTCTCGTAACAGGCGGCGATTTGTTTGACGATTTAATTTGGGAGAAACTTGTACTCCTCCCAAAGCTAAGATTATTGAGAATATATGCACGTAGCCGGTTCACCGCTGACGCCATACTGGATTTTGCCTCACGAGTTGGCAACCGCGCTTTCACCCTGGCCATCCTGGGGCAGGAGGAAGAGGCCCGTATTTCCTCTGTTGACAAAGAACGCATCGAACAGGTACTCAGTGTTGATTATCACCCAAAGCTCTTTCGTAAGGGACCCCTTTATTCAGCTACGTCTATTTATCCGTCGTCTGCGACTATTGGGTTCATGCTAATTTTCGGCAGGGATGCCCTTAGTGCTATGGCACAGGTCCTATCCCGACAGTAACCCTCCTTCGGACGTTCCCCAAGACAATCACGCCGACTCATCTGACTCATCCGACGAAGATGAGGTTGTTGAAAGTGTGGGCTATGTATCATAAGAGCGACGAGCCCGAAGAGCAACCTCTCGACAACGATCCCGTGGACACAAATCGCCGCTGAACCCTCTCGATGTTATATTGGTCCACCTGAAGCAGAAATCCCGAAACGTTGCCCGGATCTGTGCGTGAACAGGTTCAGCAGATGGCTATGAACAATACGGACCCAACGCCCAGTTTAGCTACTCTAGGAGTTCACGAATCTCGTCTTTTCTTTTCTTTCCACCACCCCAAACCCCATCCACACTCCCTATTATCAGATTTCCCTATTTATCTTCTAAGTTTCCCGCCCCGCACGTACTACTAGCATACTCCCTTTGAGCGGTTGGTTGGTTTGTTTCGGGTTTCCTTCAGTCTCGGTGTTTCCTCCGTGCTCACCCATTACTATGATGAACATAGATGGCTAAAAAGGATAATTGGTTTCGGGAATCACGGTTTTTTTGTCTCTTCCCGCTATATCTTTTCAAACAGTTGTTTTTCACTTCATTTTATTATCATACATAGTGGGGTCTATATGCTATATTACGTGAACTTTTCCAAGAACACCGGTAAGTCGACAAAATAGCGAAGAAAGGATCTATTTATACAAAAGAAGTGAGTGCAGAGAAAATGCCTGACAAGATGACAAATGTGCGCTAAAGAAATATGCAATGAGGTGAATAGATGGGTATGAAGAGTCGGGTAGTAAATGCTAGAGTATGGGAAGGAAAGGAGAGAGGAGACGGTCAGCGAGGGGCCCTCGGAGAAGCATGGGAGGTATAATCAGGGGACAATCGTAGTTAAGTAGCAACAGGACCAATAGAGTATGGGGGACGGAAGCGGAAGTTTCGAACAGTTTACCTGCCATCACCCGCCCAGAACCTCACTAATTCTCCTCTGCGGCATCGTTCTTTACATCCAAACCCTCAGCCAACCTCTTCTTCGTCGGCTTCTTCTTATTCTTAGAGTGGTTCCCATCCTCTACATCGTTCGTCTCCTCAGCGGGATAGACGAATTTATCCCGAATATTCCTCTTCTTAAACGCTTCCAGAAAAGTACCCAAGTCCTTACTCTCCGAACGCAACATACCGACATCCTCCTTCGGGAGTAGGTTCCGGATTTCAGGGGTCAGTATCTGGGTGTACAGGTACTGCGCGCTATATAGGAATGACACGGCGTTATCGATAACAATCGGAGGAGTTGAAGATTCCTGGGCTTGGGGTCGTCTTCGCCCCAGTTTTGACACTTGGGAAGAGTGATCTTTAGTATCGTGTCGAGGGTAGTTCTCAGTATCGCCATTCTCAAGCACGTCTTTCAATCTCTCGATATGAGGTCGGAGAAGAATCAATGCCTTGCTGAGAATGGCCTCCTTAAGCTCGGAGCCAGATTTCCCCGTATCATCGAAGCGAAGCGGAGTTTCCTGATTCCCTCTTGACATTTCGCCGGTGGTGAGTAGGCGGATAAGCGCCACGTATTTCTCCAGTATCTTGCCATCCGACTCCGCTCGGGTTGACGCCATGAGCTCAAGTATCGCATTGGCATTGTCCAGAACGTTCGGATTCAATCTGTCTCGAAGGCAGGTACTCAGAGCGATCAAGGAAGTTTTGCTTTCGAGCTTTCCGAGCTTTTGCACCATTTCACGTAGAACCCGTACCGATTCTGTGCTAGCTCGGGCGGCCCTCAGCACCCGTAGGTACTCATGATAGGAAACCGAGTCGGGATCGATTCGATATTCACCGGTCTCGGAAGTCAGGATTTCCCAGTAACCGCGACCAGCACCAACGCCCCTTTGCATTTTCTGGCAGGCTTCCAGAAGGACAGTCAGTTCGTGGTTACCCGGTATTGGATATTCAAAACCCGCTAGACTACTACCAGCCCCTGATTCCGACTTAGCGTACTCCAGTTGCCGCTTCGAAACCAGAGGGTCAAAAAGCCCATTGAACTCCTCTTCTTCGCTTGACGGAGACTCTTCAGGTACAACGGGCTGGTTGTTGTCCGACTCCGGTTCCTTCTCAATATCCTCAACCCCATCATCTTTCTGGACCTCAGTACTCTCCTCAGAGGCCCGGCCATTTTGCCCCCTGAACACCCTACGTTCGTCTTGGTTCGGACTAAAATTCGGTAATGCCATCGCCTGATGGAAAAGGGCGAGAACATCCCGCCAGTGGTTCTCCCGCTGACTCATAAGAAGCATCCGGGCCATCGAAGAGACAGGAAACGTATCCAAGACTAATATGCCTTCATGCCACCGATGAACGACATCAGCCCACACCCTTTTCGCCTCCCTCACCGCAGGATCCGTTATCGCCAGAATCCCATCCATCTGTGTCTTCGGATCCAAGCCCCTGATCTCGGACATAGTAGACGCGCGCATAGCATCTAGAATAATTGTATACGTTTTAACATCCGGCGCACCAAAGCCAGACTCCGGTAGTTTCCCGAGAATCTCCCACAGAGCATCCATATTTTTATGCCGAGCACAGACGTTCAACACGGCATTGTTGTGGATGGCACTTGGCTTGACATTGGTGGATTTACACAACGAATCGTAGACCGACAGAGCCATCGAGACAGACTTTGGGTTATGAGACCACGCAAAGCCCCGAAACATGATCGTATAGGTATATGCGTCCGGTTTCCTCCCTCGTTTCTTCATCTATAACCCAAGTAAATTCATTAGTAGCACATTCCACATTCAACAACAGCCCAACCAACACAACTCACATCATTATACGTCTTAAACGCAGCATCCGACCTCCCCTTCTTCATATGAAAATCTATAAGATGATTCCACGCCACAATACAATTCGCCCCATCCTTCTGCGCCTGTATCGTCAAAGCCTCCGCCTTCTCGACTTGATGCTTCGCCAACAAAGTCGCAACCCGTTTCGCCAGTTCAGCAGGATCCTTCAACCAGCGCATTTCCTCCTGGATAACCCTCAAAGGCACGCTGGGCTTTCGACGTTCAGGTTCCTTCCGCTCTGGACGGACCTTACGTGCCCCCCAATCTGTCGTGAAAGACTGACGTTCCTTACCCGATATATCCGTCCGCAGCTTCTCGATCTCTTCCTCGGATATTCTTCTCGCTATCGTTGTCGAGAAGGCTGCCCGTTGAGTCACCCCAGCCGTAAATGTAGCTCGAGACACACCAGGACTAGAGTCATATCCGCCGCGCCCATTCCGTAAAAATCCCCTCCGCACTGGTGAAGTCAGGCTAACATTCCTCCCACTCAGCAACCCCATTGTCCTCCCGCCTGCGCACCGCACGCCGACATCTCTGCACCTGAGCATCTAAGATATGCTCCTGCCCAGTATTCCACCCTTAGGTATTCCCGCGTCTAGTCTTTCGATCGTTTTCCTGTTCCAAGAGATTTTATTCTTGCAATTGACTGTATACGGGCATCGAAAGGGATCAGGAAACGTATATATCGAATTCGAAATTATCCACTGACTGGTATCCGGTCTGTAACGAGTGACTTCGTAGCAAAAGTAAATCGGGTCCGAGAAGGAAAATGAGCGGAATAACGTAAAATCGTTGACGGCAAAAACGACAAAGGAATTAAAGCGTTTTCGTGGATAGAAACCCAAGGCACTCGGGGAAACAAAATAACTAAAGATTGAAAGGATTAGATCAGTATATCAATGAATAAAGCCCAGTTGAGCGAGTCTCTCTCTCATTTGCGATTTGAAGCTTCAACTTTTTTTCTAATAAAAGGTCTTGGCATGTATAATCTTTTTTTCGGGAAAGAAACTCCGTTCCGATATCATATCCGAAAAGAGACGAAACGCAGACTGGAGGAATTCAGGGGGTCTAAGTCCGCTCGGAAACTCGAAATCACTCCTCAAGGCAATAATGCTGCATTTATTTATCGGTGATAAGAGCATAATGTAGGTATTAAGATGAAAAAACTAGGATAACCACCCAAAAACCACAACCACCACCGTTCCGCATCTACAGCCTGTCGCCGCTATTGCACATTCATTCATACAAGTAGAACAAGACCGAAATGAACTGTGAGAAACCATGAGAAACACCGAAGAGACCCCCGGGCAGGCAGCTTGAAAGACGCAAAAGCGCACAGACGATGAAATACACAGAAGAAGCGCTTCAGACCCGTTCACGTTCACCCAACTCCCCGGAACCCGTAGCGCTACCATTATCAACCGTTCACTCATGGGGGAAGAGAAAAAAGTATAGAAAAAAAGAAAATAGGGATATCTCCATCATTATTAGCTTCGAGTTTGCACTTTCCATTCTGTTGTCTTCTTCCTACCACAGACACGACGTTGTTAGGTTGGGAAACCATACACAGTTTTCAGAGGCTCTTTTTAAAACAAGAACGATGCTGATGCTAGTGTTTGAGGGGCGTGGGTAAAATAAGAGATACTAAAATAAAAGAGAAGAGGGAATCAATAATTTCAAGGAAACGACAACTAGGAAAGAAATATTGATCACTTAAACAAGATGGATAAACGCAGGATAGGAAAATGAGATAGGAAAAAAGCGTATTGGGGTAAAAAGTATGCCGACAAGAAAGAAAAAAACGGCAAGGAAACCACACACAGATAGGATAACTGAGGGAAGGAATATTATTGCAAAAACCACACCGCCCAAACTCATTGGATCATCCATCTTTGCCTTTTTGTCTTCTCCCAAAGAAACCCCCACAAGGAAAGGAAACACGTCTCCTCCCAGTCATGTATGAAATGATACGTGGGATTCATTGGAAGAAAAACACTCAAAATAAAAACCGAGCAGGATATATGAAGCATCTCTCCCCATGTGAACACCACGAACCTCAAGTAAACAAGGGAAAATATAAAAAGGAAAACGGCGGAGAGGGCGACATTAGGAAGTTGAGCTGGTTACGTCGCATAGAAACCGACATACTTTTCCCAGGCAATCGAAGCGTCTTATTGGTAGCCGTTGCTGGGTTGGTTATCTGGGGCTAATAAATCAGCCGTCAGCACCACCTTGCCATGCGATTCTATTCGGATCCATGCGATGGAGTAACTTTCCGGTCCGCACTCAAGCGATTTGAGGCAGGACGGTAAACGAATGCGATACGACATTACTCACGTGGTTGATAAACGGGATTTGCTTGTCCATAGGGTGAGTGTGGGTAGTTGGCAGGATAAGCGATCTGGCCATTACCTTGAGGGTAGACCATCCCACCACCGGGCGACGCGCTGTACTGGCTGGGCACTTGACCATCCGCAGGTTGATATCCTATTGGGGGCAGTTGCGGACGAACGCCGGCGGGGTATGGTGGTGGTTGTGCGCCTTGTGAAGGATCAGCAGGGGGGGGACCTTCAACCTGCGGTTGGTTTGCCTGGGCAGCAGCGCGCTCGCGATCCTCGGCGGCCTTGCGCTGATTCTCTTCTTCCTTCTTGCGAGCCTTCCATTCTTTGCGGATCTCCTTGAATTCTAAGCGGTAGCAAACGAAAGGTTAAAAATAGTCAGCAATGTTTCTTTTTGGATCGAGATAGGGAGAGGCGCGCCAAAGAACGGGCGACGTCAACGTGGGGACTGGGGTGTTGGGTTCGATGTGTGAAAGTGTGGTTAAGCTTCCACGCCGTCGCGCGCTACTGCGGGCCCTGCGCGTCCCCAACACCAGTGTTGTGTAACGGGACTAGTATGCAAGGGCCAGACTAACCCATTTAGGGTCTTTGCGACAACACTTCACGAGAACATCAAAAAAAAATAACAAAACGCGAAATCATTGACTTGCCTTCAGGTGTTCTCTTAGCACCATGAGATTGCATAGTAACATGTGCATTCAGATGGTTGAGTGTGCCGTAGGCCTTTTCACACCCATTCCATCCACACTTGTACATTCTTTCAATCTCTTCGTAGCGACGACGGGGACGTTTGTGTTGTTGGGCGCCGGGGATCGGGACGAAGGAGTATACCTGAGAAAGAGAATGAGTCTGTGCAGACAGATATCAGATGAGATGTCTTTTTTATCGCTTGGTGTCTTCTTGTAGGGAGAGGAACGCGAAGTCACCCCAGGGAGTCACGGGTAGAAACTTACCTGGCCTGGACGTGGACCCGCCGTCGCCGCGGGAGAAGCAGAACTGACCGTTGTAGCGGGAGAACTATAGGGTCCTGGCAAACCATGCTGATGCTGTCCATACTGATGAGCCCATTCCGGTCGCGCGTACATCTGAGGTGGAGGAGGGTGTCCTTGGTACTGAGCCATATCGTGACCCTGCGGGTTATAGGGCGAGTAAGGAGGAGGGTAGGTGGGGCTGGAGGCAGCGATGGATGGATCTATAGGAACCTCCGGGTCAGATTTTAATTGCGACGGATTGCGATGGTCATCTTGCTGTCCACCTTTGAGGGTGAGTGACGGACTTGTTGCTTGAGCCATACCTGGCGGACCGCCGGGCTGGGAGTTAGGGGGGGCGTGGTATTGGGGCTGACGAGGGAGGTACTCTGGAAACCCAGCGGAACGCGCAGAAGGTGGGTTCAGACCGTAGTCCGACTGGGGTGTGTTCGAGGCGGGAATGGTGACGGGTCGAACTTCGGATTGGGGAGGGTATTGGTTCGCGGGGCGGACTTCGGGTTGCGGTGGGTACTGGGCGGCAGTCGCAGCGGCGGCAGCAGCAGCAGAAGTCTGTTCTGCAGCTGGGGGTTCAGAGATTGGTTTGGCTAATGCCGGATCTGGAGAGTGCAAACCTGACTGCGCGTAATCAGATGCAGGTCTGTCCATAAAAATGAGCGTCGCGTCCACAAGTCGCGTGTCTGTTTTCAAAGTCCCGAATTCCTCCCTTCCAACGCTGGCAGTTCTGTGAAAAGGAAATGATCCCGCGATGAGTTTGTTGTTTTAACGACGCGTGTGTGAAGGTTCAAGATAAGGATGTCACAGCACAGCAACAACACTGTGAACTTGGCACGTACTAGGCAAAAAAGAAAAGCTTGCGACCAGATGCTGACCGGTTGGTAATCTTTGAACGTGACTAAGATAAATAAAATTGTGGTCGTGCCTGAAGGCTGCCGAACAACAAGACTTAACTAGTCTCTTCCAAGCGCAAGTTTCTCAACTGACAAGGCGTCGGGATGGTTGTTTGAAAGAAGGCTGGCACCGAAGAGATGGAGAAAGATATTCTTGGAGCGTGTGGGAGGGGTGGGTGGTCCAAGATGAGCGTGGTGGTTCAGGATGCTTGATTGCCTTAGCCGACTATTTTAGGGTGAACGGACGATTTTTAATGGCGTTGGCTGAAGAAAGTCGGGGTTATGGTCAACCAGTGGTGGACAGGAGAGATGGAACCAAACGGCTGAAAGATGAACGGACTGGACTAAAAAGAAGTGGGAGGGATCTGATGGTGTGAAGAATCTGGTGGGAGAAAGACGGAGGAGCGGGCAGGTTCCAGTATGAGTTCCCAGCTTAACGGACTGTAGCGCAAAAAATAGCGAGGTGGTCGACTTTAGTCCCCGATCGTGGCGACGCGGTTGGTTTTGACCTTAATCGAGAGGAGGGATGAGGGACGCAGAAGGGGAAGAGATCTGGGACGAGTGGGCGACCTAAAAGTCTTCGGGCAGCTTCCCTTCTTCAAACCGACTCCGTACGAAGCACGCTGCCTGTAGGGGAACCTCGTGGGATCCGTGGGAGGAGTGGGTCTCGTGGAGACCGTATTTGATGGGATGATTTTGGTTTCTCTCTTCTTGATGGCGAAAAAACACTCCCACCCAAAGACCAATATCAAATCAGAGCTCTCTCTCCCCGTATTTCCTTTTTCCTATTTCTCCTCGTTGCTTTATTATCCTTGTCTGTCGCGTTGCTTTTTCTTCGTATCGTTATGTTCACCCCCTTTGCCTCTTTGGTGTTGATGCTGTTGGAGTGTGAATTTTTAATTTTTGGCGTGTGAACCGAAGCTGTGGACCCTCTCGAGGACCCACGATAAAGAGAAGATGAAGGGCTTCCTCGGGTTCGGTTCTCCTTTTTTCCTGTTGCCACGAGATGTCCAAAAACACTTTCCCTTCCCTTCCCTTTCCTTCTCTACGGTCGCCTTCCTGTCGAGGGCGACGAGAGAGAAAGACCCGAAAGGGCGACTGGAGGACGCGGGTGGAAAGGTGAAAGGTGAAAGGATATGGCTGAGCAGGGATCGCAGGAAAGAACAAGCGAAGGCTGCTGTTGGCCCTTGCTAGCCTGGGGTTGGATGATGGCAGTAGCGTGAGTAGCGTCGAGTAGCGTGAAGTAGTGTAAGGTACTAAGATGAGAATGGGTTTAGCGGTGACCACTGAACCGTGAAGTGGTTGACGAAGTTCTTTGGAATGGCGTTGTTAGTTCGAACTTTTGTCCAGCCCGAAGTGAGATGAACTTGAGTCTCTTCAGTCTTAGTGCGAGAAAATAAAAAGGAAGAAGAGGAAGAACAGAATTTTGGAGGGAAAAGAAAGAAGGAAAAAAACAGCGAGAAAGAAAGAAAAGTAAAAAGTTGTTGCGCTTTCTTTTTCGCTGCGTTTTTTGCTTTTTTTCCATTTTTGCTTACTCGGAAAAAAGATGGTCACGTGTGGGTAATGGACCCCACTTTCTATCCCGCTATTCCTATTTCAGAATATGCCCTTTTGAAGCATAAAAATGAGCCGCAACTTATTTCGAGGTCAAGCTTCAACTTCACGACGACATTCAACTGTTCTTCTGCTACATACATCTACAAAAGGAGGTCCAGTCAGGACTGGGATCCTATCGAAGAAACAGGGGGAGAGAACCTCGTGCAATATCACATTTCTTCCCCCCCCCCCAACAACAACAACAACAGCGGAATGTGCTGGCCCCAGCGCCCTCCTCCACCCAACCAACAGACGGCAAGCAACGGAGAAGGCATGGCATACCCGTTGTGAAGGGCGGAATGGAGACCAAGAACCCAGCGACACGAGTCAAGTCTGACTGAAAGCGCGGGACTTCACCACCACAACGGTTGAGAGATCTGTCAAGGATCTGACTGTCATGGCGAGCAAAGCGGAGAGCCAAGAGGAAAGCTGAATAGGGGTGAACCCCATGAAAGACGACAAAAAATCAAGAACTCTAACCGAAAGGTGTCAGCCAAAGCCTCCGCCGGAGGAACAAAACTCGGAGAAAGAACGGACAAGTACCAGTAACCTCTTCCACACGCCACTTGACCGTAAGAGGAGAGGTATTCGTGACATGGTTCGCGGTGCGTCGTTGAAGCACACGAAATCTTCTGCGCGTGAGCGTGATCTCTTTTCACAAAAGGAGTTTGTCGATCCGGCAGAAGGAAATGAAGAACCAACCAACCATGCAGGCGGTGGACACGACCCTTGCCCATCGTCTCCCACCTCATTAAAATCCGTGTGATTCCTTTTCCCCCTGTTACGGAGCACCATTCCCCAGGTTCTGGTAAAAGACAACCACCACACCGCAATCAGTGCGTGCCGCATCCAGATGTTTACAGTACACGTACAGAAAAAACCCATGCCACTAAAGGTAAAATACCTTCCGATAAAAAAGGAAAGAAAAAAAGCAGAAAAGGGACAGATACTGGCATTCCTACTGGACGGTTCTTTTCTCTCGAGTCGCGATATCCACGACAATATTATTTTTTTTCTTCTTTGTCACAAACTCTCAGACAAATCGAACTTCCTTGAACCTTCTCTCCCCCTCTCTCTGTGGACCCTGTGGGCCAAAATAAGACCAACCACCACACTAGGCCAACCACAGGTTAGTTGGACTCGTCAAAATTTCCTTCCCCCAAGAACCAAGAACTGACAGCGGCATTCCGCCTCTTTGTCTTCAAGAACCCTGTTGAGGTTCAAGAACACCCAAGTTCAGCAAGTGGGCAGAGCAGAGAGATCACGTATCACCACAATGTTCAGGGCCGACTTTTCCCGCAGGAAACCTGATTGTCCGAAAAAAGTTCTTCTCAGCAACTGCAGACGCGATTCGCCAGGCAGGAAAACCGGCCAAGTTATCCGAGAAACAATCAAATGGGCGTTCAACATTTGATCGGCCACTTGAAGATGCAAGGTGGTCACGTGTTGAACTGCAAGCTGTCAACTCATGCAAAACTCGACGAGAAAGCTGTCTTGCGAGTCTCCACAACAGCATCACAGCGCCATCGATCTCATTTTCAGAACAGCTCGACCTGGGTGCGAGTACTCCGTCTGGAGTTTATCTGGAAAAAGGAAACATCAGCACACCGCACACCTTCCACTTGGCACTGGCACAGAGTGCTCGCCACAGGAAGCATTCAAGAGAGAAAGAGGTGAACTTCACCTGTTTTCCAAACCCCGATTTTGCCAAGCTCCTCTCTGATCTACGGAGGATTGATAACGATTGCTCTTGAACATGGGGCATATTTTTCTGCAGATAAGGCCCTCTCAGCTAATTACTGGAAGATCTCAAGATACTGCATCCAAGCTCTTTATTAGCTGACCTGGTTCAATCAGCGCCTGGAGATTCATCATTAAGCTTTTCCAGGAGTGACTGTCCGCTCCTCAGGTATGCGTTGGAGAGAAGCCTCAACGGGAATTATCTCACGACATCACACCGCACTTTGCCCAGGTAACACAATTGTTGAAGATACCCACCCAACTGGGATAACACACGTCACTATAGTCGAACCCGAGACTTCCCCGCGAATGCGGAATCAAGAGGTGAGAAGCTTTGGGCGTTGTCTGGCACCAGCAATGACCTCTCTGTAGAGCGACAGGAGCTTCCTCGGCCAACTTTTGAAGCCTTTCCAGAGAAACTCCGTCTACAATGTCGAAATGACACAGGAGTCAAGTAATATCAGCGCAACATGTGCATCTGTCATCTTCTCCTCCTCTGTTCCAGTCCTTATCTCCCCAATTGCAAGGGAGCAAGACTTTGGCCGTTTCACAGAACAACCAGATATCTCGAATTTTCAACATAAATAACAAAAATACCATACCATACTAGCGAGAAGCAGCTCAAAACTAGCACGAACTTCCCCGGAACTAAGAACAAACTAACCCAGGACAACAAAACGCCATCTTTAACCACAGCCCACTCAAGATAAGCAACTAAAATAAATCGGCCTTCGGGTCGGGAAGTCAGTTCTCTCGGCGAACCCTTTCGCTCAGTCTGCAGCAATAATACGGGCCACCGTCGTTCCGTCACCACAATTGGGTTTCCCGAACGGCTCTGCCAAACATAAATAACGCTTTTCGGCTGATCAGTGATCCAGGCCGTTGACTCTTGGGAGGTCAGTCGGTTAATCGGTGAAAATAAAAAAAAACGCTCCCTCGCATTCATGTCTATCACAATCAAGTTTTGAAGCCGAAGTTCCAGGGGCATCATTCTTCAAGAAATCGCCAAATTTCATACCGTGCATTCATTCCCCTGTCTATCGCCAATTCACGGTTCGAGCTAACGTTCAGGGTACGATCGGGTTTCCTCGAAATTTTTAAGCATTTCAAGAAACCGAGAAAACTCTCACGACGTTCTTGATCCCGAAACCACGGTTCTGTTATGAACACAAGACGGGCCAAGGAAAAGTTGTTTATTATTAACCCACCCAAACCGTTCGTCCCATCTTCTTTCTCCACATCTGATAAGGGGCGATAATATCTAATTTATGAAACCCCCAAAAATTCGCACTTCTATTGATGACAAGGTTTCTGTTCACCGACCAGTGCCCTTTTATGTCAGGGAAGAAAGTAATATCAAATTCCGAGACAAGCAAGGCAAATAAATCCCCATCTCAGAATCGGGGCGAAAAAAAAGGATGAGGGAAGCCTGCATAGGAAGAGCAACCCGATCGACCGACAGGTCGCTCTCTCCATGTTCCTATCTCGCGAACAACCACAACAAGCCGTCACCCCTCTTTACTTGGATGCATAAAAAACGGATATCAACATATGCACAAAATCTCCATCCCAACTTCAGCCCTTCAATATTATGGGTACAGACAACTGACATCTAATTAAAATAACCACGGGTGCACCGAAAGGAATTTTTAATTTCTGAAGTTTGAGATCCATGGGTTTGTTACGACAAGGGGTTGAAGGGGTAACATGGGTTGACATGGATGAGGGGAGAGGGGTCGGGGGGGCCTTGTGCAGACATGCCTGACTGACTGCTACTGATATCCTGGAGAACAACCCCCCCTGCTCTTTGCTGCGGTGGGATGGATGACTTTTTTTTCGTCAGGACCGCGGTATCCTTCTCCCTGGGTGCCCATGTCATCTCACGCCTTATTCCCGGGACAGGAGGGCAGGTTAGATACGGAGAAGAACGACGACAAAAGAAGAATGTCTCATTAGGCGATAATTAGGCGAAGCAAAGCAAGAGGGGGAGGTCAACAAGGCAAGCAACATCAAACCCCCTCTTCTCAAATTAAATCATGACAAAAAGGGATACCCGACACGACACGGCACAAACCCCATACAGTACAACAAAACAACAACACCCAAACATCCCAACACCAACTGTCAGAAAAAAGAACCAAAGAAAATTTTCCGACTCCCAAGTCAAGGATTTGATACGCATCCCTGAACGAAGGCACAGGAGGTTGAGATCATGGGACCAGAAGAAAAATTGCGAACGCTGTTCGTGCAGAGAAAACTCAAACTCAAAAAAGTCATAATGGACGAGGAGCTCGGGCGCTTTTGTTCCGTTTCCTTCCTCCATGCCGGCACTCCTTGATCATAAATCTGAAGGAGATTTTATATTGTTCATTTTGACAGGGCCATTCCTTGACCCCTGGGAAAGAAATGCAGCAGAGTTGAACGACATAACCGGCTTAAGATTCTTCTGCCTGAGCACCAAAATTTATATAGATAGCCAACATGTACATACGAGCTTGAGGCAGACCTCCCCATAAACCAAGGGAATAAAACTCACAGAACTTCCCGATGGCTTCAGCCCAAAAGCTGCAAAGTGCCTCCGGAAAGGAAGAACCGGTTCACTTACCCCCATGCTATGTATGCTCCCATTTTAGAATCTTCAGAACCTGCAAGCCACCTCACTGTACATATGTACATACATCTGTAGCCTCGACATCTCCAAAGGCCAAGAAAATAAAACTAGAAAAGGAAAGAAAGCACCACCCGAGAAGAAGCCGACTGATTACCCCCCAACCAGCCACAGGCTCCCTTCTCTGGGCATGGACATGCTCTTCTCTTTTCCTGGAGCCACGAATATCAGCAGCTGCAACCCAGCTGCAGTAGCTACACCCGCATGCATAGGTGTGTGCATGAGCACAGATCTAGATTTCATTCTTTTTCTATTCTCGCTTATCATTCTGATTCTCCACGCAGCACCCCACGAACTGTCGTTTCTGGGGTCTCACTCGTTTGGTGAATAGGTAGTCTATGCTTGTAAATATATCCCAGCTCACTGACCGAATATCCTCGTCCACGAACAGGCGGAGGGAGAGCTTCGTATGTAATTGGAGTCTCGTTTATTCCGCTAGAAACCACTAGGATATATGACTTTGTATCTGGTACTTCTTCTGCCAATTACAAGGCAAGTTCGCCTTCCGACGAGTGGTTGAAGTTGAGATACATGGGGCAGGGGGGGATATATATATATGTGGTCACGACAAGACATTCAATGTCAAAACCTTTGAAATTCGACCCTAGGGCCGAAGGTTAGAGCACGCCGAGAAGTAAGGCAGAGAGGAGTCCCAGTAATGCCATGCATAATCAATCGTATTATGATAGATGCCGGGCTATACCGTCCTTGTATATGGCACGTACTCCTAGGATGGGAAGCCTTACAGTAAAGACACTGAAGCTACGAGGACTGCCTCAAGCAGAGATGAATCAGTCGACACAAGGAACAGATGGAAATATGAACATAATTTGTTTAATTTAGCTATGCCTAGCCTGGATATCATAACCCTAGGTACCGAGACAAACCCAGACCTCTCGCCCACCAAAGGCTGTCAACAACATGTAGCTGTGAAGAAACACCTTATGGTAACGCATGGGTTTAATATCCGGAGACAGACTTTTCGAGTACAATGCGAAAGCAAAAACATACAGGGTAATAAAAAAGAGAAATCTAAACATTTTGGGTAGAAAAGACCAAGCATCGCAAATGTTCTTGGTTTGATGGGCCGAGATGGATATGACTGACCCTCATGTATTAAAGAAAATAAAAAAGAGTATGGGTAAAGGGAAGAAAAGTGAATATGAAAAAGTCACTCTATCATGAAGCATAGAAGCACCACCAGCGCCGGAAGGGAATACTAGTCTAAGAAAATGGAACCTCGGGAGGATATCGTCGTGGAAGGTGTCGGTGATTGTCAAACTACTCCAAGGGAGGTCATTGTTTACCAGCGACGGTTGTTACCGAGAGGGGCAGCGTTTGAAGCAGTGAAGCCTCCGTGGCCTCCGCCACCGCGGCCACGGCCACGACCACCCCAGCGGCCACCGCCGCCGCCACCTCCGTAGCGGACCATGTCAGCAAGGCGAGGATCAATCTGTTGCTTGGACTCCTTGAGCACAGCAACCAAATCACGAGCCTGCTTAGCATCTGCGGAAGAATTATTAGTATCTTTCAACATACTCGAAAGCGACAAGTGTAAAACTTACTGTCAGTGGTGAAAAGGGTAATGGCGGTTCCCTTGGCACCAGCACGACCAGTCCGACCAATTCGGTGAACATAGTCTTCCGAATTGTTAGGATAGTCATAGTTGAGAACATGAGAAATGTCGCGAACATCTTCAGAGCACATATGGGTGGTTAGCAAAAATAGAGAAATATTGGTCAAGCAGATGGCCTAGGCCCTTTTCTCAGTCGTGTCAGACTTGATGCATCACTCTCTTGGACTGCGTTGAAAATCCATTTTTACGGAGTCCATGGGCTGGCAATTAATCACGGTCCTAGAGTAACCTTGGAAATGCAGTTTGAACATGTTCAAATCAGAGACTCGGCCTCTCGACCTGCAAAACTACGGGGCAGGGTCGAGGAGCCAGAAGCACGTAAATGCCACACTGCACTGTAAGTCCAAGGTCCACACGGCATAAAACCAACGTGTAAAACCCGAAATGCCTGGACAAGTCATGTATACTAACATGCTTCGGAGAGCAAACGCACCGTGTCACGAAAACACGACGTCAATATGGGAGAGGAATCACATGGGTGACACCTAAGGCGGGAGTGGAGGGGGGAGGGGAGGGGGGAATGTAGGGGATAGGGGGAAGGGTAGGTTGTAATTCATCATACCGATACCACGAGAAGCCACATCGGTGGCAACCATGATTGGGCTCTTGCCAGTTTTGAACTCATTCAAGACCCAATCGCGCTCATTTTGCTGCTTGTCACCGTGGATAGCTGTTGTAACTGTTAGCTCATGTACTCTGGACGTCATAAAAAACTGATATATACTTACAAAGCGCGGGCCAGCCATCCTGGCGGAGGAATCGGGTAATCTCATCAGCAACACGCTTCGTTCCAGTGAAGATAAGGATCTTCGCTCCCTTGGTGTCCATGATACGCTCCAAGTGCTTGGTCATCTTGTCACGCTTCTCGAATTCAGAGACAACCTCGACAACTTGGGTAATCCTGTGGTTAGCGGACAAATCCATGGATCCGATGTTGACCTGGATATAGTCGTTCAAGAAATCTTGGGCGAGCTGCATGACCTCCTTTGGCCAAGTAGCAGACCACATGCACGTCTGTCGGTCTGGGCGAATCTGGGAAACAATCTTGCGAATCTGGGGCTCGAAACCCATGTCAAGCATACGATCGGCCTCGTCGAGTACGAGGTAAGTGATACGGCGTAGGTTAGTCTTGCCAGCCTCGAGCATATCGATCAAGCGCCCGGGAGTAGCGATGCAAACTTCGACACCACGGCTAAGATCACGGATCTGAGGTCCCTTGGGAACACCACCATAAACACAGGTGTTGCGGATACGAGATGATCGACCAAACTTGGTGATCTCTGTTTGAATCTGAACAGCCAACTCACGGGTTGGTGCGAGGACAAGAACAATGGGTCCGTCTCCAGGGGAGAGGAGGGGCTGGGCGTTAATGTGAACGATAGCGGGCAAGCAGTAAGTCAAGGTCTTTCCAGAACCAGTTTCTGCGATACCAACGACATCACGACCAGACAAGGCCATAGGCCAGCCTTGTGACTGAATAGCAGTTGGCTTGGCAAATCCTTGGGCCTTAACTTCGGAGAGAACGTATTGTGGGAAGCCAGCCTCGTCGAAGGTCTCGACTGGGCGTGGAACATTCCTTCCCTGGACGGTCATCTCGTGTTCTTTCCTAAAATCCTCGATTTCGCGTGGGGACCTGCCAGCAACAGCTGGGTCTTCCTTGTAGAATGACTTTTCGAACTTGGGCAATGTGGAAATGTCTAGAGTATTCCTGTTAGTAGTGTTCATTTCAATAATCACCGGATGTATAATTACTCACCCCAGTTCTGGGCTTTCAAGCCAGCTCCTAGGTTAGACATCCTGTCACCACCGCCACCGCCTCCGTAGCCGCCTCCACCATATCCACCACCACCGTAGCCTCCACCTCCACCACCGCTGTATCCATTTGAGCCACCTCCATACCCGCCGTTGGAGTAGCCACCGCCACCTCTGTAAAGCAATAGTGTTAGCGAGTGTTCATTTCATAGCATCGTGATCGCAGCAAGTGAAGGATCGTTGAATGTTTGATGCTCTAGGCGATCGATCCCACCTCGATCAACACAGCCGCACAGGAGCCCAACCTAACGTCCGCAAACGGACACGAGGCTGTACAATCATGAAAGGAAAGTGATCATAACACAGAGTGAAAGAAAACTAGATGATAACGTACCTGCTAGAGTGGCCACCTCCATAGGAGTCGCGAGATCCGTAACCGCCTCCGTACGACATGTTTGCTTCTGGCAAAGAGAACAAGGACTTTTCTTTAGAGTGCTGAAGTGAACGTGAGATGGTATTCACGGGAAAAGAAGAAGAAAGGGGGATGAGGATGATAGAAATGAGAGATAGAGAGGATGAAGGAGGGAAGAGAGAGTGAAACGAGGATGAGAAAAAGGAAGAGAAAGAAAGAGGGAAGAAGAAGAAAAATGAGAAGAAGGAGGCGAAAAGAAAGAAAAAAAATATTTTCGGGTAAAAAAAAATAAATCCGAGAATCTGGTTGGTTACTGATTATGTAAGAACCATAAATAAGAAATTACCTAAGCATGGTCTTGGCATCAATATCAGACACGGACAGACAAGACACTCTGCGATTTGCTTCATCTATTTCTGTCTATGGTCAACTTTTGATATAACACTATGTATCACAAGGTCCTCTGTACAGGTGGCAGGGATGTATCTCCCTTAGCCTTCACATCTCACATCCAGTCATCCCAGAACCAAATCTCAAGGACTGTTGCCCGAATGAATATCTCAACAAGCTGCTCCATCCGGTGTCGGGACACGTTCCTTACATTCTTCTCAAGAATCTCTACTGCATAGTCAGTTTTCGTTATGCTGGATAACTCTCGGGGGCCACCCAAGCGGGAAATCCTACCTGAACCCTTCCTCACAGCCTCCGAGTAGTCATCTGCAACATAGTTCTCAATCCACTTCCAATACCTGTTCCCATCCTGGACACTGCTCTCATCGTTATGCAGCCGTTTCGCTATAGCCCCGTACCCAATTAGACATGGAGCAAGAGCAACCTGAAGAGCCAGCCAGTCCTCAGACTGTCCCACATCGAGGATATACCTGCTGTACGCAGTACAGGCTTTAATCGGTCAATATATCGTTAGCAAACAAGCGATACCCAACTCGGCAGCTGCCCATACCTTGACTCTCTTCATGTTTCTCAATTTCCCCTCTCGACAGCCCGAATGACGCACAGTAATCTAGATGTAGAGCTGTCTCTCGCTCAATGTGCAGGACAATTTGGGAAGACTATAATGCCACGTTACATGCATTAGCCAGTTACTCCTCTCTGCCTTCGGGGGTGGGGCTGACATACCGCAGAGATACCCTCCATCGTTTTATTCTTATATGCAGCTAGTGCATTGCTTCGTGCGAAGTGGATCTTCCAACGTCAGCTCTACCGACTTCACCAACCACTGACCATACTCACGAGATAAAGATAATCCTGAATCAAGTACCCCTTAAACTTCTCCAACGGAAGCGTCCCATCCCCCAACCCAGCCACAAACTTATGCCTCGTAAACCTCTCCCAAACAGCACTCACATCCGGCCGCTCTAGTAGATAATCGATAAACCGACCCCTATTCCCATCTCGTCAGCAAATAAAACTCCGACACACCGGATATCAAAAAAACCCCCCCTAAGAACTTACGGCGCGAACGGCAACGAATAAACCGAGTGGAAATGATTAATCGGCCCATTCCCGCTCCCGATATCAAAACTCGTCTTAATCCCCGCTTCTACAAACCACCGCGCAGCCTGCGTAGCACGCACGACATCCATCCCGTTCACCAAGTTAGCAGTAATCGCCGATGCGAGAGAGCACCCCGTCCCGTGCGTATTCTTGGATTGGATTAGGTCCGACTCGAAGAGAGTAACGTCTGACCCGTTGCATAGGACGTCTACGACAATGGAAGCGTCCTCTGGTCGGGTTGGGATGTTACGCTCAGCAGTTAAAGGTAGATGCCCACCCTTCAGGAGGACATTTTTCGGGCCGAGTTTTTGGATTTCCTTCGCGAGCTGGATCACGTCGTCCAGATTCTTAGGGTCATTGACTTTGATGCCGGCATCATGAAGTAGGAGTTTTGCTTCTGGCATATTGGGAGTCAAGAGCGTAGTCATTGGCAGAAGTTTCTCACGGACGCTCTGGACTGCGTCTTCGGGTAGTAGCTGCGAACCACTCGTAGATACCATCACCTATATCAACCCGTAAATCACTGCACCCATAGAAAGTAGGAAGAGACATAAACATACCGGATCGATAACCACCATCCCAATACCAAACTTCTTCAGCACATCAACCACAACCTCCACCGTCTCCTTCGACGAGAGCATCCCTATAAAATCACACAACGTCAACCAAACCCACCCACCCCTCTCTCTCCCCAAAACCAAAACTTAATACATACCAACCTTAACCCCCTCAACACTCACATCCCCAACCGCCGTCTCAATCTGCTTCCTCACAAACTCAGGCGGCACAACATGAATGCCCGTAACACCCAGCGTGTTCTGCGCCGTTAGCCCCGTTGTTGCGGTTAGGGCGTAGCATTGGTGGACGGCTAGGACGCGCTGGTCGGCTTCAATGCCACTGCGTTTGGGTTGTTAGAGATAGATAGAGGTAGGAAAAAAAGGGGGAGGGGTTGAAGCTTACGCGCCACCAGAGCTGTCTGAGCCGGCTATTACTAGGATGCGCTTTGGTGCCATTATTCTTCTTTACGGGACGTCCTTGAGATTAGAGATTGAAAGCTTCTACGGGCTGAATTGAAGAGTCATTGCGAGCATTGATTTAATTGCTAATATTTCTCAAAAGATTTGTCTTGGCCCTGGTATTTATTATTAAATCTAGAACAAATTGCGGGTTGGAGGAAAAAGGACGTCATTCAGAACAATAAAAAAATTTGTATGGGATCCTGCACTGCAACTAATTATCCTTCAAACGTCCCATGGACTCCAACGCCATAGCTGTGATGAATAGCAATGAAGACAAGAAAGGGGGACACCGTAATAATAAAGCAAAAAAAGGGCAAAATGCTAACTAAATACATATCTTCAAAAAATCATCTACCTCAACGCAAACGAAAAAAGACTATCCATCTCAACCCACTGCCTCCCACATTTCTTCAAATACCCATCAACAACAGCCTTAACGGTCCCAAACCGTACCCGGTTCCACTCCACGGACGCCAAAACACTATCCTTCTTCTCTGCCTCCTTTACCTTCTCAGCATTGGCTTTGGCCTTGTCCACGTCCCAAAGGGAGGCGAAGTATAGGAGCTGATTGTACATTTGTTTCTCGGTGTATTCGTAGGACATACGACCGAGGCAGCCTTCAGCACGACCGTTTGGACCTAAGCATCGGTGGCCGTAGACGCTCATTTGGCGGGTGCGGTTACCGCATGCGGAGTCATCGCAGACAAGCCAGCCTTCGTAGTATCGAGCAGTTTGTGCTCGAATCTGGTTCTCGAGCTGGGCGACGACAGATAGCGTCGTGAATGTCTTCCCGCATTCTGTGTTCGGGCAAACAATCCCATTCGGCGTGCACATATTAGACGAGGTAACCATTCCCTCGAAAACGTTCTTCTCATGACAGTGACGGCAGCGAAGCGTGAACCTCGCAGCATTCTCGAACCGGACAGAATCAGGGATCTGTGACTCCAACGGGGCAATCTCCGTATTCCTCGGATTGTCGGAACTGGACGTATTAATCTGGTATTTCCGAACATCAAGTCCCAAACACTCAGCGAGACGCACAGCATCAGTACCAGGAATGGGAGCACAGAGACGCTCGATTGGAGGGAATATCTGTTTGAGGATATAGAACTCTACATCAGGTCGAAGTCCAGAGTCGGGTTTTATAACGTCCTGGAGGGTATATGAGCGCTTGGCGGGAGCGAGCGATGAAGGACCTTCGTTCTCGTTGGTTGTAACAATGTATGAGATAACGTCGTTGGGACGGATGGTTTTGCCTCGGGCTATTTCGCGAAGGGCCACTTGGGCCGGAGGCATAGTTTCTTTATTCGGATATTCGTCAGGTCGTTTGGATAATTTCTGCGTAGCCGTCAGTATAATCACTTGTCAGGCTCAATAACCAGCTCACGTACCGTATAGATAACATATTTCTGAACAGGAATCGTGTACTCATTCATCTTAACCACCAGTTCTCGAAGATAATCATGAATCTTATTGAGAACCACCTCCGGGTCCTCACCAGAGAGGATCTCGTTGAGGAGTTTCGAAGAAACCTCTTTCGACAGAGCGCAGTATTCACGCCTCTTCATATCCAAACCTTTGACTTCAAGCTTGTCGACATATTTGCCATCGACTTCAGTCATGTTAATGGCAGCATACTTCTTTTTCGCGTGAAGGAGCAGGCGGCGGAAAATATTATCGACGTCAATCTCGAGCAATCTGTACCTGTCGTTGACAGCACGCTTGAACTCGTTACCGACTTTAAGAGCGTCTTGAATGTTGTCTGTGCCGGTATTAATCATGACGGAGTCAGTATCACCATATATAACCTGCAGTTGATTACTCTCTGCAAGCTCTTTGGTACTCCGCAAAATCTCACGACCTCTGAAGGTCGTAAGCATAGCGAGAGGTCGGGCGTAGAATCGTGATTGCGTATAACCCAAGCACCCGTACATAGAGTTAGCCGTGAGTTTCAGCGCCATCTGCTTCGTATCCCAGAGAGCGAGCTCCTCCTTCGTGGCACGCTTGTCTTTCATCAGTTTCTTTACCTCTCGACGGCGGCTGACGAGCGTTGCAATAAGACGTGGTAGAATGCCTTGAGGTTCATCGGTACCCGGTGCCTCTGGCACCTTCTCCTCATTTTCGTTTTCGGACTGGTCAAGCAGTTAGAATAATTCTAAGCGTGGGAGTAGTAGTGTATCAACTTACCGTCTCACTCCGATCAACCGTCGTGAAGCAAATGTTATACTCCTGAATGATACTGGGGTACAAACTGTTGAAGTCCATAACCAGTATGTACTTATCATATAACCCCTTCTCAGGCTCGAAAACCAAACCACCCTTATACTTCTCTTTCTTTTTCTTGTCGCCTTCCTCACCATCTGCTTTTTTGTTTTCTTGTTTCACCTGAGTTTTGCCATACTTATCTGGGCAGATATACTTATTTTTATAAAATTCATGAAGCAGAATGTATTCGTTCCGTTCGGCTCGTGTACCACTGAGGGTTCTCGCCCAGGAGTTACCAGCAAGGTTAGTGAGAACCTTGGTCAATGGGAGCATTTGCAGTCGTAAAACGAGAGCGGCGATGAAGTATGTGTCAGCATCGCAGTGACTTATATAATTCATCAATCCTTCTTTCGTAGTAGCCCACGTCTTGAGCGCCGCCTCATTGTCCAGATCACGGCGTGGGTTTCCATCTCCTAGGTAGAGTTGGCACATCTCTGTTAAACTCCAAGATTGACAGTTAGGCATTAAAGACTAGAAGAGTTAGCAGGGAACATCTTATAGCAGTATCGGGAGACAAACCTTTCCCATGTCATTCGCAATATCACACACTAATCGCCCCGAGAAGAGTTGTTTCTCAGAGAAAAAGCTTCCAGCCTTGCTATAACTCTTCGGCCAGTCACTCCTCTTTATCCTCCCGACTCGATGCCAGCCAGGCGTCTTCTTCTCACGCAGCCTACTTAGGAGAATGCTAAGATCCACTTCCTGAAGCTGATGGCCCATAAGCACGTCTGGGTCCATCCTCTCGAAGAGTGCCAGGAATTTGCTGAGAAGGAATTGCTCGCTCTTCTCGAGCATAAAAGTGCCACGCTGTTTCTTGGTCTCAGCTTCGAATCCCATAGGATAAGCTGAGCTTGATGGTCGAAGAACAGTAAACGTTTTCGAAGGAAGCTTTTCAGGAGGCGTGGTATCGGTTAAAGAGATATTCTCGTAAACTCTGGCGCTGGCAACAACTATTTCCTGCTTGTTCTCCTTGACATTCATCTGAGTTCGGAACGACAAACTCATGATAGTCAGAGTGGGCGCCTCCAGATTTTCATCAGAATCCAGAAGAGGGGTTATTAGCGCTGGCTTGGAGACCTGGCATTCGAGCTTGCACCATGAAGCGTTGTTGACAGCAGTGAAGTCGGCCTCTTCGATCTTCAGCCAGCAAGGACCCATAATGTTCTTCCATAACACGAATTGTTCGAATAGCGCGGTGTTTGTGCCGAATACATGGGAGAACGTATCTCCCTCTACCTCCAGAGGTAGTGCGGGCTTGTTGTACGGGTAGAGCAATTTGAGATATTCAGCCTCCTTTGGCACGTCTCGTAGCTCAAATGCATATTTCCTCGTGCAAGACTTAATCTTATGCATCCCCACCCTGAACTTGGACATTAACTCGTCGACCTCCTGGTAAAAATCTTCCATTCCTACTTCTTCGTCCGTGCTTCGGCCATTGCGTAGTCGGTGTTCTCTGGGGAGGAAGTAAAGTTTCCTGAGTATATTGTCGACCTTGACGAAGGCACTGACGAACGTGCCAGTCTTCTTATTCTTGACTTTTCCAAGGAGACAAAGACTGCCGTTGATCTCGGAGTAATCGAGCCAGAAGAATCGGAGGCTCCCGTCTTCCTCAACTGCGTCCTGAGCTGATAGTTTCCCGAATGTCTTGACGTCTGACGCTGGGCTGCTAACAACGTTGAGTTTGCTGGTCACATCGTTCCAGGATGATGCATCGATATGATCGGAAGCGGCTGCAGGGGAAGATAAGCCAGGCGTGGAAATGGCTGGCTTCTTGATCTTCGGCGGTGGTCGGCTGCCTGTCATATTGACACTGACTTCTTTGAGATCATGGTGCCCATTAACCTGAGCAATGTCCATAAGCTCATCATCGTCATCGTCCTCCGGCTCCTCAACTTTAACGGTAGGAGTCTTTCGTTCAACAGCCTTGACAACCGGGGAAGACGGTAAATTGTCACTCATTGGAACATCGTCGTCTCCTGCATCAGGAAGTATACCCCCATCATCGTCAACGTCCATTTCCGGCTCCATTTTAGTCTTAGTCGGTGTATCCTGAGGCTCATTCTTCGCCTTTGTCCCGTTCGAGCGCGAAGATATGGGTGGGGACAATATCCTGACTTTCCGTCGCATGTCTGACTTGACGGCCTTCTTTGGCGGAGCACGGGACGGAGTGGCGGTGGTATCAACTTCACCGAGTAGATCCGCCATAAACGCTTCATCTTCAACCGTTGCAACCGGCTATATACATGTCAGTTCCCACTCATCCACTCCAACTCATGGAGACCAACTCAATCCACTCACCTTCGGCTTCGGCGCCGCAGCAGCAGTACCACTATTAAAATACCGACTTATCCCATTATCAATCCGATCTTTCCTCTGCTTCTCCTCCTCCCTCTTCCTCTTCGCCGCCTTCCCCCTCACAGGCAATTCCTCCTCACTCTCACTCCCACTCCCAGCAGGCCTATCCTCATTCCACACCTCCCGCCCGTCATCCGCGTATCCCTCACCATTGTCGTCGATAACGAAGTCATCCTCATCAAGACGGCCCCGAACAACCTTCTTGTAACCCTCCTCATCGACTTCCTCGTAAATATCGCCCTGGTCTTCGACTTGGTAGCTGGAAAGGCGTTTCTTCCCGGAGGCACGGAGAGCCCTTAACTCCGCTAATTTCGCGCGGGAGCCCATTATTGCGAGAAAAACGTATGTGAACCGTATCCCATATAGAATAAGTACGTGGGCGAGGAGAATTGGGGGAAAATAAGCACTTGACAGATAAGGGGAGAAATTCGACTGTTACTGAGAAACTTCGTTGATTTGATTTTCGTTGTCAGACGCGATTTCCCGTTCAACGCGTGAGGAACGCGTTTCGCGGTGCACGAATTAAATTGGTGGAATTTTAATAGGAGGCTTGGCGATTGATCCACAAATACACACATAAGCGGAGAGAGAATATCAAATTACCAGGACGGCGACAATGACCGATTACTCGAATTATGAAGATACATGAGAAAAGTTTTATCCGGTGGGTTGCATGAAATGTATTGATTTTAATCGGAAAGCTACACAAATATTGACTAAAGCAAACCCACCGAACACCAGCCCTGATCCCATAATGCATTGACGTCCGTTAAAAGAACTTAGTTCATCTGCTTGATGAGAGCGTTGATGTGGTCCTCACGGTTACCAGTGTCACCACCCTCGATGAAGTGCTTGAACTTCCTGGTGCGGAAGCCACCGGTGGGGTTGGAGAGCTTGAAGGGCCACAAGAAGTTGCTGGCCTGCTTGAAGTTGGGGCCGACGGTGTAGATCTCGTGGATCAAATCCTCCATACAGACAATGCCGTACTTCCCGAGGTTGTCCTCGATAAGCTGGTTGTCGCTGAGGGGGATGCGCTGCTTGTCGATCTTTCCGTAACCGCGCTTGTAGATGAGCTCACGGACGCTCTTTAGGTTGGGGTAACCGTAGGCGATGTAGGGGTCGACAATGGTCAACATCTCGGAGGTAGCCTTGGTAAGACGGACGAAGACACCGTTGTTGATCTGGAGGAGACGGAGGAGCTGGAGAATCTTGCGAGGCTTGGGGGCAATCTTGTTGATACTGCAAGAGATTATTAACATGGGTCCACACCACACATCGAGAGCATGGAGAGAACATACCCCTTGATACGAACAACGAAAACCAACTTAGGTTGGTCGGGAACGTAAAAGGAGCCATCCTGTCTACTGAGGCGGGAAAGGCGAATCTTCTCGCGCTCGGCATCACGGTATTCCTTGACGTAGGACTCGGCGCGCTTGAAGATGACACCACGCTTCTCCTTGTTGGCCTAGATGAAAATGCAGGTCAGCATAATGTATTTCGCACAATTCCAAAACACATATAGGACAAACATCCTCGACATATTTTCAGTCCCGAAAGATGGTTAACAATACGACAACATTGACTGGTAGGTCTAGTCGTGGTGTTGGTAGTTATCATCACATAAGTCTCCTCCAACTCCGCCAGCAAAGAAATGAGAACCAACTAACCTTCTTCTTCTTCTCGATCTCCTGGTTGCGGGCAGCTCGAGCCTGTTCCTGGCTCTTGCGCTTCTTCAGGAGGGTCTCGGGAACGAGAACCTGGTCCTGGGTAGGGACGGAGCTATAAAATCGGAAAAAATCCCAAGGTCAGTATGGCCGGCCTACAAGAAGAACATCGTCGAGTATAAAGAACTGCAGCTATAGCGCCACATTCTCTGACTGAAGATGTATGGTAACTCGACGAAATATATTTAATCGGTGAAGACAAGAGAGCGCAATCTGGCCAACAGTGTCCATGCTGCAAGAGCTCGGAATGATGGCGCAGAATTTGCATTTATTCTCAGATTCCTCATCCGACAACACCCTCAGCTATAATAGCAAGGAATTGATGCTTGCATCTCATTTTCTCCAAGTCGGTAGGAGCCAACGCGAGAGGTCGATGATGCAGCGAACAATGTATTTCAAGGAGAAAGTGAAACTAATCGCCTTCAACCTCAAGACCCCGTGCCCTTCCTCTATCGCATAACAGTGAAGTATGTTGGATCAATGGAGGAAGGGAATTATCGGGAGTGATCGAGCTGGTGATGACCATCTGTCGCGCAGACAGGATGGCCAGCGATCCCAGCGAGAAGGACGACAATACCTGAGACCCTATACTCATTGAAAATAAGCATCAATGGGATGGAAAGGGAGCATACGTAGAGGTAGAAGCCATCGCGAAGGTATCCGTTGGCGGTGTTCTGGATTGTTGTCGTGTGTGTCGGTTGAAGAAAAATCTCAAGAAAGAAAGAAGAAGAAGTTCGAAATTTCGAGTTTTGTGGGTGAAGTTAAAGTGGGAAATGACACGCTAGTCTACTTTGCGCGATCACGTTTTCGCTTACACTTCTAATCATGTGATATAGTCACGTGAAGATAAAGAGAGCTTATCTCCTTCTTCCTTTGACCGTAGACTGCCATAAACAGAGATGCAGCTATCCGTGGATTGATATATATCACTTGAACAACTAGAGGCTAGAGGAGAATGTCTTCCCGTCGAGGCGTCGGCCTTGGAGCCTTCGCAAATCGCAACCAAGCCACACAATCCTACGCGACTCACGGCGCAAACCTGCGCTCAACCCACCTGAGCTCCCTCCAGACTCAACTCTCCGTCTTCCAGTCCCTCCTACACACTTTCGCCCTCGAACATGCCTCGACCATAAAATCCAATCCTGCTTTCCGTGCGGAATTTGCGCGCATGTGTAATGCCATCGGCGTTGACCCGCTCGCAGCAAGTAATGTGAAAGGGAAAGGGAAGAAGGCGCTAGGGCTGGTCCCTGGGGCCGTTGAGGGGGGAAGCTTTTGGACGCAGATATTGGGTGAAGATGTGAATGATTTTTATTTCGAGATTGCGGTGCGGGTGGTGGAGCTTTGTCGGGAGACGAGGAATGAGAATGGAGGGTTGATCGGGGTTGAAGAGTGCCGAACTCGTGTGAAGAGGGGTAAAGCTATTGGAGGTGGACTGGAGGTTTCTGAGTAAGTGTAAGGGCTATAGCTGGTCTAGTTCTATGAGTATTTCTACTATGGATACTGACATCGCTTTTGTTATACAAAGTGACGATATCCTCCGTGCCGTCAAAGCTCTCGAACCCCTCGGCTCAGGATTCACCATCATTAAAGTTGGCCGCAAACAATTCATCCGCTCCATACCCAAGGAACTAAATACGGATCAAGCCAAAGTCCTCGAAGTTATCCAGCTTCTAGGATTCGTCACAGTCTCTATGCTACGCCTCAACCTACACTGGGAAAAGGCGAGGGCGATGACGGTCATTGATGATCTAGTTGCGGATGGTCTCGTCTGGCTAGATAGTCAATGCGAAGAGAACGAATATTGGTCACCGCAAAATATGCTGGACGATAGTAGTTGATGCCATCAACTTTAGCTCGCCATGGGCTGGTGATTGATTCGACGATATTGGCTTCTAGGCTCATGGGGATACTAGCGAACCAGAGGCAGTTGGATTGGAAGATAGTGTCTCCTATTCTGGGTCGAAGACCTGTGATATATCCCCTCTGCCCAGGCAACTGCCCTAGACCCTGGGCGAGCATCACCCCGGAACTGCTGGCCCTACCCGCCTGAGCATCGATGATGTATTATCAACCTCAGCGTACACGGGCATGTATACCTCCTGTTTTTTTGGCTTTATTAGGGGTAGCCCTATGTCCCTCTAAACAACTGCTGAGAGATTTTGTGGCGACTTCCTCAATTGCCCTGGGTCGGTAAACCCCTCCCTCCGACGAGAGGAGAACCTGAGTATAGATGAAACCAATATCAATAGGACTACAAAAAGTAACTTAATCTAGCTTGTACAGTATCACTCGAACAAGGGCAATCCTATAACATTTTTTTACCCACACAGTAAACAATAGAATCCCGACATGAACGTAAGGCTGAACATCCCTATTATCAAACTGTGTAGTACATTCACACGTAGACACGGCCGAGCTAAAAGGATGGAACACATGAACTGATGCAGAATATCTAATTTAAAAAGCAATTAAGAGACTGTAATAACAACTTGTGAGACCGTGAATGAGAAAGAAAAGAAAGGGACATGAGATGAAGTACGCCAGTAGGACAGATAAACAGCATGATAACTTGTTTTGGATGAAACTCGTAAGGCTTTTCAAAGAATCATGGAACTCGAGAAGAGAAGAGAAGAGGGAGGAGAATTCGCGGTCCCCCCTCCTCCGCTGTACTCTCAAAGTAATCACTTTTTCTCCAAAAAAACGAAAACAAACAAGGAATTCGTGGCGATGTTACAAGTGAAGGAAGGCAAGAAGAGAGAATGAGAAAAGAGCCGTTTCTTTACTTAAATTAAGCCTTAATGGCACCTCCCAACGCTCCACCACTGAATTGCTGACCGCCAGGTTGTCGCTGCCCTCCTCTGCCAACACCACCACCGGCGCGGTGGCCGCCTCTTCCACCTCTACCTTGTCCTCGGCCACGACCACCTTGTCCCTGATCTCGTTGGAATGCGTTAGCGGTACCTTGTGTGCGTTGTTCGAGGGTCTTCTCGTTAGCTTCCAGGAGAGACATCGACTTATCGGCGAGTGTGACGATCTGGCTCTGGAGCCTTGAGAGCTCGACACCCTTGCGGAAGATGATCGCGTCGTTGACTTGGTCGAGAGCAGCGGCGAGTTCCTCGTGGGAAATCATCCTGCTGACGACGGCGGCGATCTTCTTCTCAGAAAGCTCGAACATGGTGGCTAGGCTGGAGATGGAGAGGGTGTCGTAGAATGGGGCGTAGGTGAAGAGGTATGTGCGGAGTCCGTCCTCCTGGATCTGGTGGGTGAGCATTTCCTTGATCTTGTCGGGTTGGGACATGAGTTCCCAGATCTTGATGGAGTTGAGGAGGGTGGTGGCTTTCTTCCAGTCGCCCGCGGCGAGGAATTTGGCGCTCATGATGACTCCGTCACGGGTGTTCTCGGGGGGTCCATTGAAGACTTGGCGCTCGTTGTAGTCTAACATGCGGCGGAATGTCTTGGAGATAATGCGACGCTTGAGCTCGGGGGATGAGGAGGTCTGGGCCATAAGTGGAACCTCGAGGAACATGCTTGAAGTCAAGTAGATACACTCAAGTAATTCCAAGTTGATGTGCATGTGGAAGGGGAGCTGGCGTTGGCGTTCAAGCCGTTCTTGCTCGGGAGAGACTGAGGAATATCTCTGGAGAATGATACCCTGTGCAAGTAATTCCTTCTGTCGTCCACTGCCACATACTTCTGAAAGAGTGTTCTGTGCCTCGTAGATAAGTCCAGCGCGGAAAGCACAGAGGCCGATTTGCACGAGAGTTCTGTTGAAGAGAATCTGGGTGCTAACGTCGAAGTTGGAGATGTTTTCCGTAAGATGGGACATCAACATGAGATCGCGGGAGCGGTAGTAGTTATCATGAAGGGCAAGGAAATAAATCTGGCACAACATTGCCCGAGCTCTGATGATGCCATCGCTGTGTTTGAAGAGGTAGTTGCACAGGGTCTGTACAAGAGTAGGGGCATCCGTTCGGCTCTTTCGTGGAGTAACCTTGGTGTCGATGTGGGCTGGGAGTGCTTTCCAAGAACCGTCTTCCAAGATTGTGACGACTTGAGAGGGCTTGAAGTAGATGTGCTCCAAACGTCTCATGAGAACTCGGTTGACACTGTCCTGGCGGGCATCGGTCTTCTCGTTCTCGGCAAGGTTCTCAACATATGATAGGGCGCGAACAATGTTGTTGTAAAGTTGCTGCTCATCGCTCAGCCTCTCGATATACTCGGCGGTGTGAGGATCGATATGTTGCAATGATCGAGTAAGCTCATCATCGAGTCTCTCAACGAATGAAACAATGCTTCCAGGGACGCGGACAGGCTCAGTTGCAGTAGGCTGAGGGGCCTTCTCGTCATCCTCCCACTCCTCAGCACCCTCAGTAACAACGTAGTCCTTGTTCTCCTCGAGCGTAGACAAAAGGTTGGACAATTCCTGCTCTGCCGATTTCCACTGCTCGGGGCTCATATAGTTTGCTGCCGACGTAGTTGAAAGGTCGAATCGGGTAGAAATGACGGTCAACAGAATGCGGATTCTCTGGTACGGGGTGGTCGCAACCTCGAGCAACTTCTCCATAACCCTGATCTGTTCAAGACGATCGGTATTCTTCTTACCTCTCGACTCAACAACAACCCGGAGATGCTTGAGGATACTTTCTGAAGTGTACTGGAGAGTCTTTCCACCACGGCCAACAGTCGCGAACCCATCATCATCACCAATATCCACAGCATCGAGTCTGGTGGCAACTGGCTTCTTAACCTTCTCGACAATAACCTCGCCCTCATCCTCGGACTTCATGTACGCGTCCTGATCCTCCCTGAACTTCTCCAACTCGGTAGCATATTCCTTGTTGTTCTTCTTGATGCGCTGCTTGACGACGTTGAGACCCTTGGCATTGCTGGCGTTCATCTTCTTCGTCGACACTTTCTGCTTCGCCAGAGCCTCATTCATGAAATCCTCCAGATCCGCAATAGCCTTGATATAAGCCTTAGGCGTCTTCCCAGTCTGCGCAATCTTAACAACCTGACGATTCAACTTATCGAACTCTGCAAAGCACCACCATCACATTAGCAACCCATCCAGCCATCCCACTGTATCAAAGATAGCAACCTACCAGTTGAAATAACCGCCCAATCATTAATCTTCTCCGCATTCTCAATCAACTTAACAGTCTGATCCAACTCCTCCAACCTCTTATCCTTCGCACTCTTCACGACCGTAACCTTATCCTCATCCTCACTCTCCTCGCTCTCGGAAGCATCCCTAAAGAATCGATTCGCTCCCGTCTTCGCCTCATCCTCGTCGGAGGAGGATTCCTCCTCATCTTCCTCGCTGGATCCCTCCTCGCTGGATTCTTCTTCAGAGTCGCCTTCTTCGCGGTCGGAGTAGAGTTCTTCCTCCTCGGAGGAGCTGCTCTCGCTGTCGCTTCCGCCACCGTGGAAAAATCGAGACATGTTGGGTGGTTTGGTTTCTTGTCTTTTTCTGGCGAGTTTCGAGAGGACACAGAAAAAACGTGAGTGTGTGTGTTAATTTCACTCTTTCGCCGTTCTTAAAACCCGTTGAGTGAATGAGGGGTAGGGTGGTGGTGCGTGAGTCAAAACTTCAACTTCTTCTTCGTTCTCAAGGGTGAGAAAAAAATCTCTCTTTGATGGTTTGCGTGTGAGAGCGTGAAAGAGCCGCTAGTTGGGATTAAGCGAGGGAACGCTAAACTCGATTCGGTTTCTTATACGCCTCTTGAACCACTACAATCGGGGGGTACCGTCAAAAAAGGTCCATTATTATGAATTAAAAGAGGAAAGAGTGAATGGAATCGTTTATTATATGGCTACGTATTACCGGGAGTCTCCTAGAAGATGGAAGGAAATTGTGTGCTAGACTTCGGCATTCTGTATTCGGAAACTTCCTTGATACGCATATCAACAGTCAACACTCGCCTATCTACTCACTCACTCAACGCATAAGAACCTCCTAAACAATCTTGATTTCAAATCGAAAGAGAAAGGC
Source organism: Arachnomyces sp. PD_36 (assembly GCA_032988195.1). Taxonomy (NCBI): domain Eukaryota; kingdom Fungi; phylum Ascomycota; class Eurotiomycetes; order Onygenales; family Arachnomycetaceae; genus Arachnomyces; species Arachnomyces sp. PD_36. Next base: position 363,299 of record JANTQE010000017.1, on the reverse strand, counting down.
AGTAATTTAAGACGGGCAGCCATGAAAGCAGAATCGTTTACTGAAGGAAAAGAATTCCATGCGTTGTCCCAAAAAATTGAATAGTACTCCGGCGCTATGCCTAACAAACAAAGGAGAAATCGAAAAAAAAGACACCAGTTCAACGAATCGAAATTCTCGCACAGGGCAGGGAAGGGCAGGGCTAGCTGGAGGTCCATCCGTCCATAATAGTAATTCTCTCTCAACTTTCCACCCACGAGCTTTTCAAGAAGAAGGGGTCCGAGAGAAGGAAGGGAGAAAGTAAAAGTAAAAAGATACGTGAATCGAAGGTAAAAGAAGAGAGAAATATTCAGAAAAAAAGCAGGAACTATAACTGCGTGATGATGCGTGCATACGACATGAAAAGATGATTGATGATGATAAGATATCGAGATTCGTTGATTTTTGTTGTCAATTTCCCCTGTTCAGTGATACCAGTATATTCCCTCCCTGCCTCCCTTAGCATGCATGCATCATGGAACCTCTCCACTGTCTCGAAACACCGGGGCGGGCGAACCTAAGTAGTTGTGGCCCGCCTCGTACTCGAATGGCTGAATCTGATACTTATATCTCAGGGGAGGTCTTGGTCTTCGATAGTGATGGGAAATAGTAGCAAAATCGTGTGTGTACGTACGTATGGTGCTGGGCAAGATACCAAATTGATATATGGCGATATATGTTCCTTAGTGTGTCTGCATTCCTTGCACCATAAAGCAACGTGGTTGATTCGTCTCCCCGTCAGAGAGTGATCATGTCGGGTTTTATTTCAATCTAACCCAACGGGAAAAACCATGTCATCCCGTTATAAGCATATCACCGTTTCAGTGCCACTGGTTCTGGAACCCATCACCCATTGCCCCATCTTCAAGAGTTCGGATAAAGTCCCTATTTCGCCCATGAGTCGCGGCAGCACGACTCCCTCGTCGTCTTGCGCTCGCTGCACTGTTCTCGGGGTACCCTTCAGCAGGGGGTGGGTAGTACGCTGGACTAGGTTGTAATCGAATCGGCGCGTTCGGATCGAGGTGGCTTGCGACTCTTTGAATCGATTGAGGAATACCGCCTTGTTGTTGATCCATCGTTGAGGCACGTTGACGACCAGCGCGAGTAGCCGCTTGTGCATAGAGACTTTGTGAGGTACCGAATTGTTGGGTCTGCGGCATCTGGCCTCCACCTTGCTGGGGCATCATTCCCATTTGGTGACCATATCCAGGCGGTTGCGAAGGATATGGTGGGGGAGCACCCTGCTGATGGCCGCCGGGATACATGTTATTGTACACAGGCGGGGCAGCCTGGGCATGTGACGGTGACGAATACTGATTCATTTGCATCGCATACGCTGACTGCGCGGCAGACTGAGCTTGAGCCTGTTGCTGAGCTGCTCTTTGTTTACTCGCAGCCTCGGCTTGCTGCTGTTGCTGAACTCCGGGAGCGATGTTCTTGCTCAGCGACGAGGGTTTCAGATTCATCGGGGGAACAAACGGCTGGGTGAACTTCTGCTGAGTGATAAATGGATGGAGTTTGGCTTGTTGCGGTGACCAACGTTCCAGTGGGTTTATGTTTAGCAAACCACGGACGAAGTCGATGAACGCCACGCGATTATTGATTTCTATAAAAGAATTAGTACAACATTCAAACGAGTGTTGTAGGTTTGATACATACCTCTATCAATCTCAGCCTGCTTCATATTTTTCCTCGGCATCGGATAACTTCGAATAATCTCCGGTAGCGTGGTCGCTTGGAAATACTTCTTACTCGGCTGCTCCTTCGTGTTATGTTCCCGAGAGTACTGCTCCATGCTCTTGAGGCGGTATGATCGTCTTCCGAATTCGTCCTGCGTTTTCTCGAAAAACTCGCCCGATTGTTTTCCCATTTCCAACATCCATGTTGGTGGCATTCCTAGCATTTCCGTAATGCGTGATACTTGGTTGTACTCTGATGAGCCAGGGAATAGAGGGAGACCAAGGAATAGTTCGACAACAATGCAGCCCAGAGACCACATATCGATAGCAGACGAGTACCTTCTCGTGGGTTAGCGGAGGTTCTGAAAATAAGTAGACGGGGAAGACGTACGGTAAACCAAGTAACACTTCAGGCGATCGGTAAAACCTCGACTGGATATACGTATACACAGTCTGTCTCTCGTCACAGGCGGAACCGAAATCAATAATCTTAATGATCGGGCTCTCAAGGCTGGTGATTGGGAGTCAGCTGACTATAAAAAATAGATTGGAGTGATTAACTAGACTCACTTCTTTAGTAAAATATTCTCAGGTTTCAGATCGCAATGTATGAGGCGAGCTTTATTTAGCAAACTCAGCCCATTGAGTAACTGTTGCGCAAATACTCGGACAAGTGTCGTGCTTAATCCACGGAACTGATTTTGCTTGATGAGTTCGTACAGGTTGACACTGAGCAATTCGAAGACCAAACAAAGATGTTGACGGTGGATAAAGGTATCTCTTAGCCGGAGAAGATGGTGGTCGTCGTGCTTATCGAGCTTGGTATTAAGCTGTATTGAAAATTAGTGAGAATTCCCAAAGCGAGGTTGTTTTGCAAGAACCGTACCAAATCCAAAACAGAAACTTCCATCATACTCTGATTGAAGTATGCAGTTCTGTTCTTAACCACCTTTACCGCGACGACCTCTTGCGTCTTGAGATTCTGACATTTGACGACCTGGCCAAATGTTCCCTGGCCAAGGACATCGAGAATGAGGTATCGGTTCCTAGTAGGGGATTAGAATCGGTTATTCGGATCTAGAACGCGGAGTTCTTACTTATGCTTGGTATCTTCACTTCCAAGGATATCGTTAACATATAGAATATAGTCGCTATCATCGTTATCATAACCATCATTCTTTACCCCTTTGCTCGGTTTGGTAAGAACCCGACGAGGATTCCTCGACGATTCATATTTGAATGCCGGGTTACATATCCGATATGACGCAGGTAGGTGTGTCGTAAGAGCTTGCAATGGCTTAAGAATAGTTAGTAATTATTTTGAGGTATATAGATTACAGTCAGCTTACGCTAATAAAGCCTCCCTCGGGATTGGCACGTCGAAATGCTGGCTGTGCATTCACTTTGTGCTTTAAATCCTGCGTCGACTCGACCTTTTGAAACCTTGGTACCGGTCCACGGCCTGGCATCTGAGGAGAGGCGGCCGCTGGCGGCTGCTGCTGTTGCCCACTCATACTATGCGGAAGGTGGGGTCTCTGAGCCTTGCCTTCCTGACCAAACACGGCATTGAGCTGCGCAGTCGCTGATTGTGGGTAATACTGCTCTGGACTCATATCGGTTGATTGTATTGGAGGTAGGCGAGGGGGTTGTTGCCGTGACGAACCGCCTATAGCAATCAAGGTTAGCTTATGAATCATAATTGATACTGATGTCGAGGGAAATTACCCGGAGGAGACTGGTATGATTGTTGCGGGGGAGACGAGTAGTTGTTTGTTCGCGTGGGTGACTGCCGAGCACTGGTGTTTCCTGAGGGAGGGAACCCGTACATGCTCTGGGTCTTGTTTGGGCTCCCGCTGTTGGTGTAAGGCAAAGTTGGAGAGAGGATGTTCATGGGCGAATATCTGCGAGCAGCACTCGACTCCTCGTTCGTGTTCGCAAGGTACTGGGAAGAAGCGCGACTGTGATGGCTCTGCTTCGTAGGATATTTAGCCCGATTGTACGGATCGGCATCTTCCATATGCGTGTCTGGATCAGTAGGATAATCACGAGTCCCAGGGACCGAGGGAGACGAGGCCATGGAGACAGTTTTCGAGTTCGACGCGGTTGTTGGAACCTTTCCGACCGCGCCTGGGGTCTGGTAGGATTCGTAGGTGTATCCTACAGGAAGCTGAGATTGCGTCTGAGGCTGCCCGCCACCGTACTTGGGTGGATGCGCCGCATGGCCGTTATTAAACTGTCCCGGCTGTGCATGGGGCGGACCCGAATATGGCTGCCACTGTTGATCCATGAGTATCGCTCAGAAAACTAATCTCTCAGGCGTCCCAGTGGTTGTAAATGCGTCCAAGTCGTGTTTTCAAGGGCACCATGCACCCCGACGAGGGAGATGTGTAACGAGGAAGGTGGAGGAAATATGGCAGGTTCGTAGACTCGAGGCCGTCGGCGAAGGGGACGCTGTGTGACGCAGATATGTAGAGGAGCTGTAGTTAGATAGATAGGGCGCAACCCTTCATCGTCTTTAAATCGTTGCGTTGGCGGAAGAACAGAGCCAGTCTGACGGAGGAGAGGTCGCAATTGGTCGCGGTGACCATCCAATATCAACACGAGAAAAGAGAAAGCGAAAATGGGGCAGCTGGAAGAATAGAAGGTGGATGGGAGCGTAGGTGGTGTCGAACTCGCGAAGCAACCCCCAGAAGAAGAGGATCAAGGCGAGGTTGTTCGTAGCAACGGCACGTCTATCTTGGTGGGGAAAGTGATAATTCCACAAGTTGACAGACAGAGAATAAGACAGGTGACGGAAGTGCTTTCAGTTGGGTATGGAAGGAAGAGAAAGAGGGAAAGAGAAAGAGAACGAGGAGAGAGAGACAGCGTGTGTGAGTTTGAGAGGTTGCAGGATTGACTGAATGAGGTGTGAGAGAGAGAGAGAGAGAGAGAAAGAGATGAAGGTCGATTTAGACGACGAGTCAACAAGAAACTTGGTGGAGCAAACCGACAAACCTTCGACACTCCTTGCGCCTGCGCTTGAGATCGATCGCGATGAAGAGAAGAGGAGAGAGAGTTACTGTGGATGACCAGCTTTGAGTGAGTGGTTCTTATTATCACGATACAGTTCTTTATCTCTTCGTTTGTTACTGCTAGTAATTATCTATTTCATAACGGTCTTCCTCTGACTGCTCGGTGCTACGGAGAATACAATATCAAGCCAGTCCTCAGGATATCATCACTGTTCTTTGCGTTGGCAGATTTGAGCTTTGCATCTCTTTGACCGCTTGCCGTGGCTAAACTATTCCATTATTCAAATCCTAATTCTAACAATGACATTCATTGTGTGCATTGAGCTCAAAAAAGGCGTTGCCCTCTTGATGCCCAAACCTCAGGGGCTGAGGAGTTGGGGTATGATACCCGACTGTGACACTATCAGAGGCCACTACGATGGATTCTGGTCGATCGTTCAAATAAAGAGGAAGTCTTAGGCTAAATAATCCCTTGTGGATATCATAGACAGGTACATGTAAATATCACTGAGCGATTTCGCTTGAGAGATAATCACGAAAGAGTCAAAAGGCGTGGTTGATGTCGCTTGTTCGCATACAATGAGGAGGGATATGGAGATGCGGGACACGGGTACTGGTACCCACCAACACTAACATCTGACAAGGACGACAAAGTCGCTGTGACAAGAACCACCACATCTTTCTCACGACAAGCAATACTCCAACTCACTAAGTATCAGTAATAAATTCATTCAACCCCAAGCTCTGCTCATCATCAGCCGTGCTGGCAGGAAGCTTTGCACCTGGAGCTTCTCTTCGGCTGTTCTCCATCTGCTGCCAGCCGCTAGGCAGATCTAGCTCCATCAGAACCCGAAGCTGCGCGAGAGTCATCTCGCCACAATAAAACTCACTCGTGTCTGCCTGTCGCTGCGCATTTTGACGACAACTATCCACAAAGGCTCGGGTTGGCACCATCAAGCTCTCTTGTTAATACTATCACTTCGCAGGGCGGATCTGGGGACGCGCAGTGAATCGTCACTGCCCTCACGTATTCACCTGGAGCTCTTACGAGAACAGCAGCTCCTCAGTATATTCTACTTAGTCACAATAATGGCTCGAGTACCGTAACTTGCTCTAACAACGTGGAGGAGCTTTATGCGACTTAATACTTCATCGTCCCTTGCCTAAGAAGCAACCGTGCGCTTGGTGAAGGAGGCGTTCACGATCGTCATCCTCCGTTGTATCGCAGCTTGAGCTCTGTCTGCCATTCCCGTAAATATGGAAGACCAAGACCACCAGGATGAAGCTACGGCCTCAGAAACGCCGGTAGTCAATAATGAAAGTATTTCTACCAGGAATAATAATGAAGTTCCCAGTGGTGATACCGCTGAGAAAACCGAAACAGCCATAGACGAGTCGAGCCGTCTGCGTGAACTACAAGCAGACATCCGTGACCAGGATGACCTAGAAAGGGATATCGGACGCCAGGTTGATCCAAACCTACCCTCACACTCCTACGACTACGGAAACTAACTCTAAACTCCTAGGCTGACCGACTTCTAGCTGAGCAAGCTGATGAACGGGACCAGAAACGCTTAGAGCGCACTCGAGCTGAGAAAGAGTGCGTTACCACTCCCCCGTTGGTTAGACATGAGCATTAACTGACCCATATCGTTATAGGAAACTCGCAGCCCAAATTCTAAAACTCCACCAACGCCTCTCCCAACCCATCGGAACCGCTGCCCGCGTCCGTGTCCAAGGCGAGATAGACAACGCCGAGTCCCGCCAGGCAGCCTTGGACGTAGACCTCGAACAGATACAACAGCGCATAGACGAGCGACACCAGGATGGAGAGGATGATACGCAGGGCTCGAGTACGGGGAGGCTACCGAATGAGTCTCGAAGGGATTATCTTATAAGGACGGGGAAGATTACACCCTTTTCTAGAGTTGGTGCGGGGAGGACAACTGAAGGGTCTCTGGAAACACTTAAGGATGCGCTTATCGATGCTGAGGATGAACGGGATGAAGAAGTGGCGGTCAAAGCAGCCGAGGCTGAGCCTGTGTCTCACCGCCATCTTATGCTTCCGGGTTTTAATTTCGACGAAACGAGTGAGGCGAGTTCGACTGATGCTTCGATATCTAAACATCGACAGAAGAGAAGACGGCTTCAGCGCGGGACTATTGATAAGGCGCCAGAAGACGATGAGGATGAGGCCCCCAGAAAAACGAGAGTATCGTCGGATATAGAAGGGGGTGATTCTGACGAATTCGTGGATCGTGATGAGGTCGATTCCGCCGAGGACGATGAGTTTATGCCCGATACTATCCCAGAGAAACAACCCTTAAAAAGGTCGAGGAAAGCTACCACCCAGTCAAATGAGGATGTGGAAGACCTACGAGGGCTAGACGACGGGAACGAACAGTTGTATCAATCACGCCTTCAAAGGTGGGTGAGTCGAAGATCAGAGGCAAGGAAGCGCGCGCGGAGACGTCAAGCTGAAGCTGAAGATGAAGACGAGGGAGGCCCGGATGGCGTCGATAGCGGAGACATTGCCTCTGTCAATGTCGAAGATGAATGGTTCCTGCCACATCCACAAGTGCCCGACACCGAGATCAGTGATGGTTATCGAGTTCCCGGCGATATATACCCCTTTCTCTTCGACTACCAGAAGACCGGCGTCCAATGGCTCTGGGAATTGTATCTACAGCAAGTTGGAGGGATTATCGGCGACGAGATGGGTCTTGGGAAGACTATTCAAGTCATTTCCTTCCTGGCGGGACTGCACTATAGCAAGAGGTTAACAAAACCGATCATCGTTGTCTGTCCTGCAACTGTTATGAAGCAATGGGTAAATGAGTTCCATCGATGGTGGCCTCCGTTCCGCGTCTCGATTCTGCACACATCAGGGAGCGGGATGATCAACGTGAAGAATGAGAGTAGTCGAGAAGATGCCCTCGCTTCAGAGATGTGGGACCCACGACAACCACGGGGCTTGACGAACGGCCAGAAGTCAGCGAAGCGAATCGTCAAGCGTGTTTTGGAAGAGGGCCATGTTCTGGTGACGACATACTCTGGTTTACAGACCTACGCTTCCCTCCTAATTCCCGTTGATTGGGAATGCGCCGTTCTCGATGAAGGGCACAAGATCCGCAACCCAAACACCGCGATCACGATTTACTGCAAAGAGCTACGTACTCCAAGTCGGGTTATCCTATCAGGCACTCCAATGCAGAACAACCTTTCAGAGCTATGGTCGCTTTTCGATTTCGTTTTCCCGATGCGACTAGGGACTCTGGTCAACTTTAGAAACCAATTCGAATTCCCCATCCGCCAAGGCGGATACGCCAACGCCTCGAACCTACAAGTCCAAACAGCTTCGAAGTGCGCAGAAACGTTGAAGGACGCAATAAGTCCGTACCTCCTCCAACGTTTCAAAGTAGACGTCGCAGCCGACCTACCAAAGAAAAGCGAACACGTCCTCTTCTGCAAACTCACCAAGATTCAACGAAAAGCTTACGAAGCGTTCCTAGGATCTGACGACATGACGTCCATCATGAACGGGAAGAGACAGGTTCTATACGGAGTTGATATCCTCCGCAAGATCTGCAACCATCCAGATCTTCAAGATCACAAGTTGTTATCTGTTAAACCGGGCTATAACTACGGGAGTGGTGTTAAATCTGGGAAGATGCAGATAGTAAAGTCATTGCTTGAGCTTTGGAGAGAGACGGGTCACAAGACGTTGCTTTTCGCGCAGCATCGGATCATGTTGGATATTCTGGAAAGGTTTGTGAAAACTTTGGAGGGATTCAAGTACTATCGAATGGACGGGACTACTCCTATTCACGCACGTCAGGACTTGGTTGATGAATTCAACAAGGCGCCAAACGTTCATGTTTTCCTTCTAACCACCAAAGTTGGAGGAATCGGAGTCAACCTAACAGGTGCCGATCGTGTCATTATCTATGACCCAGACTGGAATCCCTCCACCGACGTCCAGGCACGAGAACGGGCTTGGAGGCTAGGACAGAAGCGCGAAGTCAAAATCTACCGACTTATGACCGCTGGAACGATCGAGGAGAAGATCTACCATCGGCAGATCTTCAAGCAGTTCCTCACCAACAAGATTCTCAGAGATCCAAAGCAACGCCAGACTTTCCAGATGAAAGATCTTCATGACCTTTTCTCACTAGGGGATGATGGACAGACCGAAACGAGCACCCTCTTCAAAGATGCGGAAGTCACGTACGAGAATCAGGGAAATACAGAACCTGGCTCGAACGCCAACCCTACTCCAACCACAAACGAGTCTACCACCACCAAAAAAGACGAAGGCGAAGACATCCGTAACGTCGCCGGCGTCGCCAGTCTCGAACGCTTCCAAGGAGAAGAAGACTCCACCGCCGAAAACCCCACCCCCGACGAAGGCGGCTCCTCCAACTCCGAAGCCCGCCTGATGGAAGGCATCTTCGCCCGCTCAGGCGTCCAATCCGCCCTCGAACACGACCAGATCGTCAGTGGAAAGCGAAAAGTAAAAGCCGACCCGCGGATCATCGAGGCGGAAGCAAAGAAAGTAGCTGCCGAGGCCGCTGCAGAACTCAAGAGAGCAGGAGAAGTCGCGCGATCCGTGCCAATCGGCACACCCACTTGGACGGGCCAATTCGGCGTTGCAGGTAGACCAGGCGAGGGAATGCGTCCGGCAGGCACGGCATCCGCCTTCGGAGCGGGAGGAAGCAGCAGCGCCTCCCGCCGAAGCGGCGCCGGCCCCTCATCCGCCAGCCTCCTCGCCAACCTCTCCAACCGCTCCACAGCAAGCAGCGGGCGCAGCTCCTCCAACACCCCGCGCTCCAACACCCCCACCAGATCATCATCATCATCCACGCAACCCCGCGGAAAAGACTTCATGGTCATGATCCGCGACTACCTCGTAACCCATGGTGGGCAGGTGCACACGCAGATGCTGATCGATCATTTTAATCGGTTCTGCACGACGCCGCAGGCGACGGCGGAGTTTAAGGAGATGTTGAAGACTATTGCGGTGTTGGAGAAGGGGGGTGGGGGGAATGGAGGGAGGGGGAGGTGGGTGTTGAAGCCGGAGTATGCTAGAAGGAGGTAGGTAGGGAGCCTGACTGGTGGGTGGGACGGGAGAGGTATGTTTCTACCTTGATAGTCGGTACTATAATATATCTTTATATAGAGACCTGGGGAGGGAGTATGTACACTATGCGAACTGGAGGGAAGGCATATGGCGTTTGTTTTATTCATTCTTATAATACATATAGTATACCAGGTCATAGGATACGGGATTGGAGTTTGCATAGCATAGTTTGGGGATTGCTAGAAACAAAAGACAAATAACAAATATTATTTCTACAGAATGCCTCCGACCAGATCTCTTCGTGCAGCAGAGCTGTGGAGGCCCTCTCCATCGCTCGGCTCTCCCGACTTCGCCTCCCAGGTAAGAACTAGACCCTTTGGCCCCCTAATTGTACGTACAATCCCAGTTCGGTCGAAAAAGACCAAAGACCCTCTCAACATTCGCCTTCTCATGATTCTATTTTTTAATTGAATTTTCCGCATCCCATGGAAACGAAGAATTCCTCTCTTCCCTCTCCCCCTTCTCTCTTCACATGTTGAATTGCTTGAGAGTCTGGAATGTCCCACGTGACTGAAAAAAACACGGGACATTCTTCGATCGCGCTAAACCTGAAAGAGTGACGATCCAACAAAGTCTGGCGAGACTCTCTCCTTCCTTGACCCGACTCTGAGATATTCTTCTTCACTTCAACTCTCACGATCGCTTTCACTCCTCGTCGTCGCCATCTTCATTCGTTTTGAAACTATACTACTATTACACTCGCTTTTATATCTAGTTCGGTTTGGTTGTGGTTGTTGCGGAAAGCAGTGAATCTATTTTTTCTTTCAGCATTTGAGACATACAGTACCCCCTTCATCCTTGCTGTCTGTTCTGTTTTTGCCCTGCGGAACCATCTGAAACATCTTTGTTATCTTTTTGTTATTTTTTTTTAATTCTTCACTCTTCTCGTCGACCACGTCCGATAATACTACACGCTCGACGACCCGATTCCCTCGAGACGAGTTGAGTGGGTTATATTTTCGAGGAGGAAAGAAAGTGAGAAAGGAAGGCCCATCGATCGATCGCTTGCCCGGCAAACAAACAGTGGTGGAACTGAAGTGAAGTGAATATCTGGCAAACGAAAACCGAAAGGGCAAGAGCAAGAACTGTCCTGCTCAGGTTAGACCTAGACGGCCGTTAAGATGCGGTCCTCGATGCTCGTGGCTCGCATTCTCTGCACACTCTTCGTCTTTGTGTCGCTGTCTGCGGCGTGGCCGTGGCCACCGTACGCCGAACAGAAGGATGGGGTGTCGACGGGGCATGGGGTTGTCATGAGACGGCAGGATGAGGGTAGTAATGGTGAGTTGGGACAACCCAAAGTCTTATACGGTACTTGATACTAATGCTTCATCCCACAGATGAGGAAACGACTACAGAAGACAAGACCGAACCAGCGTCAACAGCGGACTCTGAAACCGCATCCGAGACTGGAAACACCGAGGACGCGACAATTACAGGAACCCAGACCTCTGATCCCGAGGAGACTGGCACGAAAACAGACGACGAGTCTCAATCCACAATCACCGATATCGATCCCCGTTTGCCCGCCGGTGGGATCAAGATGATTGAGCCCCCCGCCATCTCCACAACCTACTATAAAATCGCCGATAAAGTCACATTTAAATGGAACTATACCTCCCTCTCCGTCACCCCGTCCGGCATTAACGTCGTTGCGTCCTGCGCTCTGAATAACCATGCATACACCATTACTGCGAACGACACTATTAGCGGCCCCACTGGAGAAGTTGTCTGGGATACGGGCGCCTACCAGGCGAATGCAACCGTTCCACTCCTAACAGAAACATATACGCTGCTTGTGTACGATGTCGACAAGGATCCTACCGATATTGCTTCTGCTGGGCATCTTGGAGCGTCCATTAATTTTAGGTTTGGGATGTATCTTCCTCAATCGTACACCCCGTTGGACAGTAAGTTCACTTTAGTCTTCTGTAAGTTGTAGTAAACACTAACCCTCGCTAGGCTTCCAATGCGCAACCTGCAACGCAGCCCTATCACCCATGGAACGACAAGCGCTGGGCTTTGGACTCGCCATGATCAGTATCACAGTCCTCTCCTTCGCATGGTTCGTCAACGGACTCAACCTATCATGATACGTTTCCTCGGTGTGACTTTCCGGATTGAACACGCTTCCCGACATCCAATCTCACCACACCTCGAAACCATATACTTCCTCTTCTGTGCATATCTTTCAGCATCTCGTTCTAGCGTCGCGTATCTTGCATATTCTCCCTAATCGTCTCAACCCCTCTTCCTCATGTACACGAGTGGGTACACACCCCATCCCATACATCCTCTCATCCCCTGTTACGATGTTCGAGAGAATCTTCTCCATATCATGTCCACAAATCTATTTCTCTTCTCCCACTTTATCCCTCCCTAGCTCATTTAATCAATGTCCTTGTTGCTCTTTCTTGTCTTCATTTTATTATTTCCTCTCTATCTATCTGCAAGCCAAACAAAAAGAATACGGTTGTTTTTTTTACTATGAAGCCTGAAAATATTGTACGGCAACATATCAACATAAATTGGCACTTGGAGGTTGGGGGTACGTATGCGGGTTAGGGGCGGCGAGTTATCGGTTTCTCTCTGTTCCATTTTTTTGATATATTCGGGGTTTCTGTTGTGTATGTCTCTTCCAGCGTCTGTTTTTGATATATACTCACTAGGAACTAATTTAAACTAATCAATCGAATTAAAAAAACATCCACTCCCCCCCTACGTAAAGATAATCCCCCCATCAACAAGCATAGTCTGCCCCGTAACATAATCCGAATCCCCCGTCGCCAAAAACCCACCCACCAACCCAGCCACATCCTCAGGCTCACTCGTCCTCCCCAACGCAATCAACTCAGAACTATACTTCTTAATACTCTCCCCCTTCTCCCTCCCATCCAACTCCCCCAACTTCTCATCAATCTGATCCCACATCGCCGTCCCCACGATCCCCGGCGCGTACGAATTGACCGTAATCCGATGCCCCGCCATCTCCATAGCCATCGCCTGCGTCAACCCGCGAACCGCCCACTTACTCGCGGAATAAATCCCCAACGTCGCAAACGCCTTGAACCCGACGATCGAAGCCGCTCCTAGGATCTTGTACACGCCCACACACGGCTTCCCATCCGCGCTCTTCCCAAAAACATCCCGCGGATCCCCCTGTTTAATCATCTGCCTCGCAGCCGCAGTGTAGCAATTATACACCCCGTTGAAATTCACATCAAACACTTCCTTGACATCATCAGCCGAGGTGTCGAGGAGGGGTTTAATCTGCGCGATACCCGCGTTCGCGACCATGAGGGCGAGCGGGCCTAGTTGTGCGACGCTCTGGGAGATTAGGTCCTCGACTTCTTTGCTGGAGGTTACGTCTGCGGGGACGGCGATGGCGCGCGGCGAGGAGGTAGGGGAGGGGTGGGCGTTGTTTATTTCGGTGGCGAGGGTGGTGAGGGAGGGGAGGGAGGTGGGGATGTCGTTTAGGCAGATGGAGTAGCCGTCTGAGGCGAGGCGGAGGGCTATGGCTTTTCCTCTGTTGGGTTTAAGGGGTTAGGGGATGGTATTACGGAAGATGTGGTATCACTGACATTCCACGAGCTGCGCCCGTAACGATGGCTGTTCGTCGGGGTTGGGTTGGGGAGGCCATATCTTCGACACCTGTTCTCTTTATTTGGCAAATGTGTATGATGGGTAGGTAGGTACGTAAGTAGATACGCTGGTATTCTTCAACCTTCCTTTATATATTCAATTCCTTTCAAAAGAAATAAAACAAATAGATATCCACTGCACTACAAACGATCAATTAATCGTCCGTGCTGTCCAAGGCGGGGTGAACAGCAGAAGAGAGAGGGGGTCTCTGCGCATCCCGCATCACATCCCGTGAAGGGATAGGGATAGACGGGAGATGCAGGGAGGATAGAAGTCTATCCATCAATCAATAACGTTCTAAGAAATGAGGAGGAGAGGTACAGTATGCATGTACCCTGCTCTTTTGTGGTCGATATCTCGATCTTCTTTGAAGTTTGAATATTTACCGATCCTTGGCCCGGCCATTGAGACGATGGACGGCGCCAGGGGTGATGTGATGGGTAGGCAGGGAGAAATGTATGTATATTGAACCCTGGGATGGGAATTTTGGAGTGAAGAGTGTCGGGGGGTTGTTCGGGGTTGAACTCCCCCGAAACTGTGGCCGTGTGACTAAGCACAGGGGTTCGCTGTCAGGCCCATAAAGAGAGAGAAAGTCTCACAGTCCACCGGCCATATTATTCTCACCATGAAGTTCCTTCGAAATATAGCAGTCTTCGTGCTTGAACCAAGCACTACCTGTTGAGCAACCAGAACGACCCTGTAGTAGGCATTTGAGACCTTTTTACCTTGAGCAAGAAGTCAGTGGTTCCTTGCTCTTAAAGAACGATGGAGAAGGTGCATTAAAGGAGACTATTTCGGCCCCCCAATGTTGAAGCCAAGTTCAATCTTTGACCCTTGCGCAGCAGCGTCAGGCCCAGCCACAAAGATTCTACATAGTTGGGGGGAACGCTCGAGTTCGCTTAGACATATATTAAAGCGTGTGAAGTTGTTCAAGGGAATTTCTCGATACCCTCGTCCCTTGATGTCACAAATCTCTTCTACACTGGACTGTGGCGCCTCTATCGGCGGTACTACTATGCACCAAGAATCTCTTCAGAGAGTTGGAGAAGGGTGCACACACGGAAGCTACTAGGCCACCTAGAAAATGCAAAAGAACTTTCAGAAAATGCTTCACTGACAATTCCTCAAGCAAATCAATTGCTATATAAAACCCTAAACAAAAAAACATAGTATATCATATACTCATTCCCACCAACGTCCAGCAATGGATGGATATCTCAACAACAACAGCAACAACAACAAAAAAAGAGGCACTAAGTCTCGCATAACTTAGATCAAATAAGCAGCCATCCCAACACCAGCCGCAATACCAAACCACTCAGGCCTAACATGTCCCATCGCACCATCAGTCTGGGTAGGTGCAGCTCCGGAACCGCTCCACGTCTCGGACGCAGCGTCCTTGGAGGAGAGCGTGCCGCCTACGACGGGTGGGTCCTCGTTTGCGGGTTCTGCGGGGGAGGCGTTGGCGGAGGCTTGTTTGTAGGCGTCTAGGGTGCTGTCGCTGTTTTTTCTGTGGGGAGTTAATGTTAGTCGTATGTAACGAAAGGAAGAGTTGGGGTGAGGTTTAGTAGGGACGTACTCGGGGTTGATAACCATGACCATCTCCTTGCTGCAGTGAGGTGGGCAGTAGAGCCAGATTGGCTTGGTGTCGTTGACCCACATGGTGAATACCTCGTCCTGGGGATAAACGTTAGTATATGTAGCCATTCTAAGTAAATAACGAAAGAAAAGTGATCAACATACCGACTCCCCGTTCGAAGTATCCGGGAACCCACTATACACGGCACCATCCATATTCGACGGCATCGGAGCACAAGGCTTATCAAACGTCGATCTTACCACCGCGTGGTTAGATGGGAAGAATGAGAAGACGACTTCGTCGCCGACAGCGGCGTCGAGGGAGTCAGGGGTGAATGTCAGCCCGTCTTCTCCGACGGAGACCCAATGGGTGCTTCCAGTGGATTGGGGGGCTGCGGAGCCGGTTTGGCTTTGGGCAGCTGCGAATGCGGGGAGGAGAGTGATGAGGGCTGTTGAATAACGCATGGTGAGATGGGTAATGAAGTTGATTGGGTGTGGTGTTTGTTGTAGTGAGATTGGGTTGGTAGAGAGTCGAGGAAATATTAAGTATTATTTCGATAAGTCTTTAGACTCAATAGAATAAACAGACAGAGAAAGTTTTCAAAACTTTAGAATGAAATGCAATGCAAATGCTTTGAATTGAGACTGAGGAAATGTTTTGTTATCCAGCACAGACAGAGGATATTTGAACTCCTTTATATAGACTTCAGCCATACCCGCCAAGATATAAATAGGCCCCGCCTGTGACACTTTCGGCTCCAGAATCGGTTGAAGGCAGGGCTCTCATTAGCTTCACGGGGCTGGAGGGTATCAAAGCACCGGAAGCGTCCCATCTCAGAGCGCTTCCAGCCGAAGAGGGCGAATCGGAGAAAGGGGGTGTGCTAAGGGTTTCATGATCTCTCATCACACTTCAGGGTAATGAAACTCGGCGGCTTCGCAGTTTCGTCTCTTCCTTTTCCCTCTTCTCTCTTGGCAGGATGCGGGATGGAGAGGAGAAGACATGTCTATCTCATGACGCGATTGATGGATAGCCAAAACTTCACCAGATCGAGAAGAGGATACGAGAAATCTGCCATCGTGAGTTGCTGGTTTTGTTTGTGACGAACAGAAAATGAAGACTGAGGTTCGTCAGGCATGACTAATCACCATCGCAGGTCTTGGCGTGTTGATCCCCCATCACCGACGATCCGGGGAGAGCTTCACCACTCCCTTCATCACTGCACTTTCTCTTCTTCTTCCTATCTCAACCAGATCCCGAAGTGTTTTACCCCCAGTCACCAAGAGAATCAATCCCCCGAACAAAGCGGCTAACCGCCCTCCCAAAACGTATATTTTTAGATGGCCAAAAAATATATATACAACCCTGAGACACAGTTCCCGTCTCACCAAGAGATTGTGAAACGTATCTGAAAGAGGAATATCTGCCATGCCAGTGACACGACAGGACAAGAACAGCTGAAAAGAAGAAGAAGAGGCGCAGCAACTCTTTCCCCTCGCCGACCTGCCATTCAGGCCTCCTCCCTCCCCCCCTCCCCTCCATGTGCAGCGATTCGATCGACAGAAGCAGATCGATAAAAAAAAACATTGGTGTTCACGAGAAACTAACGAATGATGGCGGCGATGATGTGATCGTGATCTACCCAAAATCTTCAAGAAATGTTCGAGGACACCAGAGGCGGACATAAACGCCAAGCTGCGATAACCACTGGCGACTGAACGAGATGACAAAGTTGACAGCCAGATGGGGAAGAGGAGTATCCCACGCCCAGAAACTGTCATGTCATGTCAAACTTCGAGGAAGCGAGGGGAGAGAGAAAGCATTGGTTGAATATCGGTCTATCAGGCGAACCTCCCCGTGGGAAGTGATGATCAATTGGACTCAGCCGGAGGCTCTTGGCCCATTCCTTCGATCTCTCAATTGACCAAGTTTGTCGCCAACGAGGCATTGGCTCAAGGAAAGTGGCTGGGGGTTGACAGATCTAGGCATATAAGTGGTCTACCACATTGCCCCGATATGGCCCTGTCATCCTTGATATCTGCCATAATTATCTCCCGAAGAAACCCAACCCCGAGGCGAGGGAGACAACGCCAAGAAATAAAGTAAACAGAAAGAAATATAGATTATTGTTGCACAAGTCACGTTCGAAAAACACTCATTCATTCACTCGTGAAGAAGCAACCCCTATCTTTAAACTGCTTGATATATAAATGTTTGCCTCAGCCCTACCTACGTCGACGTGCATAGAAGAAAGGAAGAGCAACAGAGAATCGGATAGAACGAGCAAAGAAAAACAGCTCCAACCTCGGGAATATACCTCGTAGCCGTGGAATTTCTTCAATTCTCAATCCTCGTCCTTCTAGAGCCTAATGTATCAAACAAGTCAGGAGTCTAGCCAACCTATCTTCGATCTGACAACCGCTTGATCGTGAACGCTAAGAAAAAACTTACCGGCTAGAAGCAACAAGATATATAAAAGAAGGCTTCAAAATGTTTGATTGATACTTCAGCATGTTGCTTGCTTACTTTAAGCTCAGACATGGCAAGCAAAATGGAAAACAATATCCATCAGCTTAGATCGGATTGGTCTAGAACGATTGGATAGACTGATTGATTGATTGATTGCTTCGATATATAGAACCTCCTTCGAAGTTCGAAGGAAAAGATATGTGGTATAAAATAAGATATAAAGTAAAAGACTTCAGACCGCTCCCTATTTGTTTTCTTTCTCGTTAATATTCCCTTGTCCATTCTCCTAAATACCCCCCATTCACGGAAGTAAGCTGAGGAAAGGGATAAACTCCATATATACCATCCCACACAGCACTAAAACTCCACTGGAAGCAAATACACCCACCCCCAAACGCCGTCCAACAAACAAACACCACCCCCCATGCCTCCCCCCCGCCACCAAAAAGGCTTCATCTGGCCCAAAGACCCCCGCCCAGGGAACCCACCGAAATGGCGATTCCGCGACCGCCTCAAAGACGTCCTCCGAAACCAAGGTCCCGACATCTTCGTCGGCAGAATCGACGGCCCTAACTTAACGCCACGTACCCCGCGATGGTCAAGATGGGAAGATGTCCACGGGCATATCCACGACGGGGACGAGGAGACGAAGCCGGCGGCACGGTGGGCGGAGAGAGGGGAGGAGAGGTATGATTTTCGGAGGAGGAAGTATCGTATTCCGGACGATTATACGTGGAGTAGGGTGCATTATTGTAATGGGGGGGTCGGGAGGCAGGTGGGGAATAAGGGGCACTATATCCCGTTGGCGTATTGGGATAGGTGGGGGGAGAGGTATCAGGCCGTTGATTGGCATGATGTTGTTCATGGGCCTCATGTGGATCATATGTTGATGTAATGGTGTATGTGCTGGATGTTTAGAGGCAGCCTCGATGGAATGGCTCGAAGATGAACACCCTCTTTCCATCGTCGTCTTTGGATGGTTTTGATTTTCGAATGGTGGGTAGTTGTGCTTGTGCATCGGTCATTTTCTGGCATTTTAGACAGGGTGTTTGCTTCACATAAGCAAAGGCAGCGATCATGTTCTGGACAACGGGTATTAGCATAGAAAGAACCATAGAATCCCAATAGAGATACCATAGAACAACTTACCAGTAAATAAGCCAGATCCCACTGCCTCCTCCTCTGATGAAGGCACTGCATAATCTCTTCCTCCAACTTCGTCGTCCTCCCAGGCTTATAAAGAATCCTCCACGCATCTGGAGCCCCATTATCCGTATTCTCCGGCTGTTGGATAGAAATCGACAACCCAGCCTTCAGCAGCACAACAGTAATAGTCCCCGCCTTCGTATCAACCACGATCCTCACGTCAGGAACTTCCCTCGCCCTGAACCTCTCAATAACCCCCCTCCAACCCCCTTCGATGCTGAGATACTCCGCCCTCTCCTTCTCCTCAATCTCCTTCTCCTTCGTCTCCACTTTCCTTCTCTCCTCCTGATCAATATCCGCAAGAATAACATCATAATCCTTCTCCCAAACCCCCGTCGGCTGGGGATACTCTCCATTCGAATCCTTCATCTTCTGCTCGACGCGATCCCAAACAGGCTTCAACTCGGGACGCGTCCATTCCTTCTTGAAATCCTCAACTTCAGCAGCTCCCTCCTTCCCGGTAGAAATTAACTGCTCGAGTAAGAAATGCGGAGAATTCGGGACCTGCTTGTACGTCCCGAATTTCTGCTGAGGCCTTATAATTGGCATCAACGGCGCCAGAAGACGCTCTGGGACGAGACTCCGAAGTTTGTGGATCTAGGATACATGTTAACCAAACCAATCAAACCAATCAACCCTCTGGTTTACTATCAAAAACGCACCTTAGCCTCCAACTCCTGCAACATCGCAAGCGAAGCCACAAGCTGCTTTTCCGACTCCCATTCTTCTTCAGAGACAGTAACAGCTCCACTCCCTGCACCATTCTGCTGTCCCGACTGCTCACCAGTCGACACGTTCCTAGAAGGCATGCTAGTCTCAGCAGGGACCGGACCCATAGTACCAGGTCGGGATCTAGGTGTTTGCGACGCCATGATTATTCTTCGTCACGTCGTTTCTTGTCTCCACAAGGTATCTCTTTCACAAAAAGAGTAAAGGCGTGAAGGTGATAACACCACCGCCCAGAGCGATCGATCCCAGGTATGAGAAAGATCGAAACCAAAAAGAAAGGTAGATGATTGAACCTTTCCTTTCCACAAAGAAGAAAGAAGAAGACAAGAAGAAGAAGATCTACCCGGCCCCAAACACACAAAGAGATAGTGAATCCAGTCTTCCCTCCCTCAACGGCTACTGTGCACAGGTCAGTTAGCTGTTCACTCCAATGACGCTGACGGTAGACAATGGGAGATCGCGTACCTCTTGATTTATAATCTCGCCACGACGATTCTATCTATCGTCGACTTATCTACAATTCTCATAAAGACAAATATGTCACAGAGTCTTTAATAAAACCATCGAGATTCCTCTAGATGATGTCGAAAGGAGAAGAAAGGGACGACCGTTGAAAGGAAGGAAGGAGGCGAGAAATTCGTTTGTTCTTCACGTCATGCACGGACCACATCCTATTCACCAGCCACAGCAAGAACGATGAATGATGAACTCAAAGAACGATGTCTATCTATCATGCCTTGCAAACGAAATATTCTCAATTCTACTAAATCTATGTACAAAAACGAAGGAATAATGCCTCTCCCTTTTTCTATCTATCTCTTCTAAAAAGAACGCTACCCAAATCGTCCACCCATCGAATACTAATTTAGAAACCAAGAATGTATATAAAAAAAGGCTCATTCGCTCACAGTTACCCACCCTATCTCAGACGCGAAACAAAACGCTTAGAAAGAAAGGGGACATTCAAAATAGAATCGGAGGCAGATAGGAAAGATTTTGAATTTCCCGACAAGGCATGCTTGCCTGCTAGGCCCTCTCGCACCAGCGACGTACGTATCACTGAGGAGGCCGAAGTAGGTGTTATTCGGTATGTCTGCGTTTCATCGAGACCATTCTCCTCGGAGCCGTACTCTCCTCTTGATTGAGTTTATCGCTGGGAAGAAGAATCTATAGGGATGTTTTAGTCTCGCTACTCCAATACATATTACATACTGAGGGAATGGAATGGCTTACGGCTCTATCCAACTCGTACGGCAACCCTCTATGTCTGCCACGATACATCATCGCGCATATCACGAGTTTACTCACCGTGTTGAACTCGGTGGAAAGGGAGCTGTTGATGGTCGGATAGCCTAGACTCATCCCGATGTTCGCACTGTGGTTTGGTTAGTACCTTTCTCTACTACGGCGGAGCGGTGGGAACTTACTATGCAGAAACAACCTCGAAGAAAATTTCGAACGTTTCGAAGGCCTAAATAAGTTTTACTAGGTCAGTCTTTCAACGTTCCAACAAACCCCGAGGAGAAAACATACAGGTTCATCCACATTAGCGATCCTCGACCCCTCAGCGATCGTGATAATAAATATCCCCAAAATAATATACCACAGATCGAAAGCAAGTTGCTTCTTCAAATGGGTTCCGATATACGATTCGCTTTTCGTTTCATCAATCTCCTCTTGGACTGCTGTGCCGTAGATTCCGAGGGAAGACTCTTCGTAGATGTTGGTTCTGTGGAAGAAAAGTGGGGTATTAGTTACTTTGACCTAGATATGTAAGGGTGGGGGTGTTCTGTCCTTTCTTACCTTCTGACACTCATGGCGATAGGGAAGACCGAAATATACATCATCACTACATCGCCGTCAGTCATACGGTCAGACACACAAGCAAAGGTGTACTAACCCATCAAACTCAACTGGACCGCAGGATGAACCTTCGCCACGTTGAAAATCGTCGCACCCGTCGTCCTCGCCGCCGCAGCCTGGAACATCGAAGGCAAGATCCGCTGTCTAAAAGTCAACCCGGCCATCTCCTCATTATGTACATCCAGCGACAAAATCAGGATAATATCCACAAGGTTGAGAACAACATGAATCCCGAAGAGCATCCAGGTTGGTCCTCTGCCGAAGAGGAGGGTGTAACATCGTCGAGGGTGGTCGAGGAGGAAGTTCAAGGGTTCTTTGAGGGAGGAGTCCTTCGGGACGAGTTTGAAGAAGGTCCAGATGACGAAGCGTAGCATGCAGGGGTAGAGGGTGTTTCCGATGTACATCAGGAAGGTCATTATGAATACAGGGAAGGACTCCTTTTGATAACTGATCATCGAGTCCGGGGTGACGGTGAGACCCAGGTTGTTGAAAGTGGTCATCCCAGAGTAGAATGCCCTAGAAGTGAACATTGTTATTTACGATGCAGTGTTGGTTGTAGAGATCGAGCGCGATACTTACCACCAGGTATTGTTCTCCCCTATCGAGTCAAGATAGTCCTGATGGACTCGACTGGTGTTGTATATCCACCCGACCAGGCAGATTGGACCGAATATATGGAAGAAGAAATAAACACCTATTCGGCAAGTGTATTAGCACAGGCGAATCTCACTGGTGAGTACCAAGAACCCACCAGTCGTGATCTTAGACAACAACTTCAAGCTCCGATACTCGATACCTCCTAACTCCTCCCTCTGCTCCTCTGTCAAGTCCAGGAACTGGGAATTTCTACCCAAAGTAGGAGTATACGACAGATACGGCATGGGCGGTGGGTTTGCTTTTGACGACGATTTGCTCGACGGTCTAGTCTTCGAGTTGGAGCGACGTCGAGAGAGACCACCCATGATGAATGCATTAGATGCGGCTGTGGCTGCTCTCTCGACGGAAGTTGCGTGAGACAAGATTCTACCCGTGCTGGATAGGGTTCGTCCTAGACGGCTACCTGAGGGGCCGGCAGCAGGTGGCTCTTCGAAGCTGATGGATTTGATGAGGTCGTCTACGGCTGTTAGTTCCTTCGGTCATTTGAGGGTAGGGAGGGAATACTACCATCTCCAGCATCGTCATCGCCAACCTCGTACACATTGTAACCTGAAGGGTATTATTAATATGATTCGTCGACATCCAGTAGTTAGCTCACCTCTCTCGAAGTCCCTGGGTCCAGGCACCCTCAACGCCCTATTCGACGACGGAGCAGGATGCGTTTGAGCTGCGAAAGTGATATGTCCCGGCCCACTCTTCTGAGGAGTCTGCCCGGTCTCCTTATCTTCAGCAGCGACATTTTCCTGAGTTGTTTTCTTACTTAACTCGGGAGTCTCGGGACTATAATCCACAAAGAAGAACGAGTTTAGTAACCCTCAACCCCTAGATGTAAGTAAGCATGGATGGAATGAACGTACCCTTTACCAGCCACGCTTGAGCTAGTGCCAAGTCGAATCAGTGGATCCCGCTCCTTGGCATTAGTCCCATTAGACGCGGGCGTTCCCGTTCCGGCAAGGGTAGGATCGCCACTACTCTGGGTTGTCTGGGCCGCCATTTCGTAGTTCGGGTCACGATGCAACCCCGACACCGTAGGAGGAACAGCGTTCTTCATATCACTATTACCTTGTTCAAGCACCCCGGGGCCTCCTTTGTCATGGTTGTCAACTTTAATATTGGACATCATGTTCGTTTGCCGACTCTTTGAAGGCTGGCGAGACAAGCGAACTGGGTTGTGAGAAGGGATGGCATCAGTACACTTCTCATAGGATACCTAAAACCTCCCTTTTTTTTTTCAGACGATCGGCAATGAAAAGGGGGGAGGGCATCGAAAAGTACCGATATCTTTGAACCGTTTTTCAAACCAATGCAAACGGACAAACACGACGGCGGTGTTGATGACTTGGAGGTTCGCAAGAAGGGGGATAAAGTAGACGACAAGTTGCTGATACATCGGGAGCACTTTCAAATCCGCGCTGTTCGAGGGAGTATCAATCAGCGATTCCAGAAGTTCGCAAATCGGAGATACCAATAAACTCTAGGGAGAGACTAACGTGGCCAACCCCGTCGTGGTGGAGGAAGTGACGGCAAAGAAGAAGGCATCTATGCCGGCGATATTCCCCTCTGGCGCCATGATAATTGTACCAAGTATGATCAAGAACGCGATATAGGCATCTGGTACGGCAAACCCGACATAGTTAGAAGCCAGACACGCGACACCCGATTAACCCAGAAGAGCATTGATAAGAAAAGTGATGCTTGCAGTGTAATTTGATGAAATTCAAACGTAGTTTCCACATCTTGACGTCCTCTCTGCCCGGCGGACAGGTAATAATCCGTTTATTTCCCCGAAAGACTGAAGGGCAGCCTCTGTAACCGCAGAGGGTTACTGCGGGGCTAGATTTTCGAACTGATGGGCAGCTCTGGTTGTGCGTTGTTTCCTTTCTATATGGTTGAAAGAAAAAAGAAGAGAAAAAAAGAGATTCTCCTGGAAGATTGCGACCAGCTGAAATTTTTATATTTTATATCAGACCGTAAAGAAAAAAGGGTGCAGGATGCACAGGCCGTCAGTTGTCCCGTCACCCCTCCATCCTGGGCCTTATTTCGTTTATTCAGCGGTAATTATCCCATTCACTGCATGCGGTGACCGGGAAACGAAACATGGGCGGTACTGTACCCAGGATGGTTTTTGTTGCTTGATCCCGGATGTAGCCGTCTGATTCGAGTGGAATGATAAGGGAAGAAAAGAAAGAAAGAAAGCAAAAAGCGAACAGACAAGGGAAAAATGCAAGCGGGCAAATGTGCGATTCGTGCTTTTCGGGTCCCAGTCAGCCATCATCGACTAAAGTATCCCCAATCTGGTAAATTGCTAGCATCATCACCATCATCTGTGGCTGTGTCGGTATGTCACCGTTCCAAAAACCGTGGAAATCAGTCGTTCTTCCCCTTTCCTCTCCCCTCCGACCCAGAAAATCCATAAACTCTCCTCAGATTAAGCACGAGATGAAATTGTGATTGCCGAGCCGTCTGCTGCGACGCCAAATCGAAAACCCCTCATAATAAAAACACTGCAGAACAAGAGAAGAAGAAAAAAAATATCATGAGATTCCGTGTCTCAGGCCTGAATCCCAAAAACTTCAATATTCCCCGATTGGTACATTCGCATTGGGGAGAGTCCACTCCTACCACCACTGTTTATAAGGTTGCTGCTTCTTGCGTGCAGAGGTGCAGAAGAGGTCAGTGCTAGTCCATCACATTTTCAACCGTCTTGCTTCAGAGTTTCATGCATGTGTGCCCTTGTTTGGAAATTGGGGGGAAGGGGAGCGAGCAGAAACAAGTTTTTGGATATCATCGTCAAAGGAGTGTAAGAGGTTGGAATAAGGAATTACGATGACGAAAATGATATTCGTGATATTCTTTCTTTCCACCACACAAAGAAGATCGCCGATTCTTTTTGCTGTGGCGGCGGGAAGGTGCGATTAAGTAACCCGAAGCGAACGAAGACCTTTGGTCATGTGATGGTGAATTACTCTGTCCCGCGAGTCTTGGGGCCTTCAAGCAGATATCAACAGAAATAATTATTACCTCTCATTATTTCAGCAACCACTCACTTCATCCCGATAGCGATGTCGACGATAACGGCCTAAGAAAGGTCCAGATGCGATACTGTCGCGACGATCGAGATGAGGCCTCCAGAGCATGCTGACTGACTTGAAAAGATGGTTTAAGGTTGGAACTTACCATAAAAAGAGACGGCGTTTCTGAAGCCCAGTCCTGAGCAGCCCTGAGCGGTTTTCAAATAAAAAGAGAGAGAGATAGAACGTTGTTATGATGGCACGAGAGGGCGAGAGGGGTGTTCTTGTTCTAGACAGGTACCATCTCAAGGCCATGATGGAACTCTAGATTGCTCGAGGGAAAAGGGAACCAACCTTATATTAATATTGCCGGTAGACACAAGCAAAGAAGGGAGAGTACACCTTTGTCGTCGCCGAGGGCGACATCCCGACGAACTTGGAGAACCTCGAGAGACCAGCACCAGAGCGGGCAACAAAGAGCGTTCGAAAGACCTAAATAATACCAGCCAGCAGACAAAGTGAATCGACACGACACGATTAGAAAGGTTCAACAAAAACATGCAACCCCCGTTATTTTATCCTTCCGTTACTCCAGGAACAATTTGACAATTTGGCACGCTGAGTGAGATCAGAGTTGTAGTTGTATTGCGCCGATGCCGAACAACGGGGACGGCAGACGGGAGACGGCGAGGTCACGGTTGCTGTGGTCTCAGTCTCGTCTCAGTCTCAGCCGAAATTTCGAGGCTGAGAACAAGGGGAACCGTCGATATTAATATTTCTGTTATTGTTTTCATCCTGCGAAGATTGAGGCTCCTGATAATATTACTATTGTGCCGCAATGTCTCAAATCTCCCCTTTCCAGAAGAAAGAAGAATTTCCAATGCGCTGTCACCGTTGCAAGCAAGCTGTTCCACGTTCCTTCGAGGCGAAGCTCTCTTTATCCTGAAACGCGTTGCCTCGCCGTGCTCGAGAATGTCGAAGCCTAATTGACACTCTTCATTGGCGTTCATCTTTAAATTAACAAGCCGCATCCTTCAAGGCGCGCCTCGTTGCTGCGGCAGTCGGGGACCTACCTGGACCCTGGGGTGGGTTTGGAACAAAAATAGGCAATAACATTTCCTCAAACAACAGTCCCAGCTCCACGGAGTCGCAATTCCGCGTAATTGGGTCCAATTGAGTGTATTCATGCAAATTAATATGTCAGCCTGGCTCCCTCGGTGTCAGCCAGCTTCCAAATGTGGACATTTATTCTCTCCTTTTCAGGTACCCGGCGAGCGAAATCAAAGCTGGGCGGGCAAGGGCAAAAGGTGCTGAGCCTCCCCCAGCCCTGTCGGCTGTGGTTGAGACATACGATGTGGGGAGAATTGAGTTGGGTGAGATTTCTGAGCCACAGTCGTATCAAGATTCCGTGCCACGAGGCCTGATCGGCGATTGTTAATTGATTTCGCTTGTGCTGATTCTTTGTCTTTTATTGTTGTTACCTGATTCAATTTAATTCGTAGCATCAGCCACAGGGGTAAGGAAGGACTAAAAGGCTGGGCCGTCAGCTTTCAAGGCGACAGCGAATCTACGATTCCAATTGAAGAAAAGGCGACAACATGTGAGGAATCTTTCCGACGTGGGTCTGTTCCAGGGGGAGCGGGGACAGGGATTAGTCGCCGTAAGGCTGGGTGGATGGGAGGCAGACACGTTTTTTTGTTGACAGCTGGGGTCATGGCTTTGGTCAAGGGGCTGAAGGGGATGCTGTTTGAGGAAATTAAAGCGACAGGAGTGAGAGACTCTTGGAAGCTGAATTGGCAACTCATGATGATCAAAACTTCGTCAAGAAACATTCACTCTTTGTCGTCAACTAATTGTTAATTAAGAGTCATCCATTCAGTCCCTCGGATCGAAAGGAAGAGAAAGAAAAGAGTCATTCGGAATCGGATATTAGATGACAAATGGATGGAGTTTATCGGAATTAATAATGCATCGATCGGGTCACGGGAGATCGATGAGTAATGCCCACGGATAGCCGTAAAAAGCGGAGTTAACAAGATAGGCGATGGACACAGTGCACTGACATTCTTGTGAACATACGAGGAAGGGCGTAAGGCGGATGAATAATATCCGCGTATCTTTCGTATGTAAAATAAGGGAAAAGAGGGGGGGACAGATCGACTCATTATTTATTGCTGCGAAGAAAAATGATGAATAATCTGAGGATAGTGCAAAAGTCTGTTGCGATGAGCTCATCTGCTAACTAGCTTTTTTCGGAGTTACTTGTTGCTGAGGAATCCTGTTGACTGATGAGATAGAAGCATTAGATTGTGGGATAGAACGGCGGTTGCGAAGCGAGTCCCCGACCTGGTGCGGATATTCGGACTTTATTCAGCATCTGCCTGATCCGAGAGCTGATTTCCTGGTCACGATTGCCTCGATCAGGCAAGGCCAGCCAATGGAGGCCGAGGGATGCCTTTTCCTTGGGAAGAGGCTCTTGCTTGGGTCGTTCGCACGAACGGCAGCCCAGAGATCCGGCCCAAGAGTCATCAGAGAAGCAGAAAAGAGACCCCATCGGACAGGGTTGGACCGTGTTGGGTACCCGTTCCATGGGAACCCAAGGCGCTCGAGAAGGGCTGAATCATCAGGGTGAAAAAAAGAAAGAAAAAGAAAAGTCAATGAGTGACACGTTGTCAGCGCAGAAAGTTACGAATCAGAGCACGTTTTGCTGGAGACCCGGCAGGGAATTGGCTGGGCGGTGTTGCTGGCAGGTGCTGCGAGTTTCTCTGGGGTTCTGGATCGGTCATCCTTTTGTTTAGCGAGGAAGTTGAGTCGGTGTAGGTGTAGCCAGAGCTCCGACCGTGTGCCTTTTTCTCGGATCCTTGGCTTCCCTGCGGCTGGAACGGGTAACATGTGCACAGTAATTCCGGTTTTCCCTTGTTGTGCTGACAGAAGCAACTCGGAGATAAAGAAACAAAACCTACTAGTTTTCTTTCATCAGCCTGACGACCTGGCAAGATAAAGATGAACCCACTCCGCTCATCAGGCAGGATCTTTTTCTCTTCTTCCTTGACATCTTTCCAACAAATCTATCCTGAAGCAATCCTAACAACACTTCATCTCCCTCACAAACGTGGATGACTGATCCTTCTTGCTTCTCCCTTCACCGCCCTCCAGCCATCCAGATCGCCTAGAGCGTCGATCTTGCAGCCTGTGACTCACCGCCATCTACCTTATTGGCCATCATCCCTGTCTTCTGCGACTTTCTGTGATCTTTTTTCTGCCGTCCGCGGAACTCTTTCTCAGGCACCCACCGCTGCCAGCAAAAAAGAAAAAAAAAGAGTACATATGATGACTGAGTCACCTTACATCCAACCGATGCATCCGTCAAATAAACAACACACACTCCCACACAAACCAACAATGCTGTCGACTTCAAAACCTCTTTCTTCCTCCTCCGCTTCCGTCCACCCTTCATCCCTTTATTCAGTCTTCCCTCAAAGAAAGCAGCAAAAGAAGATGAGCATCACCCAAACCTACTTCCTCGCCCAGACCGCCCGTGGCAAGCTCGCCAGGGAGGCGGCCCAGGCGGATCACGATCTACGATTACTCGTTGGCCACGCCAACCTCCTCGACTCCGTGATGCTCGAATTGGCAGAGGCAGAGCAGGAGCAGGAGCGGTGGTTCAACCAATCCGTCAGCGGGGCGAGACATGCCTCCAACGACGAGCCCAAACACATCAAATGGGCCGATACCGTTGTCGAGGAGCCAGAAGACGACTGGGACCCAGAGGACGCTTCAGACTCTGATTCAGAGAGCGACGACTCAGACTACGATGACGCCGACTTCTCACAATTCTCCTCCTCATTACCCGTTTTCGTCTCATCACGAGAAGTAACATCAGACGAACACGACGAGGACGACGGATACAACACAGAAGAAGACGACGAAGAAATCACCCTCACACGCACCCCCTCCCGCCAACAACCCCCCGAACTCCTCAGCGACTCAGACGGAGACTCAGACGACGATTCCTCCATGCCCCCGTCCCCCCCTCAACCCACACTCGACTCCTTCTCAGAAGAAGACAGACGGGCAATCACCACGACAAGTTTCTACGAAAAGACGAAACCATCCACATCACCAAACGCTTCATCATTATCAGAATCAGAAAAGGCACATTTCTTCGAGGACGGATACTTCCTTCCTCAACGGCAACAACACACGTCACCGACGACGACTGCTCAGGGGGAACCACAACCACCCATGATCGATGTCTACTAGTCATCAAAACGTCATAATTCCCGCCCTACCAATCCGCCATTTATACCCATATCTTCCCACCAAAAAGAAAACCCTATGATACCCACTGAGCCTTGTTGCCTGATTTTATACGATTTGATGATTCTCTTAGTTCTTCGAAGCATTTGTACTATATGATGAAGCGGTTTCTTTTCTTCCAAAAAAGCGTCGGGGTTTTTCTATTCCACGGAATATGGAGCGCATTGCATCTTGCATCTTATATATACGAGCATTTGAAAATGCAATTATCTATATCCTAATCTTTGTTTGCTTCTTTCGCGACACCAAACACCAACTCTCCTCAAATAATCCCCACCATACCATTTCTTTCTCAAACACCATTTCTTTACTACACTACCAATTTGATCTACGAGATAGATAGATAGAACAACACATACAAAAAAAAATTAACAATTCATTTCAAAGAGAACAAAAAAGGAATGTCCTCGCGATCTCGTTTGAATTTTATCTCGGACCCCCCCTCCCCCCTTAACTTAACTTCCTCACCCCTCTCTGTTCCCCTATCTAATCCCACTCTCGGCGTTCAGTTACCAGAGTTTTCTAATTCTACACGATGCGAGATGTCACTTCCATAGATCCAACCGAAACTCAACTCTCCGTTATACTCTAATAACCATCACCGTCCTAATCATCATCCTGAGCTTCCAATAGGAAGTTCCTTCCGATACGAAGGAAGCAGCTCAGTCAAACTCTGTAAACCGAAACGTAAAAATCCAAGTCAACTATACAATAATACCCCAATACCTACCTACCTACAGTACCTCTCGGCATCCCAAAGCCCCGAAACGAACCCGACCCAGCCGCAGACGCTCGGAGGGAATAGCCGTCGACGTTTCCCGGTTCAATCCGCGAAAACTCACTTTTTTGTACCCCACTTATTAATAAAAGTTATGAACGGGTGTGTGGTCTGGACCTCGTCGGCGTTTTGAGCCGAGGTATCTCTCCTTGATAATGAAGGGAGGGTGGCGGAAATGACGATGTCGCTGCTTCTATATACATACATACTTGTTGCTGCCAACTTTTGCCAAGGGGCGGAATTTTTTCCAATGTAGATTTCTTGGGTTGGGTTCTGAGGGGCTGGGAGGTTTGTTCCGAGGGGCGTTTATGCGTCGCTCTGGACGGTCTGAGGGAGCACTTGATACGGATATTTCATGCAAGCGAAAGGTAAATGATCTGGAATACATGTATGAGGGGACAAGATTATATATATTCTTGATTTTCTACGATTGTTTTCTGGGTCGATGATAAGAGATGATGGGGCCAGAACTCGTGGAATTTCTGCTAGATTGTTGGAGATAAGGGCTGCAAATAGAATATGTCAATTGGGAGAGAGAGATATCTATCTGACAATCGTCGATGATATCGGGCAGGATATCGAGTCCTGAGATGAGGAAGGATATGGGGCGGTCAAACAAGATACGTACTCACAACGTCCAATTCCCCTCAGCATCTTGTTAGGATGATGTTCTGGGGAGATCAATCGTTGAGCCGTCCCTGATAGCGGTTCCCGCATTTCCCATCGAAATGCAAGGGGCTCATACAAATGGACAGTCTTCGTCCTTGAAGGGCTGACTGAGTCGGCTCGGATCTCCGGCACACTGAGGAAAGATTCATTTCTCACCGGGGCGCGCCGAGAGACAGGTAACGAGGTTGTTCCACTTTATGGGTCTTGAAGCTGAAAAGAGAGTGATGTGACTATGCCCCTCCCCCGCGGTCGGTCCGCGGAACTTCCCCGGAGATCCTTATCAGGACGGAACGACGATCGCAGAGATAGAATGGTTTTCCGTCTTGTGGCTGGAAGAATTATTAAGGATTCCGCCATTGCGGCAGATATAAGGGATGAGAAGGCACGCAATTGATCAACTTCTGGTAGTATGAGAGATGATGCTGTGTTACGACTTCTAGCATCAGGATGAGAAAGAGAAAGCTCGTGATCCATAGCTCCCCTGACGTCATACCCATAAGCTTCCCAAGCTTTGTCTTTCTTTTCTTTTTTCTTTTAGTCTCCTTTTCTTTGTCATCATCCTTTCTTTCTTTTTTCCGAGGCCCCAACACGCCAAGACTACCGCCAAGAAAAAGCCAAGAGCTTTGTTTTCTTTTTCTTTGAGTTGAACTTTTTTTATATGAAAAGAAGGCGGAGGATCCTTGTTGGTGGGTGATGGGAAGTCGCTTGTTTGCAGGAGATACACTGTGAGAGGGAGGGAGGGAAGGGAAGAAGTGTGGCTGAGCTCGAGAAGGGCAACTAAAAAGTAAATTAAAAAGAAAAAAGGAATAGAGGTGCTATGGACCAACCCCAGAGCTTGACTGCTGCTGCTGCCGTGGAGCAGGTGAAAGGTTGGTTGGGAGGAGGGATTGTGGCACATGCCTGAGTGTAGGGTACCGAGAACGGAAGAGAGAGAGAGGAGAGTTGTCTTACTGCCGGCTTGTTTCTGAGATGCAAAGCGGAGTGGAACTGTCACAATCGGGCAGGGTTGATGGGATTTGATATTGGCGACGGGAATAGCTCGGGGAAAAGATTGATTCCTTTCATTGATAGAAGAGAACTAGCTTGCTTGAAGGTTCTCGAAGCTGCAGTGAGGGAAGAGCTATGCAAGGACATGGTCTCGTAGTACAGACAGTACTGTATGGTGCATCTTTAGCAGAAATGAGGTCCGTCTTAGCTTGATAGAGCCAGGAGGTTTTCCGTCCTTCATCAGATAATTAGTCATGACAATGCTCTTCTGTCCGTTTCATATTCGAAGTCTCATCCATTCTCACTCTTCCCTCTGCACTTGTGAATATCACCAGCTCACACGATCTCTCTGAAGGATTTCTAGCTTTTCTCCACCTGAAGCTCTAGCTCTAACGACGATCCACCAGACACATCATCGCCGCGACGACTCATCCAGCTTCACTCCCTCCCTGTTCCCAGTGCGACAACGCCTGCGACGACGACATCATCTCTGTTTACTACTGACTGACATGTTCACTGAGGCAGAGCTTCAGCCTGGCTACTGTTAAAACTCTCTTCCCACTGTCGCATCATCTTACAACTTCCCAAATCATGCCCTTCTGGCTTTCTATCCTCCTTCTCCAAGATCTCAAGGAGCTACATGGTGGTTGAGGCGCGTTCATCTTCATCACTCTTTACCCTGTGATTCCATCTTCTTGCTACTTGACTAGCTATCAGAGTTATCCAAGGCCCAAACCTAAAACCCGAAAGCCAAGAGCCTTCTGCCTGTTTACCAAGACCCCGACCAGACCTCGAGCGAGGAACATTTTGCTTGGAAGTGGAGCGAGAAGCGTCGACAGCTGACGGTTCTTTTCGCCTGCATCTGCGACACACCCCAAGCTCCACCCCTCTCCCTTGGCGCATCTCAGCCCTGACGAGAACGCGACGGTCATCCCAGAAAGCGACCCACCGAGCCTTCGAGCTTGCTTTGAATCATCACAAGGGAAGCGGGTAGTCGGGCAAGATCCTAAAGAGACGAACCGAGAGGGACAGAGAGAGATCTTTCTCTTTCTCTATTTTATTAATTTCCCCGTTACCCTCCCTTTTCTCACTTCCACGGAACACGACCCTCAAGCCCACGAAGATACCAGAGGTCGATATATCCGATGCCCTTGTCCCCGTCCCAGACAACCTCTCCTGACACCAGCACTTCTACGTTCCCTCCCAACGGTGGTACCGCTGGGTTGAACCACCGCCCTCCCAATGTACGGCAAATCTCGTCCTCCACCGTCGACAATGAGCGGAGACCGTCGGTGCAGTTCGACATCGAGCAGTCGAGAAATGAGCTGGCGTTGCGTCGAGCAGGGAGTGTGAAGAGTCAGGGAGGAACGGGAACAACCGCGACGAAATCCAAGAGGCTTCCCTCTCCACCCCCACCAAGGTACGTTACCCAATCTACGCCTTTCTCCCTCGACCTCTCTAGCCACACCCCTTCACTTTTTGTCCTCTCTTCGCCTCTTTTTTTACCACTTTTCTCTCGCTATTCATCGTATTCGATCGTGCGATCGTGGCGGCCGTCGGACTCCCCCTTCTGGCTCACTCCCCACAATTTGCCGTTTCGCTTACTTAGCGTGCCCCGCCCCCTTCTGTGAGTCGTGGTTGCCCAACGAGCCTAGATCACCACTTCGCAACCACCACCTGCACGTTTCAATGAGGGGGAAAAGCCTCTCATGGGGGGAAACGTGCCACAGTCCTTTTCAAAAGCCCAGAAACACCAAGAAAAAGGGAGAAATTTTGGAAAAAGAAATAACCTACTCGCCTCGCGCAATCCATTATGCATGTTTCTCATGCCGATGAGTGGCATGGTCGTCAACAACATCCTGAGCTCGTGCTAACGTCTGACTTGGATCAATCCAGTGCTTATCACCGAGGGGTTTCCTTCGACACCTTTAATAGCCGCGATGCGACCGATTACTCGTTAACCTTGAACTACAAACATAAAGACTACACCGCTACGCGTCGCAGCCGGACTTTCCTCTGCGGTACTGATCAGAATGATTACTCCGATTTTGCCCTGGAGTGGCTTATCGATGAGTTGGTTGACGATGGGGATGAGATCGTCTGCCTTCGGGCTGTAGAGAAAGACTCCAAGATCGCTAGCGATTCGAGCGTAGAGGAAGGTCGATACCGTCAGGAGGCGGAGAAGCTTCTTGCGCAGGTTATCGAGAAGAATAAGCACGATGAGAAAGCGATTAGTCTGGTGATGGAGCTGGCGATTGGGAAGGTTCAGGAGATAATTCAGAGGATGGTAAGAACGTCGTTTTCTATATACTCCCGTCACCCGTCGCTAATACCCATCTTATAGATCCAAATCTACGAACCCGCTGTCCTGATCGTCGGAACCCGCGGTCGCAGTCTCGGAGGCATGCAGGGCCTCCTCCCCGGCTCCGTCTCCAAATACTGCCTCCAGCAATCCCCCATCCCCGTCATCGTCGTCCGACCCTCCACAAAGCGCGAAAAGAAGAAGAAGAAGCGCCAGGCGAACCCATCGCGTCGCTCATACAACCACATCCTCGAAGCGTCAGGAAGCCACGTCTTCGATTCCGCAGGAAGCACCAACAGCAGCGCGACCAAACTCCCCGCCGACGAAGCCGCTGCCGTCGCGAAAGCAGTCGGCGTCGGCCTCCAGCCCAGCCCCATGGAACACGCCGTTAATAACCTCTCCTTATCACGCGAAGCATCCCCCATCGGGAAAAGCAGCGATGATAACGATAACGATAACGACAACGACGAGGCTGACGGTCGGCCTACTAGCTCCGGTACCTCTGATGGGAAGAGGCGCAGGAGCTCGGATTTCCCTGCCGTCCTGACGAGTCCGACGTTGGGGGATGATCTTGAGAGTCCGGCTATTTCGGATGAGGAGGATGAGGGGAATGATAGTGGGGATGAGATGGATGATGAGGAGCAGGAGGCTGTTAGTCCACCTGTTAATAAGAAAGAGGATGGGACGTATACTGCTGGGTGATGGACCGACCTATGGGTTCCCGTCGCTGCTATGAGTTGTCATACCCCCAATTGTTCGAGTTATTTTTTTATTTCTCTCTCCTTCCTTTCCGTTGTCCATTCTACTACTACCTCCCGCAAGGGACACACTACACCATCCATTTTTGCGTTCTCTTCTCCTCTCCTTCGATTCGAGTACGATTATGATGACCCGTCTAGCCAAATTCCCCTTCTAGTTCAGTTTCAATTTTCTCTTAGGTACTAAATGGTGCCCGTCAATGTTTTCAGTGTCCTTATTTTCTTTCTTGCTACTCTTTCTTGCGTGTATCTCTTTATCTCACATGCTTTCCCTTTCTTCAATTCAAGATGTACTCTCCCTTCGCCGTTTTTTATTTCGTTCCGTGTTTTAACTTTCGAGCAATTGCGACTCGGGCGAGGGCCTACGGGCAATACAATATCGCAAGCAGAGCAAAGCAAAGCAACGACTAGGCTAGATCTCAGTTTCCGAGCCATTAGGGCTCGTTCCCTTAATATCGATCAAACAATGGAGGCTTTATTTTAAATTCTTATCAACCCACTCCCCCCATCCACCCCATAACCATAAATAAAAGTAATAAATAACAATCAATCACCCCAACCTCAACGCAAACCCCGCCCCTCCCTCCCCCTCCTCCCCTCCCATTCCCGCATCCGCACCCCCAAAAACCTCCGCAAAATCCAACCTAGGAGCCTCCTCCCCCCTCCTCGGCGCCTCAGGCGTATCCCTCCTCCTTCTCCTCCGTTCCATCCCAGCTTTACTCGGAAACGTGGGGAACATCTCCTTGGCTTTCGGTTTGGGGTCTTCGCGGAAGTAGGCGTGGGATAGGGCGGTGGAGGCTGTGGGGCGGGAGGAAGGGTTTAGGGAGAGGAGGGTGGAGAGGAGGGTTAGGCCCGAGGTTGTTAGGTAGGGGAATTTGGAGCGGGGCAGGAGGCCGGGTTGGGTGGCGGGGTTGGGGTTGGGGGGGAGACGGAGGGATTTGGCGTTTGGGAGGGAGCGGAAGGTTGGCCAGGATTGGGGGGTTGGGGGGCCGGTTAGGGCGAAGATCTGGTGACAGGGTTAGAGGTGATGTTTTAGGGAAGAAAGGGGGGGGGGGGGATGTACCTTGGATAGGTGGTCGACTTCGTTTTTGCCTTGTAAGAGTGGCTCCTTGAGAATGAGTTCCCCGAATATACATCCAATACTCCACATATCGATTTCCGGGCCGTACTTCTCCGCTCCGAGAAGTAGCTCGGGAGCACGGTACCAGAGCGTAACGACTAACTGAGTCAACTTCGGCGGCGGATCACCGTAATACCTCGCCATTCCGAAATCCGCGAGTTTAACCTCCCCTCGATTATTCATGAGTAGATTGGAGGTCTTGAGGTCCCGATGGAGGATCCAATGAGAGTGGAGGAACTCCGTGGCGGATATTACTTGTAAGAGGAGGGTTTTGGTTTCTGATGGGAGGAACGGTTCGCGCATATCGTCCATTAGAGTCTTGAGGTCGTGTTCCAGGAAGTCCATGACGAGAAAGACGCTGTTGATAGCGGGAACGAGGCGCGCGTGGAGGGAAGGTATGGTTAATTACTGTATCTGGTCTTTTCAGGGACGCGGGAGGATGGGAGAGTATAAAAGGGCAAGGAGGAGCTAGATAGTAGGAAAGCCACAGGACTTACTCATCCATCTTATCACCCAGCACGATCTCACGTAGCCGAACGATATTCGTATGCCTCGACTCGAGGAGTGTTTCGATCTCTCGAAGTCCCGTAACGGGGAACCCATCGTACGAATGCTCCATCTTCAGCTTCTTCAATGCGATGATTTCTCCCGTCGCGGTCTCCTTCGCTCTCGAAACCCATCCGTACGACCCCTCCTCAATATGATTTAACTTCTCAAAGTTATCAACATGCCTACACGGTCCCCACGGCGTGGACGGAAAGCGTAGTAACGTCGAGGGCTTCTTCTCCATCTCAACAACCCCATCCCCATCCACCTCGTTCCGAGCTTCATTGGATAGCCTGCGCCGTTTCGCGGGTGGCTCGGTATCCCCATTGGCATTGCCACCGTTCTTCAGTGACTGTCTAGCAGTCGCAGCTTCAGCTTCTTCTTGTTGTTTCTTCTGAGCTTCTTCTAGTTTGCGTTGTCGTTCGGCTTTTGCTCGTTTCTTTGCTTCCTTTTCGGCTTTTCGTTGGGCGATGGCGGCTTCTGTTTCGGCGTCGTCTTCTGCCCATCTTGATTTTGCTGTGCTGGACATTGTGGGTGAGGTAGTCGAGGTCGATTGACGATGTTGTTGCTGTTGTTGATATTTTGTTTCCCTCGGCCGGTTGAAGCAAAATATGAAGTCCAAGCTTCTTCGTCTTCGATGACATGAGCATCAGATTTCAAATCCAGAACCTCCCCCACCATCGGGAAGACGGGGATTCTACTTTTTCTGATGAACACGATGGAAGCGCTCTTTGTAAATAGTATATCTCCTATTTTACTTTGAATTATAGCTTCGCGTCTTCTTCTTTTGAGAATCACTTTTCTTTCTCACTTCAGTTAAAAGCGATACGATACCCCGCATAATGATCCAACCATTTCAGGTGGGCATCTATCTACTACTGATATCTAACCATTGCGAGCGCTAAGGAGTTCCAGGCAACGTTTGCGGTGCCTTTGACTTGCGAGAGCTGTGTCAAAGACGTGTCGGGTTCCCTTTACAAGCTACAGGGTGAGAGATACCAGTGAACGGCAGAGGAGACCTCTTTCTTACGACGAATGACCTAGGAATAAACAATGTCGAAGCCAACCTGAAGAACCAGTTAGTTCTGGTCGAAGGCACAGCTGCACCATCATCCATCGTATCAGCAATCCAGCAGACCGGCCGAGATGCGATTCTCCGTGGAAGTGGAACCTCCGATAATAGTAAGTCGCGCATCTTGCCTTAGATTCTTCCCACGACTCACATAGAAATCACTACGAGAAGGTGCGGCGGTGTGTATATTAGAAACACACTCAACGACAGTATCCGACAAAATCCGCGGTCTCGCACGCATGGTCCAAGTATCCTCGAACATGACGATCGTCGACCTCACGGTGAAGGGCGTGTCGCCAGGGAAGTACTGGGCCACTATCCGAGAAGCTGGAGACATATCCGAAGGCGCCGCATCTACAGGGGGGATTTGGGAATCGCTGAAACAGAGCGTTCAGGGATCCGCCACGCCCCGAGGCGTAGTGGGCACAGTAGATGTGGACAAGAGTGGCAAGGGAAACGTTCTCTTCGATAAACCCGTGTCAGTGTGGGAGATGATTGGGAGGAGTATGGTCCTGTCGAAAGTTCGAGAAGGACCGTTCCAGAAGCAGGATCCGGATACTCTAGTAGGGGTGATCGCTCGGAGCGCAGGCGTCTGGGACAACGATAAGATTGTCTGCTCGTGTTCTGGGAAGAATGTCTGGGAAGAGCGAAAGGAGCAGGTCCTTCACGGCATGCCGTGAGAATTATGATCATAATTATTATGGCACATGGACCTTGTATCACCACTGGCCTTGGCTGTTGTGTCTCTCGGGGCTGCGGAATCTGACAGCTCCGCGCCCGCCCTCGGTCAAGTGAACCGTTCCAATGGGCTCGTGTACTTTGAGCACAAATTTTTCTGGCTGCATAATTGGGGAATAGGACCGGCCAGGCAGATTCATTATGGATGTTCATCTCGAAGAATGGACATGCCTGTAACGTTTTGAAGAAACACTTGACACGATTATCAATGCCATAGACATTTCAAAGGGTCATATAATGAGCAGATCAGGAAGTTCAAATCATGCTTGGATGAAGACAGTGATTGGAAGATTGGAGTTATTGGTGAGCTCGTTGGAAAGAGCCTTTTTGGAAAGGAAATTCTGCGACAAAAACCCCAAGGCGAAACCTCGGGAGTGACAGGAAGCCTTGCCAAGGGCATTTCTCTGCCAAAATGATGCTTGAAGAAACGAGCACCTCGACTCGAGAATCAAGGGGTTTTTGGCAGGAGTTTTGTCTTTTATTCAGAGTTTTTGGGTTGAATGTGTACCAAGGTAGAGATCGTGAGATGCGTAGTCAACTTCAACGGTCGGGGCTGAGTTGACGTCGCTCTTGACATCACGGCATCAAGAAAGCAACAAAGCAACAACAACAGAGAAAGTGAGAATTTAGAAAGAGAGACATCAAATTCCAAAGGGATTCCAAGGGATGACATGACACAAAGGGTTCTTCTCTCTTCTCTCTTTT
The DNA here is from genome assembly GCA_032988195.1 of Arachnomyces sp. PD_36. Taxonomy (NCBI): domain Eukaryota; kingdom Fungi; phylum Ascomycota; class Eurotiomycetes; order Onygenales; family Arachnomycetaceae; genus Arachnomyces; species Arachnomyces sp. PD_36. Next base: position 324,306 of record JANTQE010000017.1, on the reverse strand, counting down.
CTGCTGCTGAAGAGCACATGGGATGATCTATTAATTGTCACAGTTTCTACTTCATCCAAGGCCAATCGTTACGCGCTGAGACTTGGTGTCGGCGGCTTCAAACCCCCAAAGTCTCCAATCGCTGATGATATTCACCAACAGACCCCAGCCTTCAGGCATGTTATTCAGACATTCCTGGGCCGATCAATGGCCGGTGGCTCTTATTTGACAGGAAAAGTCAAATGAATCCTGGCGATGTCGCTCTTGACTCGTCGGATTCTCTTCGCTCTTCTTCGTCCCATGCCTCAATATCCACATCGTTGAAAGAGAAAAAGGAACAAGAGCAGCAACTCACACACGCAGGGGTTTCACGGGCCCTTTCCTGACGAAAGGCAGAGAGAGAATCTGCAACACAGACTGTGATAATCCTGTCAAAAGACCCAGTCCTGCTCATCTTAGTCTCATGCAGGTTCTCCTCCCCAGTCCCTGATTCCCAACCATCCCTTCCTCGCTGTGCCCAAAAGGCAAAAGGAGGGCAATCGACCTTCAATCCCCATACATCAATCTCCAGCGCTTCCACCGTTGCTGGACTTCTGTTGGACCTCTGTGGACTCTTGGTATTCCCTCTGACCCGCTCGCCGGCCTAGTCTCGGCCTGTCATTCATTCGAATTCCCAATTGGAATACGGGATACCCTGGACCTCCAAATAGACTGGCAGACCCCCCCTTCTCCCCTCTTCCCTCTTCCTCTCTCATAGACTTTCGAACGTATTCCCCCAGTCACTCATTTTTACTTCCGTCATTATTGACCACAGTCACTTTCTTCGCCGCATTCTTCATTCATTCTTCATCATCTGAATAGGAATCCTTCTCTTTCCTTTTTCCTTCCCACCGACGGAATCTCAATTACGACACTCGCTTGTTCGCTTTCTGACCGATAAGAACGGAGTATATATGCAGCACGTCTGGTAGCGCCCACGCCGTTTCCAAGATCTCGGAAAATCACACATATCACACGCCAAGATTGGCCGCATTCCTCATCAATAAGATACCCATTGTTGCACGTTGAACCGCATTCCTTGGATTTTGGTTTCTTTCCTTTTTACTTAATACTTTTGGCATATGAGGGTCGTCGTGTCCGGGGTACCGAAAACTTGAAGAAGAAAAAACACGCATACAAGAACAGGACGACAAGCAAATCGGGCGATTTTCGTCTTAAAATAACTATTTACCTGCCTCCCACCACCACCGCCAGCAGGTGTCGAGTTGACGTTGCGCGGGGTGTGGAGATCAACAACAACGACACTCCACTATCATGTCGTTGAAGCAAGTATGTTTTTTCGCTATCGCAGTTCCTGCGACCATCGCATCGCTCTTCTTGCGCAAAACTGACGGTTGGATGTAGGAAATCGAGACGTGGGTTCAGGCGCTCTCGCATTATGATAATAACGAATTCGATGAAGCTCTAAAGTCTTTCGACGGAATTGCGGACACCTCCAGAATTCTATTCAATTGTGGTGTCATCCATGCGACGTTGGGTGAGCATGAGAAGGCGGTACGTACCGAGATCTCCCTGAGAGTTTGGTGGAACGTTACGGTGTCAGGTCCTTGTATACTAACCTAATTCTCAGGTCGAATGCTACCAACGCGCGGTAGCGCTGGATAGGTACCTCGCCGTCGCGTATTTCCAGCAGGGAGTATCTAATTTCCTCATCGGTGACTTTGAAGAGGCGCTTGCCAACTTTAATGACACATTGCTGTATCTCCGCGGAAATACGTTGATAGATTATGACCAGCTGGGTCTCAAGTTTCGCTTGTACTCTTGCGAAGTTTTGTTTAATCGAGGATTGTGCTATCTCTATCTCCAGCAAACCGGGCCGGGAATGCAAGATCTTGAGTACGCTGTGAAAGAGAAAGTTACGCCCGATCATGACGTTATCGATGAGGCTATTAGGGAGAGAGCAGAGGTGGGATATTATAGTTCCGATGTTGACGAGTGATCAGCTGCTAATGATTCATAGGGCTACACTGTGTTCTCTATACCCGTTGGAGTCGTTTACAGACCGAATGATGCAAAGGTCAAGAATCTGAAGACGAAAGACTACCTTGGAAAAGCCCGTTTGGTGGCAGCCTCTGACCGAAACAATGCATTCCTCGGTTTCCAGGGTTCTGAGATGAAGAGGATGAACGGTGGTGATTCCTCCAAAGACGACCGACCTATGGAAGGCATCTCCTACGCAGCCACCAATCTAGTCCAGAAGAACCTCAGCAGCCGAACGAGACAGCAATCTGAGCCACCGATTAATAGGAACATGTTCCCGCCCACGCCACCACCAGAATCAGACAAGAGTCAACCATACAGCGGTGGCAATGGCTCTGTTGGAAGCATTAGCGGCCGCTCTGCCTCAACGCGACGACCACCAAGGCTCGACCTTGAAGGTACCCAAACGAGCGGACCGAAGGATACAATGGGTGGCCAAAGCGGCCCGGGTATGCCTCAGATGGAGCGACTACGTATTGGCACCACACGAACTGCATCTGAACCCCGTGGACCGTCTAGAACCTACTCTAACAACATGCGAAACCGCAACGGGAACAACAGCAGGCAGCAACCCCAGCTATACCGAGAAACCACCAACTCACGACGTCAAATGGGCGGAGACTCGGGCTTTGCTCCCGTCTCCGAAGACGGATATCCCGAGGACGTATACGATATGTACGGCAGCCCCATATCTCCCAAGAACACCCGCGGAATGGCCTCAATGGGTTCTAGGAGACAACAACAACGACAACCGAAATACGTCCCCGAAGACGATTACAACAGCGACATCTACGAAGACGATTCCGCCGACGAAGCAGAATTCGAAATGGTAGGATCTCGCCCCCCACCACGACGACGGGGTACCTCGCGGAGACCTGAGATCCGCAAGATCCGCGTCAAGGCGCACGCTGGTGATGATACGAGGTATATCATGATCGGGCCGGCGGTTGAGTTCGGGGACTTTGAAGGGAGGATCCGTGATAAGTTTGGGTTCAGGGGGAGGCTGAAGATTAAGATGCAGGATGATGGGGATATGATTACGATGGGGGATCAGGATGATTTGGAGATGCTTATTTCGTCGGCTAAGCAGTTGGCGAGGAAAGAGAGGAATGAGATGGGGAAGATGGAGGTATGTTTTATTCTATTCTTGTCCCTTTTAAAGTGCTCGCTCAGCAGCTAACCTCGTGTGATTGCAGATATGGATCCAAGAACAAATATGATTAACGAAACAAAGCTTTCTTTCCGCTTATTCTCTCTACTTCTTATGGATTTGTGCATATTGGCGACACACACTGCCTGCTTTATTCTAATCTCGCATGCTTTGTTTCCCCTTCGCTTCTTACCCTCCTCTCTTAGCGAATATCCTGGGGCATAAGATATCATACAAGCGACCGTTTAAACCATTTGATTTATCCCCCCTGACATCCCTGGCTCGGCGATTGGATTTAAGGCTGGATGTAGGGAGGCTAAGAGAGGCCTTTTTGATTATTTTGTTGTTTTGAATTCCATTTCTTTTACTAGCGTGTCTGTTTCTGTCGTATAATTATGAATAGTATATCTCAATTGAATTATATAGATTATAGTTTCAGGTGTTTTTGTCGCTTTAAAGTAAATTGCTGGAGAAAGGTCTCCGTCCTCAGAGTTGATGCTGTAGAATATAGGGGCATGACGGGGGGTCATCCATGTCCGCCCAGCCTTACAGACCACTTGTGCAGTTATTTACTTTAGACAGTTGACAGCTGTACGATAGATATCAAAGAACATAATCTACTACAAGAGCATATCCCGACCGCAGACAAAGGGTGCCCCTCTAAGCAGAGTATGCCATTGCAACAATGACAGACCTCACACCGGCTGTCAATCAGCTATTAACAGGAACCCACTCCGCCCCGAAAATTCTCGACAGCGATGCCCTCAAATCCACTACCCAAACGGTCGACGAGTTCCTCAAGGAAGCATATCGAATAGTACGGAGCCCTCCTCACTCCCATACTTACCAATCCCTCTCTAACCAACCCCCCAGAACTCCCACATAACCTCCCTCCTCCAATACCTCCAATCAATCCGCCAATCCTACCTCTCCACCGCAACTTCATCCTCCTCCACCACCACCACGTCCTCCTCCCACGGACCCTCCTCCAACCCCCGACAACACCAACGCCACGCCTCCTCCCGCACCAACCCGCAAACCAAATACCTAACCGACCAAGAACGAGATTCAATCGACTCCTCCACCGCCCTCCTCCTCCGCGACCTCTCCTCCTCCATCGCAAACCTCTCCTCCGCAGAATCCCTCCGCCAAGAAACTGAAACAAGCCTCCTCCGGAAAAAATACGGGAACAGCTTAGCGAATAATCCGATATGGAGATGGGCTGCGGGGAATGACTCTAGTACTGGGGATGGGGGAGGAGGGGTTGCGAGTGCGCGTTCCCCTGAACAAGAGCTGGATGAGGAGAAGGCGAGGATGGTGAGGATGGTTAGGGAGAATGTTCTTTGGTTTTTGAGACGGGGGTTGGAAGGGGCGGCGGAGGTGCAGAGGGGGATGGTGGAGAAGAGGATTGAGAGGGAGAGGGAGAAGGAGAAGAGTGTGCTTTATAAGGTTGCCGGGGGGGCGTCGATGGCTTCGTCGGTTGGGTCGCTGGGTGGGAACGGGAATGCGGGTGGTGGTGGTAGTGGTGGAGTGGAAGGGGGCCGTGGGTATGATGTTACGAGTGGTGATGGGGGGATGGCGGATGTGGAGTCCCAGTTGTCACCAGAACAATTGCAGCTGTTTGCGGAGGAGAATGATTCGATGCTGAAGCATTATGAGGATACTTTGAATAAGGTCCAGTATGTATTCTCGTCGCATTGATTCGCTTTACGTATGGGATGACTACTAACAGGCTACAGAAATGCGGAGAAATCGCTCCTCGAAATCTCATCACTTCAGCAGACGCTTGTTACTCACCTGTCTACGCAGGAAGACTATATCGGTCAGCTCGTCACGGACGTTACGACTACGCATACGAATGTTGGGCAGGGAAATAAGGAGTTGAAGCGCGCCGCTGAGAGACGGAGTACGGCACAAATGGTCTTCTGGGGGACGGTGGGACTATGTACTTGGTTAATTGTTTGGGATGCTGTCTTTTAAATGAAGCTGGTATATATATAGCAGGAGAAGGGCAGTGGGTTGAAGAAAGCGATGACGATATTGACGCTCATGTTTCTTTTATTTAATAGAAATGCCAAGACTTTCTTCCCTTTACAGACAAGGCAACAACTTCCTTCCCATCAGGCTTCTCAGCCTCAAGGCAAACAAAAACATCTCACAGCCTTGGACCCATGGGTATAAAAAGGGCTGAGTTCCCCTCATTTTCTGTAGTATTTCTGATGTTTGAAAATTATCTGCTTCTTGGATTGTCTTGAGTAGCTCAATTGAACTCCTCTTTTTGTACGGATATAAGTGAGATTGGAACTGCTGTCGTGAAGCTTGAGCTCGCAGACTTGTTGCCTCTGCTCTCTAGTCTCGTCCTCTTTTATTCTGTCTATTAATTCCTGCTGTGTGTTATCTTCGATCTGATCCGTTTAGTATTTCTATTCATTTATTTCAATTGGAACTTTGCTTCTCTATAAACGCGATCTGTGTTTCAATTGTTCCGTGTCACTTCTATCCATCGCTCTCATTAGGATCTCAATATGGCATCTGATTCGGTTCACGCCGCTGAGATAAATCTCAAGGAACTCACCGTCAAAACGGTGACCCTTGGTCCCGAGCGAGCCACTGTCGTCGGCGAGATCCTCGATGTACCCATCAAGGTAGGCGCTCCCCTCCCACTCCTGATGCACGTCATACTTACCACATCCTATAGCCTGGCCCAAACGAAATCACCATCCATGGCCTAGACCCAGGTGTCGACCTCGACTCAATCAGAGTCACAGGTCGTGGCGCAGCCACAATCACGGACATCCAAACCGAGCTCGTTCCCCAGCGGGAGTACTTCGAGGATGTATACCCCAGTGACAGTGACGGGGACGAATTAATCGAAGACGAAGACCCCGATGATAATTTCGGGGTTGATAGGTCTGAACTGGATAGAGTTGAGGGAGAGTTGAAGGTCCTTCGGGACCGTATGGCTACTGCGAGGAATGACCAGAATACGGCGAATACGTCGCTAGAGCTTCTTGATTCGTATGGGAGGACGATGAAGGCTGGGGAGGTGGATGTGGGTAAGATGGCGGATTATTTGCAGGTGTATCAGAAGGAGAGGGCGAGGTTGTCGGATTTGTATCAGGAATCCGAGTCCACGATTAAAGAGACGGAGAAGGAGGTTGACAGGTTTACCCGCGAATGGAATAGGTTGTCGCTTGCGTTTCTAAAGGCGAGGGATGATGCTGCGAAACCTGCGCGCCAGGATAGGGAGAGGAAGCAGAATGCTCTGGACTTGAAGAGAAGGGAAAGGAGTAGGGTTAGGCAGGAGAGGAGGAAGTTCTGGCCGCACAGAGTCGCGAACGTGGTATTGCATCTGGATGGTATTTCTGATTTCACGCCTGGATCAAGCAGGAGGAGTTCTGTGGTTTCCACCAAGAAGCCCGACCTTACTGCTCACGGATCAGACACCGTGAGCTTGTCTCTAAACTACGTTACAACCAAAGCGACTTGGTCTCCTCGGTACGAACTGAACTTGGAAACCCCCACTGCATCAGGCAAGATCGTCTACCGCGCAGAATATCACAACTACAGTTCCGAAACCTGGAAAGATACCCGTCTTATTCTTTCAACCTCGCAAACATCCTTTTCAGGGATCGAAGAGAAGACGCCAGACCTCCAGCCCTGGAACGTGAAGCTGCTCGTGGATGATGCCAACGAGAAGAAGGCCGGAAATGCTGCCTCTTGGCAGGGAGGTTTGGAGAACAGGGCGGAAGTCGCTGCTCGTTCGCGCCCTCCGTTGTGGAAACCTATCGATGCCGGTCCTGGGCGTTATCAGCGGCCTTATCAGCAGCAGCAGCAGCAACAGCCGGTATTTGGACACCAGCAAATGCCGCAACAAATGATGCAGCAACAGGCGATGCGGGTACATACGGATAGTATACAAAAACCAAACGCCACCAACTCTGGGGGACTTTTTGGGTCGGCGGCCCCAAACACCCAGAACGCAGCGCCGGGAGGGTTCGGGTCCTCGGCAGCCCGTGGTGGAAGTAGCTTGTTCGGCGCGGGCCCTTCGAATCCCGACAATGCCCAGAACACCCAGAACCTCGCCAACCAAGACTACCAAATGCAGCTGATGTTGCTAGAGCAGCAGAATAAAAGACGCCTACTCATGGCACGACAAGAGCACGACGGACCCCGCAACGCAACAGACGATGACTACAACTCCGACGACGAGTGGCGCAACTACCCGGATTCCGACGGTGTCGACGCCGAAACCCTCTCCGCCCCCAACAACGCCAACGACCAAGAACTAACCTACCAAGAAACCTCCCGCCAAGACTACGGCCTAACAACAACCTACGACATCCCCGGCACCCGCACAATCCGCCCCTCTTCCCTAAAACGCCGGCACGTAATCGCCGAACTCCCCCTCTCAACAATCCGCTTCTCCCACCTCATCATCCCGAAACTCCGCCCCGCAGCTTTCCTCCGAGCCCGCATCACAAATACATCATCCATCTCCCTCCTCCGCGGGAAAGCAGGTCTCACCCTCGACGGAACATTCCTCGGCACAACCACAATCCCAACATGCAGCCCCGACGCAATCTTCAGCCTCTCGCTGGGCGTAGACCCAGGTATCCAAGTCTCATACGCGAAACCAACCGTCCGCCGCGCGACGTCCGGTTTCTTTAATAAAGAGGACTGCGCGATATTCACGCGTGTGTGCCGTATCACGAATACGAAGACTACGGCCGTTTCCTTGGCGGTTATGGATCAAGTCCCCGTCAGCGAGGACGAGAGGCTTCGAGTCGGAATCCTGGAACCCAAGGGTCTAAATAAGGAAGGTGAGTTGGTGAATGTTGGGGCGGAAGTTGGGACTATCGCTGCGGCTACGTATGGCGGTGCGAATACTTCTTCGTCTACTTCCCCTGCAAAAGGGGGTAAGAGTAGTGATAGGAGTTGGGGAAAGGGGACTGTGGTGTTGGGCAAGGGTGGGAATATTACTTGGCAGTTGACCTTGGAGAAGGGCAAGGCGGTGAAGTTGACGTTGGAGTATGAGGCGAGGATTCCGAGTGGGCAGAAAATTGTTGGGTTGGATTGAGTCTGGCTGAGTCTTCTTTCGTACTCGGGGCAAGGGGGATTCGGATCGGATCGGGTTGGGAGGATTAGGGATCGGGCGTGAGGGGAATATTTACGCCCATGCGGAGAGAGCTAAGAAGATCTACAACGGCGTGGTTATGTAACGAATTCGTGATCGGGAAGTTTGTCCTCCTTAAGTAGTATACTAGTTTAGTTTGAGTCATGAATTGAATGAATAATGTCTTTTTTTCTCATGTCTCTCGCCTTGTTGGTGGTATTATTACATTTTTTCGCTGTTATGTTGAGAAAACGAGAACAAAAAGGGGTTGAGGGGGGGTTTCTATATCTTAATGTATGCATGTGTGTTTCTCCTAGTTTGGAGACAGTCCCTAACACCACTTTCCTTTCGTTCGTGGTATAATCGTGAAAAGAGTAAAGCAAAACATACAATCCAACCTCGATTGACACCTAGAAGAAAGCCAGAAGCCGATCGAAGTGAGCCTGGAATATACATCTTTCCTTCCAATTCCCCAATAGACACCAATGGTACTAATTTCGGGGTCTACAAAGAACTCAAAACAGAGCCCTCCGTATCCCCGTACTCTTTTCCAACTTCGGCATCGGGGAAAAGGGATAGAAAAAAAATTCTAGACCGTTATCAATCAAGGCAATAAAGGCTAACGGTAATCAAGTGCAGAACGTGTGGTTGGATTTCAACTTTCCCAAAGCGATAGAATTACTGGGTCTCGCGGACGACGGCGTCGACTGCGGTGGCGAAGTATTCGATGTTATTGGTGTTGAGACCTGCCATTGAGATGCGGCCATTCTTGGTCTATTGTGTGAAGAGATGTGTTAGTTGAGGAAAGAGTTGATGGGTGGGGATAAAAGGGGGGCTTGAGCTTACCATGTAGATGTGCCACTTATCCTTCAAGATATAAACCTGAAGCTCAGTGAGCCCAGTGAAACTGAACATTCCGATCTGATCGGTGATATGGTTCCAGGTTCCAGGAGTTTCCTTCTCCTCGAGAAGCTGGCGGAGAGCCTTCCTCATATCAATGATGCGACCACTCATGGTGCGCAAGTTCTCTTCCCATTCTGCGAACAGAGCCTTGTCGTTCATGATGGTGCTGGCGACACGGGCACCGTACGCAGGAGGGTTGGAGATCTCGGAACGCTGGAGGATGTTCAGCTGGGAGGTGACACGCTTGGTGGTCTCGATGGCACTTTCGCCGGCGGAGGTGATGAAGTGGAATGCACCGACACGTTCGCCGTAGAGACCAAGGTTCTTGGCGAAGGACTGAGCGACGGCAAATTCGAAGCCCTCCTCAGCGAAGTGGCGGATAGCCCACGCGTCGCGGTCCAAGTCACCGGAAGCGAAGCCCTGGTATGCGGTATCGAAGAAGGGGAAGTGGTTGCTGGCACGCATGGCCTTTGCGATTTCGATCCATTGTTCCTTGGTAGGATCAACACCGGTAGGGTTGTGGGCGCAGGCGTGGAAAACGAAGACGGAGAAGTGGGGCGCGGTGAGAATTGCTCCGATCAAGCGGTTGTAGTCGAGACCACGGGTGTCAACGTTGAAGTATGGGTAGTCCGCAACTCTAGCCCCGATGTTCTTGAAGATCTGGTTGTGGTTTGCCCAGGTCGGGATCGAAAGATAGAAGGCGGGCTTGGGAGACCTCGGGTGGAAGCGAGAAAGGAACAATCCGCCAAGATGGACGGCACCGGTTCCAGAAATGGTTTGGACACTCACAACCTACAAAAGGAAATCCGATCCATTGTCAGCTTACTGGAACACATTGTAAAACTCGGACTTCGGTGAGAGTGATAATGCCTCACTCCCCACCGGATAAATCGTATGTGTGGGGGGTGGATGGAGATGGCATGCGGGGGAAAACAAAAAAAAAAATTGTCCCCCTCAGAAAAAGTCGGAAAAAAAAAGATAGCAAACATACACGTTTGTCCTTGATGACCTGGCTGTCGGCACCCAAAATTAAACGCTGAGCAGCAGTAGTGAAATCTGAGAGACCACCGATGGGGAGGTATTCGTGGTTGAGGTCGGGAGTGTTGCGAAGGACTTCGTCGGCCTTTGATCGTAGAGATAGTCAGCGGGATGATTGCGTTATCGGCCGATAAGGGAGGGACAGATAGAGTGAATCAAAGAACAATTCAGAGACAGTGAGGATGAACATACCTTCTTGACGACGGGCAAGACCCAAGGCTTTGCGTTGTCGTCTCTGTAGGCACCAATTCCCAGGTCAACCTTCTTGGGAGAAGTATCCTGGCGGTACTCCCGCATCAACCCAAAGAGAGGGTCTTCCGGAGCCTGGGGAACGGCATCCGGAAAGAAGACGGGGGCGTCAGCTCTCATGATGTGTAGTGAGAGCTTTTCTAAGCGATGGGACGCAGTGGTAGACTGTGAAGATTGTGATTGTTGAGTGTTTTGTGGTGAAGAGGAGGGTTGTTGTTGTGAAGGTCGCGAGGGTTGCGGGTTCGGAGATGAAGGAAGTGTTCTAGTCATGGCCGGTAGATTTCTCTCTCGTGACCCCCTTGAAAGGACAAGAAAATATGCCTCTTTTAAGTAATATTAATCAAAAAACAAAAGTGTAAAAAAAAAAGAGACCTAGGATGTTCCCAGCTATTGCAACAAAGTCTCCAGGACAATGGAATCGCTAGAATGGAACTGGAAGATATCCTCACTGGTAGAGACGGGATAGGGGCTGTCGTACGCGCAGACGTGCCGTGCTATAATACAAGATATTGATACAAGGGGAAAATCCGGGGAAGATAACGGTCTGGAGGAGCAGCCAGCTGCCATGGGCAGGCCAGATAGTTATTTATACGTCTATCATCGGTAGTTGGCGGGATCCACCTCGACGTCTGATCGGAACCGAGGTCGATGGCGACCGTTCTTCGTCCACCGAATCATGGACTGCCCGTAGTAATCTTGACATGAAGCTTTCGGGTTCCATGTGCTCTTCGTCTCTCTTTGCTTCCTGATCGGCCTCCCCGTTCTTAGCCGAGCTTGGTGAAATTCAAAATGACGTTCACCCAATTTCCTTCGATCACTTTCATATGACATTCTGCTCAGTCCACCTTTTTTGGCAGATGACAAGGTCATCGCAATTCTCCTTGTCTCGGTCACCAGTTCTTCACTGAGGCCACCTGGCTGCTACTTCTAACCCTGCAGTTTGATCAATTAGTTTGGGCATTGGCGAGGATACATTGGGGGTGAAGAAATACGACGGACCGATGGAATTTATGAGCAAGGCTGCTCTCTTTGCCGCACCACCGAATCTCCACTTCTAGCGAGAGATTCGAATTACATATATTGATCTTTGGACGGGCACCGCATTGTTCTAGAAGCCTAAGAGAAACCAAAGACAGAGTTGTTTTATTATTATTTCTATCTGCGGTTTCGTGACTGTCACTTTAAGCTCATGGCAGCAACGGATTGATATGCTGACAAATTTTATACGTATTATCCTTCTTTCTACTACTAGATCAAGAGAAGGAGAGATTAACGCGTGTATGAATGAGATAGAAGTTGAACAGTATCAACTTCGACTTCCCTCCAGAGTTTTCACTTGTCTCCTTTTCTTTCAATCCATTCTTCGAAACCCCGTCGGTTACTTCTTGTCAGTGGCTACAAACGAGTTCGAAGCTCCCTGCTTTCTTATGTGTCGGCTATGGCCTATTCCCAATTGATTCCAATAGCCAAGGCAGCGATTTTCTGGAAACCAGCTACCAGATACCGCACGCCGTGCGCCGCCGTCGGGTCGGACAGAGCAACGATTCAGGGAATGCTCCAAAACCAACGTCGCGCTGCGCGCTTTGGCCGCACTGGGGTTGGTGAATCGACTAGAGATGCCATTACCAAACTACATAACCCCAGGCAAATATGATGCGTGGAACATCTGTTGAAACGTACGCCTATGTCGGTTGTATAACCTTAAGCCACGAGACTTGATCTGTCCATCAAGTTAGGTCCGCGATTTAGCGGACTCAAGAGTCGCAATCCTCCGTAACAAATAACCCTATAAATAGTGCACGTTCCTGGTTGAGAAGTCTATGACCAACTCACATCTTTTTGACCTGAACGTCGATTAAATAGTTGACATGTTCTCGTCTTCGCTTTAAGATGTCTGCTTTCTTCAAGAAACTGCTGCTGGTGGACCACTTTTTAGCTTCTCAACAGATGACATCTGACCAGAACGGTAGTAGGTATGACATTGTTCACAACAATGAATCGTCGTCATTGTCATCATTATCTCGAGACAAGAGCATATTCTATCCATGACATTTACGATTTATGACACCTGAAGGCTCATAATTCTTTTCTATGAGTCACTGACTGCTGTCTGCCAACGAATATAAATTGTTGGGCGTGTCCCTCATCTCTCCATCTTCCCTCTTCATATTTCACATCCTCCTTCATATCTCATATTCTTAAGAAAAAGCAACCTTTATTTTACATATCTCCTCACCAACCAGCGACAATAATGGATCTCCTTGCAGAGCTTGAAAGCATGGCCGTTAACGTCGTTGACGACATTGATGATGAGCCCGAGATTGAAACCATCAAGAGATGGCAGACTCTTTTCCAATACTCCTACACTGAGGCTATCGACCATATCAAGAAAAACTACTGCAACCTCTCTCGCCCAAAGGTATCCGATGAGCACTGGGCACTCGTCCGCTCCAAGAAGGAGATCGAAGGATATGATCGAGATGCGTACGAATATTCCCTGACTCTTGAGCAAACCAAGAAGCACGCGGCAGGGCCAGAAAATGCGGCTACAGCAACGGCCAAGCCAACAGAAGCTCAGAAGCGCGCCAAATACCTTCTTAAGCTTGAAGGTTTTCTAAACTCGGCGGAAAAGATTCGAGAGGTCGGCAGCCTGATGTCAACGCCGTCAGTAATCTCTGGAACGAGCGACTCTGAAACCGACGGTTCTGAGGATACCGGCTTTTTCTGCCATATCAACTACGTAGAGAAACAGGCCATTGTTAACGGCCTATCAGACCTCAACGTCGACTTCCGGCCAACGTTCATAAAGATCTCAAAGGCCGAGAAGGCTCTCTCCAGCACGTCCATCTATCCGACTCTTGGCATCGATTCAACACTGCCACAACATCGGCTTGCTGGTATCAACACTCCTCGCCCGACGCAGGACGAATACCCAGTATGGTACTTCTTCTACGGCACGCTTGCTGATTCGACATTTCTCCTCAAGCTTCTATCTCTTTCCGAGAAACCCGAACTGCGGCCCGCCAGCGTTGAAATGGGAACGATCGGAACCTGGGCGGGAAAATATCGAGCTCTCATTGACGCCGCTTCTCACAACCGTGTTGACGGCTTCGCATACCTCGTTAACTCTTGCGAGCACGAAGAAATCCTTCAATACTATGAGACGGAGAAATACGAAGTGGTTCGATGCTTGATCAGAATGAGCGACAACTTGTCCGAAGTTATCAACGGCCTCACTTTCAGATTTGTCGGAGACTCCCAGGACCTAGACTGAACCAACACATACGTCCGAAGGTTGTTCCATGCCAGCAACATGCATCTCGTTTAGCGGCTTCCTTGAAAAGGAGGACTCTGGCTTTCATCCCGAGAAAAGGTGATATCACCCCCGTAGGGTCTGTCGCAAATTAGATATAACTCACACAACTAGTGAAGGTATACTTACAATAGCCTTCTGGTATGTGAGCTTTGGTAATTGAACCATCCAGAGTCACCTTCCACTTGGTGTACTTCATCTCTTCCTCGGAACCCTGGTCATATCCCAGTCGCTTTATTGTTGCCGTAGAAGGATTTTTAATCTGTGTTTTATGCGCAATATTCTCCGCTGAGCAAGAGCTATAGTTTCGGTGATAATTGCTCATGAGGTTCCAGCTTTCCTGTGTCTCTTGCACCGAGATCAAGCAAATACCAGCGCATTCTCGTCTAACACCAGATCGACACCCCGCCATTTTAACTAACGCAGGTCTGGATTTTGAGGTGTTCCCCCTACCGTGTTTTTCTCTTAAAGTGAACCAACCATCTCAAGGTTCCAATTTCTCAATCGACAGGGCCTGCACGTTTGGATCTCTTCGGGAAGAAGGAACTTTCAAACGTGATGACAGCAGAAAGGGCAATGATTCTGTTTATCTCGAGACAGTTTGAAGAAGTGTTAGATTGAAACGCCGTATATTGGAAACGGGGGTATCTTCTGGGATTGACAGGCCTTGCTCCTCGCTAAACGAGCCTCGCTGCCTTGCTACCACCTCAAATTAAATGGTAGATATTCTCGCGGGGGAGGGTCGGTTGTCAGTCAATTCGGTAGGGGTGGAATCACGCTTAAACGTTAGCTATAATTCGGAGTATACTGACGGCGTGGGTTCAGAAGACATTGTAATGGTTCTTGGTAGCAACAGAGATATTAGTATCTAATGGGCTCAAGGTACGAGGTATACTGGAGATCTTGAGCCAAACTTCTACCGCTGAGCCAAAAAGGCGGATCTACCTACTCGGCTTCAGGGATGAGAAGGCTATAGGCGAGTTTTCCAGCAGGAGATAAGATATCTGGAAAACATTGGGAGATTTTCTGCTTATATTGGGAGCAGTCTTTGCGGAATGCTCCTTCCCAAAGTGCTAAGAAATACACGGCCGGAAAGTATCACGGAAAGAGGACATAAGATGATCCAGGAAGACCAGCGGGATTATTGTGGGTTCATAGCTAGATAACTCGAGCACAACGATAATCCTAGTGAGATCTGGGGAGGTCTAACTGACTGAAGTGTTGGTTGAAGCGAGTCACGCTATACCGAAAGAAGAGAATGCGCTAAACCCTTTTCTCTCCTTTAGCGAGCTTATCTTGACCTCCAGTTCATTTTCATCTGACAAGGCACTCTCTTCATGCTCCAACACTGTCAATGTTTGGCAGGGATAATATCGTTCATTGTCGAATAGCATGGTGCATATATCCAAACGGCTCCCATCGGTTTAGGAACCATTGCTCGTTTCCCAAGCTGTCCGTCTGGACACTTCGTTACGTTGCTACATCTTAATGACTGTAAAGATGGACAAGAAAGAGCATTTCTTGAAACCCCATGTTTGCAGCATGATGTCTTTCTGTTAGGTCTTGTTAGCTGCCTTTCTTATTGATGTACGAATGAAGGATCTGCCTTGTGGATGCTCGTTTCTGCACCGTCACAGCTAAAAATGATACCTCCCATCGTCTCAACTATGTTGAACACATGATTATCATTAAAAGTCATCATGCATCCAGCTCTATCAGAATTAGGGTCAGGGTCTCAAGGATCATACTTTCTGCGCAGGCTCGCTCTAAGTGAATAATCTTCGCCCTCCCAAACTCTTCCCTTAAAGGCACCTGTCAATTCCAGATCAGACCTTGCCCTCAAACTCACCACTTTGTCGTGTTTGGTCGAATATTCACGATATCTCCCTTTCTAACTCCCTGGCAATTAATCCGCGGTATCTGAGAACTGTCCGAAATAACGGCTTATCCCACCTGCTAGCAGCTTAAATAACACAAGTGGAAGTCCCGTATCAACTAGACCTACTAGAGACATGCATCCGTCTTAAAGTCGTATCGATACGCATCGTGTTGTTAGTGGAAAAAGCCTGTCATATGATTCTGTTAGACTCCGTCAACATTAAGAAGGATATTTACGTGTTGTTTAGAACTACCAGGTTCTAAAGATATCACCCACCATCTTTATTCTTTTGGAGAAAAGATTCTATCTCTTGCCTTTTAAACCCCTTCTCAGGCTTTTTCATATCTTTTATCCTTTTCTTTCTTCAGACCTCACGTCACATCTCTCTACAAGCTTCCCGAAGGAAGAAACACCCTATCGAACACAGTCCTCGAAACAACACCAGCCCGAAGAAGGTCACTCGATCCGCAGAGATGCTCCACAAGCTTGCTTCGCGTATTAAATCTCACACGGAGCGCTGTGTCCCCCAATGGGTCAAGGACGAGGCCGAGAAAGTGGCTGCCGCTGAAACAGCCTTGCAAATTCGAACTCAGGCCCACAAGCATAACCTCCAGAACCACCTTGTCCGGCTTCCTACAGAACTTATCCTCGAGATCACGGACCGTCTTCCCCGGGATAGTATTATGGCACTAAGCCTTACATGTACCCATTTCTACAATGCCATCGCTTACCCGATCCTCGCGAAATCCCCATCCAAAGAGAACAGCTTCCATATTCTGGCCCCTCTAGAAAAGGCATTGGGATTCTGGCAGCGCAAATTACTTTGTGGTGGGTGCTTTATCGCTCACAAAGACAAGGATTTTCGGCATGGGCAGGAGGCACTTGATGCTGTAGAGCGCCGCTGTATTCCTACTCAGGAAATGCTTTGGGTGCACCCCGACTTGGTAGTCAGCTTCAGCACGTTGGAAATGATCGGGAGACAACTACGGGATGCGGGGATCTCATTCTCATCACCAGAACCCAAGAGATGCACGATCCACCACGTCCAACACCACGGTAAAGATATGGTTGTTCTCGACCACGCTATCGACTTGATGCACTTCCCACTTTCCAAGTTTCCAACTTTGGGGGACGTGTCCACCGTGCTGCAGCAATTCAACGCATTCGTGTGCCCCCACTGGACCACTGGGGATCCCCTCCTTGTAGACATCTACAGGCAAAGCATCCTAATGTACATGCCTACCGTGATTCTTGGTCGGGGCCACCGCTGCTGTGACCCAGGTTGCAAGACTTACGTCTTCTTCCAGATTCGGGCGCACCGAGACGGAATCTTCATCGGCGAGAAACTTGTCATGCATATCCGCCGTCTCGTCAACATCCACAACGGACCGGAGAGACGCTCATGGCTCCATCAATCGATCATCACCACCGACAAGGACAAATTTCGCGAGGCATGGCTTGCTTCATGGCGTTGGAAGGCCGCCGATGAGGAGCTTAGCAAGTTGCATTTCAAGCTGAATTTCTTGGGCCATCTTAGCAACGCCGACATCGTGGCGATCAGGCAACGGGCCAGTGAGCTGCAGTGCTCCCATGACATGGTGGCACCCCGTGAGGATTTGAGGTCTTTCTACAAACCTTTTGTTCCCACGACCCAGTTTATAGCTTCGTACGTTAGGAAGCAGAATCAGAAGGCTCTCAAGATTCGCTCTTTGTTGGGTGATCCGCTTTACTCACACCTTTTTGCCTAAGGGTTCTTTTCTCCATCTTCGCGATGCCTTTGAGGGGTTGAGAGGGATTACCTCCGCTCAGCATGAGATCGGGTCAATAATGTTAGGGGGTTAGGTGTTATATGTGGAGAGATGGATGTGATGATGATGCATTTTCGAGGTTTGTTCTCATTCCTCTTTGCCTCTGAAGTTGTGGCAGAGATGATTTTTGCTCGCCATGAGACCCGATGAATGATGTCAGGGGTATTACGCGCTGTTGTATGTGCCAAGATGATGGGTGCCATGATGTTGCATGCTGGAGATTCCCTTTCCTTCTTCCTTCGAGACGACGGAGACACTTGTTATGGTGTTGCATATTGGGGGGTTGTCCTCATTCTTCTATCTGGAATGTTGTTGGAGATTTCTACTCACATTGCGATCCGGCGAATGATGTTTACGAGTATATGGTGATGTGTCGAGATTACGAGTGCCATGATGCTGCATGTTGGGCGTTTGCCCTCTTTCTTGTTTTACCTGTGTAAGTTTTTTCCTCTGCCCCTCATTCTTCTTTCCCGCCCTGCCCTGCATTATATGTACTGTGAAGAGTCACTATGAATTATGTACCTTAAAACTGCGATAACCAAAATAACAAAACCCCTCTCTATATTAACAACAAAGCCACCCCTTACAAATCCTTCTTCCCCTTCCCATCATACAACCTATCATCCTCCCCCTCCACCTCCTTCACAAACCTCTCCACTTCAACAACTTGCTTCTCCCATTCCTCCTTCCCCATCTTCGTCTCCTTCTTAAATAACTCCTGCCCAGGCCTCCTATAACTACCCCCAATCCGATCCCACAACGTCGTAAACTGCCCATAATTATAATTAAAATACAAATGATGCAGCGTATGGCACGCCGCACCGTTGATTATGGGGTTATTAGCGACATACTCCCCATCGTGGATGATTACCGTCCAGATATTTATCGCCACGAAGAGGAAGACGTAGGCTGTCTTCTGGAGGGGGAAGATGAACGGGAAGATATGGTAGGGGAGACCCTGGGACCAACCGTCAAGCGGATGGAAGGCGTGGGACGCGAAAGGCGAAGGAATAATCCACTTATGATGCGGCTTATGGTACCGTTTATAAATAAGCGGATGATGCAGCGCCCTATGAATCCAATAGATGAAAAAATCCGTAAACACGAGGAAGAGCGGGAATTGGAGGAGATTGTAGAGAGGGAATGGCGCTTCGTCGAGGGTATCGTAGAGTTTTGTGTAGCCTCTTACTTCGACGAGGAAGATTGGGACTGTGAAGAGGGATAGGAAGGGGATTGCGCGGGACGCTTGGGCGATTTCGAGACGGATTTGATTTTTGAGGTATTTTGGGTGGGAGAGGGTGGATTTGTCGAAGACGAAGAAGTAGGAGAGGGAGGCGCAGATAAAGTAGACGAGGAATCCGAAGATCCTGGGAATATGTTAGTCCAAGCTTGAGAAAAGGGGGTTTGTGATACGTACCAGGTGATTATAAACAAGCTCAAGGCCTGTCGATAGATATTGTCTCTTGGACAGGTGGTCATATAAGCCAATTCTGATGGTTCTATTGGGAGATATTTTGTCGAAGGCTCATAAACGTAGCCGCTTTCCGCCTTTGCGCCAATGGTGGAAGATAGCGTACCGTTTCCACTGTTATCCGCGGAAGATAGTTGAACTGGGAGGACCTTTGCGTATATGGGATCCGCTAAGAAGGTATCAAACACCTCAAGAACAAAATCCATAACGAATAAAAGAGTCTAGAGTGGCAGATGAGTCCTAGGGTAACCGTTTCCTTCTCACGATGAAATAAAGTAGACCCCAGGAGAGACAAAAAGGGAGAGCTTCGTTTGAAGTAAGAGAAATGTATTCTTATACCCCTCGCTGAATAAACCCCGTAACATCCGAGACCCCTGAGAGAAATAGCATGATCCTCTCGCTCCCGCCCCAATACAAACACTCTCGCCTGGGCTGATTCTAAGGGATGGGGAGAACTCGAACCACTTCGGACCCAAAGTTTCCGGGAGAGATCTTGGTTGGGAGAGATAAGATTAGATCAACTCTAAACCAGTTAAGGTTCGGTCATGTGATCTTTCCTTTTTATGCTTATTTTATGTGGAGCCAACCTTTTCGGGACTTCTTCTTCGCGACCTCGACTCCAGTTCGAGCAATCGCATTGTTCATAACCTTCGGCCGAGCATCGAAGCAAATCAAACCTGAAAAGAGCAAATTTTTATACAGCAAGAAATACAACACAAGAGGAAAACTCAAGAAAGCTTACTCCATCTTTTCCACATATTTAACTGGACCCTCATACACATTTTTCCCATGGACAGCATATTGCACAACAGCAAATATGAATACAACTCCGAAAACCAAAATCGACCAATTCATATCCTCTAGCGTAACTTCCGCCGTCGTGGGAAAGAATGTGAAAATGACCGCAAACATGAGGTATAGGATCGAAAAGATATTAACGGGAAGCCCGAGTTGCCCGAGGCTCCAACGTGCGGGTGGCATAGGCTCGTCGCGGAAGCGCCTCATGCAGAAGCAGATAATTGGTATGAGGTAGGACATGAAGAGGGATGCGATTGTAAGGGATGCGATGGCGTTGAAAGCGGCGGTTGAACCGATGTTGATGAGGGAGAGAAGAGTGGTGATTAATGTCGTTGTGAGGATAGAGTTAACGGGGACTTTGGAACGGGGGTGGATGTATCGGAAGAAGCTTGAAAATGGGAGAGCATCGTCGCGTGCGAATGCGAATGTTTGTCGGGATGTGGTGGCAAGAATACTAATCGCGCTGCAAACTTCGAGGGCGAGGATAATCGCCGAGAGACCGCTTGCCGCAGCGTTGGACTGCGTAGCGTTGACGAAAGCTTGCATGAAAGAGAATCCAGTTGGGGGCTCGAGGACGGATTCTACATCGCCCAGGGTGAAAAGGAATGTAATAAGGATTATGAATCCAAGAGTACCATTGATTAGGGCCGTCGAGATCATACACCAAGGAACAACCCTTGAAGCGTCCCGGATCTCCTCAGCTAAACGAGTTGGTCATATTAGGATACGAGAAAAAAAATAGACGGGTCAGTTCAGCGCTTACCCATATGCGTCGCAGCGTCGGGACCTGGCAAAGGTCAACTATAAATTCTTTACGGGAGTGTAAAGGTATGCTTACCAAGGAATGAAAAAATTGGGGTCAATTGACCAACGAGACAAGCTAGCCCCATACTGCTCCAACCACCTGCATTGGTGAATTCGGTAAATACTGTTTCTGTCGGTGTACGTGGTGCCATAACCCATAGCGGGATCATAACCGCAAAGAAACCGAACACGTGAAGAATGAGGATCAATTTTTCAAGTGTAGGTAGCTGGTTCGCGCCGTAGGTATTCACGAACGTCGAGATGACGGCAATGGCAATGGTAAATAATGTCCCATGCCATCTTTCGGGTACATAGGTTGGGTGATTTAGGACTAGAAGTCCTTGTATTAATGTGCCACAAAGAAAGCATATACTGGCGAAACCTGCTTGCCATCCCAAGACAGATAGCCAACCTGTTGCAGTCGGTAAGCCATATCCTAGAAGAAGCGGATGCATAGAGTAAACATACCGGTGATATAACTAAGGAACCTCTGACAATAATCCTCAGCATATTCACTCACCCAGTGGTACTGGCCACCAGACGTAGGCGACCTAAACAGTTGTTGCTAGCGTTAGCTATCTTGGAGCCACAAGTACCTCGAAAGACCATGGAAACAAACATTGAAGCAATCTCAGCCATTGACGCCACCACCGCAAAGAAACCGATAAAGGAACCGATATAGACATATATCATTCCGGCCATCCCTCCGTTGACGAGACCGTACGTGGAAGTACTTTAAAAACACAATTAGCTATGTCATCTTCCCTTCGGGATGTCCAGCGATGAGAAAAATGGCAAGTTACAGAAGAATTGACTCCCAAGTTGCCATCAAAGTGCACGTAAATCCTAGGATTGATAGAAATCGGAAGTTCCTCTAAGTATAGGGTCAGCGGATTCCAATACAGACTCCCCAGTGCACACAGGCTTTCTGAAGAAGGTGTTTACATTGAGCTCCTGCTTCTTTCCCAGCCGCGCCATATCTGCCTGATCCCGCCCCGATCCATCTTCATCGGTTGACGGACTAACACGGACATCCGGGTGTCCCTTGAGGTTCGTTGAGGTAGTTATCGCCATTGTCCTCCGTCAGCCAAGCTAGCAGTGTCGCAAATAAGGGAAACAAAAGGCCGACAACGAGGAAGCCAAATAGCAGAAAGATTAAAACAAATATTAAAAATTATAGGAGGCACCGGAAGGCGATATAAACGGGAAATTCGCTGGAAAAGCAATGATGACGCACCCCCTCCGGCTGACATGAAAGCTGGGGAGAGGCCTGATTAAGGGTATGGATGGGATGTGTACTATCCAACCCATGCATCCATCCATCAATCAATGCAGCCAAGCAGTTTGTACGACAGTCATGTCTCTTCAATTACCACCCTCCTATTCCATTGCGATTAGAGAGATTGTTTCTCTCCGGAGGAGGGAAAAATATCATTCAGATCCGTTTCTTCTTTTCTTTTGACATCTTCGTTCCGAATTTGTTCTCCCCAGATTCTTCTCAAACACGAGCTACGCCAAGAAGTCCCCTGGATTATGTAACTTACAGCCCGCCTTGGCATTCGATTCCGCCGGAGAAAGCCGGCTACACGTGATTTTCTCCTGCCGATGAACGACTTCGACGACTCTCGCATGGTCAAACCTCAAGATCGATATTGGAGACCGAAAAACAAGCCAGGTGGTTTTCAGCGGGAAATACTCCGTTTCGCCGGTGAAAGCTTCGAACTACCTCTAAATCTGCTACACCTCAAACCTCTCTTTGTTCCCAAGTACAGATTAGCAATCATCGCGCGATCCCAGATCAACCCTTCCGATCCTCGATCCTCGTAAAAAAGAAAGATGTTGTAATCGACCCAACCGGGCCGGTCAAATTTGTACGGAATCTTGCCAGACACCCCCGCAATCCCGGGATGATCAGGAAATTTGACAGCTCAAGACGCGGAATCTTTCCTCAAGGTTCGTTGCAGACATGACACACACCTCATCCTTCCTATCGTTGTTTTCTTTTTCTTTGAACTCTTCCGACAAGCCGATAAGAGCCTCATCACCCCCGGCACGTTGTTTAATCTAATTGAGGTCCCGAGGGAATGGAACTGTTGGGCCCTTGATCGCGGCAATAACTTGGCAAGCAATAACTCTTATACAAAAAGAGGCACAGGCAGCGGCGCACCCAGGATGCTGACAAAAAAGAAAAGGCAAGGATCCCAAATTTTCGATCGCGCAATGGATCCGGACGGCACTGTCCGACGATCGGGCGGAACAATTTGGAGCTCAACCGAAGGAATGATGTGCGTTCGCTACAGCCGCGGAAACTGCGAAGCATGAAACAAAACGCCACGTCGAGTGGACTTTCTTGACCAGGAAATATTCTTGTCTTTCATTAACCGCTCAGACATCAGCTTCTGCTGACTGCACCGTGTTTTGAGTTTTTGAGGCTGATTTAACTCCATACGGGGACTGGTCCAATCATCTGCGCCCTTTTCCTCCAAACTTTCATGAGACCTTCAAACGCGATCAAGAGCGTTGGGGAAAATAAGGCACCGAGTACCCAGAGATTAATACAAAAACGAAGAAGCCTGTTTCCACGACGGCCGTTCTAGGAGACTGCCTCTCGGCTCCCGGGACTTGGCCGGCTCTCGCATGCTGTGCTCGAATCGCAGAGGACGATAAATTCGAGACCCTTGAAGTTTGAACCAGATTCCTCGTTGTGGCTGCTTTGAAGGTTCGAGAGATCGGCGCGGGAAGAATTAGCGCTTCCACTCCCTTTTCTCCGAGCAGACCCAACCTCATAACCCCTTGCCAGTTTCTCGGAGAATACTCTTCCTCCAACGTTTCCAGTTCGTGGATTGCATGCTCCATTGAACGGTTGCCAGTTGGTGCTCACATCTGGCATTCGCGTTGAAGAGTCGAAAGCCAAAAGAGAAAGCTGAATCTAGATCTTTAACGAGATCCTCGTGGAATTCAGATTCCATGTGGGAATCGCGGAAATCATTGTGACAGATAGGCATTCCTGACCATATCTTCGGTCCGTTCAGGGATTCGACGTCTTTCGAGACAGAGCCTGGTGTCATGTATGCTGTTGCACCGTTTCCGACGCAATTCGGTGCCCAGCCTGTGCCTCTGAGCCTGTTACTGTCTCCCCGCCCTCGCCCCGTTTTCCATACGCTTTCCTACTGCATGTCAGCCAGAGAACCCAAGGAAATATGACAGCCAAGAGGCACTGTTGAATGGTAGAATCATCTTCCGTCAGCAGCATTCCAATTCGACTTGCTTCCTTGCCCTGGTGAAACTACCCTCGCAAAGACTTACTCAGAGCAAAGTCGAACGTCGGGTTAGCAATAGTAAGCATGGCCATGGGGCTGTGGCCACAGAAACGCGCCATTCTCCAGATCAACAATGACGTCTCAAACAACTCATGGATCCCTTATTATCTCCAGAAAACCCCGAAGATGTGTTTTCAGACTGCAACACTCTTCGTGTGCTGATACACCGAAGACTCATATCAGGTTAACCAGTCTTACATAACTGCAATATAGCCCAGGCCCTCCGACATAAAGTTTTGTGTGAATTTCTATCAGTCATTTTTGGTCCTTTCTGACATGTAGGGAGACGGAGACCTCGAATCAGCACGGGCATCCCGTCATGGAGCTGGACCAGGGCCCCCGGGTCACGATCATGACCTCTCTTACGCCGGCCTACATGATCCTCTTCCATTTCGCACGGCTCATTATCAGATACACGATAAATGGACCTTTCTGGACAGATGACCATGTTGTTTCTGTTGGGGTTGTAAGTATTCTCCAATCGCTCCGGGTGTTGTTTGTCGGAGGTTTTAACGGTTGCCGCCACGTTCAGGTATTCGCTATCATTCGATCGGTGACCGAGCTTTCCCAAGCAAATGCAGGTTTGGGAAGTTATATCGATTCTAAACCATTCGGGGGTTGAACGAATCCAGAGGGTAACAGCCACCAAGGACACCCTTTTCCCCAAACGAAAATTCCCATAGCTAACACGCATAGCCTGGATATGTTGCAGATATCTTCTTTCTCATAGCCCTGACGTTGTCGAAATGTGGAACGCTGTTTCTCATATGCCGTGTAACTCGGATGAAGAAATATCTATATATCAGTTGTGCCTTTACCGCTGTCTAGGGTTTGGCTTCGGTCTTCATCCTATCGACCCGTTGTGGCATGCCTCATCCGTGGGAAAGTCTGGGTTCGTGCTCGGGCGATTTTGTAAGAATAATACCACTGCTTGGGATGTTCGGTATGACGAGGGTCCTCGAGTCTGACGTATTATCTAGTTCCTTTTACCTATGATATCACGGTCGTTAATTCCTTAGCACCACAAAATGGTCAATCAGCTCCTGTATAAATAGAGATATGAAGTTGGGCATTCCGATTACAGCAGTACTAATTGAAGCTTTGCTGCTGGTTCCTTTATTGATACCAGGTATCTCAATGGCTTCATGATGATTGCCTAGCCATAATTCCATACAAATACATCCAGTAGGTGTCTCCAGACACTTAAAGCAAGGCGAAATTGAGTGATTGAAGCTGGTTCTTCTATTGTTGATTCAGCTTGGAAAGATCAACGAGGAAAGATCGGATGTCAGCCTGTACATGTACCGAGTCACCTGATCTCGTGTTCAACATCCATCTTTGCTGCCTCAGGCTAACTTCACTTTCGAGAGGCGTTTCTGCCTGCATCACGGAGCTCAACGCCCATCCCATACTTGGACGATGGCTTCAAAGGCCAGTGTTATCTTCCCAGCTGTTCCTCTCACTTGGGATCTGGGAAACTCTAACAATTCCCACCTCCCACATCTCGCCTAACCACGGAGACCCCATCCCTGGCGAACTGTATCTCCAACGACCATAGCTCCAGACCCACCAACCAAACCATGGCCTCAAAGTTTCCCAACGCCGGTCCCTCCATCCAGGAACTCGCCCAAGAAACCGATCAAGAACCCCCTCCACAAGATGGCACACTTGACGAATTCATCGACGCCAGTCTCCCGATACTCATCAAGGCAAACGAATACTATCAGGAACTTCAAGATGCCGGTATCAGGAAGGAGTTTATCCGACACCACAATGACACGGAGAAACAGCTCAGCGCACAGCGCAGCGACATGGAAAAGGAATTTTCCGCCGTGGAAAAAGGCTTCGATGACGTGGAGCGCAGGTTCAAAGGCTACGATGGAAAGTTGAGCGTTATGAGGGGCCATCAAAGCACGTACACTAGATGGATCGATCTGTTCCAGCAAAGAATCGCCGAACAGCGTCGGTATATCAACGACAAACTGTCCGTGGTGGATTCAAAGGTTGAACGGCTAGATGGGAAGATAGAGCGGCTGAACGCGGATTTCCGCCATCTGAAAGGGAAGTTATCCAACTCGAAGGCTGAGAGGGGCTTTCACCAGGTCGAGCCGGTTTGGGTATATGATGATGCTGGGGGATGCTCTGTTCCAGAAGGCTTACCCAAGACAGTTCGGGATTTTTGGAGGTTGAAAAGGCTAAGTCAGCGTGAGTTTCACTTCATCCATCCTCTCCTCTCTATGCTAAGTCGGATCAAATAACTCACTCTACTGGCAGGTCCCCAACTAGTCTCCCTAGTGAAAGCCTACAATGTCACACCCGCAGAGATCCTACAACCCGAGGGAGACGAGAGTAGCGATGAATTAGATAACGATGCTGATAACCTGCCCCAACCACTCACCCCTGAGGCCGTCGTTGGACTATACCCAGAAAGAGCCCATCAAATCATAGCCCATCGACTCGGCCTTGACTATCATAAAATCTCCATATTCATGCAAGAGCCCAGAAAGAAGAAACTCGTTACCGCTAACAGTAACGGTAACGAAACTGCGGACGACTCAGAATATGGGGAGGAAGCGGACAAGAAGGATAAATTTCCGTCAACGTCACAAATCATCGTACCTGTGCCCTCAGGCTCGAAAACGGATGGGAGCCCTAAACAGGAACCATCTACGACTTCTGATGAAAAGATTGTCCTCACTCTAAACTCCATCTGAAACTCGTCCTTCAGGAGATGCCGACTAATTAGTCGGGAGATAGGGATACCCCCTTGGCTGCAGACAACCCAAACTAGAGTGGAATCCCGTACCAGTAATATGAATTCCATTCCGCGGATAGGGGAAGGGTTGGCTATCTACCAACCCCGAGCTATTGACAGGCCCCGATGTGCCCTGCCTTGATCTTAGGGAAAGTCTTCTCTCTTTCCCATTGACGATTAACGATACCATCCCCTCGGGTCTAGCATATGGAAATAGACCAAACCGAATGCATATAGTTTCGATACTATACATACACCATCTCTTTCTTCATATAAATCACCAGAAAACGAAGGCAATACTCAAAACATCTTCCAGCCCCATATTGGTTGAACATATAGATAACCTAGGTAACTTAATAATCCAAACTCTGCTCCCAGCTGTGCCCACCAAATAAAAAAACCCATAAAATGCAAATTTGCGCGAATACATATCAGGGGTATTCCCGAAAAAGAATGCCAAAACCAGATATTCCCAGAAAGGTACCAAATGCATGCCAGTGGAGAGAGATAATGAGATATGTATGAATACCGAGTACAATTGGAAAAATAATGTGACAAGAATACCGCCCCAACGCAATGTGCCCGTAATATATAGGCTTTGGTACATCCAGTAAAAATAAGATGAAGAAGAGACGTAGACGTAAAGATAAAACATAAGATGCCATGTTCAGGTGGTGCGATGGTGTGGTTTCCCTCGCCCTGTGACACCAGAGGACTTCGTTCGTGAGAATAGACAGTAAGAGAGGCGTGACGATGGAGAGGAGGTCGTGAATTGGTCATGGACAGTTAGTCGTGAGAGATGCTGAAGGTAGAGGGATATCATAGGGAGATTGATATAATCAGGATCCAGTAGGAGCCCGAGTTGGGTCGTCTTCATGCTGCCTCGTTCTTATCCGGAGACTATCCCGTAACCTAGTTGATAGTCGACGACTTCTGCTAGGCGCTTCGTCGTTTGTATCGGCTGATGTGGTCGCATTATCTTGTTGCTCTCGTCGGAGACGTCGTAGGGTAGCTATACGTTCCTCAACGCTAGCATCGCGCATTCGACGAGCGTTCAGCGTGTCGTGAATA
Organism: Arachnomyces sp. PD_36; assembly: GCA_032988195.1. Classification (NCBI taxonomy): domain Eukaryota; kingdom Fungi; phylum Ascomycota; class Eurotiomycetes; order Onygenales; family Arachnomycetaceae; genus Arachnomyces; species Arachnomyces sp. PD_36. Next base: position 296,612 of record JANTQE010000017.1, on the reverse strand, counting down.
TAACTCGTGAGGCCCCGACGATGGGTATGATAGCCATCACGTGTTGTTGATTCGGCTGCTAAATGTTCTGAACCATGTTCCGTTTCACCTTGGGCGGGATCGCCATGTTCCGAGAGTGAAGGATTGAGGTCAATGCGGCTAAACAGGGGGGTTAGGGTTAGTAAAAGATGCAATCCTAGAATGGGTAGTGGGTTAGACTTACCAAAGTGGACAGGTTCCAGAAACGTTCACCAGCCACGGATCGACACATTCGGGGTGGAACTTATGGTTGCAAGGCAGAACTCGGATGTCTTGTCCTTTGACAAAATCGTCGGTGCATATTGAGCAACCCAAGCTACCAGCGTGAGAAGTTTCTGCGTCAGGGTCGGAAGGCTTCGTCTCCGTTATAGCCGTAGCGGGTGCTTCATTAGTAGTATTGGCTTCTTTTGCTCGTTCGGTGGTGATAGGGCCATTCAGGGCGCCGTGTGCGGTATTATCACTCGTAGATGTCTGATGTATTGAATCGCGAGAACCATTGACATCATCCCCATCCTGGGCAGCCATCTCAACATCAAGTTTGTGCGGCATATCTTTGTTGGTATCATCCTGATCGCCACCAAACTTTACGATCGGTATCGTTTCAAGCATGGCCCGTGCAAGGCCCCTAGCTCTACTTTGTCGAGGACGCCCTGCATCGGTTCGTGGGCCATAACGCTCGGGATGCCGATGCGCACGAATGGCGCCTGTGACGATAATACCCAAAAAGAGCGCCGTTATGATCCCGGTGATGCTGTAAAGAATGATCATAGCGGAATTCCGACCCGCACCACCTCCCTGTCCAGCAGGGTCACCAGGCACCCGTGCTAGATCTGGTACGATCGAAGTTGTCTCAGTCTCACTGCCGCCAGTCGAATCCAATCGATCCCGAATCCACATCGCGCTGTCGGGGTCCAACAACGTAAAAATCCTGTCAAACTCCGGCATGTCTGGGTTGTTGGTATAGCCACAATTCTCAAACTCGGTACTGTATAGTAGAACAGCGGCAGGGGAAGAGGATGAGATCACGCTCTCGATAGTATCGTTGGCGCCCAAGTTTCCCTTGTAGGCCGAACTGTCACAACAGAGAAAAGCGATATCGTTGTCATCGAGGTAACCAGCATTTGCAGGGTCAACATTCCGCAGGGAACCGGTTATCTCGAAATCCTGTTGCCAGTCAATTGAATATGGTAAGCGGATATCTAGTAATTTTCTCGAGACACACCCCACTTACCCTGACTTCATGAAGTGTGGAGTTCGGTTGGACTGGGGCGAGGGGAGCGATGTCGACTGGACCTTTGAAATGCTCCTCGATGTAGCTGTTACTTAGTTTAAAAGGAGGTGAGAGAGTCGAAGAACTGTTGGAGGCCTGAATAGTCTGGGCGGTGACCAGTGGTAGAAGAAGGGACGATAGGAGTGAGCATATCCATCTACTGCCGGAACAACGCCGCCCGAGAACGCCCATCCTGGCGAGCTACGATGTGTGGCTTCGGTTGAGATAATCCTCCATGGGAATATGGGGCTGAGTCGGAGAGAGAGCGGGAACGTTTACCGGTGCATCCGGGGTTTAATCACTCGCTCTGACAAACCCGTGGACCAATTCTTTGCGCACGAGTTGGTTGAAGGGGCAAAGACCAGAACCCTTTCTTTTAGCCACCACGCAAGGAAACTGAAGGGAGAACCCCGGATACAAAGAACATCCCGCGGCGGCGATAAAGCTTATATGAAAATAGATTTGGAATCAGACGAAAGGGAGAAAGACAAAGCGAGTCTCAGCGCAATGACACGGGAGTTTCCAAAAGGTTTCAAAAGTTCATCGGTTATCTAATTGTCAGACGCGAGAGTCGGCAGCGGCGGGGATAGGGTGACGATTTATTGGATGAGAGATCATCTTATTATCTTTATGTCATCATATGGCGCCCATCGTCCTCCCGATCTAGGAAGTGCAAGAAACTCTGGGGGACAGAGGAGGACAATTGGCTCTCGTACGGTGAGACCTGGAGAAGTCAATCAATGCTGGTGGAGGAGCGAGCCGGAGTTAAAGGATCTCCAAGTTGAACGTGGGGTATCGGCTGCACGCTACGCATGAATTCCGTTGTTAACGAGAAGAACGAAGTTGGTTATATGTGGGGTGATGTGGATAAAGAGAGGCTTCGGGAGAACCAAATCGCCAAATTACGGAGGTTCGGGCTGGAGAAAATCAGGCCCACCAAGCTACACGTAGAGGGAGTTGATAAGGGGCGAAGCACAAAAGCCTAGGGTATCATTGAACTGCAGAGGATGAAGACGAGATGAGGTGAAGCTCGAGAATTGAAGTCGCGCAGAAAGACAGACGATGTGAGATGTGAAATCTGGAGAAAGCACGACGACGACATCCGGTCACTTGGTTCTTGGTAACCCTAAACCCTATCTATCTTTAACGGGATCGACCAAGGAAATGTCACTTCTTAGTAAGCTTTAACTTTCTTGTCGTCTTTTCATCTTTTTGGACTTGAAACCTCAACAACGCCAGAAAGAACACAGTCCACCAACATGATTCCACAGCATCTATGATGATGATGATGTGAGAGGAAGGGAGGGAGACGCCAAGGAGTCGGACAAAAAAGATGGTTGAATCGAAGTCTTGGGATTGCATAGCCTCGAAGGTTGACTGACTCCTCCTCACTGTCAGACTTGCTCTGAAGCCCGAGATCCAGGCTAACATCGTTCCTCGCTCATCGGTCCTCGTTGTTTGGATAAACGAGGAAATAAAAGACGAATACGGCCACCATCTCATTCTGAGAGTACGCGCGTTCTTTTCTGTCTCTGGATGTCTGTGCGCTGTTTATTCTGCCAACCTCAGGGTTGTTGTTCAGGCCGACCAAAGAACGGACCATCCTCCATCTTGAGCTCCCTGGCTCTCCGGAAGCACTGACAACAAGATGAGACGAGACCAATCTCTGTTAATATCTTGATTATTTCTGCTGGATGGGGCAACGTCACTCGTTCTTCACATCCAATTCACCCTAGCCTGGTCAATGTTGCAGTGTAACAATCTGCCAGTTCTTTTTTTTGAGGGGTGTAATATCCGATCTACCTGATTAGAATCTTGTACCTTGAATGCTCAAGGATGCTTTTGCATGCATAATTTGATGCATAACTTGCCTGCTCTTATTCGATCCCTGCCATGGTCAACTGTTCAGATCAAGAAGATGCCAGCCATCTCACACTTCCCAATACGCGGATACACACGATCGAGTCTCACGGGCTCTGTGCTTCCTGTCTCAATCTCTGGATCTGTCGATTTGGGCGCCATAAGACGAGTCAATTTGAGGCCCTGTCAGCAGGACATAGCCATTTTCGGAACATTGATGCTATTATGTTGGTTTGGACGGACAGAACACTAAGCCAATGCCGACATAGATATTGGAGCTTCTCCCGCCATTCCGTTCGATACTCTGCTCTTCTTTTTTCAACACCCTTCCCACTGCATCTTCCCCACCATTCTAAGCACAGGCGCCATGATGGACGCGCAGATGACTTCGCGTCTTGTGTGACGGTCCAGCTGGCTCTGAAGATCGCCCACGAGTGGAAGAACGCCACAAAACATTCTCTCTCAGCCCTAGGAATGAAAACGGAACGCTACCCAGGTCAATCGCCGTTTGCTTCGATGGCGAAAGCTGCCTGGGGCATAGCATTGCATAAATATACGGCCGTACCCCGACTTTTTGCGATTTCATTCCGTTGATCTTTCCACCGATCGCATATGCCAATGCTCACAACTCATCACCCAGCCCCAATTCACCGAGCTAGAAACTGAATAGTGCTCACCTATGAGTCAGTATAAACATTTCATCTGTCCTTGAAGGCATGCGTTCCACCCAAACTACGCGTCTTGTAAGCGGCCAAGTCGGTAACCCCCTCGCCGACCCGCCTCAGCTCGGTTCTTCGCTGTTTGGCGGATATTGAGTGAGAATGACATGCGTCCGCTCTGATAACCGTGATAGCAATACCCGGGATCTAATTGGCGGAAGTCTCGGTGGATACACGTGCCGAGAACTCCGTCGATGGCGTGATTTCTCCTCGTTGAGAAAATCATTTATCAGAGGAGCCTTTCCTCCTGCGGCTTCAGTTTGCATCACCGCAGAGAACGGGCAAAGAAGAAGCTACGGGATATGATTTCCAACGCGATTAACACCACGGCTACTATTGCAGGGATTATAGTGGCAGTGAACACCGCTTCTTCGGTTCTCTCAACTATGTGATGTCGGGAGTTCCCTATTTACCCGAATGCGAGCTGATTTGAAATCTCGCGGGGTACCTATTCGAGCGCGCGAAACAAGATTATCAACAGAAAGCTCTTTTCGCTACCAGCGATCTCATCCTCATCAAACCTTCTCCAACCTTGCTGTTCTCTTATCAGACAATCAGACGGGCAAGATCGCTACCAAAAACCCTAAAGCCCTTCCACGAGCTTCAAACAAGAGACCCTCAAAATCTTCAACGATCCAGAACCCCAGTGCCGGAACCACAACCACGGGGACGGCAACCAAACAAAACTTTGCCTATTCCATCCATCCCAATGATCCCATCCCAACCCGCCCGTCCGTTCACATTCACAATCACCCGTGCCGCCGCTTCGCCGCAAACCTACTAAGGAAACTTAACTTGAAACTAAAATATTTAGTCTTTCTTTCCCACGCGCAGCTCCAGCTCTAGCTCTTGGCCCTGCATTTCACGTCCACATGCGCGCCGTGAATGTGGTGGCGAGGATCATCTGATCTGGTAAATGGTAAATTCTGAAAGAAGTGCCATGCGTAAGCTGTCAGCTTTGAACCATGGTTCGCGTTCCGGTACTAAAAGACCGGGCAGGCGGGGGAGAATTGCTACTATTGAAAAATAAATCGTGGTCTGCCTGGAAACAGGGGCCGATTAATTGATTCCTGGAACGATTGATCGTTACTAAGGGATAAGTAGGCGAGGAGTTTAATGTGCGGAAGACCTCCGTCATAAACCACTGAGCACTTTACTACATGTACATTGAGGGGTCATAAAAATGAACCCTTTCATGTGGCATGGTCTGTGCTGCCTAAAGATGATCAACGCCAAGGCTGCGATATCTTCTTTCTATACAAGACTTCGCTCGTCTCAGGCGTGTTCTCTTAAATTCTACATCAACAATTGATGAGAGTGTCAACTTTTTGTGGTTAAGTGATTGCTAGAATCTCTACGCATTCTAGGATACCTTTATCCTGGGAATACAGGACAATCAGAAAGTCTGACCTTTCTTCTGACGTCGTCAAACGATCTCAGTCGCAAGACTTCGAAAGACTTGACCTTGATCGTCCTTCTCTCAGAAGACCTTGTTTTCTTTTCAACTCATCGCTGCTGTACATTATACGGCATGGGTGTACTCGATCCGATGCAGTGCATCGTCGATCTCTTTGAACATCGTTCAAGGCACACATATCATCACATACCGTGTCCGATTTTTGCAGACACAGTACTATGCGGGCCGGCCTGGTGGATAAGAGATCCGATTATCAACCCATACATCATCAAACCCCCCTTGGATTCTTTCCCACTCCGCCCACATCCGTTCGTTGCATGTTGGGGATGTAGCGTGTGATTTGAGGGCGAGGGTTCTGGTGGGAGGTATTAGATGGGGTGGGGAGGTTCGTATATAAGGGGGGAATGCCAGAGACGTGCGGGATATTTCATAGAACCATCATATATATCCACGATATTCTGATATCCATGCTTCAGCTTACCGGATCCGAATGCGATTTGATATATCATGTGGTCACAAGCGTGGGTGATGGGAGCTAAACTATTTCCGTCTTCATTATTAAAATCCATCCTCTTAGAGAGGGAGAGGGATCAGATATCACAATCAGACGCGGATAGCTGCAGCGAATGACTTTCAGCTCCGCATTGATGTTATGTATATGCTTGCAGGGGATGTTTTCAGCTTCGAATTCCGTAGACAAAATAGACAGTTGGACTGAGAACTAGATTTTCTCAAGTTAAAGCATCACGGCATTGACACACTTGAGAAATTGTGCTAGACCGAAAATGTGATTGAGGCGTGGGTGGGGATGTATCGAAGCGCAGTACGGGCGATCGGCAACGTCACATATCGCCAGACGCCATGCTCTCCTTCAATGGCAATAACCAAAGACACAGCACAGTCCTTAAGATCGTGGAAACCCCCATACGAGCACTCCCTTCTACTTCCTAATTCGATATTCCCGAGCGAGCGCGAGTGTCCGGCGGTCAGTAACATCCAGGCGTCAAAGAGTCATACTTAACTAGATCTTACTCACTCACTCACCCACCTTCCCCCCAAATCCTTCCCACAATCACATTTTCGGCTTGTGATGCAATGCAGTGATAGCTATCCTCAGCGCGTATTTTGCCTTCTTACGGCAAACGGGATACAAGGATAGGTAATAATAAAGGCAGACAAGTTGCCCACAGACCTCCTCTGTGCTTACTTCATCGCTGGTACATATCACCGTCGTCCACCGCCGTGGGCAGTTTTAAGTCGTACACCACCAACAGCGAGGTGGGGGACGCGCGCGTGAATATATGTATCAACTGATTCATTTCTCAACAGGATGGTGGACTGTCATGTGTCAACGACGGCTTAACCATCTGAGTCAGTCTCAAGTACATTACAAACATCCAGAACCTGGAGATAGGTTTGTTCGATCGGGATCGGGATTTACTGATCTGTCCGCCTGTCAGCTCAGATCCCGTCCCCTCCACTACAAATTCCAGAATCCATGAAGTTCAAGAAACCGCGGCAATGGCGACAAAAGGATCTTTCTTTTTTTTTCTCTCTCTCTCTTCCCTCCACCCGTTTCGAGATTACATACATATACTTTCCCGGGGGTTGGTGGGTAGCCCCATGCTCCCTACCCCCTGCTAAGATGATGTTTATGTTTATCAGATCAAAGCCGTTTGTTCGTCTCAAACTTAAGTTGCTGTCAGTCACGGCGAACTGTTGAGTGAGTGCCAGGCTTGCTTGGGGGGGAGACCAGGATGGGACGGGGCAACGCGGACGGGAAGAGGGGGAAGAAAGGGAAGATCATGGATGGCCTTGTCTATTTTTTGAGATTTAGAGTTTGTTGGCTTTTTTTCTTTTTCTTTTTATTTTTTTTCCTTCTTTGTTTTGGAGCTTTCGGACGGTCAATTTGCAGGATGGAACGGAACTACAGATGGAGAAGCTCTGCGTCCTGAATGGAGAGGCTTAACGCGATCGTTCATGTGTGGAGCGAAAAGGTACAATCTTTGAGTTTGAAGGTTCTTGAAGAGTTCTTCGATTTCTCTTCCAGATGAACTCCACTCATACGAGAATATGAGAGACAGAAAGATGGAACGGGGAGCGAGGGAAGGAATCTTCTGACGGTGTGTTTATGCATCATGCAGGGTCCCCTCCCATCTGAACAATCTCGAGACAGTGCGAGGGAGAGAGGAACCAAAGAACAGACACAAAGAACGAAAAGTGAGGCTGGAGCTGGATGGTTCGCCTGTTTAGCTAGCCTTGTGAGATCCATGGACCGTGGGCGGGAAGGGAAAACGAGCAGAAACAACCGAGCGCCTCAAACAATCCTCTCTGTCGATGAATACGGCGTCTCAAGAAGCGAGAGGCGTGAGGGATAGGCAAGAAGAGGCGAGGGAAGAAGAATGAAAAGAGAGAGAGAGGAATGTGCCTTCCTACTTATCAGAAAATTTCCCTCTCGACTGACTGGCTGGATGTTTTCTCCTCATCTCTTGCTCATGCTTGCTTCGCATCGTTCGCGTTCGCGTACGCACAGCAAAATCCAGCCAACAAGGACATGGTTACATAAGGGGCTAGACCAACGCCTCAGGCGCGCAGATGCTCCACCATCAGAATTGGGAGCTTTGCATTGGAAGATATGCGGAGCTAAGCAGAGTTAAGCATGGAGAGGGAGGGGGGGATGAGGAACGGGCCTTGAGGGAAGAAGTCAGTGAGAATGAAGGGAGGGGGGGCAGAAGAAGAGTAGCAAAGAGAGAGAAGGGCACCCTGTCGTATGGCCAGGATAGCACCCTGTCCCCCAGTCGGTGCCATCTTTTTTTTTCTTCCATATTTTACCTGGTCTCGACTCAGATCGCCCGCAGAGCAAGGACAGACAAAGAAAGAAAAGCATTGGACCTCTGCCTGGCCTGGAACACACATAACCAACCTTGCCCGCCAAAAGCATAAAAAAGGGGAGACGGAGCCAGGCTAAGAGAGAGGGGGCAAGAGAAGAAGAAGAAGAAGAAGAAGAAGGGGGGGTTGTTCTTAAGGGAAAGGTTTGATTCCCATTCCGCCCGACGAAGCGTCTCACGACATCTTGTCATGCTTTTTTGACCTTTTCTTCTCTCGACTTTTGAAAGTGGCTTGAAGGGTGCTCGCCTTTCTCTTTATCTTTTCCCTCTCTTTTCTTTTTCCCTTTCCCATATTTCTTTTCGTTCTGTCTCGACTCATAACAACTTGCCATCTTAATCGCCCTGGACTGGTCAAGGGCGGGGGAATCTGCGGTTCGATAAAAAGAAGCAAAAAACGGGCATTGAGAGAGAGAAAAAAAAAAGCAAAATATCACAAAAGGTTAAGAAAATAAATTTGAAAAAAAATAGAATATTAAGAGAAGGAAGCAAAGCAGGAAGAAAAAAGAGTGAGTGAAGATAAAAATAACACAGAGAGGAAGAGACGAAAAGGCGTGAGAGAGACGGCAGACGGAGAGGATTAAGGGCAAAGACAAGACGTCGGAGTATTCAAGCAACTGACAGACACACACTTCTTCTTCTTCTTCTTCCCAACCAGCACTCGCAGCGGGAAACCCGCGATGGTTTGATCGATTCTTTCGATTCTTCTCTCTCTCTCCCTCTCTCTCTCTCTCGATTTTGAATTCTTTAATTCGTTTTCTTTTTGAAAGTCAGTTCCCGAAATACTCATCCCCGATCGTGGTTTCTCTCGTTTCTCAACCCTTTTCTCTCTCTCTCCCTTGGCTTCTCTTCCCACTCTCCCTTTCACCCTCTCTCCGCTCTCCTCTCGCTTCCTTTTCTTCCCTTCCTTTCAATGGCAAAAAAGTCTACATCTTCTTCACCTGGTAATGACACGATCCTGGGGAAAGCAAAGCATCTGGTGCGACGATTTAGCTGGGATATGGACGATCAGCCGCCGCCCAGTAATAGTGGTGACGAACCCGATGATGGTAGTTTAACTACCACCGATCCCGCTCTCGCTCCCACTACTACCGCTGTCGCTGCCACTCACACGACGGTCCCTAATATCTCTCTGAAGAGGTCGACGACGCTCCCTGTCTCCACTGTCTCCGCTGACCCGCAGCACCCGATGACGGCGGGGCGGAAAGAGAGATCGGAGGATGCTCATTACTGGAAGGATCTGTATTCACGGAGGGATAAATCAACGTAGGTAGCTCTTCCTCTTACTTCGCTTCTGCCTATCTCTACTGTCAACCTGTGTATCTCTCTTAGAGATGGGAATAATGTTTTTATTTCGCTCGTCTTGTTTCTCTTTGCTTCGATGAACCTGCAATTCATTTGTTTTGGGGGAAGCTTAGCTTCCTTACGTCCCCTTCTTGTTGTTGATCCACCACCGCCTGTCGTCGATCAATCACCCTTCATGTCAACGACAGGCACCTTTATCGATACTCATGTCTGCTTCTATGGTCTACGATCATGTCTTTTTTTTATAATACCGTCCCCTCCCACAGTATTATCAGCAGGACTCTTGCGTCTCGTAGCAAGAGATAGCAAATATCGTTGCTTACATACATACTGGAAACGATATTAGAGATACAGACGTCCAGACGCTAGATATCGAGTACGATGCGCTATCCGAAGCATGGAAGCGACACCAAGCCAGCCTGCCCGCTGCAAACATGGAGGCCCAACATCGAACCGCTGACGATGTCATCCTCGTGATCCGCGCAGCAGAGCGGGAATGGTCGTCGTCGAAATACAAGGCCAATTGGGACACATCGAGGGCCCTGTTAAATCGATTCTGCTTGACGCTCCCCGCTCACTCGGCGATATTAAGTGCTTTCGGTTACGGAGAGGAATATGTGAATCTATTTCACGATGTTTTGCACTCTGTCATAAAGGTAGGCTAGATGCGTCCATTCATCCGTGTCCTAGCTATCCGTTTCTATATGAGGACAAGCTAAAGTTGGCGTTTGGTGGCGATACAAAAGGTTTCGGTGGACCATCGCAAAGTCACGGAGGACCTATCCCGCTCACTCATCGAGGTGGACGACGCCATTGAAGGCTGTATCGGTGACATGAACTCGCACCCTCCCGAATACGCCATGGGCACCGCTGCAAGGCTGTACTCCATCATCTTCCTCTTTCTCCAGGAAGTACTCGACTGGTACACGAGGAAGGTTACCTGCCGCCTGCTGGGTAGCTTGAATGAAAACCTCTACGGCGACTTGCACGGGCTGGTGACGAGTATTAAGCAGATGTGGATACCGAGTAATGGGAAGCGGCGGATTGCCTCGAGCGTGAGGAGCGGTGGGTCCACAGGAAGCGGACGTTATGACGCATTCAATCTCCTCGAGGAAGCCCGCATCGGCAAGGTGGGATTATCGGGGCTCCATCGCACGCTCGCCTGCCAAAACACCCTGACCAGACAGTTGATCTACGATATGCAGCAGGACTCTCGGCAACGGGACTATCTAAGTACAGAAAGAGCTGATTTGCTGAAAGAGTTGATGAAAGGGTTAAAACCGAAGCTTCACGGCCTTATGGGACCGAAAGGTCGAACCCCAAGCCCCGATCTGGCCACACCCCCAGATTCTTCAAGTAAGTAGTCTGCCACAACCTATCCAAGGCATGAAACCCTTAATAACGGGTGATTACAGACACATCGGTTACAACAGAACCTTCGACCGACGGTAGCCCCGTCAAGCAACGGGTCTCGAAGCACAAGATTACCAAGATGGAGTTACAGTTTGCATCGAAAGACATGCAGGATTTCTTCGACAACGATGACCACACAGCTCAATTCGAACTATCCGATGAGGTATTAACCGAAGGACTCTCCCTCGTCCCTCTCGGCGAATGGACGTTGAATCCACGGTCACAAATAGCCTACCTCTCCAACTTTCACACTGACACCTCTGCCCCACCACCTGCCACCTTGATATCCGCATACTACGCCTCTACCGCCCGAAAAATGAAAATCCCCGTAATCTCCCACTTCTGCTCCCCCAGCTCGGGCGCACTGCACAGCAATGCTACTGCGTCTACCCGAGCGTCTATGGAGACTCTCGGCCAAGCATCCGACGGTCTATTATCCCTTGGATACAGCATAATCCGCCAGCTCATCGATCTCGCACCACCAGTCCTCGACTTCGACAGCTCTCGTGACCTAAGTCCGGAGCGGTTCGCAGCATTAATGCTACACCACGGCACACTAAAGAACTGGGGAGAGACGCTCACACTAATCGAGACTCTACTTACCTTCGCACCCCCGATGTTGGTGCTTGTCGTCGACGAGGTGGAATGTCTGCTGAACCCCGAGGATCCATGTTCGGAGCGGTCGCTAAGGGGTTTAGTTGAAGTTCTTCGCAAGCATGTTTCACAAACGAACGAACCGCTGCCGCCACAATCACTTGCTCATCCGAGCGTATTTAAGGTTCTATTTACTACATCAGGGGGCTCGAAAGTGCTGGACGATGTCTTCCAACAGGACGAGACTATAATTGCGAACAACCTGCGCGTGGCAGGCCCGTCATCACAGCATCTGAAGAATTAATACCGCCCACCGTTCGTCCCGCCCGTCATTCCTATTTACTTCGACGTTTTCTTGAAACTCTCTCTTATATCCGACCACGCGCCGCCAACCTATTCGACCAAACAAACCCATCTAATTCTTTCTATTCCATTCCAACCCGCCATCTCCAACTCTTTTCTATTTCCTTATCGGTATATATAGTACTCCAAATTCCCGGGCGGCTGATCGAAAAATTTTCTTCCTGTTTTAACTTAACGTCTTTCTTTTACTTCTTCTTTCCATGGAAATGAAATGTCAACGGGGAGCAAGCGGGGTTTGAATTTGTCTTGATTCCTTTTCTTGTTTGTTTTTTCTCTTCTTGTTCTTTGGATTATTTGGTTTCAAACTGGCAAGCGGATCGTTTTTTCTTCTGTTATTTATGTTTATTTCCTGGAATGGCTGCTATGATATTAATATATATATATCTTTATATAATAAATCATAATCTTACGAATTACTGCTCTTGTCAGGAGGTGTTTGATCTGATAATCGATTGAAACTTGCCCCTGACCCAAGCTCTGAAAGATCTACTTCCGCGAGGATGCTTATCCCGAACTGAGACGACACTCACTGATGTCAAAACTGCAACAAGAACGGGGATCGGAATATGATCGTTGTCGATTCGAGTTGATCTTTTCTCTCGTCAAAAGAGACTCGTTCGGTTATGGCGTTGAGAGAATATATAGCTTCTCCACATGGTGGGAGGCTATCCCCGCATCGAAATCGGAGACGGGGTAAAAAAAGTCGCTCAGCTATCGTGGTAAATATTTATATCCCCTATCCCAATGTCTTTCATTTCTCCTTTCTTTCTATAAATCACTCTCTAATGCTAACCCTTCCTATCGCTAGCTAACCGCCACAATGTCTAAACCCATCCCCTCCCGCCTCTTCGACACCACCACCCCTCCATCCCTCCCCACCTTCAAAGAGCTCTGCTCCCGCACCACCGACCCATCCCTCTACCCCCTATCCTCCAGAACCGAGAAGAACATCCCCATATACGACATCCCATCCCTAACCTCCAAAGGAGTCCCACACTCAGATCCAACCCTCACATCCTCCCTCCAAGACGAATTCCACCACATCCTAACCTCCGGCCCCGGAATCCTCGTCCTAAAATCCCTCTACAACAACGATAACAACAACAAGGACCTCCTCCCCTCCATCAACACAACCTACCAAAAAATAATCTCCCTCGAAAACAAATACTCCTCCAAAAAAGGCGACCACTTCTCCCCCGCCGGCACAAACTCCCGAATCTGGAACTCCCTCTCCAAACACGCCCTCCTCGCCCCGGACACCTTCATCCCCTACTACTCAAACCCGTACCTCTCCCTCCTCTCAACCGCCTACTTGGGCCCACACTACCGTATAACCGCACAAGTAAATATCGTCAAACCAGGTGGTCCCGCGCAATCCCCACATCGGGATTACCACCTCGGTTTCCAGGACCCGGAATCCAGCGTCTCGAAGTTCCCGCGAAACATCCAGCTTGCGTCGCAGTTCCTCACGCTGCAGGGTGCGGTAGCGCACTCGGATATGCCGCTAGACAGCGGACCGACGAGATTCCTGCCTTTCTCGCACCTCTTCGAGCAAGGGTATTTGGCGTATGCACGTCCGGAATTTAAATCCTTCTTCGAGGAGAATTATACCGCTCTAGAGCTTGAAATGGGAGATGGGGTATTCTTTAATCCTGCAGTCTTCCACGCCGCGGGTGCGAATGTACTTCCTCCGGAAAGTGGGTTCGAGCGGAAAGCGAACCTCCTGCAGATAAGCTGTGGGTTCGGGAAGACGATGGAGAGTGTGGATTGTATACCCATTATCGAGAAGTGTTGGAATAGTTTGATCCAGAAGGTTGATGACTGCGGGGGGGAAGTAGAGGTTGGTGGGGAGGTTGAGTGTTTCGTGAAGGCGGTGGGGGAGGGGTATCCGTTTCCTACTAATTTGGATAAGAGGGCGCCTGGGGAGGGGGGAATGGCGCCGGAGAGCGAGCAGGATGTTTTGCTAAAGGGGTTGAGAGGGAAGTGGGGGGTGAAGAGGGTGGTGGCGGAGTTGAGGAGGATGAGGGAGGAGGAGAGGGGGGTTGTTAGTATGATTGAATAATGGGTATGGGATAGAGGTTCGTTTTATATAGACTTAGATATATAAGAGTTTCCATAAAACAATACATTCAAAGTTCTCCACTACCTATCTATCTAACCCTAATATCCTTAATCATAATCCCCTCCCTCCTCGCCCTCCTCTCCAACCGTTCCTCAAACTCCCTCATCCCCCTCGCCTCCTCCTCAACCAACACCCCAATCTCCACCCTCTCCCAATCCTTCCTAAAAACCCCCCACTGCTCCAACCTCCACAGATCCCAAAACACATACCCCCACCCCCTCAACGGCGCCTGCCCATACGCCGCTACAAAATACATCACAGGCTCCAGGTCATGCGCCCACCTCCACACTTCCTCCGGGCCGGAGTCCGCGTCCGGAGTCACGGGCGCGGGGATGTACTGCTTTTCGTCGGCGGAGTCGTACACGGCCAGGAGGCGTTTACTCAGGTCCCACCGCTCGTGGCGTTCGAGGTCGACGTAGACGTTTTCGAGGTCGGTGGTGAGTAGGTTTATTGCGCGGGTTGGTTGGGTGCGGTTTGTGTTTGTGGTTGGGGAGCGGCCGGGTGGGGGGAAAGGGGATGCTGATGATGGGGAGGAGAGCGGGAGGGGGCGGTATCGCGGTTTGGAGGTTAGGAGGTGGGTTATGTGCGATATGCCGTGGTGGAGTTGGTGTTCCAGGAAGGAGTTGTCGAGGCGCCGGTGGGTGAAGTATATGAGCCAGTTTAGGTCGTCTAAGGCGGCGGATTTGAAGACTGCGAGGGTGAGTGGTATGTACGTCTTTTATATAGGGGTTCGTGGGATCAAAGGGGACGGTAAAAGTGGATGCACCAACCCGATGTTAGGATCTTGAAGATATAATCACGAATGCAAGCTATTTGCTCATTCTCCCACGGGGAGAAGCATGCGAAAAACGCAAGATTCTGCCGATTACATTCCTCGAAGGTGAAAGAGCTCCTGTCCCAGAATATGTTGCAATAGATCTCAAGTCGGTAAATTGCGCGCTGGATGCGATGGATCTCCCCCTTCGAGGGTGGGACCGGCGAAGGATCCGGGCGGCGGGAAGCGGGGTTAGAGGACAGAGCTTCCGAGACCAGTCTGGAGGAGAGGAGCTCTATCTTCCCGTGAAACTCAGCCAAGGGGAGAGCTTTAGACAAGGTCCATCTCATCGATGAGGAGGGAGTCACTGACGTTCGCATCCCCTCGACGTATCGTCCTATAAGTTCGATAACCTGATCATGAGACCGGTCGCCCTTTCTATATGGGGCAGACTCCTGTACGATGAGAGCATCGTGGATCAGGGTCGGGGAGAGTTGGTTGACGAGAACTTGTGTGGTGATGCTTTCCTCGGCGCTGCGGAGGACATTGAATAGAAAGGGCCCGGTTAGAGCGGCATGTAGCAGGGAAATAGTATCATCTAGTGAAGCTAGGACTGCTTGAGCTATCTCGAGGGGGAGACGCTCGAGTCTAGATGATGGGGATGCAGATGCGGGGATAGAAGACATCCCGCGGATGTTGAGCAATGACACCGAGAAATAACGGTAAGAAAATGGGTATCCGGACAGTTTAGAACAGTTATCACTTTGATATCGGAAGAGAAGAATAATGCATTTGATATTTATCACCAGAGGAGAATTTTGTTACCTGCTCGACGTTGGGAGTTTCTTTGAAGGTTGCCTGAGGCGGAGGTCAAAACAAAGAGCTGAGCATCACGAACTGAACTAAAGACAAACAACAAAAATTCACCACCAAGAAGTCAACTCAAACGCCTAGCCTTTGATACCCTCTGCGCAGACCTTATAGCGACTATTAATTAGACATCCCGGAAACGTAACCTCTCTCCGACGAATGTAACAGAATCAACAGCAGAAAGAAGAGGGCATAAAGAATATATATCTCCGGGACTCGGATTTAATCCCGAAGTACATGCTGAAAAGCGCTTCCAAACCCTCCGGTGCAGGTTAACCCAAAGCATCTTTCGCATATTAACCGTAGAGAAAAAACACTTCGTCACCGGAGAATGGGTCAATTTTATGTTGCAATTCACGCCCCTTACCTAGTGAGGCCCCCGATCGGTGGAGAGGAAGGACCCTGAAGGGCTGGGAGAGTTGAGACTTACATATTAATCCCTGGCTTGTGTGAAGTTATTCTTCCCTCATACTAACTTCGTGTTTCTCGGGGCTCTAAGAAAAACTTTGACATAAAACCCTTTGACATTAAGAATCGAACCTCGCGGTCCATGTAGCTTCTATACATACAAACTCCAACCAAAATCCAAATCTATCGCGAAACCCCCCCCCCAACAATTCAACCAGTCAACTCCTCAGTATCACAAGGACCCATGTGTAATATATCATGCTCGGGAATCATACCATCCAGAGTCGGTATCTGAAGGTAAACACTCTCGGTGTTACCAAGATACCTACTCGTATGTCCATCGGAGCTGACGTCGGGAGTGTCGGCAGCGAATATAAGCCCGGAATTACCTGGGGTAACAAAGGCGCTTGTGGAGTTGTCGTTCACGAGGCCGATTTCTCCGAAGCCTTGGATTAATACGACCCATCTGTGTTGGGTTAGATAAATGATGGAACTGGGTTGCGAAGGTTAGGTATTATAAAGGCTTACTGGTTATTAGGGGCATGGTGCGGGCCAACGTATTGACCGGCTGGAGCAACCGTCCAGGACAAGGTAGACACGTTGCCGAGATTAGCCATCCTAGCTCCGATTGTAGCTGGGTCATCGGATACGAAATATGGTGTGTCTACCTCCCAGCATTCGAGGGTTGAGTGACCATATTCGGCACTGACTGCGGTAACGTTCAATCGGCGCTCTGTAGGTACGGGGGTAACCACGGAAGTAGCTGTGGAAGTAGCAAGTAGCGCAAGGGCTGGTGCGAGGAGGCGTGTGATAAACATGATGTATCGGCTAGTAAGATGTTTGAACAAAGGTTATTCGGGGATAGATGTGAATGGTTTGTGTGTAAAAACGTCAATGAAATCGTTCGAATTTGACAACGTGGGAATCCAAGGAATCTGCCCTTGGAGATAACATGCTTATATACCTGTTGCCAGGTACAAGCATCCTAACTCTGTAAAAGATGTATGTAAAAGAGAGTGATTCAGAGGATTAAAATAGAACAGGCTATGCGACAGCTGGAGTCATCGCAGGAGGCGACTGAGAACAGCGTTCTATCTCCGAAAAGATATAAGCTGAGTGAGGACTATAGTTCCATAGTGTGTAGAGAGCAACCCTCCGAGGGGATATAGCCACCATCTCAACGGCGCCGTTTGACTGTAGAGCTGAGCTCTCGCCGAAGTCATCTCCCCATAGAGAAACTTGCTGCGCTGGGAGTGGGGATAAGTTGTCCCAGCGGCGTCGTTCCTGCGTCGGACAGGGGTACAACCCTCCACCACGATAAACCCAACAACAGGCCACCGGTGTCGATTGAGGCGAGTTTGGAGGTAAGGCTGGACTTGGCTGTGCCAGTCTGTTGGTTGTTGGTGGTTGCCCTTTTGCCTGACTAGAGCCTCGTGATCATGAGATATTACCGCCGTCAACACCGACGTCAAGAAAAGAAAAGAGAGATAAGCCTCAAACGGGTGTGATGGAGGGAACGGTGAGATGTGTGGGGGATATATAGCTATTTCTATATATGGTTCATCCGAGGATAATTGCTTATCCTGTTCTTCACGGGAGGGAGTCGGGTGATCAACAACGTGCGTGCTGTTGGATTGACAACGTGGCGAAGCACCCTACTCGAAGGATTTCTCACGCTCGTCATTGAAGAATCAGCGAGGAAGACGATGAGGACCGAAAAGATAATCTTTTCCGTGGGCTGCGAACGCCAGAATGAAAGTGAATCAAGGGGTCGTCGCTCTTTGAAGCGAGGACTCCATGGTCAACTCGCCCTTGCGTGACCGAAGGATTTAAGAGACAGAGAGAGATACATGTAGATGCAGATGCGAGATGTGTCACTCTGGAGCTCTTGGGTCTCTCTGAGACGATTCGAATCATGACCGAGCTTGCTGTAAGGTTGCGACCTGGCATTGATTTTCATGCAATTGTTGCGTCGAAGTCGAGCGCTCTCCCAACTGAGGTAAAGCCGCTGCTTTCTAAAATGTTTTTCCCCATCATTGGATAGTCAACTTAAATATTAGTAGGGTGTATCCAACGATGAGGCACTTTCTGGCGGATGGCGAGTTCCTCACTTTCCTGGATGCATCGAGGACGAACACATCGAGAGGCATTTTGGTTAAACTACAGTTCAACAGGTTCTGTGTATGCTTTTCATGGCTTGATGAGAGGAGAACCCCTCTCTTGCTTTGACCGCTTGCTTATCACTGTAAAATTACATATTTATCGCCTGTTATATCGATGTCAGATGCGTGTCGAGCTATTGTATTACTCCTATCGCGTTCCCTATAAATTCCTTCCTGTCCTTCTTCTTCTTGCCTCTCCCATCTTCGACTCTTCCTCTTCAACCATGGGATCCTTTCTCGCACCATGAGTTCGTCCCAAAGAACCGAATGCTGACAGGGGAAAAAGGCCAAAAAAGCCACCCAATTTTCTCTCATCTTGAGATCTGCCTGTCCCATTCGTCAATGCGAGTCTTTTTCTCTCCCCTGGTTCAGCCCATGGATCTGATATGAAACATGAAACATCCGAAGATGAACAGAAAGAGGAAAAAAAGGGAAAAAAGGACCCCAAAATTCCTTGTGAAACAACACTGGCCGAACCAGGAAGAAAAAAGAGGACCTCCAAGCACTCAAAGGACACCCTTTTTTCTATGAGAGGATCCTCTTCGCCCGCCTTTTTTCAGCTACGAGTCAAGGACGTTCTGGACCTTTTTCCTTTTTATATCCTCTGATTCGACAATTGCTGCTTTTCCGGCCCTTCGCTTCTTCGCTTGTGTCGGTTATCTCCTTCTCTCCCCTTGAGCTTGTCCAACTTTTTTTGAGCTAGAAAAGGGAAGAGATTCCCTGCCGTCCTCTATTTTGAAGACCTTTTCTTTCGCCCCTTCGTTCTCTTCCTCCTTTCCTCCTGAGAACACTCTTCGCGGAGAGAGAGGTCCTTGACGACGGGATGCATTGAATGACTTGCTTTCCTTTCACTCTTTAATTATCTATTTCTTTAATCACTCTCGTTACTTTGCTTGCGCTTTTCTACCTGCACACGACGGGCCAGGATCTTCAAGATCAACCCAGCAGATCGCACTCGATTTTTTTCGTTTGGTCGAATACGAATCCACAATTGGCTTCTGCCCCCTCACGAGGAAAACCATATTATACTGTGAGCCGTCGCGCCATCACCTTCGATGTCGGGGCGTCCTGGCTTCACAGAAAAGCGTCTCTCGGACAAACGCTTTCAGCAAATTCCGGAAATCAATTCTTCCAAAGCCAACATGGCGGGCAATAACCCCAACGATGCCACAATCGATATCCCTTTGACTCCAATTCCGAGCAAAGGCCAGACTGGGGCTCGGAAACTCGACTCCAGCGTCTCAATCCCCGCGTATCCCCAGGCCGATGGGGTTGAAGACGAAAAAGCTGCCCATGGCATGAAAGCTGGAAGGAGGAGGAAAATAAACATGGAGGAGGCAAGGCAGGCGGAGGACCCGTCGGATGGCACCATCACTCGCATGGGTCGCATTTACGCTGCGATCATGAACTTTTCGGTCGTTACTCGTTACTTCGTCTACGTCCTACCTCTGGCTACTCTCTTCGCCATTCCCATCATCATTGGAGCCACTGTCGCTCAGAATGCTACAATTGGCGGCGTTCGCATTGTCTGGTTTTTCACCTGGATTGAGGTGGTCTGGCTGAGTCTCTGGGTTTCCAAGATCGTTGCCCATTTCTTGCCGATTATATTCCAATTTCTCGTTGGTATTGTGAGCTCTGGGACGAGAAAATATGCCTTAATTCTTGCAGCTTTGGAAATTCCGCTTTCGCTCGTCGGCTGGTCCGTCGCGTCGTTGGCTAGTTTTATTCCGGTAAGTTGTGACGACAATAGGCGAGAAAGAGAGAAAAGACTGACAAAAATGTAGTTAATGACTAGAAACCCTGATCAACGAGCTGCGAACGATACCGCCACAAAATCATGGGAGGAAGTTGTTAAAAACATCTTATTCGCTGCCTTTGTCTCGACACTGGTATTGGCTGGAGAGAAGGTGCTGATCCAGTTGATTTCTATCAGCTACCACCGGGAACAGTTCGATATGAAAATCAAGGAATCCAAGCGAAATATTTACCTTCTCGGTCTACTCTACGATGCCTCCCGCGCGCTGTTCCCCAGTTATTGCGATGAGTTTACCGACGAAGATTTTATAATTCACGACTCTCTCATCGGTGCGACCGGCGGTAGTAGCAAAGGCAAATCTTCCGGAACTGCCACTCCAATGCGTCTGATGCAGAACGTCGGCCAGAATGTTGGTCGTGTAGGCGACAAGATCACTGCTGCGTTTGGTAGTGTCGCTCAGGAAATCACGGGAAAAAAGGTCTTCAACCAATCTTCTGCTCACTCAATCGTCACCGATGCATTGGAAAAGAGGAAGTCATCCGAAGCCCTTGCTCGACGGATCTGGATGTCCTTTGTAGTTGAAGGCAAAGACGCTCTCTACGGCGAAGATATCGTCGAGGTGCTTGGCGCAGGCCGTGAAGCTGAAGCCGAAGAATGTTTCGCGTGCCTCGATCGGGATGGAAACGGTGATGTCAGTTTGGAAGAGATGGTTCTCACTGTTACGGAGTTTGGAAGGGTTCGGAAATCTATCAATTCTAGTATGCACGACGTTGATCAGGCAATTGATGTCTTGGATAATCTTCTCTGCGTTGTTGTATTGATCCTGGTGGTCTTGATTTTTGGTATGTATCTCCATCATCCCTCCCCGATATAGAACTAACAGTGGTATAGTTGCGTTCTTGAACAAGGGTTTCGGTACCACGCTTGCCGCAGGAGCCACTGCACTGCTCTCATTGTCTTTCGTCTTTGCGACAACCTGCACGGAAATTCTCGGTTCCTGCATTTTCCTCTTCGTTAAACATCCCTACGACGTCGGTGACCGCGTCGATATTGACGGAAAGCAACTAGTTGTCACCCGTATCGCTCTTCTATTCACCGTCTTCTCCAATATCGCCGATCACCGTGCCACTCAGGTTCCCAATATCGTTCTCAACACCATC
Organism: Arachnomyces sp. PD_36; assembly: GCA_032988195.1. Lineage (NCBI taxonomy): Eukaryota > Fungi > Ascomycota > Eurotiomycetes > Onygenales > Arachnomycetaceae > Arachnomyces > Arachnomyces sp. PD_36. Next base: position 275,536 of record JANTQE010000017.1, on the reverse strand, counting down.
TGGATCGAGAATATCACTCGTTCAAAGGCGATGCGTGAACAAATGACTCTTGTCGCGGACTTTGGAACCACCTTTGGAGATATCCAGCTACTCCGCGCCGAGATGCAGAAATTCGTCCAAGACAAGGATAACTGCCGAGACTTCCAACCCGACGTCGACATCGAGGTCATTGGGATTTCCCAAATGGACAAACTCGAACTTAGAATCGAGATCCGCCATAAATCCAACTGGTCCAACGAGACTGTTCGGGCCACTCGACGTTCGAAGTTCATGTGTGCTTTGGTCCTTGCTCTCCGCAAGGTCCCTATCTACGGCCCAGCTGGCTCTGCAGCCGCACTTGGGGACGCCGCCAAGCCATCGTACTCCGTTGCGATTTCTGAGGAGCAAGCTCAGGCGAACCGTGACGCATATGATAAGGGTCTGGAAGATGCGCGCATGGTACCAACCTCTGAGATGGACACTATCGCAGCCTTGACTGCCGGTGAAGATCCTACAACTGCTAAAGCTAGCGGAAACGATCACAACTCCGAAGCTAGGTTCGTTGGAGCACTAACCGCACGCCAACCGGCAATGGACCGCGCACGTGTCGACGAGACGGATATCTACCGTGAAGGAAGCATATCCTCGAAACGAAAAAGCATGGATAATCCAAACGAGAGAGGAACCAGTCCACTCCGCCAACCATCCACAGGTCACCGGAGAGAAGGCCGAACTAGCCAGGACGAACCTCCACTAGCACCAACGGCCGCACCAACGTTCACTAGCTCCTCACCATCCCACGCCGCCCCTCCCGCACCCGCACCCACATCCTCTCCCTATAACCCTCCACCAACGATCCCAACGATCGTAGAACCCACAGGTTCTCCCGCCGCGACACCACCTGTCCCATCGTCATCGGGTAGTCGAACAGATTATTACGAATATAACGAATACGCACCTCCAAGACAACCCAGCCCTGGAAATCCTTTCGGGAGGCAGTCACCTCAGCAGCAGCAGATGCAACAACAAGAGGACCCCTACTATCAAACGGCCACATCGACGACAGTCACGCCGATGACATCCCCTCCTCAACAATCAGCGAGGAGACCAGCCCCAGGCTCCAGCGCGCAACAACAGCAGCAGCAGCAACCACCGCGGGGATACCCACCACGACAACCCTAGTTTTACACATTGACTAATTTGTCAATCTCTTCTTTGTGATTTTATTGTATATTCATTGACGACTGGGAAAGGAAAGTTTTTGCTTTATTTGTGAACCCTCTAGATTATATCATATCATATTCCTCTTTTTCCTCCATTTCATTTGTTCTTGGCCTTGCCAGCCCACACGAATCGGCTTAGATGAGTTATTGGGATGCATCCGTATACGCAAGGGATGATACCATATGAGAACTTTCTTTATACATATTTTGTGAGATAGAATATTTAATTGGATAACTTGTCAGATAACCCCCTGTTTACCAGTACACGACGCGCTTTAGACCTTTTCGAGATCTTTTCACCCATGATTTGCTTTGACGAACGTCGGAATCGACCATGCTCCCTTCATTATATTCATATATTGGTGGGGCATACGCCGTAAAGTAGAGATCTCTCGTCTTTTCTTATAATGAGGTTTTCTTTTTTTTATTGTGTTGATGTTTATCGTTTGTCGTTTGAGCTGTTCTTAAAGTTTAAGTCTAAAGCGCTGGGTCTATATGAGGTCATCTTTCAGGACGAGTTCAACTTGAAAATGAGGACGGGACAGGTTTCGAATAGCAGGGAGAACTTCATCTCCTCCCTTCGGATTAGCGGCATCGCGGGAGGAAATGGCGACAGTTAGGTGGCAGCTGTCCAGAAAATAATGAGGGATCTTCCTAAAGCTCTCACCGACATAATCCTCAACGAAGTACCTCTTCGTGAATACGCCGATTACTCGGAGGACCAAAGTTATTCGCTTCTCAGGAGCCTTTCCCCCGGTGGTATCGCGTCGCGTAATCCTTCTGACACGCGGTTCTCTTCTCCATGATATCTCTTCTTGTCCCCTTTCATCTCGCTGATATCTATCCTATCAGCCTGATGCCAATGTCATCGGGGGCGTTGTCGCTTGCAAGTATGCTGGCTTTGGAGGTATTCATCCACTTCTTGACGATCGAGACAATATAGAGATATATTCGTCTAACGACGCACATACTACCACTAGCGTCAACCACAGATTCAACGGAAACAGAATCTGGAACTTAACTTTGGGATTTGCTACCCTCGTCGGGTCGGGATTTCTGGATTTCAGCTTGACGAGCAAGCTCGTCAGCCTTCCTCTGACTCGCAGCTTGTGACTAAAGATAGGTAAATGATATTCAGCTTCTGGAGAAGTTCTGTCTGCTTCTCGAAAGCAGTCGTCACCTCGTCTAACTCCTTCTTCAGGACTTTAACCCGATTCGCCATCATGCCCCGATCTTCACGACTCTTGCGGACCGGCGCAATTTCCGAATGTCTGCCCGCCCGGCCCTCTATCTTCTTGTACTGGAGACTTCGTAAAGCTCCACCCCGCCAATTTGAGGATATCTCCGTCGATGAGCGTGTATCGGGCTTGTTTAACGATTCTAATCCAAGAACCGGTGCGTCCGTCCATGGTGCCCTCGAAGAGTCTCACAACCGCGAGGGTCGTGATGCCACCCATCAGAACGGCGTCTCTGAACTTGCTGAAGTAGTGAGCCATTGTGAACTTATGACTGGTAATGATCCTATAAGTAACCTTGGATATAGTTTAAAAGGATATTGTTCCATCGCCAACAGCTGCGATATCACTGTGAGTGTTATCAGCAAAATCTGTTGCAGGTGGATGGATAACTTGAGAAGGAAGCTTTGAAGTGCTCGCAAGGGAATGAAGTTCTTGTATGCACCCCTATCAGACAGGGCATTCTCCAGTACTCTTGACATCCACTTGGGGTCTTCATATCATATCGAGACCTTCTGTTTCGACTGAGCTTCTCCGAACCATCGAGAGGGAAGTTCCTCACCACAGCATTCACATCGTCACGAAATGCGAAGGAGTTCAGCCAGTTCTGGCGGTAAGTAGGAATGATTCTAAACACCATAACGTTTAGCCGCAAAACCAAAGTATCAGACCGAGAAAGGGGGACTTACGCAGACATTTGTGATCTTGGAATTCTCTTTCTTCTATTTGGATTAGATTACTTTAGTTAGAATAGCTTTCGGCATGCGATGATCAAAAATACCTCCCTGCTGTCGAGTCTGGGGGGGAAATTCAGATTCTCCAATCTCCTGAGAAATATCGAAGTCAAACATGTCGAGTCTGGCTGAAACGAACTTCTTCGATTCGATCTGAGATATCATTAGAAAAGGTTTCGAAAAGCTTATCACAGTGAGTGACACTCATATCAGCTGTGTCTGGTTACTTAGCGACGGAAGAGGGTGTGGGATGATATGAACGACTTCAAGACCTATAAGTGAGCCCCTGGAATAAACCAGCGCTTCCTGTGCTCAGATATGATTCCGCCGAAGCTAGCTAATGTTAACGAGCTTCACGAATGGAGTGGCTGCCAGGGTTTGAAGAGACACCCCCGTTTGTCGAGTGGAAAACCTTTACAGGGCACGCCTTGACTGGTTGGTGATAGTTTAGCAAATAAGTAGCATAAAGAATCCTTGCAGTCTTTCAGTCATTGGGCGACCTGACTGTCGACTTGGCAGGAAGTTATAGCTTCCTTTCGTCTAACTGCTCCCAATCGACTAGGGGTTGATCATCTTCCTGGTGTTGCGAGAGTGTCGGATGCGGTCGTACGTGTGATCTTGAAACAGAATCCAGACCTTCTGTTCTTTCTTCTGGCCGACGCGGTGGACACGCATGATTGCCTGGAGATCTGTGTTGTAATTTTTGCTGGGTTCCAATAGAACCACGTCACTACAGGCACCGTGAAGATTGAGACCTGTGACTGCACATGCAAAGCTGGTCACCAATATTTGATCCTTCGAGTCAGGATCGTTGAATGAGCGTGCCACATCCGCGCGTTCTTCGGGTTTCAGACCCGCGTGAATAATCTTTACGTTGTAACCAAGTTTATTGAGAAAAGCAATCGAGTTGAACATCGTCATGTTCCATTCCCCGAATATCAACAGCCGCTTGTTCTGTAAATCAACGACATCGGCGAGGATGCCGGACAGATAACACAACTTTGGAGACCCTGTACCGAGGTAATGAGCCAATCCAACTCAGTCGGGGGTGTCATCATCAACTTGTCCTTTTTTGTCAACCGAACAAACATGGAAGCACCGTAGTCATCATCCTCGCCTCACTCCGCAATGTGGGTTGCCAGATTGAGTTTGTCAGTAGCCAGGGCCAGGTCCTCCAGACGCGGGTTGAATGCCAGGTGGGAGAGGCGGCGGTTGGCTCTGAAATTGATGCGTTTCTGCTTGTCGTGACTGTCGCGGGCGGCGCTTTCGACAATCCCCTTCTCTCCACCAGAACGATGAAGTTGATCTAACCAATAGAAGAAATATGCGTCGTGAGCAGCTTGAAGTTTCTCGTCAAACACTAGTTCGATTGTGCAGATCTTGTACTCTGGAATGGAGTCACCAATTCGAATCGTCTTGTCATTTCCCTCTTCGTCGACACATTGGACCCGATCATTCATCGTTCTTTTCAGGCAGATTCGCTTGATGATGGTGAGTAAGACGTCCACGGCGGTCCCTGGCGTGAGATCACCGTCCACTTTCATCCTCGAGAAGAACGTGGGGTTAAGCAACCATTTAGGTGCTGCAATGGGGCCGTCCTGGTCACCTCTGCTGAGTTTGGCAAACTCCTTTCTGGCCAACGAAAAGTCCTACCAGAGTGGATTATCCGGATCCTTGGCCACCTGGGCATATATGTTGGTATTTGAAGCTCTCAAACCAGGGTAGGACACAGCCGCCTCCTTCTGGGCTACCGCCCTTCGATACAGCCATGTTGTTGCCTGCTGCTGTTTTCTGGAGTCCCTGGAAGTCTCGCTTCATAGACAGGATGCTAGAGTGCCGAGGATATATTATATGTGTTTATATATAATAAATAATAGCAACCGCTTGACTCGTCCAAGATTGATCGACTAGAAGACGACCTAGATTATCACTTAGCTAGATAATCCAAACAAGATATCTCTCGAGAATAGGTACTGACGAAATCTTTCTTGCTTTGATGTAAAATCCATGTCAGATGAGTCGTTTCTGACACAGGCGCCTATGCCATAATGCAGTCTTTTCGAAACCAAGCCATTCGGCAACGGATATCATTTCCTGGAAGTGATTCCTCCTCGATAATCATTCCCTTCCCCTTCACCTTTTTCCTTTGAGGACCTTTTGCAAATATTTAACTCGAAGCAATATGCCGTTCGAGTGAATGGAGAAAAGGGAATATACCTGTAAACACAAGCGGTAGGTCGGAGCTATCAACAGAGAACGCGTAAGTTTTTCCGTGAGCTCTCGAATCATATAGCTCTACGTTTAAGTCCGGGTATTATACAAACCTAAACTTTTGGCATTAGGTCCTAATAGAAGAGCGGCGAATTCTGCACTTGTGTCATGGGAAAGACAAGTGAGATTTGTCGAGAGAATCAAAGACAAGTTCTCTCCAAAGCAAGCTTCAAGCAGTAGTAGGGGAGGTGTTGGGGTTTAAATGAGAGAAAGAAGAGTGAGTGTTACTTGTTTCTACAAGTAACGAGGAATCTCTTCAACATCTGAGTCCGATGAAGACACCATGAATGCTTCGTCTCCTTCTTCCTACGCACCAGGATCAATTGAATCAAGATACTGGGACTCATGTATTACCGTAGATATGATAGAAACCACGAACCCCTCTACTTCGCAGAGGGCCGGCCAAACGCACCCGATGACGGAGATTCTCGAGCAAGAAGTCAGCGAAGAACGGGCACGAGATAACGGCGAGGTCCGAACAAGGAGCAACGGATGCAAAGACAGTAATCTGGCTCTAGTTTGGAGATAATTGATGATTTCTTCATCGTCGTTCTTGCTTTTAAGGCCATCATCATTCACTCCTCCAGGCATCGGTTTATATCGCAGGGAGATGCTTCGTCCAACTTATCTAGATGGAATCGAGTCGCGATACGTCGTACTCCGAAGATTCCGTGGTTCTTTCTATAGGCTAGACATCTGATGAAATGATAAGTTGTTTAGTGACTAAAGAGACGTCCTCCGAGCATGCAACGTATGCGCCAGCGTCCCTGATAGCAGGACAAACGCCTTTGAGAATGGCTTGAGGCGCATCACGGCCTTGTGTTTCGCCTGTCCGTATTTGATGATCATTTGTACTTCACCAACATCCATTGTTCTCGGATCTTTGGAAGCCTGCTCGAAGTTTGGAAATGAAAGTTGGCTTCGATATCTCCTGGGCGAAGCTGGGGCTGGCTTGGGGGATTCGGAAAGTTGTGGGAGGTGAAGGATCCATCTCTAGGTAAAGGGTTTGAATATAATATGCCGAAATTGTGAATGAATGACCTGCCACCACGTCAAAGTCATATTTTCCGGACACGACGCACCAAAGGCAGGTTGGAAAGGCTGGAGCTAGTAAAGATTCCCAGGGTGGTAAATGGCATCTCAGCTTGAATATGGCCTTGGGGATATAGGGGCTATATATAGTGTGTTAATATAAGTTGTTGAAGGGTAACAAGAGGAAGAAAAGTAGGTAGGAATGGTGAAAAGAGAGGTTCATATAGTATAGATATAAATTCGAAATTCGCCTATTTGTCAGTGAATATTATAAAGAGTAAATGCAGTGAATGATTCTTCATCCTCCTTAATCTCCATTCACTGACTCCTTCTTACTCACTAGCCCTTTCGCTTAATAAAAATTCCCAAACCCATCACCTCCAAGATTCTGGCCCGGGTAAGCGGCATTGCCACCCATAGCGCTTGAAAGACCCAAACCGATGGGAACATCCGCATCATCAAGTAGCAAAAAGTCCCAATCGAAGTCAAAGTCGAAGTTGAAATTTTGCGGAAGGGAGGGCATCTGAAGATTATCCAGTGCCGCAGTCCCATCACCAGTTCCTGTTGGGAGGTTCTCAAGTGAAGGAGGCGTCTCTTCCATTGATATTGGCGTTGTGGTCATATTATTTAAGTTCTGGGAGGGCGGCTTGGGTGGTTGCGCTTGCTGTTGTTCTTCTTGAAGGTGCTCGTACCGCTGTGCATATTTATCCTTCTTATTCTTCTTTTGGTAATGAGGACAATTCGCATCCCACGCACCCAAATCACCTCCGTACTTTTCTCTCTTCTTTGCTAGAACTCTGTATCCTAAAACTGCAGCCTTGTCTACCGCTTCTTTTCTATACGTCGCTGCGGCCGCGGACGCGGCGTCGGAAGCTGCAGTTTTGGTTTTCACGAGCCCGACGATCATGGATAGGATGTAATATTCTTTTAAGCCTTTTTCGAGGAGGACGGTGCGAGGTTCGAGGCATGAGAGCGTTTTCTCGACGAGGGAGAGGAGGGAGAGGGGTAAGGAGGGGAGGTACGCGTGAATTGTTTTGGAGGCTGGTAGTGGGTTGGTTAGACTCTTTTCTGTTGGGGTAAAAGAAGAGAAAAAGAGTTGCGCTTACTGTATCCAGTGTCCATAGTGTAGAGGTGGTGGCATATTACGAGGGCAGCTTGAAGCGGCGCGATGGTTAGGGGGTATAATGTGGCAAGCTTACTGTCCGCGAAGCCATTACTGTTACCGCTATCGTTGATATCGGAGAGTAGCCGTTGCTGTTGGCAGAGAATGTTCGTAGCGATTTCCAGTCTTGTACGGGAGGATTGGGCGAACGACATGGATGCCTCTGGGGTGACGCTTGACAGTAGAGACAGGAGAGTCTGTTCCAGCTTTGTCTCGATAAGAGTTCTCCAAAGTAGGAATTGTTGTCGCTGTTGCGGTTTCGGTGAGGTGCCGATGGGGGGTTGCCAGTCCGGAACGTGAGATAGATACCGCATCACTTCTCCCTCTAACCAGTGGAGATCCTCGTAGGATACCCGGATGGTTGGGGCGTTGACAAGTGCGCATATCTTTAAACGTAATGGCAAAGAGCGTGCGAGGGCAACCTGGAATGACGAATCTGTTGCAACGTTGGATGGCAAAGATTGGGGTAGCTCTTCCTCCTCCTTAATGTCTTCATCATTGACGTTCGCCGGCATGGCACAGTCAAACTCGTCCTGTCGGACGGTTGGTGGCATCCCTCGGTCCAGGGAGCTCTGGAGATCCAACTCCACCATGGTTACCCATATCCGTCGACGCATTTCCCGATTAAAGCTGGAGATTTTCGCGAATTGACTATTTGGCTCGCGATGGTAACCCGCAGACATGGCAAACTTCACTAGAGACCCAATCTCAGTCCATTGCTGACTCTTCCTTGTGGCGTTGGAATTTTTGGCAATGATAATCAGACATCGGATCCGCAGAATGACAGGGTTAGGCCGCTTGGTGCAGCTGTTCTGAAGCCATGCTTCGCAGTCTCGAATCCATTTTTTCGCGGTATCGCATGTCACTGGCTTTTCGTCGATGATTATGCTACCGGGATTATGGAGGTTCCATGCAGTCGCAAGCATCAAAACAAGCTGCACGAGAATAGTGGGTTCGATATCGGCCGGCTGTTGGTCCCATACTGTTTCAAGCTCTCGACGAAGGGAAGGGATATGGAAAATCCGATGAGTCGGTTCAATGTATGTTAAATAGTCTTCAACCAACTCATCCACTATGCTACGATTAGGTAGTAAATTGAGCAGATAAGTGTTGTCGATAGATGACGGCGGGGTTTTCTCTGCAAAGTGTTTCTGGTGATGGTTCCTCTCCTTGACAGCCATCAGATCACAACGGAACTTGGTAAGTACCGGGTTCTCGGCTTTGATTTCTTTCGCGTATGCCTTCAACTCAGGGAACTGTAATGTAGGTTAGTATGTGTAGCTTATGCGTAATGAAGGGGCTAAATCGAGTGGCTGCATGAGGCATACCTCTGAGATCATATTAACTATGATACTGCTACCATAGAATCGGGACGAGCATTCCTTCCCCCTCCAAAACGTCTTACTCGGGATTTCCAATCGCTGGGGCCGGTAGTCTCGGACATAGGGGTCCTCGTCTTCAAGTAGATTTACCCCTGCACCGGCAGTTCCGCTGCCAAAGGTCTTTCTCCGTTTCGGTGAAGGGTAAAAATCAAGGTGTTGTTCGAAGTGCTGGTTAAGCCTCGAAGTAGATGTACACTTAGATTGCTCATCGCCGTTGATTGCGGAACCACCGGTGTTCGACTGCACCTGATTTAGCTGAGCAGATGGCCGCTCACGAGGAATCGAAGCGCCACCATTACGACCAGGGACCCTAACCGTAGCAGATGTGCCCCACGAAGCAACTGGTGGTTGCGACGAGGTCGAGCTAGAACCGGTGGGCTGCTGCTGTTGAGAAGCATCCTGGTAGGTGCACTCACTCGGTCTCGGCCCTTTCGCACATCGGCCACAGGTCGGGAACTCTTGGTCGCATTTCAACTTTCTACTCCGACACTGGACACAAGCGGCAGTCCGTCTTTTTCGGCGTCTTTTGACGGGAATATTGGCAGACTCGGCTGATCCATCCCGGGTCGGCATTAATGAGGTGGTGGCCGTTTCGTCTTCCTGCATCTTCGGAAAGCCGAGCTAGCCAAGAGATTTGTCCAACGCTTCAAACTGATTGTTTGCTGAAATGATCAGATGTCGATATGAGCGTTTCACAGACTTTCAAAGAGTACACTGCGATTCTCATCGCTTATTTTGAATATCTGTCTTGTTCGTTCCTCCACTTCTGCCTCCCAGAGCATGGGGGCTGAATACAAATATCTCCGAAAGCTCGGCTGAAGCGGCTCGGTGTTTCGGCCATATCGGCGTTAAGTGCGTGCCCTGCAACGTTTGAGGGTCAAAGCCAAAGAAAACAAATGTGAGCTATAATTAATCATCGATTATCGAAGGAGATTTAGCCATATTATGAGACATTTTCTTCGCAGGTTTTAAAGCGCGTAAGGTTGGTGAACCGTGAAGTCGTGAAGTCGGGAAAGTCGCGGTTACTCGAAAAAGCACTTCCCAAGGTAGGGCTTGCCTGTATCACGTGATTGACTATGGGTCTTAAGGGTTTGCATTCGCAGAGTTTGATATAAAAGACTCAATGCGGTGGGATCACATCTGATGGCGAACGAACGAATGGTGCGAGGTGATACGGGCTTCAATGTTTCTCCTACTTGTGCTTCGCTCTTCACTCAATTTACCTGAGATGAAAAGACCTAGATCTGCCGTCATCAGCAGGCTTCGCTCATCGGCCAACCACCTCCAAAACGAGCCTTGCAATGCATCCGGGAGCATCGAAGCAAGGGATCACTTGGCTCATTTTGGGTCTAGCTAACAGATATAATGCTGCCTGATATCCTGTTCACCAGGGATAAGTCCAAACGGCAACATCAGCCTGGATGATGACAGACAAGGACGTACAGCCTTCCCACTGTACAACATGCCTAAATACCCAACACATCGATACACCTGCAGCTCTCATCATTCGTGAGCTTCAGTTTCCATTTATAGCAGTTGTTACCAGTTGAGATTGCGTGTTACGAAAGATGAATTCGACACCTGCTTATCTCCGGTTTCCTCACCCCTAGGAAGTGTCGAGGTTTATACCCGAGCCGACTCGGTCAAACGCGTTTCAGACCGATTGACCCCAGGCAACGGCGATTCAAAAAATAGCTTATTTTTATCTGATCCGAAGATAAAAAGGATCTGATTACCTTCCTGTCCCCGTTTAAAATATTTACTTCTTTATCAATTGCTTTCCTAGATTGTTGATTAGAGCGAAAATGTTGAAATCTTTCTTTAACTTTGTGAGGCCGGCGGAGGTAGAGAATAATGGCTACATCTTCCCCAAGGTAGATCCCGAGGTCGATGGCGATGACTGCGATAAAGACTGCAGCAATTGCACTATTCGATACCCGTCGTGGTTCAAAATCAACAACAACCGGCCGCTATATGGGCACATCAAACCATTCACGGTACACGTTCTCGTTGCGACAGGAAAGACGGACTGGGTTCGGAAGGTCCAAAATGACAAAGGCAGCTTGACGGAAGCGTTTAAGAACTCTGCAAAGCCAAGAAATGAGGTATGGGGCTCTTACAGTTATGACTTGGTGCAGAATCCGTCACTTAAACGTTATTACTCTAGCGCCTCATGGTATCAGCTTCAGACCTACCAACCCCTGAAAGCGACGAGGCAACCGAACAAGATCCAGACGAACCCAAACCTACCACAGTCCTCCTTCTCCCGTCATTCACCTATGTAGACGCCGTCACTCCATCCGATATACCAGAATTAATTACCCGATTCATAGACTCCAATCCGGACGCAGTCAGCGACAAACTCCAAAACCCCTCCACAGATGAAGATGAATCCCCCTCCCCACCCCAACCCCTAACCCGCCTACCACCCTCCCGCCCCTGCCCACACGACTACGTAATCCTCCTCTGTTCCCACCGCACCCGTGACGCCCGCTGCGGCGTCTCCGCCCCCCTGATCAAAAAGGAATTAGAACGCCATCTCCGCCCTCTCGGCCTCTACCGCGACCGAGACGACGAGCGGCCTGGCGGGGTAGGAATTCACTTCGTCTCACATATCGGAGGGCATCAGGTTTCTGCGAACGTGATAGTTTACCGGAGGGTGGAGGGGCAGATGATTTGGTTGGCGAGGATAAAGCCGGAGCATTGTGAGGGGATTGTGAAGCAGACGATTTTGAAGGGGAAGATTGTGAATCCGGAGGAGAGGTTGAGGGGTGGGTTTGATAGGGGGAGGGATGTTACGAGTTGGTGATTGATGGGGCCTAATGTTTCTTTCGGGTTGATTCTATGTGATAGTTTTTGTAGCTAGGCGTTGAGGAGGATGTACCTTCTTGTGGAGTATTAATATTTGGAGATCTGCTAGTACAGAGGTGTCTTTGATATAGTTCATATAAGTACAATTGGAGTATTATCCCAGTGGTGTCTATCGATCGAAGTCTCAGCCTTGAACGGCAAATATAAAGATTCAAAACACCGAAGCGAATCTCTCCGTCCACTGCCTACCCTATTACCAATCACCTGGTCTAACCCGACCTCGACGTCTCCTTATACGGATACTGCACAGGATCATCCTTCCTAAGCCAAATCTTCGTCTTGCGCTTATTCACGATATGTTCAACGAACGCCTCACGCGCGTTCTTCGCCTTGTACTTCCGAATCCATCGCGGATCCCAGAGGTCGCTAGCAACACCAAGATCCTTACAGCAGCGGACTAGGGCGTTGGATTTACAGCCTTCAGTGGCGGTGGGAATTCCGTCAGGGCTGAAGTAGTCTTGTTCGCCGCGGGCGATGGAGACAAGTCTATTTGGGGAAAAGTTAATATAAAGGCAAACGTGATCGAAAAGGGGCCAACGTACCTCCCATGGACCACCAACGCATACTCCCTCGTAACCGCCTTCGCAGTGACAATACTCTGCCCTCTAGGCACCAGCCCCCAAGCACCCGGCCCAAACGCTTTATTCAGTACCCTCCTGTACTTAATCTCTGGCAGATAGACGATCCCATCGGGTTTAATCTCCACGTCTGCTTCGTCGACAGGGGCGAGTAGAACGTCAATGGCTTCCTTGGAGAAGGCCTCGGCGCTGAGTCCGTGGTAGGATTTCGTCCAGTCGACGTGCCCTTCTTGTTGGCTCTCGAGGTCGGGGCTTAGGGGCTCGTCGGAGAACCCGGTTTTAGAGAGGTTTTCGGTGGGAGTTTGGGAGTTTGTTGGGGAGGATGTTGTTGGGGGTTTGGGGGCGGTTGTTGTTGGTGATGGGGAGGGCTTCGCTGCTGCCGGCGAAGAGGGAGAGTTGGTAGTTTGTGACTGTCGGGGGGCTGAAGAGTTGGTGACGGAGCGGGCGTAAATATTGTTCAATGCGGATCGGGATGAGTAGGTGACTCGGAAGGACTGAGAGGAAGCAATAGATCCGAGAGAAAGAGAACGCGATGGATTTAACACCTCCGAAGCCCAATTGGACCTCCTGAGAGCGAAGGTAGCCATTGTTGCTGGTTGATCAACGCTTGTTCACGTTGTTGATTCCTTCAAGATGAAATTCGACGCTTTGTAGTTTGACCTGAGGCTAGTCCCGTGACATCACCAAATTGCTACGAAGAAAAGCTCGTCGAGTGTATGAAAAAGATTTTATACAGTAAAGAGTGGAATTGGCTCTAGAATTAATATACAGGATATATGCTACAGTCTCTGTCGTTTTAACGCTTCAATGGGGAGTCCTCGTTGTTTCTCAAGCATTCTTCGATTCCGTCCTCTGCTCGTTGCCGTGACGCTTCCAACACTCGCGGAATGCCTCCATCTAATAGTCGGGAATGAAGTAACCCCAGATTAGCAGAGCTCGGTGTGTAAATTGGAATGAAGAGAGCTATATCCTCAAGCTCTCCAAGAGCACTGCACTTAGATTCGGAGGGAGAGTTTGTGGTTGCTCGTGGGGAAGAAGAACTCAAGAACTCACCTCCCTCGAACAAAGTCTCCAATCTCTTTTCTCATAGTAGCAGTCGTTCATCTTCAATTGTTCGGCTGCCATAAAGATTGACGTTAGAAAAGGGATCCCTATATCCTTACTGCTGCTGGATTCCCGGAGACTTCCATACCTGAGCATCCCGTGCTAAAGATCCGTTTGTCCCTGTGAATCCCGAACGTCAGCTTCCATATCCATCGCGGGGAATCTGGAAACCGCAGCTTCTTTTACTACATACCAATCATCAGGCTCATCATCGTCAACTTGAGGCACTTGAGGGTTTTGGCTGGCTTCTTTAGACATTCTGAGATCCGGATCCGGCTTCCAGGTTAACGTGAAAGAGACGTTGTCTTTTTTCTGAAAAAAAGCGTCTGCACCTCTCCATTCCAGCGAGTCCGCCTCGGGACGGGGTACTCACCACAACCACCCAAGATGACGACTACAAGGAAACTAAACGTCCTGGTTTACTCTGGTGGGCTCTCTTACTCCGATTGGAAGGATAACATTCTGACGGATTCTTCAGGAAATGGAAGCACCGTGGAGTCGGTCCGCCAATGCCTCTATACCCTCCGAAGGCTCCTTGCCCCTAATTACGCGGTTATACCGGTCACTGGAGAGATGATAATCAACGAACCTTGGACCGCGGCTTGCGCTTTGCTGGTTATGCCCGGGGGCGCGGATCAGGGGTACTGCAGGACTCTCAATGGAGAGGGGAATAGAAGAATCACTCAGTTCGTAAGGCGGGGCGGCGCATATATCGGGTTTTGTGCGGGCGGCTATTATGGGAGTAAGAAATGCGAGTTTGAGGTTGGTGATAAAAAGATGGAGGTGGTTGGGAGTAGGGAGTTAGCGTTCTTCCCCGGTATCTGTCGAGGGTGTGCGTTTCCCGGGTTCGTTTACCATAGCGAAGAGGGTGCTCGAGCAGCCGAACTGAAGGTCGAGAAAACCGCATTGGAAGGCAAAGGGGCCGTTCCGGACTCCTTTAAGTCCTACTACAATGGCGGAGGGGTCTTCGTCGACGCGCAGAAATTTGCAGATCAGGGGGTAGAGGTAATGGCGAGCTACACGGAACCCCTAAGTGTCGATCCTGGTGAGGGTGCGGCAGCTGTGGTATATTGCAAGGTGGGGGATGGTGCAGCATTACTTACTGGGCCACACCCTGAGTTCGTATTTCCTGGTAAATTGGTCGACAACTGGGAACTAACGAAGCCTAGATTTGCTCCTGTGAATCTCGACAGGAAAGCCGACGGCCCGGGATATCCCAGTGTCATAGATGCCCTGGCTGGGGATGACCAGCCGCGGACTGACTTCTTGAAAGCTTGTTTGACCAAGCTAGGCTTACGTGTCAATCAAGAATCATCAACGGTACCGTCTCTCTCTCGCTTACATTTGTCCTCACTGGCACCCCATGGCGCTCCCGAGCTAGTCTCATCGCTTGAAGAAATCATCGTGGTGGAGGATGGAGAGGAATATATCAAAGATGATAACGATACCTTCCATCTTGAGAAGCCATCTTCTTGGGAGATGAAGAATCTTGAGGATGCTCTTCCCAGCTCTTCCGAGGAGAAGACTGACCAGGGCGATGGTACCGAGGACAGAATAGTCGACTATAATACTATCGTCAAACGAATGGTTGTCCACGATGACTTGCCAGCCTCAAAAGAGACTCCTTATTTTAACCACCATGCATTTTACGCCAACCTGAAGCATTTTAGATCACAGTCCGATGACCACCCAGAAGAATTTGGCTCTCATATGTTATATGGAGAGGTTGTTACTAGCACCAATACAATACTCGAGAAGTAAGCATAAGATCCCCATAGACGTGGTCGTCCAGGCTAATCCGTGGCTCTAGAAATACACAATTACTTCGCAGGCTACCAACGGGTTTCACTGCCACCGCTACTGTCCAAGTTTCCGGCCGGGGACGGGGATCCAACATATGGGTCTCTCCAGCTGGAGTCACCATGTTCTCAACCGTTATACGTCACCCGATGGAGAAAATGAATACCGCGCCAGTAGTTTTTATTCAATACTTAGCCGCTATGGCGATTGTGGACGGAGTCAAAAACTACGATCACGGCTACAGCAGCATGCCTCTCAAGCTCAAATGGCCAAACGATATCTGTCGGTCCCCCCCCTCCCCCCGTTCCCGATCTCCCTTAACATAGTTACCTCTCCTAACAAAACTTAGATGCCCTCGATCACACAAACCCCGACAAGAAAACCTACACCAAAATCGGTGGCATCCTCGTGAACTCCCACTACTCCAGTAAAGAATACATCTCCGTCGTCGGGTGCGGCGTAAACACTTCAAACACCTCCCCAACAACCTCCCTAAACGCCCTCCTCCCATTCCTCCCCGGATCCTCCTCATCCCTCCAAAAATTCACCCCTGAAAAACTCCTCGCTCGCATCCTCACCACTTTCGAAGAACTTTACTCCCACTTCCTTTACTCGGGCTTCGATACCCGTCTACAGAACATCTACTATTCCCACTGGTTGCACATGGACCAGATCGTCACTCTAGAGGCTGAGGGTGGTGTCAGGGCCAGGATTAAGGGGATTACGAAGGATTATGGATTGTTGATGGCAGAGGAACTGGGGTGGGAGGATAGGCCGACGGGGAAGACGTGGCAGTTGCAGAGTGATAGTAATAGTTTCGACTTTTTCAAGGGGTTGGTGAAGAGGAAGATTTGATGTGATGAGGTTATGTGCTTCTATACGAAAATGAGGGTTATGTTATGAACGTATGAGTATATCCATACTTAGATTTAGATAGGTATGAATATTAATCATGCCAAAGTATATTTCATAAATCCAACACCACGCCCACTACCACGACGAGTCCACCACCCACCACCCACCGACTATCGTTCTTGTTAGAAAACACACTCTTCATGCGAAAACATGAACTTACTTGATTATGCAGACATGTGAAGACTAGATATCACTTGAGACCTTCTCGTCTATTAGCTGTTATGTCGAGAACGAGAGATTTTTGTGTCACTTTACCTTTTGAAGGTTCGCTTGATTACTCCCACTTGGTTTGGGAGTCGGCTGCGGTTTTGGGGTATCGGTGGTTTCGGTGGTTTCGTAGCCATTGGCTCTGGTCATTTTGATAGAATGGGGAATTGGATTGTGAGAGATTTCTTGTAAACGCCCAAGGGCCTTAGCTAAGGTCTAGGGCTGTTTAAGGGGGTGAAGCTCCAACGGGGATTGAAGCACGGCAAGCTGGTTAAGGGTATCCAGCGAGCAGTAGGCGAGCTGGCTACGGGTATGAGGTGATTCGGATGATACTAGTGAAGGTTCAAAGGTAGGTCTTCTATTGTATAGGAACGAATTGCTGGTTCCCTCTCTAGCAGAGGGGACCTTGCTGTATTTAAGATAAGAAGCCAGCTGAGCGAGCAGTGCACGATTGGCTAGCTGCTCGTCAGCGTGACAGTGATAAAAAGAGGGGGTTGTGCATCAAGCAAGCACACAACATCTGTCGATATGGATGTTTTCATGTGCTGGCGCTGACGTGCAGTAGAATGCCCGTCAAAAGACTGCAAAGACACGAAAAAGCAGCGAGATCGCCATGCTAAACGAATCAGGAGAAAGCAAAAAAAAGAGAGAAACGACATACAACAGACGGTATTCGCTGGTGGTCACCCACCCAACTACTAACCGGCCGGCGTGTGGCTTAAGTACGGCTGAGCGGACGGGAAGCCCTGTATTCCACACCCTATGGTCGTATGTACTGGGTGTTCCTTGGAATAGGTTTATATCGTGGGTATTCCCCCCGTCGCCCACCCGACATTCGACAAATCGGTGAAAAACCCGGGAGGGGGGGGGGGGGCATAACTTTATACCAAAATAAAAGACGGGTATTGGAGAACATTATGCAGATAATTCATTGCTTCGTTAGACTTTAAGAATTGGAGGGGTTGGTTCTATTGGGAGGAGCTGCTATCCCACTAGGGCGAGGGGAGGTCCGGAGAGAGTGGTACGCGACTCCTTTGCCAGGAGGGAGGTGGTCGGAGGGTCTTCGCGATATCGTATGATTTGGGGCCCACTATCAGAGCTGACCTTTCCAAGCTCATAGGAGGCCATGTAATAATTTCCAAGGTAGAGACTAACACTCCCGACACCAAACGTCGAGGATCTTCCCGTCTCTCTACCTCTCAACAGTAAAATCGAACGACCTATCACCCTCTCCTATAGGGACCACCTCTGCATTATCATCGTAGAGCGTCCTTTCGAAGAACCTAATCCGGCCATTGAAGTCGAATAGAACAACCGTCTGTTTCTGCGTCCCGTACAACCCACTCATGTACGTTGTCTGATCGACTTGTTCGCCCGGAATAACATCAATCTTCTCCTTTAACTTTGAAGCAGCGAGCTCGTCCGCGGCGCGTTTCTCTTCCTCCTTCTCCCCAAGCGCAGGGATAAAGATGCTGTGCCGAAGAAGGTTGATATATGTCGCCATCCCCGCACCCTCTTCTGCTTTCGGAAGAGTGTCCGTACTCAAAAGATCCAGCAGTCGGTGGATCAACTCATCCTCACTCTCCCCAGCCTCATGGCTAGTATTAATCGCCTCCATCATCAGCTCCTCGCCCTTCACGATCTTCGGCCACGACCGATCTCCAAACGCCGTATTACTCAACCCCACCGTCTCGCCCTTACCCTTAGCCAACCAAGTTATCCCCTCCGCCGACGAAACTCGATTTGACATCACCGCCAAAGGCTCCCCAACCTCTCCACACACAAGACTAAACCCACCCGCATCCTGCGCCGACCCGTCGGACACCAGACCCTCAACGAAACTCTGCGTAGTCTCCTGGCTATCCGGTGGTAATTCCAGGAAGCTGTTCACAATACTCCCGCGACTTAATAGCCCTACCGCGCGCGACGAATCCTCCCGATAATTCGTAAGAACCGCTATTCGCCCCTGTTTCGTGACTCCCAGCCATGTGCCTTGTACGGATCGCGCAAGGTCCCGAGAGCCAAGGACGTGGGAGCTCGGCTCTGACCACCAGTCGGCGGGTGCTGTAGGTCGTCGGAGGAATTCCTAGAGAGTATTCTGTCAGATTTGGGTAGGTAGCCATGGCGTACAACTATCAAGCCACGAAGCGCAGAGTGGGGTGGGTTGCTTACATCCCGATTATCTATCAATATGAGGGGGTAGGAGGGGTGTGCGGTAGATATTAGGGCGATGCACATTGTATCAGGCGTGCGCGCTTGCGCGCAGAGTAAAATCGCTCCTTAGGCACGAATTCAATAGCACGGCAAAGGTGAGGATATGTTGGTGGGTGTTGGTCTGTTGATGTTAAAGATAGGTAGGTACCGAGGTTCACGCATGCAACGGTTCGGAGGCTCGTTTCCGGAGGCAACGACGAAAAATAAAGATAAAAAAGTTGGAGGTATGAGGTAGTTATACAAGCGACAACGAGCTATATCCAAGCCAGCGATGCAAAATAAAAATGTTGGGAAGCGAGAGAGACATTCTAGACGTGGTCGTTCAGGTGTCATGTCCCGTCCATGCCCGATGACGTTGGGCTGAATCGCTTGCAGAACCAGCCAGGAACAGAGAAAGTAGATTTAGCCAGCCAACATTGAAATAATGCGAAATTCGACACACTTTTTCAACACTCTTGATCGGTTTATATTTTTGTCTTCTCAACTGTGTCTCACCCTCCCTTCCAAGATCAAAAAAATAAGATCCCATAATAATTCGCCTTCGGGAGTAACAGGTTGTTTTATATATAAACGAAGTGGAGGTCAATTTAGCACAGAAATTATCAGGACGAACAATTTATCGGCGCCCAGGGGGATAACTGGCATAAGGAACATGCACTAGAGGCTACTGACAGTCAGTGAGAGCCGGTTACTCGTTTGCTAGAAAAATGTTGAAAAAATCGTGTTTTTGAGTGTCTCCGCTGGTTGCGGCATCATTTAGGACCCTTAGGGGAAACCCGGACATGGCAAGAGAGCGGAAGGTCCCCAATGTTCTCCAGCTAGGGACTGGGCACTGGCTCGTTCTCTTCCACTATCACGCCAGTACCCTTTATACTCAATTGGCATATCCGATGCCGAAGAGTCGCGAGCTTTCTGGTTCCAACCCCCCTGAGAATCTGTTAGATTTACGTTCAACGCAACCACATACGGATGTGGGAAATCTGCCTGTTTGCCGTCCTATAATGCGGCATACAGCCCCATGGACGGCTGCTGTTAAATAATACCCACTTACTACCCTCCTTAACCTTTTTGATCCCCGGGACGGGGATCAAAAAAGCAGTGCGGACGATCTAGATTTCAAAAAGTTTTGAATCGCGGAATGGGTTTGTGTCCGCCTCATACGTCCAAGACATGGTGGTCCAATGCCATAGTGGCACCTGGCTCTTTTAGTATCTTTCTCCGATCTCGGCTGTGATGGAGATGGAGATGTCAAACCACAAGGTGCGAATTTTTATATTTGGATCCCACGCGAAACGATCCCATTTTAGGTTTAAGCTTCTTTCAAAGTTACGGTAGCGATATGGTATAATACAAAAAATTTTGAATTTCATAGGCAAAATATATTACGGACATGTATGATCTAACAGGATCTGATATGATAAGAAAAGAAGCTCCACACACACTAGAAAAGTCTAATCGACGTTAAATTATCCGAACTTCGCGCGACGGGCAGTCCGGCACTGAAATTGCCCATTGAAGTGGCCTAAAATCGCCGAACCCAGCCTTCAGCGCTGGAAATCCAGTTCAGTTATGATGAGGCGGCGCTCTTCTCTCCCATGAATTTCAAAGCTGTTCTAATTGGTGACAAACTCCAATTCTCTCTCTGATGGGCATCTATGGACCATTTGGCTGCTATTTTTCCGCCTAATGTGTGAGACAATTTACGAGAACCACTCATGGATGGACGTCAGCCTTCTGCCGTCGTATTTTGGCAATCGCATCTGATAATGAACAAGGATCCAATCTGATAAAAAACAATGACCCACTAACAACCGAATTCTGGCCCTACCCCTTGATGATATATCTCCCATGGTGGAGTCAAGGTGTCATGTCCCCGGGATAGCTCGGGGACCAATCCCATATGGGCTAGGGTCTAAATCCCTCGAGAGGGAAGAAATCGTCCTCTAAAAGAGGGATGTCGGTTCTTCTTTTCTTCGTCATTTTTCCAAGTGACTGATTTGCCCTCAACATCCTGCTTTATCAAGCGACTCTATCGCCGAGATGTCTTCTCATCTGGGTGAAAAGCCTGCCGACGACAACCCCCCTCCTTACGAGAATGGGAGGCCACCTTCTTTTCAGCTTCTCGGCAAGAAAAGCCCCGGTGTCCTGCGAATAGAGGCTATCTCGGTTCACTTCCGCACGATAGATAGAGTGTTTGTCTTCCTCGGCATATTTCTGATCGCGTATGCGTACGGTCTAGATGGCACGATCCGCGGCGTCTATCAGGTAGAAATAATCCTTCCTCGAAGGATTAGGTCCACAGAAAGCTGAATATTTATTTATAGCCGCTTGCGACTTCTGCATATCAGACGCACAGCCTATTAGCAACCGTCAACGTCCTGCGTGCTGTAATATCAGCCGCTGCCCAGGTACTTTGCTCTGTCTACAGTACTCCTGAGAAACCTCAACTGATTAGGATAGCCTACTGCCGGGAAAATCGCCGATGTTTTCGGAAGAGTGGAATTGATCATCGTGTCAATCATCTTTTACGTTGTTGGTGAGTATCGGAAAATAGAAGGCCATCTGATAAATGGGACTGACCCGTACTAGGGACAATCATCGAAGCCTGCGCAAACAATGTCCAAGAATTTGCTGCTGGAGCTATTCTATATCAGGTACATAACCGTAAATTTACCTATTCGACCTTGAAATGTTCTAACATTTATTTTGCTCTAGATCGGGTACATATCAGTTATCTTGCTCGTCGAAGTACTCGTAGCAGATATCACGTCCTTGAGATCCCGTCTCATATTTTCCTATATACCCGCACTCCCATTCCTGGTAAGCTTGGTATCAGAGGATATTATTATAACGCTCGGAGAATAATCGGATACAGATAAACGCCTGGGTTAGCGGTGATGTTACCAACGCTGTTCTGACGAGGACAACTTGGAGATGGGGTAAGCTCATCCTTTGATCTTCTAAAGGACCTATTCTAACACCTTTAGGTATTGCGATGTGGACGATAATATATCCGGGTAAGAAATAACTATGGACTATACTTAAGGATCAAGAACCTGACTGTTTATGTAGTGTGCTGCATACCACTAATGACATCCCTCTATATTGTCCACCGCCGGGCCAAACGAGCAGGAGCTCTAGATGCCTATAAAAGCCCTCTTCAATTATTAGGCCCCCGACGATTCTTGATCGAGCTATTCTGGCAGCTCGATGTGATTGGGATTATATTGCTAGTTGGAGTTTTCGCCCTGATCTTAGTCCCATTTACTATAGCTGGTGGCACGAAAACCCAATGGCAAACGGCAAAAGTGATTGCACCCCTTGTCGTAGGGATTATATGCATTCCGGCCTGGATTATTTGGGAGATGAAATGCAAACACCCTATGGTCCCCTTTAAAGTGAGTCCCAAAATTTTCGGATGCTGGATGAAAACTAATATAGTCACCAGCTTCTGAAAGATCGTGCCGTATGGGGTGCTCTGCTCATCGCTATTATGGTCAACACCTGTAAGTACAATACTCCCAAAAGGTTTCGGGCTTCGGTTAACACCCCCTTTTCTAGCTTGGTATCTTCAAGGAGACTTTTTATATACGGTCTTGGTCGTAAGTTTCGGAGAGTCGGTGAAGAGTGCAACCCGAATCCAGGCTCTTTATAGGTCAGTCGCACCACCATTTGGGGCAACGGGGTCATCCACCTAACTGAGTCCCAGCTTCACGTCAGTCATTGCAGGATGCATCGTCGGATTCATAGTTATGCGGGTGAGGCGGCTCAAGGGGTTTATCGTCGCTGGAACCATACTCTTCCTCGTTGCATTTGGTCTTCTTATCCATTTCCGCGGAGGAAGCAGTGGCTCAAGCCATTCGGGAATTATTGGTGGCCAGATATTACTTGGAATCGGTAAGAAGAACCTTCTCTGGCCGATGAACCGTTACTAACAGAGGTTCAGCTGGTGGAATGCTTCCGTACCCGGCACAGGCGAGCATCCAGGCCGCTGCCAAACATGAACGTAAGTACACTCGGTGTAATTCTGCAGAAACCTGCTAATTTAATCTAGATGTCGCCGTTATCACCGGCCTATTCTTAGCTTGTTACAACATCGGAAGTGCATTTGGTAATTCCATCTCGGGCGGAATATGGAACCAAATGCTTCCCGGCAAACTTGAAGAAACAGTGGGAAACGTAACACTCGCCCATCAGATTTATGCGGACCCTTTCGAATTCATCAAACACAATCCGATCGGCACACCTGACCGAGATGCTACTGTGGACGCGTACCGGCAGATTCAACGCCTCTTATGCATCACTGGTATCTGTTTGGCGGTTCCTATCATAGCTTTCTCACTTGTACTCCGTGATCCGAAGCTTGGAAAGGAACAGAGTTTGCCAGATGCTGAGGGAGGGCCTGATACGGACGAGGCCTCTGAGACAAGGCGTGGATGAACTCACTGGCTTGTCCCAGCTTCTCCTTTTTTTCTTGCCTTCCTATCGGCCTCATATAGAGCACCCGTCTTGCATTTGACAGTGTACCCCTGATCTTGGGCGGAATCTGTGCGTCTTTCGACAGGGATTCACATGGTTTGGGGAGTTATGTAGTAAATTATTGATATTATACGCCGAGTACATTCAATCTTAATCTATGTAGAGACTTTCTCATATGGTTATTTATGTTGCCTTGGTTTATCAATATTCAGAGAGACCGGAGATAACTTCGGGACTGTCCGACTGAAGTGCGCAGAATGACGTCATTGATTTTCTCGAGTTTGAGACGGATAAATAGCTCTTCCGTTTCTCTTTTAACTAACAGTGTACCTGCAGTCTCCCGTAGAAGCTGGAGTAAGAAGCACACGATCTCCAACTCCGACCAGCATCACTTCAAGAGTTGCTTGGGAAAGGTATCTGCCTCGGAGATCTCCATTTCTTGTAAAGAAAAGATAGATTTGTATCACCCTGGAGCTAGGGGTCGTGCCCGGTACACCTGTTTATGATCAGCAGAGGATCACCTGCCCCTCCACCAGCTGACCTCACGAGACAATCTCGTTTGCCTTGCCTCTCCGAACTACACCTTCTTCCTCTTCCTTCTTAATTCCCATTGATTTTGGAGAAGATAGAGTCTGGAAGACTGAGCTCCCCAAGTGCCAAATCTTTTACCCGCCATCATGTTTGGCATATTTGCGGATCTCATCTCGTGAGTGCTGAGTTCTCGGTCTTGTATTCTAACTCCTGCGACTGCAACGGCGTGGAGGGAATAAGAGCCGAGACACCTTGTATGCGCGAAGGAAGATGATAATAGAATACTAACATTCGCTTCTTCTTTTCCGATAGCTCCGTCGTTACTATCCTCTTCCCCGTATTCGCCTCTTATAAAGCTCTGCGGACCTCTGATCCTGCTCAGTTGACACCATGGCTGATGTACTGGGTTGTATATTCCGGGGTGATGCTCGCTGAGTCCTGGACGGTTTTTATTATAGGATGGTATGCCGCGTTTCTCCGCGGATCCTTTCTTCCGTTTATCAACGGAGATCATGAGCTAACAAGACATTTCGACGTCCAGGTTCCCTTTCTATAGCTGGATCCGCCTATTTGCCCTCTCTTGGCTCGTCCTCCCACAAACCCAGGGTGCGAAGATTCTATACCAAACCTATGTTGACCCATTCTTGGAACGATACGAGCGCGAAATCGACGTTTTTATCGGGGACATGCACGAGCAAGCCAAAGCTGCGGGATTGCAATACCTCTATAAAGCTATTGATTTCGTTCGGGAGAACGTTCTCGGGTTACCCGCGCAGGCTCCTGCCGCGGCTCCTGCCCCACCCGCAGGAGCTGGTGCGTACGCTCAGAACCTCCTCGCACGATTCAGCATTCCTTCGGCGGCAGTTGGTGGACAGGCCTCATCTGGCACTGATATCTATTCCCTGCTTAGCTCGGCTGTTACGTCCGTGACGTCCACAGGGAAGACCCGAGATGTTCAAGCAGAGGAACTCAGTGCTAGTGGTAGGCTGCTTCCGCGTAATATTGCCAACTCATCCGATTCCGAGAAGGCAAGGTACATATCCTCTCAGCGAGAGGTTCTGCAGACACTTCTCTCCGCGTTCGATCGCGAACAGAAGAATCTTGGGGAAACTAGTGACGGTAACGATGACCTCGCATATGGAACTAGTTATACAGGGTTGAGAAAGAACCGTAGTGACAATTCTTTTCAAAATATAGAACATGAAGATCTGGGTGCATCTTCTCTCAAAGGCCGTGCTGGAGGAAGCGGGGAAGGGGCGGGATGGACCCGTGGATGGTTTGGTGGCAGTGGTGGAGATGATGGTGGGGACGGTGGTTCTTCGGCCGCTGACTTCGCGCAAAGGTCTGTGGAGGAAATTGCAAGGGCATCTGGCGTCGATATGAGACGTTAGACTGATAGTGGCACCGGGTTCTGAAAAGAAAAGGTTTTGATCGTTCTATGCGGACTGGGTCCGCAAATACGTTATAATCTGCATATTTACTTGTATTTCTTCTCAAATGCCGATATAGAATGCTACCGGTTGACCCCTGGAAATTTCCAGTGATATGCTATGTCGTTCCCCTTAATCTGCAAGGAGGCATTCCATCCATCGTTCTGTGCATAAATCCAACGGTGGCACTCCTAAATATGCTCAATAGGAGGAAGAAGAACCCTGTTCTCCTCTCTCCGAATAAATATATCACCTTCATCATCCTTATTAGAAACCCATCCGGAAAAGCCATTCCATGACTTGAGATAGCTATGTATCTATTTTTAGCTTATTTATTCCTCGATGGATTCGGGTCTTGACGTCATTGAACTCTCCCGCTCCCAGACCCTAATTCTGGACAAGGGTTAGGGCTCAAAACATCACTTCAATCCTGCCTCACTGTCCTCTTTCTTCTTCCTGTTCTGTTCTGTGGACATTTATGAAAAGGCAACGAGGCCAAAAAAGCCCGCTGACCGCACCCTTTAACATTCAAGGCAAGCAAGCCACGCTCAACGCGCCGCCATATCGGGCACCTGCAACACCAAAAATATGATTGGAAACCCACCAACTCACCCAAAACCCTCAAGTTGATGCCTCTCGCCCTTTCTCTCGTCTCTGATTCCTTCATTCCCCTGACATAAAGCACACATTCAGCCTTTCCCTCCTCCGTCCGTCCCTCCCTCTAGGAAACGCGGGATGCAATGGGACTTTCTCTCCGACGTATGTACATCCGTACGTCCACGCATCCCGCAGGACGATAGGTACATGTACGATGCGAAGGTACATCCTATGAGTCACTCTTCATGATTATGTGTGAAGAGTTGAGCCAACGGGTGGTGTGGGGGTACCTCTTTGACCTCCTGGCGGTCGGGATGGGACTTCGAGCGAAATCCCTCCGACGGACATCCTTCGGGATTTGAAGATCTAGCCTGTCTGGTTGGCTGGATGGAGGCGTAAGTTGCCCGTCCATGTCTTGATCTTTTTCTCGGCGTATTTCACTCATGCTGGTTTTCGTCGGGAGGATTCAATTGGAGTTTGACTCGCGCCCTGCATGCTCGTCTACTTGTTGAGATGATCAGATCCATCCAAAGGCGCCCGAGTGCACCGAAAATATTTACCTGCTCGGATAGGCTCAAGCATGGGCCTTCTCACATCCCACTTCCGAGTCGGAAGATTTACAGGTCTTCGTCTTTTTAATACCCTGACGTTCCAAATGCGTCAATTTTCCTAAACGTGCGTGCCGGCTTTCGGTTTTGAGAGGTGGCTCCTCCGCTGCACCTACGAAACGTTGCTCGTGGTTTGGTCCGTGAGAACGGCGGTCCCGTACTACGTCCCTGACACAGTTGATACAGGGATCCGAAGTCAGAGTACCGACAACCTCTGTAGAAGGCTCGTAGGCCATACTGGGAAACCGTCTTTACTTGATATCCTGTGGTCAGTCCATTTCGTTGGGACACGTATAGTTAACGGCGATAGGACTCTCTAGGAGACTGGAATAATACCACTAGAGCGAGCTGAAAGGGCGTTTCTGTTAGGTGGATCGTGGGGGGGTTCGGATGGAACCTGCTCCAAGCTTTCGGTCCTGCACTTTCGCATGAAATGCTGACTGTCGACCTAGCAGAGTCCTACGTTCGGATAACCGCGCCTGAGGAGGATAATGTAGACATCTCTTCTTATCCGGTGTTTAATTTCCATAACCAAAAAGACAAAGGGTGAAATAGGTAGCTTGAGGATGCAAAAATCATCATTTAGAGGATGATATTCCCTTTGTCGATTTCTCTAACACTATCGCCGACTAGTTACCATCCACTCCCTTCCTCCCAAGTGCATGCGGTGTCCCCATGCCCTCCCATAGCGATGTCCTACCAGGATTCTGCGTCTTATACGGATTACATTCTCGTCCATGTATGAAGCTGAACCTGCTTGTCGCTGTCGCCCTTCTAGCCTTCCCTCAAGGCCTTGAAACACAAGCACTCCTGTCGCTAGGGATGGCTTCCAATCCATCACAAGTTCATTGATGGGGATATGTTTGAAGTCTCATCGCAAGGGCTTTTCGAATAAGCCCTTGCAGTTTACTATTTGAAATAGTCCTTCCTGAGCTTAGTAGGCATGAGACTGAGGATTGTCTCCTCTATCCCAACAGTTGGTATAAGAGGACCATAAACCGATATCACAACATATATCGATCAAAGCCAAAGGACGTCTACCAGCTTATCATTCTCTTCATACTTTCTCCTCTCCAGGAACCCCGTCACCAAGCTTTCGTACTATATGTCCACAAGATGGCCGACTTTGACAGCCAGAAAGCTTATTCCACAAACTACCTTTGCCTGAAACGGTTATTGATAGCGTTCTTAATATGCTCCTCCCATCTCGTTGCACTTGCAAGGGTTTTTTCAACGGAGCCCAGGGATGGGGCTAGAGAGTTGAGCGATGGCAGCTTATCTCATGGTTGGTAAATTTCACATTTATTGAGCGTTGCCTTGGACACGCTGGGCGTTGAACAGGCTACATTCCCCGTGGCGCCTCCTATTACCCCCTTCGCCTATAGGACGATTTCTCACTGTCATTACAGCGCTCGCCATAGCCCTAGAAACTTACAACCCACCATCTTGGTATTTGGCCGACAACTATCCCCGGAAAACAGTTATTGGAGAGCGGGCCGTGGGAGACTATGTCACCTGGGAGGACGCTCTTGCAACGGGCAGTCGGATATTGGACGCACATGAAAGCTTGTTGGCGTCAGACCCACCAGCGCAGTCGAATGCAGCCCTGAACGAGGTGAGGCGCGTTATCAGGGAAGAATATCAGGAGATCGCGCGGGATCCGGCCGCCGGAGTACCACACGAAGATATCGAGCTCTTATTATCTATGGACGGCATACATAGCCCAGACTGGCTCTACCTGCATATTGACGATTGCGAGTCTCATTTTATGATATACTATACGTACGACGCAAGTGCACGTGCCGGTGTGATCGCTATTGGGTCTGTGGAGCGCAAACGCAAAACACCACTTAAGTTATCCGAGGTCGCGTTCGAGCAATACAGAACCGACGTCCCAAATAGTGTTCTCGCAGACCTGAAATATATATATCAGGTTACTATTATCAACTCACAATCCCGCGAGATTATAAATAGAGCCATACGTAGTGGTGTCGGCCGCAAGGTCTCTATTGGCGACGCACACTGGCACGCCTTCACCCCCGGAACCGAAGCGTTTACTGCATTGTTGGGTTGTGAGAACGGGAGGACGGCGGGGTATATCGTCAACGATTACTTCGCTGAACTGGGAAGAAAGCAAGTTTCGGAAATTCTTGTTTATGCTGAAGATCCGGGAGAACTACTTTCGGATGATGACTCCGAAGATGAAGCCGATCCCGATGATAACCCGTATCATATAAAACTAGTAATTGGGGACGCTCCAGCAGGGGACACTCCAGCAGATGAGCCCCAAGCTCTTGGAAAATATGTTGGTCAACAAGGAAACTTGGGGTCGGGCGCTGTCCTCGTTTTGTTATTGTTCCTTTGTTATGAATGTACGAATGATGGAAGAGCCCTAGACGGTGGGTGTATTCGGTCGGAGTCCGGAAAAATAAATACAGCGATCGTTAATACACAATCTTGGGGTGAAGGTCGAAGCTTCTTTCTCGAACCTCTTTTGTGACCGAAGTTGATTTTAGCATTTAGACTGAAGATATCTTTTGAATTTCAAAAGACCTGCATTCTGTTTCTAAGACTCGATCTCACCGTACTCTTGGACATCTCGTTGGGCGTTTCGCATGCATGAAGGCCCCCAGCGATCCCACAGCGGTTATTGGCGAGATGAGAAGGTCCCAGAATTTCTCTTAACTAGCCAGATGATACATTTATTCCCCTTGACGTGTCATCCGTCGAGACATCTTCCAGTTTAAAACCAGAAGTATCGAGTTACCTGATGAAAACTCGCACCGCTTCTCCGAATCGGAGAACTATCATCACTCGGCATCCGTTTACTTCTACCCCGGGGGAATCCCGGGGAATACTCCTAAAACAACACTCCCTGGGAAGAAACCAAGTGAAAAGCTAATCGCCGAAAGCATCGGCCGAGATATGATCATTACATTAGAAATGTGAGTGTCTACATAAATCCACCCGACAAGCTTGTCCGACTTCCAAGAAGGGGGTGTCGCGCACCTGCGATTGTCACCCTTGACACTCCTGTCGGGGGACAGCAGCAGGAATAGTCAGACCCCTTCTCTATTCCATAACTCTCCCATTTTAAGCAGAAACCTCGACATTGACAGTATTATCCGTCGACAAAACCGCACCGTTCCCAGCCTGTCCGAAATAAATACAGTTAGCAATCCCGCCACATTTCCATATACGCAATCCCCAATCCCACCAAGAACAACGATATAAAAAAAACTCACCCCAATAAGGAACCCCCTCGCAACACTAATCCTCGAGGGCCCACTGATTCCCCTATCCTTCGGCACCGCAACAGTGAAATTCTGGTACGAGATTCCGTCCTGTAGCACCGGCTCAAACGGTCCGCTGTAGAGAACTGTTCCCATTTCCGACGCGGGAGGGCAATCAGCTTCTTGGCAGGAGACTATGCCGATGGCGAGGCCGAATTCGATGGAGGACATTATGTGGTTCTGGTTTTGAGGGGGAGGGAGTGGTTAGCTGAGAGCTATTCCGTGTAGAGGAGAGGGGAGGGAGAGAGCTTTACGTTCTTGATGACTTGGATGGTGAAGTCCTCGTCAACGACGACTTTTTCGCCTGGGAGGGGGGCGCCGATCGTGATGCCCTGCCCGAGGGCAGTGGCGATAAGGGCGAAAGAGGGGAGGAGGAACTTCATTTTGGTGAGATTTTGTAGGATATAATTTTAAAGGTAGGTATGTAGTAGGAGGATAGTAATTATTTTCTGAGATCCCAAAGCTCTCCTGGACTTTTCCCTGTCCTTATATACAAATTCCCAAAACCCATCCATCCAAAGTCCAGGGATAAATATAGCTCTTCTGGCCGCCTCTCAGCAAACCTCCTGTCTTACATTTCTTCGTATAAGAAATACGGGAATCTATCAATCAAAGCTGAGAATTGGTGCTGTTCGAGAAAATGATCTGAATCCCTACCAATTAGGGTTGTCGGCGTTCGCGAGATCACCTCACCGACATCCTCGTGTTCGTGTTGACCACCAATTCGAGCTCTCCAGGTTTCGAGAGCTCAGACATGGTTGTTGTTTTATGAGAGAGGAAGCTGGAGAATTATGAGTGGAAGTGAGTGAGTGAGGTTTGGGAGGGAACAAAAACGTGATTAGAGGAGTGGAACTGGGGGGATTTACACCTGGGATGCGACATCCCGCCTGAGCTGCTCTCAACTCTTTCTGTGGCTGAAGCTGGTGGCACGCAACCGACCAAGTCGCATCTGACGGGATTTGAAGATGTGCTTGATTCAGATTTAAAACATTTATTTTCAGGTCGCGATGTCACTAGAAGCTGTAACCAAGCAGCTTGAGGATAGACGATATAAACTGGCGGGAACGCCCTTTTACCTGTTTCGTCTACATCGATATCTATCTTCAAGTTGACTACTTGCTCATTACATAGATCTTGACTGCTACGGCAGGGTCCTTCAGCTATGTACATCTCCATTCTCAGTCTCTTTCACTACCACCTTGACTCCCGTCGAAATCATCAGCCAGAGTCGGTAAAGCCAACGTGCGTGTCCCGAGACCCAGGTTTACCGCCCTTCAGGAAAGCTGTGAAAATGCGTTGTTTAGTTTCCTGAGATCTCACTGAGGCTTTTGAACCGGTTCGTTGGAAGGTGGTGGTCATGCGTGGGGCGTATGCACGTTTGATATGCAGAGTGCGATCGATGGGTCATAATATTTCCGGTGTTTTATTGGAGGGGAGGAGGGGAGGGAAGTTTGTCGTAGAGTCATCTATCGTCAGGTGGTTGTCATCATGGCTGAAGAGTTTGGGAGGTAATATCCGGGAAAGGGAGGGAAGAGAGGGATGAGTCTCGAGGAGAAAGACGTTCCCTCGATCATGCCGGCAAAGAAGGAACAAAGGAGAAAGAAGGGGAAACGGGTGTCAAGTGTCGGTCATTTTCAACGTATTTATAGTATTTATTTCCTCTGTTCGAGAAGTTGATCGAGGACTTTTGTCTCTGCTTCTCTCTCCATACTCCTTCTTTATGCATTGTAGCCTAGATATGTGATATCGGAGAAACGAAACATAAAAGGAAGAGGATGGATCTGCTTGCACAGGGATACCCATGCTGGTGCTCGCTTGTCGGCTAGGGAGAATAAATTGGTCGATATGCATTGTGAAGAGGATTTTTCTTCCCCCCTTTTCTCTCGTGAATATATATATCAGGGAAGAGCTGCAGAAATTGGGTCAGTAGAAACCAGCGATCAGCTGGCACAGGATTTGAGAAAGACGATAGAGTCAATAGAGCATCGGTGAGTCCCTGTGAGACGTGAATATCCTCACGTGTGAGTAGAAGTGGAATGAGATAAGTGTGCAGGAAGGGTGAAGGATATCCAATCCAGTCATCCTGCTGGAAGAAGGATTGTTTGTCAGACAGTCATCGATGACTGCACAGAGCGCACAGCAGGACCTTAGAATTGTGGCAATGCCTGGGAGGAGTAGGCGGATGGTGAATCCCGTATACGTAAATCAGGCAAAGTCGGCAAATCGAGGCAAAGAGGCGGCTTTGTCCTGTAGAAGATGAAGGAGAATATTAACGGAGAATGACGGTTAGTTTGTGAGAGCCGTAGATACTGAACTTCTTAAGTCACCATGATTGATTGTATTCTTTTCCTTCTTCTTTCTTTCTTCTCTGTTCATCAACTCTACATACATTCAGTGACAGTGACAAACAACAACTTTAACAGCTTCTTCAACAGCTTCAACATCTTTAACATCTTCAACCTCAACGTCGTCGTCCACCTCGTCGTCTTCGTTTTAAACATCGGCTGACTCATCCACTCAGCCTCTTTACTCCTGACTAATCACCAGGTCTGTCTCCCCCGCTAGTCCCAATTAAGCATCTCCCACTTATTTTTTTTATCACTCTTTTTTTTTCTCGCTTTCTCGCTTTCTTTCTCTCTCTCTTCTTTTTCTTCTTCTTCTTCTTCTTCTCTTCCCACCCTTTTTCACTTAATCCATCATATACCACAATTACATATTCTCCAGCGGATCCTACTTCTTCTAACGAAGCAGGACGATCGCGGATAGATCAGTCTTTTTTAGTTCTGTGATATCCGTTTTGAAGAGATCACTCACATCCTCCTCCTCGAAGAGAGAGACCAGAGTTAAAGGATCTTACTCCTTTTGTCCCTGCACAACTTTTTTTCTCCTCTTCGCTTTATCCAGTTTCTGGTTTGTCCTGCTTCGCTCTTTGCAAACCTGTGTTGCCTCTCTGCGTGTGCCGCCAGCTAACCCCTACTCCGTGTCCTCCAGTCTCGCGACAGTCTCGAAAGTCGAACGCTCTTTTTTTCTAATTCTTTGTCTTTGTCTACCTCGACCTAGATCTGGAATCTGGAGAACAGGAGTCTTGACATCATCACCATCGTTTCTTCATACCTCACGTACACAGATCGCCTTCCCCCCCAACAACTTGTCTAATGACATCGATCTCTCAGAAGACAGGCCTCCCAGCGCAAGGAAAGTCTAACAACGTCCAGGCCTCTTCGCAAGCGCATTCCCCGTCCCCGTCCGTGAGTGGAGCGCAGAAGTCGTTCTCCGCCACCGTCGCATCCTCCGACTCCTCGAATCCTCCCGCTTCCCAGCATGGAAAATCGGCTTCGGTGTCAACTGTGAACGGAAAACCTTTGACCCAGCAACCTGCCGTCCCGACCGCGGGTGGCGTTAACATCGTGAACGGCAATACCATGCCTGCCCCCACCACACAAGGTGACCACACCCGGAAGCCTTCTTTCACCATCAGTGCCGCCGGCGCAACCGGCCACGTTCCCAACGGGAGCACCGGAGGTTCCACTCGAATCCAGTTCGGGTCCCAGAGTTCCCCTGCTGCCGGGAAACCAGCAACCCTCGCGCAACCGCAAGGTTCCTTGGACGTTGCCCAACCAGTGAATCCGAGAAGCACTTCGCCACAGACGTCGCCTTCCCCGATCCCACAACCTGTATTGAGTGGCGGAAGACCACCATCCACATTGGGGGCTCAATCTGGTCCCAACTTTGGTGGTTTTGGCGGAGAATCTCCAGATATGAGCGTAAGTGACCGTCGAGTGATCTTGTCGGAAGCAGTTTCTAACCTCGCCCTTCTTTTCCAGAGACAGATGAGAGGAGCTCCACAAGGACCAATGGGCACAGGCCCACAATCGCAGCACCTTCGCCGCGAATCTTCACAATCCGCTCACGGTGATATGGGTAATCATGGCATGCCCCAAGGTCCAGGTAGAGGTGGATATCCTACTCACGGTGGCGGCCGAGGCCGTGGCTATAACCAGCAGTACCAACAACAGATGCCCTACAACCAGAACCCCAGCTTCCGAGGCAGTCATAACGGCCAACGAGGCGGATCGAACATGCCGAACCAGTATCACTCCGGCCGAGGAGCACCCCTCGCTCCACCCTTTAACGGATCCCCACACCAGGCTACCCGAAGCCCTGCGCTCGCGAACTCACATCCCGTGACCCCCCAGATGCCTTCGGTACCCATGGCGAACCCGCAGATGCAAGGACCACCCTATGGCGGCTATAATCAGCATATGGGCCAGCAACAAGTAAAGCCACAATCTTCTTATCAACCCTTCAATAAACATGGATTCCCTAAGAGAAAAAACAGCATACATCATCAGCCCCTTAACCCTCAACTCTACCCCCCTCACATGTCACTCCCACCCCCAAATTTGGACCCAGAAAGTGGGAATTTTGAACAATATCTAATGATGATGAAAAACCAGGGTTTCAATAACATGCCCCCTCAAGGATATGACCCGAACTACGGCTACTACCCCCAGGGTTATCCCGTCGCCCCGATGCCTGGCATGCCCGTGATGCCACCCTCTTCCCCTCGACCGGCGTACAATGTCGCCCAAGCTGGTCCACCAAACCAGTACATGCAGCCAGGGTACATGGGACCAGGGCAACCCCAGGGTACCCCGATGTCACGAAATTCATCACAGATCTCGGCCCCCGATCGACCCAGTTCCAGCCTTGGCCAGCAGCCAGCAGCTGCACCCCCAGTTTCTGGGCATACTCCTAGCGCTAGCAGAGGCAGCAACCCCAGTCCTACTCCTAACCACAACTTCGTCAAACCTACTAAACGATCTCCTCTTATCATTAAGGATCCTAACGGGACAGTCAAAACTTTTGACAAGCAACCCGCTTCTCCCGCTCGTGCCACTCCTTCCCCCGTGAAGGTTTCTACTCCAGCCGCTACTCCACCCCCTCCTGCCGCCACCCGTGCCGAACATGGTCGCTCAGACAGCAAGGTTGTTAAGACTGACGAGGAGAAGAAGAAGGAGATGAGGGACACTGTTGCTCGGATCAGTCGTGAAGCGGAAGAGAAGGCAGCCCGACAGAAGGAAGAGGAGTCCCAAAAGGCTCAGGAAGAAGCACAGCGCAAGGAGAAGGAAGCTGCTGAGGCGAAGAAGGCCGAAGAAGAGAAGGCTAAGCCAGCTAAGGAAGAACCTAAGAAGGAAGAACCCAAGGCTGCTGATGACGATGAAATCGACTTCGATGCTATTGAGAAGGAGTTGGCTGAACAGGAAGCTGCCGAGGCCGCTGCTGAAGCTGAGTATCAAAAGAAGAAGCAAGCCGAGAAGGAAGAGAAGGCTCGCAAGGAGAAGGAAGAGGCTGAAGCATACGAGCAGAACATGAAGAAAGCTGAGCGCGAGGCCGAAGCTGCGGAGGAAGAGCGCATCAAGAAGCGTGCGGCTGAAGCTGCCAGCGGTAAGAAGGGTGACAGTTTGGCTAGCTTGAAGAACAAGAGCGAAACTCCCACGTCTACTGGAAGCCCAGCTATCCCTACTCCCGCCACGAGCGGCGCTGCCACCCCTGTCTCCGACATCTCTATGGGTCCACCTGCGAAGCCTAGCGGAAAGCAGAAGCCTGCAGCTCTCAAGTTGGAGACTGCGAAGGCTGTTGAGCCACCTCAACCGAGTGCTGCCATGAAGTCGCTTCAATCCGCTCGGTTCCTCGAGGATCCCTCTCGCATTACCTACCCTGCGTCTGTTGTTTCTCCCAACCCTGCTCTGAACCCCAATGCGCCATCGGACAGGAAGTTCAAGTACAACAAGGAGTTCTTGCTTCAATTCCAGTCAGTCTTCAAGGAGAAGCCTTCTCTCGACTGGGACAGCCGTGTTCGCGAAACTGTTGGCGACTCCTCGACCGACACGCCCTCCGGCAGGTCACAATCTGCTCGAACTCCACTAATGGGAGGCCGAAGCGCCTCTCGACCATCAGCCCAGCAATCCTTCATCGGGAGTCAAATGGGAAATTTCTCTCAGACGGGTGGCCGATCCGGCGGACTACCAGCTGGAACTACATCCGAGCAACGATTCGCTCTCTCAAACGCAGCTCGCCAGACTTCGAACCCCTTCGGACAGTTCCAACGAGGACCAGGTATGGGAATGGGTGCGCCATCAATGAGCCGCAACAACTCATCTGCTGGAATGCAGATGCCCTCATCTCCTCGTGTTAACGCCAGTCACCGCGGAGGTGCCCGCAGCGGCAGCAGACGTGACAAGCACAGCGCCAAGAAGGAAGAAGAGTCCAACAAATCCATGCCTCTTACTGCTGGTCTCGATCTGAAGCCAATTCAAACTTCCTCGACTGGTTGGAAGCCTCGAAGTGTCGGAAATGCTGGACCCGCTCCTGGTGGAGATGGACATATGCCTCCTGATGTTGTGCAGCGTAAGGTGAAGTCCAACTTGAACAAGATGACGCCAGAGAATTTCGAGAAAATCTCAGACCAGATTCTTGAGATTGTGGGACAATCGAAGGATGAATCTGATGGACGCACGCTTCGACAAGTCATCCAACTTACCTTCGAGAAGGCCACTGATGAGGCTCACTGGGCTCCTATGTACGCCAAGTTCTGCAAACGTATGCTGGAGAGCATGAGTCCCGAGATCAAGGATGAGAATATCCGCGACAGGCAAGACCAGGTCGTTACTGGTGGCAGTCTTTTCAGGAAATACCTCCTCAACCGCTGTCAGGAAGAGTTCGAGCGTGGTTGGAAGATCAACCTCCCCGAGAAACCAGAGGGTGTCACGGACGAAGTCGCCATGATGTCAGACGAGTACTACGTTGCCGCAGCCGCTAAGCGACGCGGTCTCGGTCTCGTCAAGTTCATTGGTGAATTGTTTAAGTTGTCTATGCTTACGGAGCGTATTATGCATGCTTGCGTGAAGAAGTTGGTTGACTATGAGGGTATTCCCGAGGAAGCGGAGGTTGAGAGTTTGACGAGCTTGCTACGTACCATTGGGTATAGCTTGGATAACTCGGAGAAGGGACCTGGAATGATGGATGCGTACTTCACACGTATTCGGATGATGATGGAGACGCCGAACCTACCGAGTCGTCTTAGGTTCATGTTGATGGTAAGAATTTCCCGGCAGAAAACGTTTTGATTGTATAAGATTGCTAACTTGGATAATAGGACATTGTTGATCTACGAAGCAAGCGCTGGGTCTCCAAGGATTCCGATAAGGGTCCTAAGACTATCGTTGAAATCAGAGAAGAGGTAAGCTCCAGAACCCTGGAAATAGTCTTCATACCCCTAATACTAACATACTCTAGGCTGCCCGTGCTCAACAAGAACAAGAAATGGAACGTCTCCGCCAACAAGCCAACCGCGGCGGTGGAGGCCGCATGCCAATGGGTCGTGGCGATGCCCGCAACTTCTCCGGCGGCGGCTACGGCAACCAGGCACCTCCTCCAGACTTCGCATCCAGCAAAGTCGGAACCGACGATCTCCGCCGACTCGGTAGCAAAGCTGCCAGTGCGAGAAACAACAACCAGCCCATGTCCTTTGGACCATCCAGCATGTTCGGATCTCGTAGTGGCAGTGGCCGCAAGGGCGGCATGGGACCTGGTGGGAACCTTGTCCGTGGTGATGATAGCGGAGCAAGCAGCCGTGCGGGTACACCACCCGGTGGAAAGAAGGAGGATAAAGAAGCTGCTTCCGCTAAGAATGCCTTCAGGTAAGGATTTCTCGCTACACTCTTAACCAGTTTATTGAAACTAACATATCGTCTACAGTGCCTTGGCCAGTCTAGATGCCGGTGAATCCCTCGCCACATCCCCTCCATCAAACCCCTCCTCACCCCCAACCACAAAATCCCGCCCCGCAAAGGAACAACCAGCAGCCACCGAGGGCACTTCATAAAAAAACAACCCTTAGATTCTCTCATTCTGGCATAACTTCCTTTCCCGTTCTCAACATCATTGGAGTGGGGTTGGGTTGGGTGGGTGGGTGGTCGTTCTGTTCTCATGTTCAGTTCATGGATAAAGCGAGCGAGCGAGCGATAATTGGAATTTGGGCAATACACACAAAAACCATCTGCATTCGACAAAAGGCCCCAAAAAACGTCAACTTCATCATCACTTTTTCAAAAGAATACCCGGCGAGTTTTCCACACGCAAAAAAGAGGCATATTTTCTTCTTCTTCTTTTCTTTTCCTTTCTCTATTATTATTATTTATTCCTTCCTCGGTTCGGTTGACATGAATGATTGATTGATAGGAAGGTTAGAGAGGGAAATCTCGGGAAGGGAATAAAACGAAAGGGAAATAGGGGAATAGGGGAATAGGGGAAATATGGCCTTTGTTTCTCTTTGCTTCCTCTTTTTGTGTGTTTTTTTACTAACCAAAATCTTTCTTCTTCCTTTTCTTCTTCTTCCTCTTATTCTGTTCAATTCTTTTTGCATTTGCACGGCGGTGTGCGGTAATAATTTTACTTCTTTTTATTATTTCACTTCTTCCACTTCTCTTCTCCTTTCTTCCCGCATTTTTTAGATCCGAAAATTGTGTGTTAGAAAAGTTGGCTTTTTCCCTTTCCTTTCCCCCTTTTCCTCTCATCCATCCATTCCGTCCCATTCCTCTTCATCATTTCCCTTCTTCCAACACACCACAGCTTCTTCACATTCAAATATTCATCATCGTCCGGTTCGGGAATGGGAATGGCAATGGGGGGTCTGTTTTATTTCATTTCGTGTTTTTCTCTTTATATCGGGATTTTATTTACATGGCGTTCATCTCTTCTTTTCCTGCGGGTTCGTTTTTGCTTGTTTGTCTCTGCCCTGTCTTCTTCTCAACGAAAGTCCTAGGGATGGAGCGAGAGATGGATGGATGATGAAGGAAGGAAGGAAGGGGTTCGGATAACGATATCCCAAACAAACCTCCTTCGTGATCTTGTTTGCTTCGTTCGGAATATCCTTTCTCTTCTACTCTACCTGTCCTATCCTATCCTATCCAGTTTGTTTCTGCTTCATTCCTCTTTTAATCTACTCTTTTTTTTCTCAATGGGTTCGTTTTCGTTTTTTCTCTCTCCCAAGTGTCTAAATAGGTCATTTTAATTTGTTCTTTTTCAATTTCAAAAGGGATTATTATACTTCTAAATTTACTTCTTCTCGTCCAGTGTATCTATCCGTTCAAGCTTCTGGTTTGGTATGGTAGTAGGGGAAACACATGTCATAGAGGTTGATGAACTCGGTACTTAATCAACATGTTCATGCAATCATACATACACGAGGGCGTGAGAAGATTTGCAGCTGTACTGGGGGTTGGAAAAATCGAACAATGGGGGAATGAACTAAACATACATACATGTAGGCGAGTGGATACATGAATGGAATGCAAAAAGAGTAGACAATGAGTACAAGAGAAGAATACTCTACAAGTGTATGAAAATGATACAAACCACAGCCACGGCCCGGGATGCTCTCGCCTATCAGACACCCACCCACCTATCGATCAGGACGCTCCTTCTGCGCGTACCAAGCAGCAAAACCCTGGTCCTCGCTATCACTGCTCCGACCCGCGGGCGCATTTGACTGACTCCCACGGCTTTTATTCCCACCTAGTAGTAGACTCCCAGGTCCGATAGCTTCAGGAAGAACACGCTGGGAAGTACTTGACGGGTCATCGCGATCGAGACCAGGGCCAGAGTGAATACTGCCGTCGCTGATAATCCTATAGCATGGATCCTGTGGCATATCGTCATTCGCATCTGTGGAGGCTCGGCTAGTTCGATGTTTCTTGGACTGTTCTTTAGCGGGCTGGAGTCCATTTGAGATGGTATAAGAGC
The DNA here is from genome assembly GCA_032988195.1 of Arachnomyces sp. PD_36. Classification (NCBI taxonomy): domain Eukaryota; kingdom Fungi; phylum Ascomycota; class Eurotiomycetes; order Onygenales; family Arachnomycetaceae; genus Arachnomyces; species Arachnomyces sp. PD_36. The sequence continues at coordinate 236,084 of JANTQE010000017.1, read as the reverse complement.
CAAAGCTAGGCGGGGGCCTCTCAATCTTAACTGCAGCTGTATCGTCACTCCCTATATCAGCTTGGCTGGACTCTGTCGAGTTACCACGAGAGATCTCTCCATGGCCCGTGCCGCCATCAGAGAATGGGGATTCCTCATTCCGTGCAGTACGTGATGTTGCAGACGGTACGCTATTTTCAAGGCTGGCGGGTGTCATTTCGCTGTTGCGGGGGTCAGACTCGTCCAAGCCATGGGTGGCCTCTCTGGACTCTGACCTAGTTGACCGGTTTGTGGTTTCTTCACCACCTTCTCTTAGAGTGTCCTCTTCATGATTTGAAGATCTCTCGCTCTCCAAGCTTCCCCGAGACACTGGCAACGGTAGAGATTCGGGGGACTATATGATGATATGTCAGTAGTTAGAAACTGGGACGCAAGAGGGTTCACAGTCTTCACGCACCTCTGTAAGTTCGAATCCAGAGACTCGTTCGTTCGCCTCGACAGAATGGTGCAAATCCCCACAGGGCGCAAGAGAAGTTTGGTCTCCGACTCCAATAGGATTGGGATCTGAGCCGTCTACGCCTTCCCCACGTGAAGTAGTCGATGTGGGCGAGGTGACCTCTCTCCCTGAGTCCTCAGAAGTCTCGTTTTCTCCATTGGACTCTGCAGACGAGTCTTTCGAACCTGTTTCTTGTACCTCGCGTCTAGTATACCCGTCCCGCCAACGTATAGTCGATTTATTCGATGAGTCGTTTGAGGACAGCTCTTTGAGTTGCATCGACTGGTGATCGGTAGCAGGATTACTAGAAGTCGGGATTCGAGAGCTCTGTGACAATGACAGGGTCTTACGAATTCTCTCAGACTTACCATCCTCCTCAGGGGAGGATAGCTCCGCAGGGATAGTCGTTGCGCCACTAGTATCGGATGGTGGAGTATTTCCCTCCCCAAGACACATGGTCCGGTAGATCTCAACGCCAAAATCCGAGTCTTCATCAGTACTAATTTCTGCTAGCATTTCTTGCTTATCTGTCTCGCCAAATCCTGCGAGATCCTCGCTGGTCTGCTCCTTGGAAGCTGGCTTGTTGTTATCCGTGTCGTCGGTATTGACAGGGGCTGGTTCCGGACCGTCTAAGATGGACGACCTGGGTTCTCCCGGATTTGTCATTGGCGACGATTCAAGTGGCTTGTCCTGTAGTGGAGGTTGATCGTTGTCGATTTTAGAGCTATTAACAGTGGGATGTTCGCACGAGTCTTCTTGTTGCCGAGCTACTTTCGCTGGAGGAACATCCGCAGAGCCAACCATTGATTCCTTCAATGCATGTTCAATATCCCTCTCACTACAACTTTTAATTTCAGCTTGTGAATTTTCTTCCGAGGTATTCGTTCTTGTCGAGGACCTGTCGATTCGAGGCTCAGGAGGCGCATCCGTTAGCCCATCCTGGTCTTCATTAGGCGTCTTTTCGCCCCGAAGCTCGGTAGGCTGGTTTGCTGGGCTCTGAAAGGGGTCTTCCAAAGGCGAATAAACTTCCGGGATGGGGAGAAACGACGGACCACTGCAGGAAATTATCGGAGTGGCTACTGTTGTCAGCGGACGTGATGAAGTGGAGGGCGCATAGGTAGCCGTCACGGCATTTGTGCCATCATAAGGCAGCGTTTTATCAGTTGATACTGTGGGTGAAGGGGCAAATGGCGACAAGGACATCTGTGACGAAGCGGCAAAGTTTAATTCCAGAACAGGGGCAGTATCTGCAAAATCCGGAGATAGCCGTTCTGCTTCTGTGATATCGCAATCCCCTGGGTCCTTTGAGCCTTTCTTTAGTGGATCAGCCGGATCGCGAGATGGACTGCCAGTCTTTGAGGTCCCATCTCCATAGCCATGGGATGGTTTGGATCGGAGCTCCTCAGTGAAGGCTAAGAACCCAGATTTCACCCTCCTTAAAGATCTTGCAGGTGATCTCTCAGCCCAGCTTCCTCTTTTTAAGGAATTAGCAGCTTTAGACCTCGGTGTGGGAGGGAAACAGGAGGGCCATATCGTGGATCGTGATCGCGCGACAACGGGGTTGTGACGGGGATTTAGTGGGTCATAGATCGGATAGTGGATTCTCTCTTCACATCTCGGTTGAGGTGCTGATTCGCTTTTGTTTCTAAGAGCACAATCGGGTTAGTCTGGTAGTGGTAGTGGTAGCTGTCGGATCGTTCCATACACATTGTTCTCCTTTGAAGATGTAACTAACGCCGACGACGCGCGACTTTGGGCCACAGTATTGTCAGAGGTTTCTTTGCCGTAGATCTCCCGGTCTAGCAAGGGCCCACTCTTCATGCGGTTCCAAAGGGAGCTCATGGCTGATGGCTTCCTTTGTGCGTCGCGTCACTATCAGTAATGGTCCGGACCCAGAACAAGAAGGCTAGTGGAATCGAAGAAAATCAAAAAACGTCTAGGTAGTTAGACTGGAATTAAAGAGATGGAGAAATGAAGCATAAAGGGACTATAAGCCCTTTGAAGTGATGGAGGATACAGAAGGATGTATGAAAACAAACTTCTTTGAAGCTCAAGAAAGATTGGAAGTGGTCTCTATGTTGGGGATGAATATATTCACCGCCCAGTTCAAATCTATAGAGGGGAAAAAAGAGAAAGTCCTGCTTTCTCGTCCTGGTAAATGGAAGCCCCCTGTGGAATGGTAGGAACGTACTATTCTTCGGCAGGATCAATCAACAAAGGCTGAACTTCAGGGTCATTGTATTTGGGCATGCTACGAGTAGTTTCTCATAATGTGTTAATTATAAGATGGGCTGTTTCATTTAATAGTCAGCTCAATAAGATTCCTTTTTAGGGCGACGTCGAGGTCGTCGCCGACGTTGAAGTTGAAGTTGACGTTGGAATAGGAGTTTGAGGCTGATATCTCAAAAGGCTTGGCAAGTTTGCATTAAGTCTTCTAGGCCTAATTAGGTATAGCGTTTCTAGAGCTCTTGTTACACTGTATCATATTTACGGAACCGTACCATACCAAAATAACGTCGACTTCTGTTGTGTTGGAGCTCAAGATCCTTTTCAGTCTCCTTTCTCTTCATAAATTCAATCAACACTGTTGCGCACCACGGCTATTCCTAAGATTATATTGATCGCGTATTATAATTATCTCTCATTTAGCGGTTGCGACCTTGTTATCGAGCTTCTTGAAGTGCCACAATCATGGCTGGCAAAGAACCCGTCTCCTTTGACGATATCATCCAAGCCGGTAAGCCGCCCTTCACACGGGATAATGTCTCGGAACTATCTAACACCTTCACCTTGTGTGTATAGATCGCCAAAGAAGAAAGCACGAAGCGTTAGCGAACGAAATCCTCGGAAAAGGTGGAAAATCAGGTGCATCTGGCTCCGGATTCGGTGGCAAGAAGCCGCCTACAGGCCCGAGTCTCGCAAGTAGGATCGGAGTCGTGAAGGTACAACAAACAACAATTTGAAGCGTATTTTGTCCTGCATATAAAAGCTAATGCCTTGTGTCTCTGTCTACCTAGCGCTCCGCTTCCGCTACGTTTAAACCAAAGCCATCCGGCAACAATTCTCTTGCGCCTCCACGCCCATCGGTTCCCACTCGTCCAGCTTCCGCAAACAGGCGTCGTCCCAATGAGGATCGCATAGTTTCTGCTCTGCTCCCTGAGAGTGGACAAGCCTCAGTCCGTAACAGGGGGATTTCTATCAAGGGCACTGCTCCGGGGCCATTTGTGGTGTTAGGGAGCAACTTTGCGCCAGGCACAACCTCAGCAGATATCGAATCAGCCATGGAGCCAGTTGGAGGGCAAATGCTAGACTGCAGAATAGTCTCGAAACATCCGTCAGTAATGGCTGAGATGACCTTTACAGAGAGCAGGGGCGCGGAGAATGTGATAGCTACATTCAACAACCAAAAGGTATACCTTCTTCCACGTCAATGTTGCAGCATCCACTTACCATTCAACCCACTAGGCGGACGGAAGGGTCCTTCATGTCCGTATGAAAGCGGGGGGTGCATCCACTACCCCGGCGGAATCTACATTTAATCCCCCCACCGGTCCCCGCGATCAATCAAACTTCAACGGACAACGCGAACAGGCGGATCGCGAGCGCCGTGAGCGCAAAGCAGAACCTCAGATTCAAGATGGAAGCTATGGATTCGACGATCGCCGCGCGCAGCCACAACGAAGGCCCCAGCAGAATGATAACTCCCGGGATACTCGCCGAAGCTATGGCGGCCGTGGGGCTGGTTCTCGAGATGGCGAGGGGCAAAATGGATTATATAGCGACGAAATGATGATCGACGAGCCTAGCCGAGGTCCGCAAGGAAGACGAAGGGGGCGGAGATAAGTCGAATGAGCTGGAAGCTCGTCCGAGTAATATCAAACTTATTTCATGCTTAAGAGTTTTCAGCTCCCCCTTCCCTACTATTCTCCAGCAACCATTGCTATTTCAACCAAAAGCAACGTTAAAGCGAATGTTGGGAAGTCCATATTTTCTTTACGCCTTTGAATTTGCAATAACGACGGGCCCGCTTTGCTCGTTGGAAATTGGAAATTGGTGCCGCCGTAGAATTGGAATACGGTCTAAGATTCCCCCCGTTCCGCGTCGGATAAGAAAGCTTAGTAGAACCAACGGGTCAGGTTATCACCGTGGAGACTTTACACACTTTTATCACCTTTTATCTGACCTACTAGTCGGTTCCCCAATTGACCGCCTTGTATGTATGAATCTTGTTGAGGCTCAAGCAAGATCGCTCTTTATGTTGTACCACATCAATGCTCGAGATATGCGACCTCGTGAGATGGCACTGCCCTTCGACGTACCGTCAGATCGAACCCGAGTTCTCGCCCACGAGTATGATACTTATCCAACCTTGTCAATGATATAGTATGAAATACGCCACGGATATCTAGATCTCCTTTCTTATAATCGCATATATGACGAATCGGCCCCCTGGGATATCCCCTAAATCCCAAAATATCTAGGTTCTTGTAAAAACAATCATTTCGTGTCATTGGATGTTTAACTCTGCCAAATGTCAACGATCCCTTCCGCCGAAAGAAGCGCCACGGACTTCAATAAACAATTCTTAGATTGAGTTAAGCATGGCAATTAAAAAGGGGTATTAATGCGTGAATTAGAAAAACGACCGAGAATAACAAAAGATCAAAAAGAGAACGGAAAGAAAGGAAAGGAAAGAAAAAAAAAGAACATAAAAGAACGACAAATGGAAACAAAAGATCGATAAAGAGAACGCAATTTCTCACTGTGTCTACGAAGTATTAGTACCTCTTCAGTGAATTCCAGAGTTGTCAACGAGAAAACTCACTAAAGACAGCAATTTCCTGTACAAGCCTTCACTTTTGCTCGAAAAACGAGCAATATCTGCTATGTCGACGGACGTAATGACACCTTTCTGTGTTGGCGAGAGGTTAAATCTCAACGTCAGATCAAGGGTTAGATGCCTGAGAAGGCACAACGCATCCACGCCGTCTTTGCGCTGCTTAGAGACGTAATCACCTACCTTGATGTCTCTTTCCGCAAGTTATCATCTTAGAGACTAATAGGTCACTAGGCCTAGCAAAAGGTAGATTATTCCCGGCGGTGTGATGCAGGAGAGGGGAGACTCCGGTTAGATGGGGATTCTAAACGAGATATGAGAAGTTAGCCAAATCTATAACGTTGATGGAACTTGAAACACTAACCGTAAATGCAGGGAGAAACGACACCTGTATTTCTTTTCCTGTGGGGTGTCGATCTATGAGATAGTCGGCCTGGAGTGCGAATCGATCGGTCCATCTGGCCACGAGCATTTCTCTCAGAGAGTTTGGAGCGCCGTTGAAATTTGTGAAGAAGTCAATATTTTCCTAATAGAACGACAGTCAGCTCCCTTTCCGCTGGGGATACAAGGAACTTGATAGAAAGAGAGGGGAGATTTGGAAGAAGAAACAGGACTGTTCGGGTTTGCGAACCGTGCTTTGGACATATGGTAGATACTCCTGGATAGCAAACCGGCCAATGATGCATATTCGGGTATCTCCAGGGAGCCAAATGACTTGTCGAAGACATTCAAGTATGTCTGCCGCAGCCTGCCTAAGTTCCATACGGGTGATATGCTGGGTGGCCATTGCTGTGTATGAGTGGAACGATGTTTGGTATACCTTTGGATGGGTATTTTGTTGCTATCGTGCGTTCTGATGCGATTGCAGGATGCCGGTGGATAGATCCTACAAATATATACATCATTTCGCCCCTCCGTCAGGCTAATTTCGAAGAAGAAATCAAACCATGCGACTCATAGAGAAAAATACACGGATAGATGTTTCTTGGTTCCCGATACAGACCAAAAAGTTCTCTTTCATGAAGGTACTCTGAACCACCGGGAATGGAATACGGCCTCAAGACAGCTGGCTGAATATACTGGATAGCCGGCACGGGGTTCTTTCCGCTCAAGAACTAGCCATATAAGAATTAACGGCGCATGAGACAGCAACAACAGCCAACAAGTCGATGCCTCTGATCCACACAAACTTGATGCAAGACAAGGTCTTCAAAGAGGTTGAAAGAAAGGCAGCCTCTAAGATTCAGAACGGTTCCTAGAAAGTCTCATATGAAATGCCGGAGGCAGCTAGACGTGATGTAGACGGTGCAGAGATGTACTGCGGCGATTTTGGCGCAAACAAAGCCATGGATTTGACCACCTTGTGTCAGTATAGATAAATCAGGTAGCTACATACGTACTACAAAAAAGTAATGACTCTGCTGCCGAAACAAAGGGAAGAAGATAACAAAGAAAGGAGCTACCCCATCTTGAGTCAGTCCGGGGATTATCTCCGGTGAGAATCGACGATAGGAGTCAATATGCGGTCCGCCGTTACGAAGATAAAACATACTGAGAAGAGAGACACCTGCAGGACAGCCTTGGAAGCAAATCATGTCGCAAGTGATCAACTGAATTGAACCACCTTATCTCAGCGAGCTCAGCGACATAAAAAATCAACCGTAGAGATCAATCCACCATAGAGAAAGCGATCACAAAAAAATTAAAAAATAAAGATCAAATCTTTCTTTTCGGCTGAGAAATAGATGTAAAAGCTTCGATGATCGGCGTTGTAGATTATGGGGGGGGGGGGGGGGTATGAAAGGGTCAGCCTTGGAAGTTAACCCCTTTCGAAGGTATATAGAGAATCCAGTCGCAAAGCTCCGCTGCGAGAAAATTTTGCTCCGAAAGTCATCAGTAACTTCTTTCGCTCGCAACAAGGCATCTTAGATCACCATTAACGAGACTAAAATATAGCAGAATCGATAGAGAATTGAATGAAGAGTCATTCTCTATTTATTCAAAAGACAACAGTCGTTCCGTCGAGAGCAAAGTACCGTCGAAAATGAAGAGTTTTGATGAGAAAGGTGGAAGATGCCTCAAATTACGAGGACCTGGTGTCGCCAAATTGATAGCCGCGCCACCGCTATTATGTGAAGTTAGCTGGGAACCTGAGATAATCCGGAGTAATGCCCGGCAAATTATCGTAGAGGTTACAAATGTCTGGAGAGATGAACGTGTATGGATTGAAAGAATCTAACCAAGAAGCTCACTAACGAGAGAACACCGTCACGTGATATATTATGTGCTTATATAAAGCAACATTCGGTATTATGAAGAATAAAACGAAAGAACGAAAGAAAGAAAGGAAGAAAGAAAACGGGCGATTCTTTAGAACTCGATTCTACCCACCACATTCAACTATTGAGTTTCTTTTTGTGCTCAAGATGGATACGGTATGCCTTCGCTGATTGCGTACCATACTCAAAAATTAAGCCATATTCAAGTAACCACCCGCGCCTGTCCAAGTTACGGATGCGGCGACGGCAAATGTAGAGGCAAGTAATGTGGCTTTGTTGAAGAGAGTACATAATGTGTGCCGAGTATTTAAGTCTTCGATTTCGGACTTGACAACCTGTCTTGCGATGCACTAGTTTTTCTCCTTCCTACGTCTTTACTCTCGATTTCTCTCGCAAAGATGGAAGAATCTCCGCCGTTCCGGTACACGGGTCAACCGCTGAGTTACGAGCTTATAGCCTCAATCAGCAACGCTTTTGACCTCGCTGGGATACCTAGTGTTCTCTGGGGCGCATTCCCAATGATTATTCATGGCGTCGGGCTGGTCCAACCTGTGAGTTTGCGAAAGCAGTCGATCCAAATCTGGCTTGTTTTCTGTTCATTATACGTGCATTCCTTGCGCCTTGTATATATACTTAACTATGACGGTGTAGGAGTTGGATTTTGTTGTTTCCGACGAAGACCTCGACCGGGCCTACGAAGTTGTTCTAGCTCGGGGGTTCCCCCCTTGCTCGGTGGATAATTGCCGCTATTATCCAGAATCAGACTGGTATATGAGGGGTTATCCTGCAGCTCCAAAGCACCTTCATTTAAATGGTGATGAGGACAACGTTCTGCTTCTTCATAGAAAATCCGAAAGACTATGGGCGGTGCCTACCTTCGAACCCTTATCGCATAAAGAGCACCCGGAAGCCAAGATAATCCTCGCCTCAGATCCGGTTCTCCCCCCATGGAATATCGCAAAGTGCGCAGGGGCCTTTCCCGATACCCTGCCACCGGTGAGGATACCCTCTGCCCATTTCTTAGTAGAGGCGCTACTCCGCCTGGCCGTGCACTACTTCATTGATGAGAATAGCACTGAACCTTTCAGTGGCCAGTGGATTGGCGACGCTGCGCTGTTTGAGGACGAATATCGTAAGCGTTGCCAGCCCGTGCAAGATCAATATATGGACCCGCGGTATCGGGACTTCTTCAAAGCTTTCCTCCTTGAAGGAGGCCGTCTACAAACATTGATCCCGCTCTTGAAGCAGCCGTTAGAGAGTCCGGCTGATGAGTGAGATGCAATGGTCTTATGATGTGGCGCTGGGAACTGCCAGGAACCCCTGGGGCAGGAGGTAGATTGAAACGAAGATGCATGGGAAAACCCGGGTTCCTTTTGTTCCCTCTTCACTTCCATTAGGGGTAGAACACCACCCGAAAGCCACGTATTTGAGAAGTTTGTAGCAGTAGATAGAGCCAGGAGGAAAGTACGTTCCAGTATCTATTTACCCTCGCATTCCTATGTTTTAGATTCACTCCCAATGCATTTTATGGAAGGACTTCACCAACGCTTCAATGCAAAAATCTATCCCAAGTTAGTTTGATTAGCCCTCGTAAACTACGGAGCTCCTGGGATCTCTGCAGTTCTCTTTGCCTGTATGTTGTCAGAGCACCTTCATGTATATGCGCGCGGATCACACTTTTATTGGGATTTCAACTCCCTTCGCGTGAAGGTATATACTTCAGCTACGTCTAATATACTATCGCATGTGCCCGGGGTTTCATTGAACAAAATACTACACCAGATATGAGCGCTAAGCAGCCTGTTTCTGTATCCTGAGGTGACAGGGAATCAAGTAGCATATTAAGGAGATAAAATCAACTAGATAAACCTCCCAATCTTCCGTACTCTAAGAGCGCCTCTTCAAACCCATAAGGTAGAATTTAAAATCCCGCAAATGGATTATACAAACTTAGTAGAACGCATTAATCCCCTCGTACCTGTGCTAGAACTGATGGGTCCCGCGGAACCTGACTCAGAGCACGCCGTGAGATGGAATACACGGGTTCGTCGACGCTCTCTATGAGCTGCGTCTCTTCAAAGCTGACACCCGATGCCAAATTCGATTCTTTCTGTGTACTGGACACTCCGTCAACGGGCGCCAAGGGTTGCGAAAGGGGATATGGCAAGTAAAATACTCGGTTCGTTAGCATTCCCCGATCGAGCTCCTGGTGAGTGTTCAATGCTTACCTCGGTCCATTACGGCGGAATAGATAGCCGCTTCAGCGATCGGCCTTTTCACACACGTGTGGTCAACAATGTACGCGGTTGATTGCTGGATACTTTTAGCGTTTGTTGGACTTTTTGTTCGGTACGATGGGGACAAACTTTAGGGATATTGGAAAATTTCAATAACCCTCCAAAGAGGAGATCTTCAAACATTCTTCCTGACTCGCCTACTGCCTTGGTGTCTGCGCCCCCTCTACTCTTCAATTGCGGAGGCCTGACCTTTACTGGTGTCAGGGGTACACCGTTGTAAAGGTATGTGATCAACAGATGTCCAGCGAGTTCGTGGGCAAGTACATGGGATATCTGGAATTGATATCGTGCGAATGTTTTCTGGTCTTGGGATGATGCTACCATCTCGTGTACAAGCTGCGTAGTGGAGTCAGTAAGCCTTGCCATATACAACATAAAGCCGCGCCCCGGTGGGTCATAACCGCATGCATACCTTGGCATTTAGGTGAATACTGTGGGACGCCGTATCGAAGGCTCCTTCAAATGAAACCCGCTTGTGATAGGCAAGCACCTGGCGGTCTCCAATAACACTGTCGATTACAATCTGCGGAGGGTTGTTGCGCAGGATTTGCACAAAACTGCCAACGAGGCCTTGCGCGGAAGCTGGGGTTAAGGCTGGGGATATTCTTTGAGTCTTGGCAATATTCTTATCAACCACGCAAGTCAAATTAACCATGCAGCTTTGGGCTAACTCGGTCGAAAGAAGAAACAATGCTAGATCTAAAGCCGACGCTGTGAAGGTATACTCATGTCGGGATAGACATGTCCCTGGGTGTTGCGCGCCCTGGGGCATGGCCTTTGAGATTCGGTACTTCACCAGACTCCCCATTTGGCAGAGGTTTCCTTCGGTAAAGATGCTTAGAAGTTTTATCACTAAGGTGAATTGCAGGAATGTAGTACTGCAATGCGAGATGGAGGATGACTGTCTTGGAAAAGCATAGGATTAAGGGCTCTAATATCCTTAATATAAGATCCATGGGGAAGGCTGTGATAGAGCAGGTCCTATCCATTGATAGACCAAGCAATCCAACGCAGGGCACACAGCAGATTGCTTTTGTTGAGCGCCTCCTCGGGAACCCAGTGCAGGAGCACAAACCATGCAATCCGGTATCTCAACCCCTTCTTGCAGAGGCAGTGTGGTACTTCGCTATGAGCAACCTGGCGTCATTGACATATTAACCACACAAAGAACCACTGATTGTTGGGTTCTGAAGCTTCTATCACTCAGGTGCTCACTTATTTGTGGTTTTGTGGTAGATTCCAATATCGCAGCATTCCTCTTTGCTTGGGGATTGAAGTATAGCGCCACACCATTCCGGATAGACAAAGAAAATGTAAATCATGAATCCCGGGAGAGGAATTGCCGTTGATGTTTGCGGTTTGGGCCGGTTCTGAATGATTCAAACAACAAGGGAAGCGCAGACGGAATGTCGCTTGCTAGGAAGAAAGAACAACAAGAAAGCTTGAAAATCCAAATATACTTAAAGACTTGGACTTCTCCATAGGGTCGAGTCAAAACTTCACAGAACTCTTAACACCACCAAGGAGACGACAACCTCCCGCTTGTCGAAACATAGAGCTTATATATACCGTTACTCTATCGCGCTAGGTGGAATCGTTTCGCCATGGCTCTCACTTCCCAGCCAATTACCACCAGCCTCATCGACGTCGATAAAGAGCGCGCAGATATATTGACACGATTGATTTCCAAGGCCCTCCACTACGGCATTGACAAGGGCGTGTTCGCCGAAATAATTTACGACACTTCTACCAGGGAATCAGGCGGATCAGTCGCAACCGGAATTCTTGATGCTGGGCAGCGCATTGAAACCTCGCAAGAGTCGAAGAATGAAGCTCATGAGCTCTGCAACCCCGAGCTGGTTCTAAGCACGGACTTGAGATTGAATGCAAAGGTATATATTTCCCTTCCCTACCCTTTGCATGCAAATCGAAAGTTAACACAATGCCCTAAAGACGGTTCAACTCTATCAAGAGGCACCACTCAACTCACCATCTTTCAACATGCATCTCCTCGAGCTTATCGCAATCGCAGTTCACGAAGTAGCCGGTAACGTGTATGCTGCCGCCCATCGTGATAGGCGGCCACACGCTCCATCCGTTGTTTATGGGGGAGTAAAGTCCACCCTATTGTCAGTTGATCGGTACCAGAGAGAAGAACTGTACCCAAACGGCATTATAGACGTGGTTGGCTACTGGGCCGAGGCCCGTATATTTGGCGGAGTCGTTGTTCCTGCCCGTGGTCCCGAAGTAGGAGCAAGAAACGTAAGTTGTCCACACCTAGGCACATGGAACTTCGATCTCCCTCTCGTGTGTACTTCTGTTGTTCGTGCATAGAGTTAGCTGACCCTCTATTGTAAATATTGCCACCATAAACCGTAGTGTTTTGGTATTTATATTTCCCCGCCCGGGAAATCAGACCTATTTGAGCTTTCACTTTCCCAGATCGAAGAGTTCGTCTCTCGTGGCAATGATAGAGACAATTCCCTTACACTCGCACTGCCGTTTACGTGCCAACCCGAAGCAGAAAGAGTTGATCCTCTGAAAGCAATTCGTGAACTAAACATCTATCGAGACGTATATGAGCTCGAAAGGTCGGGGGTTGAGCCCTACTTCGAAGAATGGTGCGGTGGCGCCCGGCGTATGTGAAAGAGCGAGGACCCAAGCTCCTGAAAATACTGGAATATATCGATGAGAGAATGGCTCTCATTGTAGCCATAGTATTCAGGGTCGGGCTGCGTCGGTCGGATAACCATCCTGTCCTGTGTAAGGTGGCGAGAACGTTTCTTGTGCTCGATTCACCTCGCCGGGCATGGCGACACGGACCATCACCTAGCTACTATATCTAAGCTGAAAAGAAAAACAATTGTTTGTTAGATTTCCTCTTATACAGTAGTTCTTAAGCTTTATAAGAGGAGTCCGGTGAGTCAAAACGAAAATAACTTGTATCCCCCCTTTACAAAAGCTGTTGAAACATTCTCAAGAGGGAAAAACAATGATTCCGGAGCGGTCTGGCCTTTGAGAGCAATTTTAGACGCAAGATGAGATAGTTGTTTATTGCTGGGATATATTTTCTATCCAAGGGGTTGATTATCTTGTCGTGAAGCTTCTGGTTCTGTTGATATCGGGAAGTCAGGTGATGGTTGAAAGTTTGCACCTTTAAAGTTTGGAGCTTCCACGTGAAAACCTTAAATCAACCAGCAAATAAAGCTATCATGTGATCCGTCCATTCTGTCGAACAATCGTCGTTGAGGACTCAATTGAATTGAGCTCGAAATGAATCCCGCGATTCCGAAAAAACATCCATTGTCTTTCGTTGAACGTCCACTCATACATCACTGCGTAGGGGTCTCCTTATTCTTTCACTCTCGCAGCTCAACCTAAGTTTCTCGAATGACGCTCTGAAACTCTTGCCCTCGAAGCTCTCTTTGCGAGCTTTCGCGCTGCTAGAATATGAATAATGCTCTCGGCCGAGCGGCTACACGCCTTGCCCGTACCAATCGGGGCCGCTACGGTGGAATTGGGGCTTGCAGGCTGTCATCCTCAACCTCAAACCAGAAGAAATGGTCGACTCCTGTAGCTAAAACAATCACTGATGCGATTAATGTATATCCGCTCGAAACTAGATAACGACCCTTTCTATAACAATCATACCGATCATTGCAAGGTCTATTTACTGACTCACGCCTGTCTCTAATTGGCGACCTAGACCACTGGACCGATCTCTATCGCGGCGTATATGCGCCAATGCCTTACGTCTCCCGACGGCGGATACTACACCTCCCACGGTAGCAATAGCACGGAGGTTTTTGGGCGCAAGGGGGATTTTATAACTTCGCCGGAGATATCTCAGATTTTTGGGGAGCTTCTTGGGATATGGATGGTTGCGGAGTGGATGGCACAGGGACGAAAACGAAATGGTGTGCAATTGATTGAAGTTGGGCCTGGCAAGGGGACTCTGATGGATGATATGCTTCGTGTAAGGGAACACCTATGAGCATATAACGTTGGCATGCACCGGCTGACATCGGGGGAGCTCTAGTCCGCTCGAAATTTCCGAAGCTTCGCGTCGAGTGTTGAAGCTGTCTATATGGTGGAGGAGAGTCCGACTCTGAGGGATATCCAGAAGAAATTACTCTGCGGGGATTCTCCTATGGAGGAGACTGAACTTGGATACCAAAGCACGAGTAAACATCTCGGGGTCCCTATAGTCTGGACTGAAGATATTCGCACGTTACCAAAGGGTGAGCTCTCCCATGCTGCGATACGGAACATGTATACAGAGTTAACACCGGGCATTTGAGATACAGGAGAGAACAAGACGCCCTTTATATTTGCGCACGAATTCTTTGATGCTCTCCCAATACACGCCTTCAGATCCGTCGCTCCTTCACAACAATCAATCAACACTCCCACCGGGCCGACATCCCTACACAAACCTTTACCAGCGGCCACTCCCCAATGGCGCGAGCTGGTAGTGTCACTGAATCCAAAGTATAAGTGCGAAGATCCTGGCACCGAACCAGAGTTTCAACTAGCACTCGCCAATGCCTCTACCCCGACCTCATTAGTGATGCCCGAAACATCTGAACGATACAAAGCCCTCAAATCCAAACCGGAATCAACCATCGAAATCAGCCCTGAAAGTCAATCATACGTCCAAGACTTCGCGCGTAGGATAGGTGGGGGCGGAACCCCCCCAAAGGAGGGAGATCGTTCCGGTACCTCGGCTGCAATCAAAGACAAACCCTCCGGGGCAGCTCTCATCCTCGACTATGGGACGTCTTCAACAGTCCCCATCAATTCGCTACGCGGTATCCGAAACCATAAGAGAGCTTCGCCGTTTTCCTTCCCCGGTCAAGTTGACGTGAGCGCTGACGTTGATTTCACTGCTCTCGCTGAGGCTGCGATCAACGCCAGCCCGGGAGTCGAGGCTTATGGGCCAGTGGAACAGGGCGATTTCTTACTCACTTTGGGCATAGAGCAACGTGCTGAGCAGCTTCTGAAGAGTGTGAAGGATGAGTCGCAGCGAAAGAACCTGGAGACTGGATGGAAGCGACTGGTCGAGAAGGGAGGTGGTGGTATGGGGAAGGTGTATAAGGCGCTCGCCATTGTCCCGGAGAGTGGTGGTAAGCGGAGGCCAGTTGGGTTTGGTGGAGGTGTTGGTGATTTTTAGATGCTGCGGGAAACCATTGCGTCGATGTGTTGTACGATAATGCCGTGTATCATTTGATAGATAGACTCCAGGTTCTAGGCACACATTCTATAGAATAATACACTGTAATATAACGCGTGTAAATCTACTTCGATCTCCATTTCTTTAAAATAAATCTATTCTTTCTATTAAGGGTATGAGTATCATAATTCATGATCAATAACGTAGGGTGTCGGGGTCGCGGGATTCCACCGAATAACTTGCCCTTACCCTTATCGTAGAGTTTGGACAGGGCGACGACAATAACAACCGTAACCAACAGAAGCCGCCGCAACTATCAGTATTCGGCCCATATATCCTTAACATAAGCCTCCGTCAAATTCGAATCTTCGCCATACTTCTCCTGCCACTGGACGAATCCGCCCTCAAGCACATAAACATCCTGTTTCGAACTCTCCTCAACCCCTAGAGCCGCATCCCTCTCCCTGCGATACCTCAGGGCAGCAGACGGGCCTCGCTGCTGGCTCAACGCGCAGTGGAATACGACCTTCTCTTTGTCCTTTAGGCTTTCAATGAGCTCCGGGAGGTTTTTGTCTAAGGATTGGCTGGGAGACCAGACGGAGGAGCGGATGTGGCCGCCGACGTGATCTAATTGAGGGACATATTAGATTGGGGATTAAGATTATATGCGGAGAGGACTGTACCTGAGTCCCTAACGTCAATGATCGCCAATTTCCCCGGAGTGCCTGTTTGAAGTAGAGATGAGAGCATGTCTCGAGTCATGCGGGGAAGAGTTGCGATGGTGATGTTAGACATGGTGAGCGCGCGAAGCTCAGAACTCAGAGTCGGAGACAAGAGAAGGCACTGCCTAGGATGAGAGTATTAGGAGAGTGAGCCTTCAACTTCTGAACTGTTTGATTGCTTGCTAGATGGTTGTTCTCTGGTCTTCAGGTTGAAGTTCCTATCGATAAGAATAATCACGTGATATGAAGATTCTATCCAGGGTTACGTTTTCTGAGTTCAACGACAACTTTTTGAAAAGGCTCATGTTAAGGGTTTAAAGCCAATTCAACCCGGATGGAACCGACTCCATAGCTGGCTACGATCGTTTCGTATACTTGTCCCAAGCCGGAACCCAGACTTCTTGTTTCCACTATGGAGGCACGACATGTTGTTCGCTGCCTGCGGGCGAACCCATCGTCCTCGGTCTCAGCGATAGCTAGGTCAAGGACAATGCGGCCCAGCTTCTTCCAGGGACAATGCACAGAAGCCCACTCCCAGAAGCTATCTTCCACAATTCCTTCCGGCCGAAGATACCTCAGCACCTCCGAGCCTCAACGAGCATCATCCGAACCCTGGAAGACAAAGGCAGAGAACCCACCAACCCAATTCTCAGAATCCTCTCCCTCCAACCCTGCCAAGGACTCAGCCTCCAACGCCGACAAACTCGGAGAAGTCACAAACATTCTAAACCAACTGGGCATGCGGAAACCCAAACCCTCAAGCCGCGCGCTAGACCTAGACTCTCTCTTCCCCGAAAACCTGGGCTCAATGAGGTCCCCAAGCATCTCGCAACTCTCGGATCGTGTCAAGACCTCACTATCACAATCCGATCCGTTTAAACCGCCCAAGATTAATTTACGACTCGGCCCGTCGCTTGGGAGGACTGTCGCTGTTGATCCTGGCAAGGGGTTTGATGTTACGAGGGCGATTCGAACGATGGAGGTGTCGTGTGCAAGGAATAAAGTGCGGGCGCAGGAAAGGGAGCAGAAGTTTTATATGCGAAGGGGTCAGAGACGGAAGGATTTGAAGTCTCAGCGGTGGAGGAAGCTGTTTTTAACCTCGTTCCAGAACACGCTTCATAGGTGTCAGCAGATGAGGCAACAGGGGTGGTAGACGACTCGCTGTGCAGTTGGGGCTATCGGTGCCGTTCTCGGATATCCTCCATCAGCTGGCGCTTCTAGGGGATTCATCGAGGGTTGGACGTGGAGACATCTATTGTCGAACACAGGTAATTGGAAGTGTGCGTCGACATTGTATATTATATCTATAAGAATGCCTCTGTGTCTAGATATTTCCTTTGTTTTTTTCGAGAATAGACGAGAGTTCATAACAAGCTTGCTTCC
Organism: Arachnomyces sp. PD_36; assembly: GCA_032988195.1. NCBI lineage: Eukaryota > Fungi > Ascomycota > Eurotiomycetes > Onygenales > Arachnomycetaceae > Arachnomyces > Arachnomyces sp. PD_36. Next base: position 218,918 of record JANTQE010000017.1, on the reverse strand, counting down.
ACTGTACAAAAGAATCACTGTACAAATGAAGATTCTTTCTAAGGCAACTTGGAGAAACAAAAAGTGAGATCTATACAGAAAAAGATGATCCAAAGGCCATGGCCATGGAACACGCATCCCAAGCAATTATTAAATAAAGCAAAAACGAGCCATATACATCAATTAGTTAGTCAACCTTACCGGTCGAATACCCGCCATACCCACTCCCGTTCCCGTTAAGTCCATAGCCACCATAGCCATTGGACGTCTTTCCATCACCGAATACAACGCCCGGTACACCACCAGCAATACCACGGCGCGGATTATGCCCGCCAAGCAGTCCATCACCCTTCCAACCTCCTCTTTTCCCTCCATATCTCCTCTCCCACCAGAGCGCAGCCATCGCCCCCGCACCAGCAGCAGCGAGAATAAGTACGAGAGAAAAAAAGCTCCCTTTCTTCAGCGCTGCCTTCGAAGACAACAACGCCAGCTCAGAAACATCCCCACCTTCAATCCAACCAACACGGAATGTAAGGGTCAGGGGTTCCCCGCGCACAACCTTCGACCCTTGACCAGCAGCCCACGGATCTCGGGCCTCCCGAGAAGATGTCTTTTCAGCAGCTTCAGCTACCCCAAATTCTACCTCAGGTATAGAGTACGCAGTACCCGCGATGACCTTCCCCGGTGCTTTCTTCTTCCCAGGCGTTGACAATGATCGGCGGTGTACGAGGACGTTCATGTCCGACCAGATGTGGAGATGACTCAATTGGAGAGTCCCTTGAAGCGCAATGGTAAGTGGTGTAAAGGCCGGTCCATCGGAGCCCCCGTCAGCGAATAGGCTGGCGTCATCGACATTTCCGGGCTCGCCACCAGCCTGGGTGAGTGGGTATGTAGGGACGCGACAGGCGAGCGGGACGTCGGAGTGGACGTAGTATTCTAGGAGGTGGTAAAGAGAGTCGGATAAGGAGGATATCGTGCAGGTTGTGGTCTCGGAGATGCCATATCGTAGTGAGAGCGGGTTTGATGTTTCGTTACAGGTTGGGAAGGGAATATATTGGAGTTTTCCCTGTTGGTCTTCGATCTATAGGGATAAAAATCAATTGCTTAGTTCTCAGGCTTCTTGCGAAAACATGGTGATGGAATTGGCTTGTTAGGGACCGTACATGTTCTCCGGTGTCTCTATATCATCGAAGATCGGACAATTAGCAATTCGAAGCTTTTCTAACATTTGGCTCGGCAAGACCCGCCAACTGAAGCTAAATTATACGAGCCAGCTTACATTGTCCGATTGAGACAGCTTATAGGAACCGCCTGTCCATATTTATACCCCGACAATGACCCATCGCTATTTTGAGGGATTCTGTCGGCCGCAACGGGGAGCGGCGAGACTGTGAGAACGGTAAACGCGAAGGTAATTAAGGGCGATATAGAGCCATCGGAGAAGCAGCGCATCGTGCAAGGGTCTTCCTAATTCTATCCCTCCGGTTCCCACTGAGACTAGGCCCGTTGTTGGAGTTTGGGGTTTTGTTGTGGAGGAAAGAATTGTCCAACCTGTTCAAGTAATCTTTGATATCCGGTTTTTCGGCATGCCGCAACTTGGCCCGAATATAAGTCCCGTGACTAGATCTGTCCTGACCCGATATCCCCTTTTTTATACTTGAACCACCGATCCTTTGAACTTTGTTTATGATATACGGGTATTGGTGCTATGGGCACGTGAGAGGTATTTGATATATTCAACTAATTATATACGCCATAGCGTTCTACACGACTTCTATATTTATAACTTGGAAGCCAGGGTGCTATTACACTTCCGACACTTGAAAACCTTGGCAGGGGCTTCCCCCGAATCAGGACATGTAAATCCAAAAGCAGGACTGAAGCAGAGGGAATTGCTACCCGCCACTAAATATGAGAGCCAAATGGCTTAACGTCCTCTCGACAACGTAGCCTTCATTTCTGGGGTTAGTTCCCCTCGTGTTTAAGCCTCTCCATCTTCCGTGCGTTGACCCTCCTTCGTATGACGGGGACGCCACGCAGATAGACCCACGACAGCACATACACGGCTATGAAGTTAAAGACGACATAGCCCCAAAAAATGGCCTAGCAGAATTTATACTGGTTAGCTGCAATTGGGTGAGAAGGGCGTTCAAATGAAACGCGACTTACATAATTTCGCCATTTATGCGAATAAAATATATTAAAGGATGCAGAAAATTGGTTCCCGTTTGCATACTGGCAGAGCGAACACAAGCCGTCTACTTCAGGCCCAACATAACCGCCTGCTTGTTCCGTAAAGGGACCGGCATATTGTTGACACGACATCCCTGGTGGCGGGGCAAATCTCGCGTACTCTTCCGAAGCGCATTCTATGGGTATTTCGTTCGTGATGACGCCCAGAAATCCCTCGACGAGGTAGTGGAATGGAGTGAGCCAGTACATCCATCGGCGCCAGAACGTCGGCAGTCCGGCATACGGGACGACCACACCACAGAAGGACGTCAGAAAAGTAAAGAATGCAGGGACCATGAAGGAGGCAAGAAGTTCGTTGGGCGCGAAAGCCGCTATAAACTGTCCGAACCCGATGTAGAAGCATGAGAAGAGCATCATAAACATCCATACAATGGTTGCCGAAAACGAGTCTCGGGGAAACCAGGTGCCAAAGTACCTATATATCGCAAGTTTAGAACGGTAATTGAGAGTTGAGTGAGTCTATGAATCCACACTTACCAACAGCAGAAAAAAACGGTTCCTGCAGCAGTAGAATACGGTAGCTCTGGTAGTACCGTGCTTGTCACAAACGCAAACCACGAGTATATTTTAGACTTAGCCTCCCGAGCTTCATAAAGACCACGGAAATGGAGGAACCGAGGCTGGAGCTGCTGGATCAAAGGTGGAGCAATGACAAGCGTCAGGAAACAGGAGAAGAGTCGTGATTGCATGTCGATGGAACTGTTCCCCAAGTGCCAGAAAGTGAACGTGTTGAAGAGGCCCGTCCATATGTGAAGCATGAATTTACCCTACAAATATAAGCTGTGAGTCTCGATGATGGTATATTGATGGGGAGACGACATACAATAACATAATTTGGAGTTCTCCAATAAACCATGAATGTGCGTTTCGTCGTTGCCCAAACCTGTATTGATAGGGGCATGGCGAATTCGGGCTCATCATATGCACTGCTAACTGTACCTTTGTCTCTGCGAGATTTAATCATACTTTCGATTTCATCGGTACGGGCCTGATGTTCAGGCGAGTTTGCCCATACATCGGCCCAATCTTTACCCCGATAGTCGGGATTTCCAGCACCGATTACTTCCAGCATGTACTATTATTGCTGTCAGTCAGAGAACATCGATGAATGATTTGTAGCATAAAACTCACCTCCGCAGGGTTTGCATCCGGAGGGCATCGCTTTGCCCCATTATTTTTAAAGTAGTCAAGCATAATCCGGGAGTCCGAACCAAGATCCCCATGATAGACAACTCTCCCACCAGCTTGCAGCAATAGCAGCTCGTCGAAATGCTCAAACAAAACCGCAGACGGTTGGTGAATGGTACATAGAATCGCCTGCCCAACATCGGCTAGTTTTCGCAAAAACCTTACAATGTTGAGGGCGGCAAGGGAGTCCAGGCCAGAGGTGGGTTCATCCAAAAACAAAAGCAAGTCTGGCTTGCTGGCTAGCTCGACGGCAATGGTCACCCGCTTCCGTTGCTCCTGGTTTAAACCCGCACCGATTTCTCCAATAATTGCACCGGCAATCGGCCGTAGTTCTAGGAGGTCGATTATCTTTTCGCAGTAGTCGTACTTTTCTTTTACAGGTACGTCCCTCGGCCGTCGGAGAAGCGCTGAAAATTGAAGAGCTTCACGGACTGTCGTCGTTGGCTCGTGGATATCGGCTTGTTCTGCGAAACCTGTCGCACGCTGGAAGCTTTTCGGGAGAGGCCTGCACTCTTAGTATCGCTTTCATTCACATATTCAGAGAAACTTACCTTCCATCAATTAGAAAATCTCCAGATATAACTCCGAACTCGATTCGCTGGGCAAGCGCATTAAGGAGAGTCGTTTTTCTGCAGTGAAAAAAAAAGTCAACAAGGGACACTGACAAAGTAGGGCATAGAAATTTTACCCTGCACCGGATGCTCCAACTAGAGCTGTGAGCCGTCCGGGTCTCACATAGCCCTGAACATCCTGAAGCAGCATCTTCTCGCCGCCCTTGACAGGGATTTTATAATTGACATGTTGCCATGTGAATACAGCTGCACTTTGAGCCACTCCTTCGACTTCCTTCGTATCGGAGTATCTCGAATCACTCTCATCAGCTCCAGCGCTACCTTTCTCGCCCATCTCCTCGTCATTACTGCCACTATCCGCTTTTAGAGCCTTTTCCACAGAATCTGGAACCTGACCCCGCTTATAAATGGAGACTGCGCGGCCACCATGCGTTTGCCGTTGAAGCTCGGTGCCGATCAAAGTCAGCACAACATATAGTATAAACCAGGCTAGAATGATGCCGAAGTTGCGCCATAGATGAGCCCTCGTATAGGTATAGTTTGACTGAATGTATCTTTCACCTTGCACCGCCGTACGGCCGGGTTGGCTTCCGCGTACTAAGCAACTTTGATATTGAGGCGAAGCGTTCGGTCCCATGGGGACCAGCCATGGTGGAACACATTGAATGTCTAGGTCGTAAAACTCGTTCGACATCAAGGCCTCGAACGTGTATTGGATAGGGTTGATCCATATAAGCCATTTGAGCCAGGGTCGCATGCTTGACGGAGGAATAAGATACCCTGAAGAGCGTGTTGTCAGTAAGTGGGGCATTTGATGCCAGTGATATCTTGACACACCTGTATACACGACGAGTGCCTGGACGGCAACACCGGTGACACGAGTAGCTGCGTGGGTTAGTGTTACCACACTACCTTCACATAGAATCGCGGAATCAAACGACTCACCGGCATCAAGCGAGCCAACCAAAGATCCGATTGCACGAAAGAACGAATACATGGTCATCGTCGCTAGCCAAGTGAACAAAAAGTTGATAAAAAACTGCGATGGCGTCCGTGCAAGATTAGCCATACTAGGGGAAGAGGTTAATGGCGGTTCCGGGTAACCAGTCAATGGAATATACTTACAAATATACAATGATGTCAAAGAGGGTTATTTGTGCAAAAACCAGCGGAGCGTCGGCAACAACCTGAGCGAGAGCAAATGCGGACGGGCGGTAAAAGGAGCTGTTGGTAGTCAGTTTGTGCTCTTCCCTTGGTCGACTATTGGGGTTTTGGGGGGAGGGATATGGGCACGTACAAACTCTTATGCTTTTGGAGAATTGGTCTACTAGAAAAAGCAGCAGTCAATTCCGCCATGGCAAGCAGTGCATTGAACAAAATCATGAAGAACATAACCCCGCCCCTTGTAAACACTCCTTCACTGATATCCGTAAGTGTTAGTTCACATAAATCTTAGGATGGGCGAAGGGCGAAGGGCGAAGAGGGAATCTACCTCGTTTGGGGGAGATTGTAAAATAGACTGCCAACTATGATCGCAAGGAAAACAACAACTTGCTTCTGAGATTCGTTTTCCTTTTCAAAGTCCTCTATGCCTTGAAAAGTAGCCTTGTACGCGTTGCTTTGAACATAAGCTTGTTTAAACTGCTCCGGAGAACGAGGAATGCGGTGTTCCCAGCCGTCTTTCACCCGTCTGGCGTAGGACTCAGTGACGGAAGTCAAGAAATCGGCTGTCGTCCACCGTGGAGGGCATTCAAACCCAAGGCCTTCAAAATACGCTTTCGCCTCACTAGTAGGGCCAAAATAGATACATTCTCCTTGATCTAGAAGAATGACTTTATCAAAGAGTTTATATAGACTCTCTGATGCCTGGTAGATGGCCACTAGGGTTGAGACTTGGGCCATATCTGTGAGACTCCGCAGGCATTCAACGTATTCTAAAGCCGTGCTAGCGTCGAGACCTCTCGTGGAATTATCCCAGCACTGAGTACTGGCTTTCGTGATGAGGGCCTCAGCTATAGAAACACGTTTCTTTTCCCCACCGGATACTCCGCGGACGATCTCATTCCCGACCGGTGTGTCCAGACAATGCTCGATCCAGAAAAGCTTGGAAACACCTTCAAGGAAAGTCTGTCTATATTGAGAACGACTTTCGCCCTCATTGCGAGATTCTTTACCAGGGGTTCTGGTCTTGAGCGCAAACGATAGAGTCTGGCGAACGGTCAAGGGGGCGTAATGTAAATCATCCTCGGGATTATACAAAACTGAAAGTAAATAGTATTCAGCAACCGTATGCATCCGGGGGGGCAAAGTTGAAACATACCTTCCGATCTATACTTCTTTGCCATATCCTCTGCACTCGTTCCACCATAATTAACGTCGCCTTCGACACTCTCGAACCCGGCCCGCTGATTTCCAATGGCCTTTAGAAAGGAGGAGCAACCTGATCCTGGCTGTCCAAGCACGACGAGTATTTCACCAGGGCGAACGCACCCCTTTGCATCAGTTAGCGAATACTCTATAAGAATTATACAGGAGCAAGACATACCGAGAAGTCATCCAGAATAGTTTTAACAGGCTTCCTCTTTTTCTTCCCCGTAACCAAACCCCACAAAAACCTAGGCAGATTCAAAAAAATATCCGCATTTGTTTTCTGCAAGGTAGCGCCGAGTCCGACACCTTTGACGGTAAGATGTTTCCAGACGACGCCCACATGTCTCGTTTGCTCTTCTTCAGATGCAGCGCGACGTTCATGGCCGAACATTTGCGTCATGACTCGGCGAATAGAGGCTAGTTCGCCTGCATCGCGGCTGGAATCGCGTGATAGGGAAGAGGGCGATATGGGACCTTCCCCCGACAAGGAGCTTCCACGGCCATCTCTTCGTGCTTGCTTGCTTGAAGGGGCTGGGCGGAGAGAGGCAAGTTCTGGCCCGGAGGGAGAACTACTATTTGTTTCATTACTGCTTGAGGATATTCCATTGTGAGAAACATTATTATCCCCAGTATGATCTCCAATGAGACGAGACTCCGATATGGGCGACGAAGACGTCGTGTCGTTGGGATAAGCTTGGCGATGCTGCGGGTTCATCTTATCTGATTCCATGATAAAATCTTATCTATCGCATCCATCAATGATATCATTTCCCAAAACAACGAATTCATATGCTGGTATTCGTATCCGTCAACATTGCGGCTCAATATTAGATAGAAAAACCACAGAGTGTTGGTCTTCCTTTTATTTTCTAATATATGCATACAAACATCTCAATCTCCGTAATCTCCGACTCCAAAAGCTTGATCATTACGTTCCACCAGCAGCTCACTTTGCGGGCATAGCAACGTTTTACCTTGGATAGAATTGACGTCACAACAACCACCATACCGCCGAGATATTCAATTGGCTGGTCGGACCGTACGTGTTCCGACCTATAGAATAGTCGGAGAGTCGGGGCTTAATATTTGTTAACAAGATGTCATTGTTAACTATCACCGTAGTTATAATATAACAGTGAAGTCATCATGCGATATCACGGATTGAACGCCGCTCCTGTGAGATGTAGGAGCCTTATGGCTCGCGGCCCATATGCTTCCTATGGCAATAATGAACAGGATATATGCAGCTTAGCAGTGTGTATGGTCACATCCGTCCCATTCATCCAAACACTAATTAGGGTGATGGGTCCGCGCAAGCAGAACAAGAGGTGATTTTTCGCAAAATGCCAGTTGCTTCATGCAAGACGTTGGATAGATAACGTTCATTTCAGGGAGTTCGTAGCTAACATAGCCCACACGTTACGTCGTGTACCGGAACCTAGGGTTAAGATCACCTATCTCCTCAATTTCTTCCTCCGACATACCCTCAATCTTATAGTTCTCCTCTCCCGCCGCCCTAGACGCGTTGACGCTCCGATAACGAAACCACATAAAACTATAAATGCAAGCCGAGAACCCAATAAGCGCAAGCGTAACCGCGTTGCCCATGATATACCTCGGCGCATCGTCGCTGACGTACAAAAACGGCGCCATAACACCACTAATATTGCCCATCGTGAGCTGGAGGCCAGTAGCGAAAGTCCGTTTACCGAATCGCGGGAGGTTGGTTGGCAGCCAGGCCAGCGGGATGCCAACGCAGACATACAATCCAATAGCTATCAGGAAACAACCGAAATAACGCACTCCAGATGATGCGTCTGCCATGAGGACACCATATCCGATCATAGATATGATGCAGAAGGTGACCACGAAAACCGCACGCTGTTGCGTCCTGTCACTGAACCACGCGACAACAAGGTATGTGATCATCCCCAAGCCATAGCATGGGATCGTTAAAGCCTGGACTTGCGGGGCACTCCAATCGCCGATATCGCTGATAATGGTAGGCAGAAAGGTACTATATCCGTAAAGCAGGGTGTCGACTCCAAACTGGGCCAGACAGAAAAGATGAATAGACCAATCCTTAGCACCCTCCTTAGCATCCTTCATATGAAACTGCTGAGCAGAGTCTGTCTGTCCAACCTCCATAGCACGGCGAGCTTTCATGAGAGCTTTCTCCTCGGCGTTCAGGAACGAAGCCGTGTCTGGATCATCCGGCAAACCAACCCAAACCCAGACCGAAAGTAGTATGCACGGGAGCCCTTCAATAATTAGAATCCACCGCCATCCTTTCTGGCCCGCGATGCCGTCCATGAAACCAATCGCGTACGCGAGAAGGCCACCACAAGCTCCTGCCAGAGCCGAGGCACTGAAGAGATACCCCACACGAAGAGCGATCTCCCGCTTCCCGTAGAAAAGCGTCATATATGCCACTAGACCAGGGAAGAGCCCTGCCTCGACAACACCAAGTAGCACACGGCATACCATGAGGCCCGCGAAATTTTGGGTAACCCCGGTCAAGGTGGCTATAATACCCCAGAGTGCCGTGATCGTGGCAATATACCGAGAGGCAGTAAATTTCCTGATCACCAAATTGGAGGGCACTTCTAGCAGCTAAAATAGGATCAGAAATAGCAGATAATAGCAATGCAAAGAGCGTCAACTCACACAGTACGGTACAAAAAAGATTGAAACAGCAATCTGAAATTGATCACCATGAAGCCCCAGGTCCTCCTCCAAGCCATATAAACGTGCATTTCCGATGTTAACTAGAAATATATCGTTAGCAAAGGTTTCTAGACAGTTCCGCCATAGTTTAATCAATGACTACGGCGAGGTGGCTGGTGTATGTGTCACACCTCTATCCAAAAAGCTGAACAAATACAAAAGTACCAAAAAAGGCACAATATGCAAATCCAACTTCCTCACCAACGCCCTATGCTTTTCGGGGTCAATCCCCATCTCCGCGCTTCTTCTCGATGATATTCCGACTAACTTCCCTAAACAAGCGGGGGCGGGCGAGTTAATGGGGCCCAATTCTTCCTTTAAATACTGTCGCTAATTTAATCCATCTCGACTCTTTTCTCTGCATGAAAAATTTCTCGAAGGCGTCGGGAAGGAAGGCAGGGTTATGAACCCTAGTTTGAGTCACAAATAATGGATGCTGCGAGGCGATTAATTATTTCAACCCGACCTGCGCGGAATCCTCAAGTCGTGCGATTATGAATCAAGAAGACCAAGAGGATCGAGAACGGCCGTCGCTGAGGATGTGATGCTGCGAGATCTTGCGCATGATCTGCACTAAAAAACCATTCAGCCTGAGTGTCCGTCCGAGTGGGCCGATAAGACGGACGAGAATAAAATCGAAAATGAACCGTGCCGGCGAGTGGGATAGTCAGCAACGACTGAAAATTGAGTCTGTACGATGGTCCTATAAGGGGTTTATTGAACTCTAAATCCGCTAAATCCGCTATCAAGAAATGGCTTGCTTGGATTTCGGATGCGAGGATTTTCGTCCCTTGATGTTTTTGACTTGATTTTTCGCCATTCTCTTGCGGTCAGAAAGACTGCAGAACTCTGTGGCAACCTCACACATACAGTATCTGCTGGCCCTGTCAACGCAAGATCCAATTGCGACCAATCCAATTATCATTGAAACGCAGTGAAATATCGCGGGTCAAGAACACAAGACGATGGGTTTATCTCTTCGTCAAACGGGAATCCTTCCGCTGAGACCGGACCTGTTACAAATGGACACAACACAGGCTTGTGACATCGATGCGAATACGCTATTTGCATTTCATCCATGATAACTATTAATTTTCATTTAAGAAACCTCCCCTCAGACCCCTTATCTTCTTTATCTTGTCATTGAAAGAGAAGTTACAAAAATAATTGCAAAAGAACTGCAACAAAAGAACCCCCCGGAATCGAACTGACAAGAGCAGACATAGATATATCCTCATAGCTTCGTCTGCTGCGGCAGCCTCCTATCTAAATCGTGAAACTCGGATATTCATTTGATAGAAGCCTTCTTCTTGAAAGCGGCAATAAGGCCACTGGTGGACGAATCATGTCCGCTTCCAGCACCTTCGGTCTCCAGCTCACCTTGGATCTTCTTGGCTAGGACCTTGCCCAACTCAACACCCCATTGATCGAAGGAGTTGATGTTCCAGATCGCACCCTCGGTGAAGGTGAGGTGTTCATAGTACGCAATAAGCGCACCAAGTGTGCCAGGGGTGATCTTCTGGGCCAAGATCGAGGTGGTGGGCCTGTTTCCAAGGAATGTCTTGTGGGGAACAAGTTCCTCTGGAGCGCCCTCGGCCTTGACTTCCTGGGGGTTCTTGCCAACCATGAGAGCTTCGGCCTGGGCGAAGAAGTTGGAGGCCAACATACGCTGGTGCTTACCGCCTTCGATGTCATTGTGTGACTCGGCTGCCAGGATGAAATCGGTGGGGATCAGCTTGGTGCCCTGGTGGAGTAGTTGGTAGAAGCTGTGCTGTGCGTTTGTGGCTGGTTCTCCGAAGAGGATGGAACCGGTGGTGTACTTGACGTAGTCACCAGTTCTGGTGATGGCCTTTCCGTTACTCTCCATGGAAAGCTGTTGAAGGTAAGCTGGGAAGCGGTGGAGGTACTGGTCAAAAGGTGACACAAGGTGGGTCTGGGCACCGAAGAAGTCACTGTACCAGACGCTCAAGAGGCCACCGATAACGGGGATGTTCTTCTCAAGCGGAGTTTCACGGAAATGCTTGTCCATGGCCTGAGCACCAGCAAGGAACTCATGGAATCTATCATAACCAATATAGATGGCAACAGAAAGCCCAATTGCGCTCCAGACGGAGTAGCGGCCTCCAACCCAGGACTCGAATCCGAACATGTTCTTCTTGTCAATGCCAAACTCGGTGACCTTCTCCTCGTTGGTAGAGAGTGCAACGAAGTGCTTCGCAATGTGGGCCTCGTCCTGAGCAGTTTTCAGGAACCAACTCTTGGCTGTGTTGGCATTGGTTGTTGTCTCGGCAGTGGTAAAGGTCTTGGAAGCAACGAGGAAAAGAGTGGTCTCTGGATCGGAATCCTTAAGAGCTTCGGCGATGTGGGTGCCGTCGATGTTGGAGACGAAGTGAAGGTTAAGGCTGCGGTCTCCATAAGGCTTCAATGCTTCAGTTACCATAACAGGTCCCCTGCGACAGACGTTAACAATCTAGGCACTCAACTCTCAGGAATTAAGGAGTAAGATTACTTACAAATCAGATCCTCCAATACCGATGTTGATAATTGTCTTAATCTTCTTTCCGGTGTATCCCTTCCACTCTCCACTCCTCACCTGCTCCGAGAACTCCTTCATGTGGTCTAGAACAGAGTGAACACCCTCAACCACACTCTCCCCATTAACCTGCATCGGCTCCTTCGACACATTCCTAAGAGCGACATGGTAAACAGCCCTGTTCTCCGTGAAGTTAATCGGCTTCCCCTCGAACATCTCATCCCTCAACTTCTCTACACCTGCCTCCTTGGCGAGAGCAACGAGCAAGGAAAGCGTCTCATCGGTGATGAAGTTCTTTGAGAAGTCGAATAGGATTTCCGAACCATCCGCGGTGTTGTCGAAGGTGCGGGAGAATTTCTCGAAGCGCTGAGGGTCGGTCTCGAAGTAGTCCCTCAGGACGATGTTCCGGCCAAGGTCATTGTGGTGCTTCTGTAGAGCTTTCCACGACTCGAGATCGGTGGCCTGCGCAAAGCTAGCCATCTTGTGCTAAGTGTATTAGATGAATTGGTGAACTCCTTTCTATCTGCTTTTGCTCGAGGGAACTGTTAGATGTTTGTTGTTGTTGATGGGGTTTGGAAATGACGTTTGACAGAAACTCAAGCAAGATTAAGCTTACACAAGTTCTGGTTGGAATCGCAACTCGAGAGTGAAGATGAACCACCTTTTTCTAAGAAAAAATCATCTGGCGCAAAAGGTTTTACTCCTACAAATTACTACTACCTACTGAGATATATTCTAGCCCCTTTCTTCACCGGAGAATTTTTGCGGATGAATTGGTTTTTTGATGGCGGGGTGGAAGAATTTCTTGATTGTCCCGCCAAAAAGAAAAACCCCCACTTCGATGATATCGTTGGGTTAAGCAATTACATAGCTCTCACAATTTCTGATTGTGACTAAGCACGATGCATAAATTCACGCATCAATCTCAGACGAAGCCGCAATGGTTTGACAGTTAAAACTTCGGATACTGAGGAATGTGACTTGGGACGAGATATGAGTGTCATACGCCCTCGAATGAATCTATTTGGAGTCGTTAATCGCCATCCTACGAGATCGGAAGTGGGTTTCCATTTTGCCGGTGTATGAGCGGGTACCCGGGTGATTTCGATAGCCGACATACAGCTCGAGGGATGGGATAAAGAATACCGAGACCCTCAGCGACATTGATATCAGAGAGGCAATGACTCCGTTCTGAAAATTTTTGTTGGTGTTCTGAGCTTTCCGTTCGAGAACTCATCGCAAAGATCTCAAACAATATATAAAACCAAGAGAGGAGTTTCATTCCTCAGACCGAAGCTCCGTTAATTTTAATGTGAAAAAAACTTTCATTATCTATTATGAGGGTATTATACCTATGCAGCAGATGATGCTTTACCATCTGTCCCCGGAGTAGCAGCCTCATCGGAGACATCCTTCCCCCACCTAAACTTGCTACCATAATGATCATCTCTCAACGTCTTCTGACCAAGCAGATTCTCCCGGAAAGTCCCACCGGGAGTATCGTAATCATCCCACATGATCCCACGCCTCGCAAGCTCTGGTTGCAACAAATCAACAACATCCTCCCAGCTACCTGGGTTAGTGACCGAAGATACCAAGAACCCATCGCAATCGGCCTCGTTCATCCATGTCTCAAACACATCTGCAACCATCTCGGCAGACCCGATGGGAATCGGGTGGAGACCTCCCAGAGCCATCCTCATACCAAGCCTGCGTGGTGTCCAGGGCTCAGAAGATTCCGTCCCGCTAGCCTCCAAAGCCCGGAATACCGATTGGATTGCCATCGACTCCGACGAGCTTGAAATATCAAACGGTTCGTCGAGTGGGTATTTGCTCATATCTATGCCTGTGTACCCAGAGAACTGCCCCAGCCCTGCAAGGGGGTCTGCATTCGCTTCCGCGTATGCGTATTTGGCTTGTCCTTCTTCGGCTGTTTTACCGATGTAAGGGACGATGCAAGGGAAGAATTTGACTGAGTTTGGGTCTCGGCCGTTGGCTTTGATGGCGTCTCGAGAATTTTTGATCACGGTTGCTGCTTGGGCCATGGTTGATGTGTTGAGGAATATCGCTTCTGCGTGCTTGGCTGCGAAGGCTGATCCGGACTTCGACGCACCTGCTTGGAAAAGTACTGGTGTGCGTTGGGGTGAGGGGTGGACCTGGTTACGACCTGACATCTTGAAATATTTTCCTGTTTAAAAGAAAATCAGAAACCGGTCTTTCCTCAGGTTAGTGTTCAGGCCTACCTTGATGTTCAATCTTCTTGATTTTAGATGCATCAAATGCGACGCCACTCTCGTTATCCCAAACAGCCGCATCAGGTGCCCACGAGCTTTCCCAAAGTCTAGGTGCCGTTAGATGCAGGACGAGGGTTGGTTGCAGCTTTAATGTGGCTCCGTGGAAGGGATAAATGAAACTTACTTATATACCACGTCCATATATTCATCAGCAACCTGATACCTCTCATCGTGAGGCACAACATCGTCTTGGCCAAGTGCATTTGCTGCTGACTTCGCCCAACTCGTCACAATATTCCAAGCGATCCGCCCTCCAGTCAAGTGATCCAGTGTGCTATACCGTCGTGCCAAGGCATACGGGTTCTCATAACTAGTACTCATCGTCACAGCTATCGAAAGGGATTTCGTGACAGCTGCCATAGCTGCGGCAATCGGGAATGGGTCCAAATGGGCAACTTGGTGGCCTCCGCGCAACATTACGTCCATGCTCTGGCCATAAACCTCGAATCCAGCATACCAATCGGCGAAGAACACGGCGCTGATCTTCCCCCTTTCCGCTAATTTGGCTAGGTTTGTATAGTATTCGAGAGTATCCTTGGTCTTCGATACGTCATTGGGGGTCCTATTTTGTTGTCAGCGTTACTTCCCTCTCAGCAAGGGTAAGAGGAGAACCTACTTCCATTGCCCAGAGGCCATATAGCCGCCTGTACAAGCGGTTTCTAGGAAGCACAGCTGTATCTTTTTCTTAGGTGCCATAGTGATAGTTGCGAAGGGCTATTAGTGATCTAGTTGATAAGCTGATAAAAACTGTGATGCTTAACAAAACGGAAAGTTTCAAATCTCAAATGTAGCGGACCAGCATCTCATATATAATGCCGCCGAAATTACAGATGGGGAAGTTCGGAAGCAATAAAGCTTTGATCCTTCGAGGTGGACGGCATTCTTGTTGATGGCCGATAGCTAACCTTAAGCAAGGGGAATGTGAGCCATATCTTAACCAAGGTGGGGTAGCATTGACTTTGGCGACCTTTTGCCATTAGGGGTCGCGAGGGTCAGAATAATGAGCAGAGTCCCATTATTCCCAGAGAGCAGCCCGCTTGATCCGCACGTCGCGTGAAGAGGTGGTGGGCCGGGCCCTCATCAGCCCCGCAATTTTCAGGAAATATTTGATCAAGTGTCCCATTGAAAGACACGAGGGCCATCGGATAAGGTGTTGAATTAATTGCGAAGCAAAGTCGCAAGCAGGTGCTTGATCCCGTAGCTTTGTGGAACATTGAAATGAGCCGGGGGCCCACAGCGCAACGAGAGGAAGCCAAAAAAAAGAAGTCTCAGATACACATTCCAACAAAGTTGCCTCCGTTCCCTTGGCTCTCTTTCCGACAGGTCATCCAAGCTTTTGACACCAGACGCTCCTTCGATAGGTGGCAGGAGGCCATACCACTCATGCACGGACCGATCTGAGTTCCCGTACCTTTTAATAGACCTGATCCAAGAGATCGCGATGCTGTGACTTGCACCAACCTTCATACCTTCTTTTGACAGAAGAAACTTTGTGAAGAAAAACGGGACTCCATACCCATCATGACTCGTGGTGGCTACCCAAAGCTTTGATTGGACTTGGACCTTGAATCGTCAGCGCATAAAAACACGTCCTTCCCCTGGTTTCCGGAGGAAAGGATTCTGTTCAACGTGGCGACGGCAAGAGTTGACAGGTTCCCCTCGTGCATGTCTCGTGGGGCAAGTTCGGTATGATGGACTTCGACCCTCTGGTTGTTGATGTCATATGCAGGGATGCAAGGGGACCGGCAACTTTGATACGGGAACTAGTAACGCTTCCGCATTATTGGGAAACCAAAAATACTCGCTGTTTGGCCAATCAGTCATTTTCGGTTTTTCAAGGTTGATGAACAAGTGCTTTCTGACATTCGAGATCCAACTTTTATCGCTGGGAGCGCTTCAAGAGAGCTGCTCGCTCTTTGAGTCCTCATTGAGGCGCCACCGGGCTGTAGGTCTACGAATACTTCTGTAGGCACTCTTATCAAAAGAGAGTGCTTTCAGTCGGAAGCTCCTTGTCCGTTGCTCTGACTCTCTGAGTCCCGAGAATCAGGATACAAGGTGCTCTCTTACTCGCCTCTGGATCTAAATTTATCACGGGTGGAGAGGGTGAGCTTCTGCACAGACCCCCGGCCATCCGGAGAAGAGCTCGAACCCCATAGTAATCCCTCCTCCTGCACCCTCTCAACCATGTCTCATCACGTTGAGGCATGGACCCTCTGGGGGGCCAATGCTCCAAGTCCCTGGTTGCGGTTCCCGCGCAATTGGAATCCTTGAGCGGGACGGCATGCCGATATGAAGCCGAAATATGTGAGAGAGGCACGTTGTAACCACCCCGGGGAAGGGGGTAACACGGCACACAACATTCCCCTCCGGAAGAGTCGCCCCAGCCGACGGAATGCTCTCCATCGCTCTGATAATCATAACCCTGACACTCGCTCGAGGTGCCCAAGACCCTTCGCCATTTGCACCCAATTGATTTGCAACTTGACTAGATGAAGGCCTGGGCATTGTTCATATGATGCTCCATGCTCCTTTCGGGACAGAACGAGAGTTCTGCTTAAACGTTAAGCTTCAACGCTCTATTAACGAATATTGAAATCCCACCGAAATTTGAGAACCCTCAAGCTCCCGTGGCCCTGGCTAGTTAACCCGTGGAAAGGGTCTTGCGTCTCTCCTGATTATGAATTTGTCATGAGACCCTTTTCTTACGCCCTAACACTCACGTCCCTTCGACAAGATGGTAACCTAACATGACTATGCCCCCCTCCAAAGTGCTTCTTCCAGGGCTTTTCAAGTTGATAAACTCCGTCGTCAACTTTCAGGGGCTAAGCTTTTCTCACATCACCAGCTTGGCGAACCTGGTCGGCTGGTAGGCACAAAAAATCTGACGTCATAATTGATATCTTCAGACTCAATGTCAATGCTATCCTCGAATTCTGAAGGTTGAATTCCTTTTCAAGTTTGAGGTGGCTGCAATTATAACTGTGCCCTATCTGCTGTCTTGGGGCGGTCCACTGGACTGGGAGACTTGGGCTAATGTCCCAGGGTCAAGGATAAGCTGCGTCCGCATGACATCGTTGAGCATGGCGCGGAAACGGTCCGTAACAATGAGTCCCGATCGCATACACGGGTGTTGGGGAAGCCAAAGACAGATCCGGGCTTTGAAGGTGAAGGAAACGGCGGAATCTTCTCTCGGTTAAGTAGTATTTGATTCCCCCGGGTTTTGAATTAGTTCTTTGGTCTCGCCTGGAATTTTGAACATATTGACTTGCAAAACACCATGGAGTCGGTTTTTCTAAATGGAGAAATCTCCCTTTCATCCAAGACTATTGTCACACTTATTGCAGGTTCCGTGATTTTGCTTATCTTATTTGTATGGCTCCCCTCTGATGCAATGAGAGAGAACAACGGCTAATTTAGAACCTTATAGAGAGAATCATACAAAACAAGCGTTCCAAAAATCCCATCTCTTCCAGAAGTTCCCAATGGCCTCCCATTCGTTGGGCATATGTTATCACTTGGTGGCCGCAAAAACCAGAATGACTCCACGATATTCTCCCGCTGGGCTGCTCAACTTTCATCTGATATCTTCCAATGCCGGATAGGCAGCCAGCGCACAGTCGTGGTCGGATCATGGTCTATGGCGAGGGATCTCTGGGTTAGTCATGCAAACGACCTAATTGATCGGCCACCTCAACCCGACTTCATAGACAAGCTTGGCGTGGACGTTTCTGGATCACCCATGACTGACCGTATCCGTCGATGCCGACAGGCGGCAATGAGAGCACTCGGAAAGCCGAAATGGCCGGGGTATTATCGATTTTTAGAACCTACATCTCTTGACCTTGTCCGAGCTGCTTTCTCCAAGGGAGAAAACGGTGGACGTCCAATGGATATTTACCCCTATGTTCGCCGAGTTGCATTTGATCTGATTTTATCACTCACATACGGTGCTCGGTTTGGTGAGGTCGACAACGACTTTACACTTGGATTGCTAGATGCAATTAGTGAGATCGCATCAATCCGCGCTTCGACTACCACTTTCCGACATTATGTTCCGTTGCTCCGGCTGATACCAGAGAGAACGTCCCGGACCATGGCAGCAGAACGTAAGCGTCAAGCGCATATTGACGTTCTCTACAACTCGTATAGGGAACGAGTAGCCAAGGGTGAAGTTCTGGATTGCATTGTTTCTTCCCTGAATGAAGACAAACTCACCGAGGATGAAATCCACGGGACATGTATCTCCCTACTTGGGGCGGCTTCTGATACAATATCTTCCGGGATTTACCAATGTCTGGCTTGGCTCTGCAGCCCCGAGGGACAATCTACCCAAGAATCAATCCATGCCCGGATCCTCGAAGTCTATAATGGGGACGCCGATATGGCTTGGAAGATGGCGTTCCGTGAGGAGCAAGTCCCTGAAGTCGTCTCCCTGTATAAGGAGACACTTCGATATTTCAGCTTCACGCCTTTTGCGGCACCACGACAGACGGCCACCAATTTTGAATACAACGGCATCAAGTTCCCTCGGGGTTTGACGATGATCTTGAATGCCCAGCAAGCAAACCATGACACTCGTCACTACGGAGCTGACGCTCTCGAGTTCAACCCGGCCCGGTTCATAGGGAACGACACCTCACTCCCCCATTTCAGTTTTGGAGCCGGAAGCCGGGTCTGTGCCGCTTTCGCCCTCAGTAACCGCATCATGAATGGGATGTTGACCCGACTTCTCCTCGCGTTTAAGATGAGAGAGTCCGATATGAACAAGCCAAACATTGACATGATCCATTTCTCGGATGTATATGGAAGTATTGTGGCCCAACCGCGAGCGTTTGATTGCTGTTTTCTCCCGCGGGATTCCAAGTGGTTGGAGAGAGTCACCCACGAGAGCGAAGGGTAAGAGCGATTTTCCTCCGGCGGGGAGTTACGCCGATTACTCAACGGTTTCGTTTCGGAGGGCGCACACGCCCCTCCTTGGACGTCACCATGTGGCATGCCGCGACTCAGCATCTTCCTCGTCTAACCAATAGGGAGCATGGCGTTAATTTTTGGTGGTTTGACTTGCAAGGCTGGCGAGCAAGGCTGGCGAGCAAGGCTGGCGAGCAACAGAATGAAAATTTGCCGAGCTTGGAGCAGGGGAGGGCAGTTTTAAGAATTGGGGTTGAATTTGTTTCTGCGTTGAGTTCCAGATCTGCTCACTTTGTTGCTCAAAGAGGGTGTTTCTCCTCCATCTTGTCTTGCTCTGGTGTCTCCGTTTCTGTCCTTAAATGCACGCCCTCCGCTTCCCCCACCTTCGTGCGCAAGTAGGTATCAACCATTCGAGTATAGAGAACTTCGGATATGCAATGATGAGACAGGTACACAAGCTCCTTAAACGGAACAAAGATATTTTCAACCAGTTTAATGAAGCGGGTGAGAGTGAGCTTTGGAGATATTAAAAATGGAGTCCACGGACGGCATCCCCACTCCTCGCCGTTGATGCCCTTTGGAGATATCTCTGGAGGGTCACGGGTATGTATACCCGTTGAAACTAGCGGCAATTAAGCCAGAGTTGTCGTCCCTCATTATTGGCATATCAAAAGTCAATGTCGTTGAACTTGCCTCCCCATAGATGACACTTGAGAAGATTTGAAACTGGATATCTCTTGCAGTGGTTGCACATCTCGAAAACATGAAGAAAAGAAATCGAACAACCGTTGAGCTGAAGAAAAACAAACTTTTTCGCGAAGCCAACAAACACGAAGGACGCGGCAATCGGACCCCACAGACCTCGCTTCTCCACGCCGTATCTGCACGTATCCTTGCTCGTCAACTGCAGACCACTGCATGGTTGTTGATCCGATACCAAAAGTAAGGCTAGTCTCCTGCAGCCAAGTATCTGAACCACACGCTTTGTGATTTTCCCGAAATCTGGTTCGATCATTCAACGATACGGCCCGCCTTCCGGACCGGGGTATTCCCTGCAAAAAAGAAAGGAGTGACCCACTCTTTCGTTTCCCATGCTTAGCGGCTAATTTAACACACTAGTAAAATAAACCTGGTTTAAATACCGCTAATCGATGGTGTGTATGGTAACATTGGTAAGGAATATGGTGAAATGAAATGTGACCTGGTAATCTTCAGAGAGTCTTCAGCCGCATCAACAAGAAGGATGGGAGACGCAAGGGGGTTTATTTGAAGCCACGAGGTCAACCTTCTCCATGGTGCCCTCTATCAATGGATCTTTGCAGAAATGTCTCCCAAAGGTTTGGATAGGATTTTTCATCCTTCATGGAATCTTTCGAACCGGCTTTTCCACCTTGCCTAAAAGGATCAAAGGGGGATGGAGCCCTCGGTTCCAACTTCCAAGGCCATCAATAAGCATTCCACTTCCTGGCCACTGACTCGAATCTGCTTCATGTGATTAGTGGATCGCTCCTTCAAGCTCATGAATATTGGAGACTTTTCAGAGAGACTAACTCGAGAGAGTTAATGAAGACCAAGTGGCTCCAGAGTGGGATGAACGTCTTCCCCATTTTTATTGTGCTCTCATCAAGGTTGATGAACCACACGGGATTCAAACATGCTCTGCATGAAGATGACCAAGAGAAACCCGGAACCCTTGGGGACTGGGATGAAGGACACCCTTCACTTGGACCCAAATCGAACGGGGTCCGGAGGTTTCACGCCAGCAGAAACACTCGCCTCCTTTAACTCGTTTAATGGCCGAGACAGGCCCCGTATTCGAGAAGCTATTTTAGCGCTGCACAGCTCTGACATGCTTCCCCCGGCTTGGCGTTTGGATCCCTGAAACTGAGGAAACGAGAAACAGCGTGGTGTTGGACTTTTTCTCCGTCGCGATTGTTTCCTCTGTCGCTTGATGTCGCTTCGTCTGACCAGCCTTGCTTCAGAACCGAGAAGTCGGAAATGTTGGGGCCTCCTCTTGGACAGGGATGAGAAAAGACGCTCGTTGTTTCTGAAGTTGAAGAATGGGATTGGGATCCTGAACTTTTCTGTACATTGTTACTTACCTCTTCCTCTTCTTCCGCTTGGTGGGTGTGTTGATATTTTGAATTTTTGTTTGATCCTTGGTGACGTACCAAGTTCCTGTCGCTCGTTGAACTTGATAGACTTGGAGAAGGAAGAGACGCATTCGGTGGTAGGGAATCGAAAGCTTCTCCGATTGCTTCTTCCCAATAGGAGCTACGCAGACGCTCAAAGAAGGGGCAGAACGCGGAAACCCTCAAGAGGACAGGTCAAGGTGAGAGAGGCCCAAGGAACGAAGGATATGTCTGCCGTCACCAGACTTCTCAAGCCCTTGGAGGTTAAGCATCAAGACGATGCTTATGCCTCCCAGGGAGCTCATCGATGGGGTAACCGTGATATTTACCCCATTGTTAAGAAAGAGCGGACCTACTCCACCTGGGCTTACTTTGCATACTGGTTCACTGCCGGTATTTGTATCACATCATGGACGCTCGGAAGTAGCATGATCGGGATCGGTTTGACGGCCGGTCAGGCATGCGGTGCTGTCCTTCTCGGAAGTACGCTTGCTTCCATTCTCGGCTTCCTTGCGGGTCAAGCTGGCCGAACCTTATATCTTAGGTATGAATCTTTCTCTAGGTTTCGGCCCTCCAATGTCCGATATTTGGGCTCGGCGCATTACTTAGGACGTCGCTACATTTCCATACAAAATTGCGTTAAGGTTACTTGTGCTAATTGTCTCCAGTTTTACGATGATGGGCCGGGCGACCTTCGGGCTTTACGGGTCTTACTTCAGTATCCTAATCTGTGTCTTCGAGTCCCTTATATATGTAAGTTGGCCATCGAAGAATTGTCCAAGGCGGTTTAAAATGCAAGACTTACCATTTCGCTTTCTACATAGTTTGGTATTCAAGCATTTTATGGAGGTCAAGCGGTCGTGGTTGTTCTGGGCGCAATTTTCCCTCAATTCTTGCATCTTAAGAATACCCTCCCCGAAAGGTAAATGGATCCTTACCATCATCCACCGTTAGGTCTTCGTGCTAAACTTATCTTGCAGCTCCGGAATCACCACCCAGTCACTGATAGGATTCCTCATTTACTTCGTCTTTTATGTGCCAATCGTCTTTGTACCACCTCACAAAATCTACCGATTCCTCTACCCTAACTTTATCATAATCTGTGTCACATTCGCCGGAATCCTAGGATGGGCTATTCACGCCAACAGTGGGCCGGGTGACCTCGTCGCTCCCGCATTTGAGCTCTCCAAGGTTGATACCGGCTTTGCGATGATGTCGTCCATTTGTTCCGTTGCGGGTGCCTATACTGGAGGCTCCGTGCGAATCTCAGACTGGACCCGATTCGCGAAGACGCGAAGCGCACCTGTTATCCCGCTTTTCGTTGCGATGCCCATCACAGTCACTCTGGGCGCACTTGTTGGTGTTCTTGTGACCAGTGCTGTCCGAAGCATGTACGGAGTTATCATCTGGAACCCGTTGCTTATGCTGCAACATCTCCAGTTCGTGCAGTATACACCCGCATGTCGAGCTGGAACGTTCTTTGCGGGAGCTGGTCTCCTGTCCAGTCAGATTTTTGTCGGTCTCCATTTCTAATAACAATCCCCCGTTCGCTGAGCTAATATTGCTGTAGGTCAACATGACCCAGAACACCGTCTCCTGCGGAATGGATCTTGCAGGACTCCTTCCGAAATATCTCACGATGCGTCGTGGCGGTCTCGTTATCTGCGTCGTTGGAATCCTTATCCAGCCATGGAGATTCCTCTCTCAAGCACAAACGTTCCTTACTGTCCTATCAAGTTTTGGCGGTAAGTTCCTTAACCTCCGCTACTTTTCCATACCCGGATATAATGGGTTATCCCGACAAACGAACGATGAGCTGTTACTGACGAGTAGCTCCTTGATTCTAGTCTTCGTTGCACCAATGACTGGAATCCTCATCACCGATTTCTGGATCGTCCGTCGCCAGCACTGGAAGATCCCAGATCTCTTCCGTGAGGATGGAGTATATTGGTACACGTGGGGATTGAACTGGAGAGCATTCGTCTCCTTCTTCCTTGGCTGCATTCCTTCTATGCGTAAGTTTGAACATTTTATCCTCCCAAAGTCAATCGTTATCTTATCATTCCGACCCATAAAAAAAAACTCACACTAAAAACGATTGTTTTACTACAGCGGGTTTCGTCTGCACCGTCAACGGCGACCCGATCGCCATCGGTTGGATACGTGTCTATCAGCTATCCTACTTCGTCGGATTGGCAATCTCCTGCACGGGATATTGGATCCTTTGCCGACTCTTCCCCCCACCCGCGCTGCGGGTCATGGAGTACATGGACGACGAGTTAGATAGCGATAGCGGCGACAATGAGAGTCACCGAGGCGATAGTGGAGTCGTTACTTCCGATCCGGCTTCTGATACCGGGAGCGGTGTTATGGTGGAGCGGAAGACGGATCGGGTCTCCAGTTCGGAAAAGGACCTTGGGACCCGAGTGGGAGCTTGAGGGTTTGTGGGCCGATCCTTTTTTTGGGTGTTTTTTTCGATCTACCTATTCATTTTATTTATTTTTTTGGTCTCCGTTGCTTGAATTTCGATTTGTTTCTTATGTTTTATTCTTCAATTTGCGCCATAATATCCCTTTCGTATACCTGTTCGTCTACATATTTCGAGTTGGGTATATTTATCATACCTTCACCCACATCGCTCTAGTGCAAATTGTGCCGGTTCCTTTCTTCTTTCTCTCATCGTCTACCCTAAACAATCGAGGCGACCCATCTCACCAGTCCGCTATACATCTCTATTCCAATTAATATCAATTCCCTAATTGGCAAGTCTCTTCGTTTCTTCCAACTGTTCCCACGTTGGATAGTCCACATATCCTTTCTCTCTCCCATCATACGAGCCATAAAACCGGCTTCGGTCATAAGCATTCAAAGGGCGCCCATGTCGTAACCTGCGAACCACTCCAGTCAACGGGATTCCAATCATTAAAGGACGAACGAAGCAAGGGAAACAACTTGAGGCATACCTCTCCACCAAATCCGGGTTACTCAAAAACCACCTCGCAAAAACCAAGGCATCATACCTCCCTTCCTCCAGGACCCCCCAGACCCTCGTCTCATCCCACCCACCAGCGGAAAACACGGGTGTCGACTCTCCCTCCACCCGAAAAATCCCCCTGAAAATTTTCAACTCAACCTTCGGCAACGACCACCCCTTTCGAAACAGCTCCTTCTTCTCCTCACTATATGCCGAATCCTCACCTCCTTCCAACGCAGCAACCAGATCTAATCGCGGCTCAATAAAATGCACATAGGATAACCTATGCTTTCGTTTCAACTCCCGACAGAGATAAGACCAGGTCTCAACCCTCTCCAACCCGTACGTGTGGTTCATCATCCCGCACGGGTCAAGACGGATCCCAACATTCGACTCACCCACCGCCTCAACTAATGCGTCGACAAGTTCGAGGACAAATCTGCATCGATTCTGAAGCGAACCACCATATTCATCCGTCCGAACGTTGATGTTCGAGTGCAGGAATTGGTCGGGAACTGTTTTAATCCATCACATTAAATCTCGACTCGACTCCATCGCAGCAAGGGGTTCATAATCCTTCCAAGGGGTAATGGGGAAACATACGATACCCATTCCCAGCATGAACCTCCACCCCATCAAACCCCACTTCCTCAATCGCAACCTTCGCTTCCTGTACATACTCCCCAATAACCCTCTCAATCCCCTCCTTCGACAACTCCACGGGCGGGAAATCTCGATAGGCGATCTTCTCCTTCGTAAGGGGCGTTCTGAAAGGATACTTTTCATCCGAGTCCCAAGGGGTAGCGGACGAAGATACAGTCGGGCAACCCGTCATTTGAGGGATACTAACTCTACCCGCGTGCCATAGTTGGGCGTACATATACCCTCCTTTAGAATGGACCTCGTCGACGACCTTCTTCCATCCCGAGACCTGAGATGGGTGAAAGAGACCGGGGACTTGGGGCATGGCTCCCGCCTTTTCAGAAAGAATTCACGTTACGACAACAGAACGAAACGAACTTATCAGGGAGAAGAGGGAAAGCGGACACGCACCTCTACCGAAGGCGGGATCCCCTCCGTAATGAGCAACCCTCCCTCCGTAGCTCTCTGCGCATAATACTCCGCCACAAGCTCATCCGGGTACCAGATGCGATTAGGGGATTCGGGAGTTCCCTCCGTGAGTGGGAGACCCCGATTCCTAGTCATCGGAGACATGATGACGCGATGGCTAAGTTTGATCTTGCCATTAGCGATAGTGAGTGGGGTGAAGAGCTTAGAGTTTGTTCTGTCGGAGCCATTGTCGCTGCCGGTAGGGACGGACATGTTTGTTGCTGTGGACCGACTAACAAGATGCAGGAGTTGATACTAATAATGGAAGTAAGGAACGCGGTTGAGCAAGGCTGATTTAATTTAGAGAAGACAAAAAGACGGTAAACCTCGATAACATCGAATAATGAGCGTTAATATACTAACTGAAAAGAATAGTGAAAAGGGAGGTATATTCGTGAGCCAAAAAAGAAAGATGCATATATAAGGATGGGATATATGGTCTTCAATGATGATGAGATTGAACGATGCTTTAAAAATGCTTCAGAGAGAAAAGCCCCCATCACGCACGCCATCGGGAACTAGCCACGAACCCACCGAAAAATGAAAACCCAAAAATTTCTCCAAAATGTGAAGGAATAATCGCCCGACAGTCGCCTTGACCCCGCATATGTATATTGGGGGAGGACAAAACATAAGCGACGATATATAGGTAAGCAAATATATGTTGAAAAAAAAAACGATATGAACTGAGAGGGTGGTAAAAGGGGGAATAAAAAAAGTATTAAATCATGCGGGGATCAAATCCATCGTTATTCATGGGCAGGTAATTTTCCATCGGCAGGCTGTTGGACATGTCCATGCCGTTTGGAAGGTATTCTACGGGAGGCATGCCTAGTGCGGGCATGTTCTCGTTCTCAAAACCACTATATTGTCGATAGCCAGGATGTACCTGCGGCTGAGGCTGTTGCATGTGGGGAGGTATAGTATGTGGGGCATAGTGAGGATGTTGCTGAGGATGTTGCGGTTGCGGCGGCGGCTGCTGCTGTGCTTGCGGTTGCGGTTGCGGTGGTGGCGGTTGCGGGTGTTGTTGTGTGATCATATCAGGAAGAGTAGCTTGTGAGTCAACCCGAGAGGGAGCGGGAGGCATTCCAGCTCCTTTCTTGGTATCTTCGCCAGCCATGCGAGTCACAATCTGAGTGAATTGCTCATGTTGGTATCCGTCATCACTATCCTTGAGATGCTTAAACGTAGACTGCAGATCGGTTGTAAGACCCCCAATAGTTTGTCTTGGTTCACCCCCTTTTCTCGCAAGCTGGTCGACAACTCTATGCTTCACAATCTCGAAAGCATTGCGATATTTTTCGGCAGTCTTCACCCGCTCCGTGATGACAAAAAGCATGATGCTGCAGGACGCAATATTCTCATTATTGGGGAATTCGTAAATTAGCTGAGGTTGAATCCAGCAACAGTAAACCAATGTGAGACCTGTGTTATATCAGTCAGCTTTGCAACCTATCCAGAAGACGAGTGATAAACCTACCAGCCATGAAAACGGTTTGCAGCGCCATCATAGAGTACCCGACGGACATGGTCTGATGAAGTCGTTTATACGTTAGGCAAACCCCGCCGCACGCAGCTGCGCATGCCTTCAAATATTGAGGATTCACATGTTCCTTCGAGAGTTGAGGATATAAGAGAAGTCTAAGGCATTTGAAGTAGAACACCATCTTTAAGGTCTTCTGGTTAATAACAAGACTCATATTCGAAGGGGCATATTGAAGAAACTCACGTAATAATCATATCCATCAAAGGCGCGGGCTTCCAGGTCTGTCTTTTTACGCGTGTCTAGCGGTATCAAAGATTTCCAAGTCGATAGCTCGTCCAGAAATCCATCAATAATTGCATCCGAAACCCCAGTCGTTGAATCCACTCGATAGACGGTCTGTTGGATTTTCGATTCAATTTTCCGAAGCCTCACGATGTGAAGGAAGGAAGACATGGATGAACTCGTCGTCCGTCTCGCATTCTGATCCAATGAGGCAGCCTTCTCAAGAACTGAAACATCTTCGTTTTCTTCATCGACATCGAATGGAAGTGGGCAATCGATATCCTGATCGGAGATGGCAAAAGGCCGCCCAAGGGGAATAGATATCTGGCGATCAAAAGCATAACAGCTCCAGAAGATACGCTTTCTCATTTCCAACTCAAAGGTAATCTTCTTTGACTGGGGCCGTCTATGGAGTCCCAAGTCAATAGCAATGAGCATTGCTAAGCGATTGTACGCCCAGGCCCCAGGTCCCACAGGAGCTCGAAGGCTAAAGACAGCTAGGAGCGCCAGTATGGTCACGGATCTCCAGTCATGGTATTGTAGTATCATGTCTAGGTCTTTCAAGGCTTCTTCGTGGTGGTGTTCAGGGATATAGCCCCTGCCCGTCTCGCCAGTCGTCTCGAGAAACCTTCCACCAGAAGCATAAACCAAACGGAGGGTGCATCGTTCATAAGTGTCAGTGATCGAATATCGTCTTGCATGTAATCGTCGTATCCAAGGTGTGGATAATAGAGGGAAGCGGGTTGAGATATGTTTCATATAGCCAACAATCAACCGATCAGCAATCTCGGGTGGAATATTCTCAAAACCTTCGGCCTCATCGGATATATCCTGAATCATGATATTCGACATAGAGTTATCATTCGAATCATCTGTACCACTATCAAGAGGTACAGACAATGGCTTCTTCTTTCTCTTGACAATCGAACCAAGTAACCGACCCATTCCGATATGCGACGAAGCACCAATATAACCTCCATTGACATCGAGAGACAGATCCCTAAGAACCCCAACCATCGAATCAAAACCCTGCTGCCATTCAAACACCGCTTCATCATCAGAATCTGGCTCACCGCCTTCAGCTCCATCACCGGCCGCAGTGCCCCGTCTTCGGCTTAATGACGTCTCTTGTTCTGTGCTTGGCCCGCTATCGACGCTTTTACTGTCTTCGGCCACCGCAGCTTCCGGTCGAGGGAGATACTGCCAGTGGTCGCGACCAGGCACGGGGAGCCCTCCTTTCGCCAAACACCCTTCCAACTCGTTTACTCGACGTTCAAGGGCTTTTATATATTGGTTCTTGCCGAATGGCATTGGTTTCGCGGGAATGACATATTCGCACTGGGCTTGGAGATGTCTGCATTTCGAACAGGATGGGTGGCCTCCGTCGCACTATTGGAAGAGGATCCGTCAGCCACGAAACCGCATTTAAGATTGAACGGAAAGAACGAATGTAAAGAGAGTGAATTGGCGGGGGAATAAGAACGAAACTGAAGCTTTGCTCACCTTTTGTTTCCGGGATTTACACCTCTGGCATGCTAAAGCCACTCTCGCACGTTTCGCCGGTCGCGGTTGCTTATCCTGCTCCTCTGCAGTGTTCGCCTGCCATGGTTGGAACCCATCGGGAAGTGACGTCCTCAACGTCTCAGCCATTGTATCACGGTGGTTTGCATGCCTCGTTGCTTCAAGATTGGGTTTTAGCGATGTGAAAGCGAGTGTGGGATGATGTGGGATGGACGAATGTAGGTGCCAGGTTGGTTGTATGCGAGAAATGTCCAGTTAGGTAATTGCAGAAACCCCTTGATCGTTGTCGTTATGCTGGGCAGTGAAACTCATCGCAGTCAACAAAAGGAAGAGAGAGAAGGTGAGAAACGGAGACTTGGTAATCGTCATATCCTCACCTGCGGGCGTCTAAATTACAACTCGACTTGTATTTTCTGCACTGACCGTCGTGACGCCGCGCCATCGAGATGAAAAAGGAACTTTGTTACTAGTTTAACGCGCTATTCTAGATAAAGTTAGACGCTTATATATTCCTTTGTTGCAGTATCAACCAAAATCCCCGTCCCTTTGGTACGCTAGCGGACCGAGGGAGCCCGTCCTTTTCCCCACTTGGGTTTAGCTTTTATGCACGAATTGAAGAGTTAGCCAGTAAGCGATCAAGCTTTTGAAGCCCCTGTCGCCAACTTCCGCGGCTGTCCGTATATTACGATACGATACACTCACAGAAGAGTGATTGATTACATCGATACGGACACGGTGAAATACACATACGTGATATTTCTTCGTATTCTCTTCTCAGCCTTGCGATAGCCTCATCGAAGAAACTCAAGCAAGCCGGCAAGAGATCGCGAAAAGAACAATGGGGGATGAAGGGGGATAAAAGGGGGACAGAAACCACTTTTGCCTTGAACCATAAATCCCCGAGTTCTCTGTTTCTGATACGATGCGCGATTCTTGGCTGACAACCCTCCACTTCTTCACAGTCTTGAGAGTGTCCTCGCAGCAGACCAGGCTCTTCAGTGGAGAGCATCGACATTGATCTGCAAACTAGTCATGCTGGACAAGGGATTGCAGCAAGAGCCTCCCACATAAAGTCAGCAGAGAGTGACAACCAACGAAGTACCTGGTACATCCCCCAGTTCTTCCCTGGAACCCTGCGCTGAAGGGGTTTTGCTTGGAGGAATTGGGAGCGAATCCCGGCCTCAATTTCTACGCTTTTCTTTCTCCCATCATCCTTCAGTTTTTCAGCTTCCTTTGCATGTCTCTGTCCTCCTTGGCAGCCTTCGAGCAAGCCACACCATCACCGATTGACGTATGAACACACCGCAAAAACTCTCAAAGTTTCTCGAAAGTTTGGGGGCTCCCGACACAATGGTTTGTCGTATTATGGGCGCCTTGAATTTGAGAGGCCTGGCTGCTCCTTCGAGTGTGGGAATCAAAGTTTGACTTAAACTCTGCGGAGAAAAATCCAGTTTATCCATAAGCTTGGTTGGTGGTGGCAGCCAAACAACACCGCAGAAGCACAACACATACTTGGCGACACTTGTACCGATACTTTTGCTCCGGGTCACATCCTTGCATCGGAGACATCATAATAATAATGAATCTGCAGAGCCATATATGTGTCCATACATGTATGTAACATTGCCCACGCTGTCCTGCAAGATAATCTCTCCCGCAGCATGTGACCTGACCAGCTGTTGTGCTGAAAGATCTCTTTTCTTCTTCTTCGTCTCCCCTGTGAGGCATCAACTGCTCGTTTCCACTCGGAATTATAAACCCGCCCTGTCTCGCAACTCGAGCTCCCCGGATTCCGAGCAAGACCCTTTTCTTTCAATTTGATTTCTCTCGCATCCCTTGTGATGGACGATTATGCTAAGCAAACCTTCCCCTTTCCTTCCCGAAGTTTCAGATTTGATCACTTTTGTCCGCTGATGATACTGGAGATCGTTGGCCCCATTTCATTGCAATCGTTTCAAGATTTTCTTATTAGGGGCAGTCTTCCCGATCCTAGGGAGCCAAAGAAACTCATTCTTTTATGCGAAATCTTCAGCCCTGACCAGTTCTCCGTTTGAGACAGGGTTCTGAAGCTTTCTTCCGGCCCCTTTATGAACTTTCCAAGCTCTCACGACTCCGTGTCATGCTTGAAACAACACCGCCTCACATTGGGAAACTCTCTTCGAGAAGAAGCAACAGCGTACCAGATCGGAAACGTGAAAACCGTTGAGATCCAGCCAGCCAAAAAACCGAAATCCTGGACGATATCCCAATAAGGTTTTGTTCAAGGATCATTCTTCACTCCTTCTCATGGGGGGGGGGGAATATCACCCTCACCACCCCACCCTTGATATACAAAGCGACATACGTACGATCGTGAAAGCAAACACCGTGGCCTCACCTTCCGGTGTTTGGACAGGCCTTGAGCTCTCGCCTTGAAGAGCATCGCTCGTCCCCCTGATATCAAACCGAAGGCGATGATCTGAAAGACATTTCCATAACGGCTTCTAACCCAAGATAGAAGGATGCCCGACTGCTGAGGACACTCGGATATCATCTATGTCCTTCCCTGTTCTTGATCCAACGGGATTTACAGCTCAGGGGGCTTTGACTAAGGATTTTGTAAAGCCTCTTCTAGAAGAACAGTCTTCCTCACGAAATCACAGCAATCGTTCTGAAAGAAGTAAACGGTGTATTATTCGGAGAATATATGACGTAAGTGCGAGATAAAAAAGCCGTCGTCTTCCGGAAGCAACCATTCATCAAGAAGTGGTACTGGGAGGTAGGTTTAGGAACCTGGCTTTCTAGAAATAATTTCAATATCAGGGGCCAAAATAGCTGCCGAACGGATGGGACCTCATTCTTGGCTAACGGCTTTCTTCGCCAAGCCTGTGAGTTTCGAAAACGGTGCCCCACAAGGAGCGAGTTTTGGCCCGCGTTTCTCGATAGTCACGTTGAACCGGGCACCGTTGTCTTCCTTTCAGGCGACGACCACTTTGCGGGATTTTCTCGAGGAGCGAGCTGGTGAGATGGGTCAAAGCGAAAAAGCTGTGTTTCTCTCATGCTTATCTTACCCTCCCCTAATTACCTGCATACTCGAGGTGTGGATTACAATAAGATGAATGATATTCAGAAGCATACCCCTTACCAGCGCAGCGACTTCGGCGCCAAAAGACCCCGTATCACGAGATAGTACACCGCATATATATCAAGATACCCTTTCTCTTCTTCTCCGTCAACTCAGGGGTGGATTACCATGCTTTTAAGGGCGCAAAAAGGAGAATGGGCGAGAGTGCCATAGCAGGTAACAGTAGTATATGGATCGACGGGGAAGATAGTACGCGCTTACATCGAACCTCATTACGCGGCCCAGGACAGATGGAGTTGCCTGGAGGATCTCAGAAACGAATATCCTTCAGGTTGGCTCAATCAACTTCTCGTTTATTTTTCATATCTCATAAAAATATAGGCTATATACATGCATGGCATCATCCCATCTCTCATCACACATTAAATATATACAGGGCATAACATTCGTCATCATCGTCAAACTTAGCGAAAGTAGAACCCCCCTCTATCAAAAAGCCGACATGGAAACCACAATCTTCTTCCCCTCCATATCACCTCTCTTTACCCTCTTCAAACCCTCCTCAACCCTCTTCAAACCACCCTTCAGCACCTCAACTTGAGGCAGTCGTAACTCCCCAGATTCCACAAGACCATTCAACTCAATAGCCCACCTCCTGCAAGACTCGTCTAGAACGAACCTCTTCATCTCCACGGTCTGAATCTGAACACTCTCAGGTATATCCTGAGAAGAAGACATCATTGCAAGCGGTGCGAATAGCGAGGTCGATGATTTGGAGAGGGCTTTCAAGCATAGAGTGCTCGTCTCTGGGCCCACAAGGTCAATCCCTCGTGTGATTTTGTCACCGACCAAGCCTCGAATTTCATCCAGCACGTCCTCATCCGATTTGCTATCCCGGGTGATGACATGCGTAGCACCAAGGCTTTGAACCAAATATTTGGTCTTTTCCGATGTGACGGCTATCACATTCAGCCCGCCTCGAATGCATAACTGAATGGCAAATTGCCCCGTAACTGTGGAGCCTCCCCAAATCAAGATATATTCACGATGTTCGCCTTCTATAGGGTCCTTCTGGGGTGGAGGTGATACTGGCACATCGAGCGTTTTCCACAGAGTCATAGCTGCCGTAAGAGCACCGACACCGAGGCAGGCCGCTGATTCAAAACTTAGGTTGGCAGGTATAGGGACCACGGTGTGCTCTAGAACAGTGACAAATTCCTGAAAACACCCAGCCCGTTTGTCCCTATAGTAGGTACCTTTGTGGTATTAGCAAATGTTCTTATCAAGCATATAAATGTAAAGCAGGAATATATAGATTTAATGGAAGTAGTAAAATGTGCCTACTTGTCCACACCCTATCTCCTGGCCTAAACCTCGTCACCCCCGGCGAAACCTTTTCTACGACACCTGCCATTTCCCTCCCCGTGATCCATGGAAGCTCGGGAAGGCAGAAGCCATATTCCACCGTCTTCCAGTCAACCGGGTTCAGTCCGACAGCATAGTTACGGATCATAATCTCCCTATCCCCTTCGAGCTCAGGTATAGGGTAATCGTCTTCCAACCGATATACTCCTTTCGCAGTCACAGTAAGCGCCTGTTGTGTCGGATAGTTGACCGTAGTGGAAGAATCAGAAGAATACGACGGCGTTTTCTTAGCAACACCCTTTTGTGTATTTGAGTCTCGTTCTGGAGGTATGCCCGCCCTCCTCGTGGTTACGCCAGATTTCCTCCACCTTTTCGAGCATATGCGACAGATGAGACATCGTCGCCGGAAGGAAGCCCAGAAATCGAGCCAAGAAGACATAATGGAGGAAAAATGAAGAAAGAAACTGGATATTCTCCAGACTTCATCATGTCTGAAGAACTACCAGGTTTAATAAATATTCCAAGTTTCCTTGGAAGAGGATCGTAGCTACGAAGAACCCCACTCGCTTAGCCCGATTTCTTCAGATGCTTGAGCAGCTGTTTTTGTGTGTTTGCCGACGACGCTGTTGATCTTTTTTGGCCTTCTAGCCCTTCCTTCGGTATCCGGAGAATGGTCCCATTATTGATTCTAATTCTGGGGCCGCTGTGGAGCTAGGTAGAGAGGAGAAAGAAAGTACTCCAGATCAGGACCAAAACTCTCTCGGGAAGGGCGCACCCAAAACCCACAACGTTTATCTTGCTAGTCTCCATTTCGTCAAAGATCGAGAGCCTCGGGTAGTTGACTTCGCATCTCACGCAGCCAGCGCATCACAGATTAGTGTGATCGGATATTGTTTTTAGGGCCGGGCTTCTGACGTGACATGACAGGCAAATTGGCTTGCATATAATCAATGGAACCGATATCCCGTCAACTCGTGTGAGATGCATGCCGCCCAAAAAAGATCGGGACGGACAATTCTTGCAGGAAGTTAGATGGGGAGACGTCAAGAGGGGGACGGAAGGTTGGTCCTCGCTCAATCGGGAGCGGGAACTAAGAGATCAGCCGGGTGGCTTTTTCTCCACGTTTTTTTCGGTAAATGAACCGCGATATCGGAAGGAGGAGAGACGGGTCAAGAATGTGTAACAATTAGAACAAACTCGATCTCCAGTTCGCGATTCTTCAAGTTCATACACAGATACGTCTTTTATCATGATGAAAGGGTATGTGCTGAAGAATGATAGTATTCGATATAGACGAGAAATACAAGTTGTAACTGTGTCTAAGAATAGGTTACTTTATATCTCGCAGTCTCTGACCGAGCTATATCTTCTAGTTTAATGGGCCTAGTAATGGCTCGACTGCCCTTTCCCCCTTCACTGGGTAGAAGGTGTGCGATTGGGATGGACGCTTGGAGCTCGGCGTCACTTAGAATAAACTGTTTCGTACCATTCCATTCCAGCGCAAGTAGGGAATATGTACAAGGATTCCGAGACGAAATGCGGGCACACCACCAAGGCCATTGACAGGGAGATCGTTACCGAAGGACTTCAGTCTAATCCTCAGTTTGCCGGGGCATGCCACCATTAGATATCCCAAGATAGTATCGTTAGGTTTGGTTGGTAGGCAATAAGCCCTCGTTGCATTGAGAATTCCAGCAGCATGTTCCCCTTTGAAGATACGGGTGGAAGATAGACTGACTACGGAGGGTGGGAGGGAGAACTAATCGAGAATCTAAGCATGAGACTTTGTTTAGTTAGCTACTCGATTCTAGACATCGATGATAGGAGGAAGTGAGATACTTTGACATCACTACAATAGTAGGTTTTATATGGCGTTATATTGCTGTCCTTCTGCCCCTTTAGATGGGTATATGGAGTAGTATGAAGGCACCTAGAGCCTTGGGTCGGCATTCAAATTAAGCGGGAACTCGAATCGGGACCACAAGGTATAGTAATGCGAAAGAAAGTACTAGGAATGTTCGTGGATTGAGAGCGATATAAAAAAAATGTGGTGGCTATGATTAGCGCGGGAACCTCGCTGTCGCCAAAATACTGGTTTTGCGGCTGCCTTTGGTGGCCAGGTACAATGTGGAACATCCAAAAAAAAATCTCGGAGACAAAAAGTTAACCCAGAAGGAAGAGGATCGTCCTGGGGTATGAAAACTCGGAGTGTTTTCCCGGCCACGCTGGGTAGAGTCGCTTTCCGGGGGGGAGCGGGTCCCGGATCTAACCATTATATTGTCGAATTAAATTAAAACGCTCGGAGGGAGGGAGGACTCGAACCCAGGACCTCGGTGATTCCTATTTTATTAGCGCCAC
Source organism: Arachnomyces sp. PD_36 (assembly GCA_032988195.1). Classification (NCBI taxonomy): domain Eukaryota; kingdom Fungi; phylum Ascomycota; class Eurotiomycetes; order Onygenales; family Arachnomycetaceae; genus Arachnomyces; species Arachnomyces sp. PD_36. The sequence continues at coordinate 183,802 of JANTQE010000017.1, read as the reverse complement.
CAGACGATTCTGGATTGTCCCGACTAGACCAGCCAGGCCCTGGGTGTTGAAATCTTTTTCCCTTTAAACAAATTTAAGGGTGGATCGCGTTTTTTCCCACCCCAACAAAAATCCCCCACACAAACAAAGGAAACTGGAGCAAGCTAGCCGGAAGGAAAATCAATGTGCCATGTCATTGGGCTTTCACCCAAGTGAACGCATCTGATCCTCACTGACGACTCCTAGCCATTGAGGTAATATGGTTTCAGCAATCACCACACGAGGGTATGGATCATCGGCTCGGGTAGCCTTGAAATCCGAATCGGCGAGTATCAATACTCCTCCCGCTCATGCTATCCAAGAGCTACAATATGGCTGACCGCTAGCAACCGCCGTTTTTAGAAATGTTTCGAGACCTCAGCGCAGGGGTATCTATAACCCTCATTCGTCGCCACTGAAAGTTCGGGTACATGTGTTGGCCCACTAGTTCATGTTTCGACATGCTTCTGCCTCCCTTGATACCAAGCCTTGCGAGACTGGTGACCCGATACTAGTGACCCGATACTGGTGAAACCATCGAGGTACCCTTCGAACTCTGGCAAGAGCGGTAGGACGTCGTCGACATCTTCTGCCGAGGAATATATATCTCCTTATAGGCCATCCGTGTTACCATACAGAATTTCGCCCCCTTTCAGGTCGAAGCATGTCGATAGACTTCCTGGGCCCAGTCTAGCTGCCGTTGGCTACGTCCAGCGGTAAACGGAAGCCTGAATTATTTGATGAGGGTGGCCAGGTTTAGAGAGGGTATGTAGGAAGGAGAGGGTCCATATTCAAGGAAAGAACGGTTCTGATGTCTGAGCACTTCATATAAGAAGGTGGAGACAAATCTCACTTTGGACTCCTCTCGTAGGAAGGGTACTTCCTATGAATACCTCACTTCTCAGGCTTCCTGGTAACTGACCGAGCCATCAGACAGTACATACATAATATGCTTTATGCACCCTCTGAAAGGCTTGGAAGATTGCTTTGAAGGATTGAAAGTTCTCGATCTCACTTGAACGAGACACTTCTAGCAACACTGCTTCTTCCGACTTCTGGCCAGAGTTCGGATACCGGAGAAGGGACCAACACTGCTTCGGAACAAGAGGTTACAAATAAAAGAGGGCAAAGAAAGAGACAGACTAATGATGCTAATACTGGACGGTGTTGGGTTACTGAGTGAGGTGTACTAAATGCTCTTGCGTAGGGTTCAATGTGTTAGTTTTTAGAGATACTTAATGCAAACAATCTATGTCCCTGGAGTTTCAAGCTCCTGGCTCTAAACACAGGAATTGAGGTTTGGTCTAAGTTTCGCATGAATAGAAAGTGGCATTGTCGTCGCATTGAAAAGAAGATATCAAAAAGATCGGATGAGTTGACGTCGATGTGGATATGACTAAGCCAAGGCGGTGAATTTAAACGTCGACGCTTGGACCAACAAGGTTGGCGCTAGTCTAAATCTGAAAATGAATTTGATGCGACGAAGTTCTTTAACGAAGAGAGAAAGAAACGGTGATAAGAAAGAGAAGAGAGGAGAGAGAGCTGGCTTCACACATTCCACATTACCATTCCCTCTAAAACAGTCCTTGTCTACTCGTTTCTTGCCCAACTCTCACAACTACCTTACTATCCGTCCGAAATTCCCCAACTTGCCAGCTCCAATCTGCTAAGCTGCGACGCGACAGTAGTCACGGTTCATGGTTGTACGCCTGATCGTTGTACTCAGTCAATCCCTCTAGAAAGATGTATAACCCATACCAATGTGAGTATAATGCTCCGGAGCTTCATCGCACCCCGCGTTATTTCCGTCAACAATGCTCAAAGACTGACCTACCGTAGCTTCTAACTCCTATGGCCGCCCCTCAGAATATGGTGGCTTCCCGGGAGCGCCACCAGGAGTGGGTAAGTCTCTCCCCAAACCATCTATATAAGCAGAACTCATATATACTGACTACTTGACAGCTCCCCCTCCCGGGATGTCAGCTCCAGGAACCGGCCCTCCCCCAGGCATGCAACAAGCAAACGCCCAGCAACCAGGACGACCTGGTGGCTTCCCTCCTAATTTCCAACCTCCCGCAAACATGCCGAACATCAATTTCTCCGCTCCAGTGATTCGACTCGGAACTTCCGGCCCAGCGAAATCATCTACGCCTGTTGAAGGGACAAGGGATCGCGGTGGGGATTCGGGTGCGAAACGCGCAGCGCCGGGAGCGGGGGGGCTCGAGTCGCAACGCCAAAACCTACGAGATGCGATGATGCAACTACAACCACCTACGAAAGAGGAGATAGTTCGCACATTGTTTATCGGTGGGATAACGGAGGGCACGGGTGGAGACGAGGGAGTCGAACGTATCCTTAGAGCAGCAGGGAACTTAAGACGTTGGATCCGTGCCACCGATTCGGATGATAAGGCTTGCAAGTTTGGTTTTGCAGAGTACGAGGACCCCGAGAGCCTGGGTACTGCTGTGGAAGTGCTAAAGGATGTGGAAGTTCCTGTGAAGAGACAAGTCCCGTCCGAGGATGAGAACGATGAGATTGAAAAGGCTAAACTCCTGGTATGTGTACAATTTCTACGCGTTTTAAACAAATGATGCTAACTGGGTATTAAGGTTGTGGTTGACGATAGCTCCCTCAAATACCTTGAACAGTACGAGGCGTCGCGAGAAGACCGCGATCCTGCAGAGGCTCAATCACGCCTAGACTCGGCCCGAAGCGCACTTGCAGACGTTCTCAAAGACCTCGCCCACCCCTCCACCCCTACTCAGAAGGAAGATACTTCAGCAATCGACCGAGATGGCGACATTACAATGGGAGAGGAGAAGAAGAATGATGATACCCCTGCGGAGGTTGTAACAATCCCGATAACAGTGGATGACGAATTGTCGGATATTCCAGCTGAAATGAGAGAAACTGTCGCGAAAGAAATTGCGGCTTTCCGCGACAGGAGCAACCGACGGGATCTCGAACGTCTGAAACGTGAAGAGGAGATTGAATCATTGGAACGTGCCAGGAATTCTGGGTCGAGACCCAGCAGATTAGCCTCTCCGCCTCCGTCAGCGCCCAGTGGACCAGTTGGTGGCGCTAATAATATACCCCTTGGACCTCGAGATCGTGGCGTACCAAATGCCCCGTCTGGGCCCAAAGGATTTGGACAGCAGATACCGAGGGATTACCAAAAGGGTGTCTCCTTTGTTAATGGGACTGGAATCAATGGTGCTGCTAACGGGTGGATTGATAGGGAAGATGAGGACTCGGATGCGAGTGATGAAGAGCTTGAAAAGAGACGTGAAAAGAAGAGAGAAGCAGAACTCGAGAAGCAATTTCTCGATCAAGAGAGACGCTGGTTGAATCGTGAGCGTAGTAGAACCGCTGCAGTGGAACGTGAGAAGAACCGAGACAAAGACGAGGAAGCCCGAGCCGCGGAAGAAGTCGAAGCGATGGCCAAACGACTACGGGAATGGAACGATGATGCTGAAGCTACGCGGAAAGTTGAAGAATACTACGCTGATCGTGGTGGCTGGATACGAAATCGGGCGCCGTTCAGGAATAGGGAGATTAGCATGGATGAGGCTGACAGGGCTGCCGAGGAGCGTGAGAATGCGCGGTCAATGAAACAGAGAGAACAAGCTCGTGGAATGGCGGATGACTTTCTTGCCCGACAAGCTGAAGAGCTTGAGACACGCAACGAAGCCCCACGAGAACCACAACGCTTCAAGCTTTCGCTTGGAGCAGCTGCCCAGAAGGCTCAAGCCACCGTCCGCAGGACAGTTGCGGAAGTTGAAGGTCTTCTTGAGGATGAGGAAGAAGGCGCCGGTACCGCGAAGCGTACCCTCGTTCCCATCAAATTTGATAGCGCTGCCGAAGCTTCTGGTCTCACCGAAGAGGAGCGAGCACAAGCTGTCAGGCAACTGGCAGCAGATATCCCATCCGACAAGGATGGACTCTGGGCATGGGAAGTCAAATGGGAGTTTGTGGACGAATCTATTCTCGGAGAGCAACTCAAGCCGTTTGTCGAGAAAAAGATCGTGGAATACCTGGGAGTGCAGGAACAGATGTTGGTTGAGGTGGTTGAGGAGCATATCCGGAAACGAGGCTCGCCTCAGGAGTTGGTTGAACAATTGGAAGGGGTAAGTTACCATCTGTTACCATCAACCGTTGTGTAATATTTACTGACGATTCTTACTTTTAGGCTCTTGATGAGGAAGCTGAGGTCTTGGTGAAGAAACTCTGGCGTATGATTATCTTCTTCTCGGAGAGCGAGAAGCGAGGGCTATCGGGGTAGGGAGTCGGGCCGGTTGTTTGCCTACTCTGGTGAGGAACGTAAGGGGATCTTTGAGTGATTTGTGACAATAAATTAGAGGGCATCTACGCGCTCCATGACTCTTGTATACTTTCTTCGCAGCTTCTCTCAACCTCTTTTATGCTAGCGAATACTAAAATGTAAGATGGTAGGTAGGCAATCATCGAATTCAAATCCTACAACACGCCAAAAATATACTTCAAGCGTTGTGTAAGCCTATCGTGGTCCGAGCCAGGCAAAAAAGATCGTGAAGATTTGAACGGCACGACACGATTGAGCGGATAATTTCTTCGCTTCAAAGGATAAAAAGAAGCCGAAACTATCCACTCTCTCATAAGACCCGACAACCTTCCACTGACGTACCATTAACCCGACTCCCTTCGGTGTGATTTTATCCATCAATCGGAGAAGGTTCGGTTCGGTTATCCGCACCAAAGTATAGCCAAATCCACACCCCGCGATGGTCCCTCCACCAAAGTTGCCGTTGCTTTCGAGATCGGCGCAACTCCGACTGCCTCGATGAGAGGGTTTCGTCGGCGAATGGAATATTTGGGACTCGGTGTATATATACCGACGAACGCCCTTGGCAGATATTAATTTTTAGAAGAGATAAGATAGCTTGCCAGTGGTAGATGAATATTGTCGAGTTTGCTGTCGCGTGTATACCTACTCCTGCTTGGTTCAGCCCTATTCACCGATATCAACCTACTTGACAGAGACATTGGCTCTCCATAGCAGACTATATCTATTGGTAGCTTATCTGAAAGTAACTGGCCGTATTAACCATGGTCAAAATCACAGGATTCACCACGCGGGATGTGAGGTTTCCGGTACGTTGAAGTGCGGGCAGCATGCCAAACCACCCTCGATCACCCCAATTGCATGTTTGGGAGGAAGACGGAATCGCTAACAACGTTGAGATCCTAGACCTCCCTCGATAAGACTGGCTCTGATGCCATGAATGCGGCGGGGGACTACTCTTCAGCATATTGTATCCTCGAAACAGACTCAAAGTACACAGGACATGGAATGGTATGAGGGGCAACCTATCTACTTCTACTAGACTGTCGCTCGATAGGCTCATAAGAACTAACCCCATATTCACACAGACCTTCACAATCGGCCGCGGAAACGACATCGTCTGCGCCGCCATCAAACTCCTTGCCCCCTTAATCATCAACAAAGACCTCGACTCCCTAACCGCCGACTGGGGCAAAACATGGCGCTACCTCGTCTCAGACTCCCAACTCCGCTGGATCGGGCCCGAAAAGGGCGTAATCCACCTCGCCCTCGGCGCAGTCGTGAACGCCCTTTGGGATCTGTGGGCAAAGACACTCGGGAAGCCTGTGTGGAGGATTATCGCGGAGATGACGCCAGAGGAGTTGGTGAGGTGCATTGATTTTAGGTATATTACGGATGCGTTGACGCCGGAGGAGGCGATTGCGATGTTGAAGGAGACGGAGGCGGGGAAGAAAGAGAGGATCGAGGAGGCGGAGAGGAGTCAGGCGGTTCCGGCGTATACTACCAGTGCGGGGTGGCTGGGTTATGGGGAGGAGAAGATGAAGATGTTGCTGAAGCAGAGTGTGGAGGATGGGTACCGACACTTCAAGCTCAAGGTCGGAGGAAGCTTAGAGGATGACAAGAAGCGATTAACGATTGCCAGAGACGCAATTGGATATGACAAGGGCAACATCCTCATGGTGGATGCTAACCAGGTATGGAGTCCTCTTCTCTAACCCCCCCCTTAAACAATCCCCAACTCACAACTCCTCCGAAAAAGATTTGGTCCGTCCCCGACGCCATCTCCCACATGAACCAACTCGCCGAATTCAAACCCTGGTTCATCGAAGAACCCACCTCCCCCGACGACATCCTCGGCCACGCCGCCATCCGCAAAGCCCTCGAAAACACCCCCCACGGCCAAATCGGCGTCGCCACCGGCGAAATGTGCCAAAACAGAGTAATCTTCAAACAATTCCTACAAGCCGGTGCTCTCAACGTCCTCCAACCCGACGCCTGCCGCGTAGGCGGTGTTAACGAATGTCTCGCGATTCTGCTCTTGGCACGCAAGTTCGGGGTACCGATCGTGCCGCATTCGGGAGGCGTGGGGTTGCCGGAGTATACCCAGCATTTGAGTACGATTGATTATGTGGTTGTTACGGGGAAGAAGAGTGTGCTTGAGTTTGTGGATCATTTGCATGAGCATTTTGAGCACCCCGCGAAGGTGAAGGGTGGGTATTATGTTACGCCCATGGAGCCTGGGTATAGTGTTGAGATGAAGGCCGCAAGTATGGATCGGTTTGAGTTCCCTGGTGTGGAAGGGAAGAGTTGGTGGAAGACGGAGGAGGCGAGACCTATTCTTGAGGGGCCACGCGTGGTATAGATTTTAATGTTTCGTTCTCTTTTTCTGCATATATATGGAGAGTTATCTCAACCCTTTTAGAAACATATAGAAAATATAAAACTATACATCGCTATGTGGGATAATCCGTTCGATATGTAAGTAAATGTCGCACTAGTACGCGGAGGGACAGAAAACGTGAAGTGCGCATAGCTTCTATTCATTTGCTCTATATCATATAAATCATACACAAGTACATCACTCATCCCTTGAACTGGCTCCTCTATACCGAATACAGATTTTTGTTTGTCTCATTGGTATCTTTAAGATCTTTTATGGTTCATTACACATCACAAAACGATAAATCCACCTCCAATAGAGCTATTAAAAGCTTTCAATCCCCAACTGGTTCTAAATCCGAGATGTTCCGAAGAATTATCGGATCTCTGAGACACTGTCCAAACATGTAGGGGTGGCCTTCCGACTATCCCGGGGAGAGCGAATATGGCTGTCCTTAGGTTTCCGGCAAGGGCGTGGGCATGCTGGTTGAAACGTTAGGCGAAGTATGGCCAGATTGTCGCCATGTTACCAGCCAATTCAAATGATGATCTCAGAGACACCATTTGCAAGTTCCATCTCCTTGGTGTCAAGCTTCTGCATAACCTCGTCAAAGACACCACCGGCAGTAGCGATGAAGCCGAGGAAAGGTTTGCTGGGAGCAAGGACACGAGACAGATATTCGGGGTGGAACTGAACCCCAACGAACCAAGGGTGATCCTTGAGCTCGATGATCTCCATGCGTTCACCCTTGTCATCCTTGCCGATGAAGCGGAGCCCGGCTGATTGTAGACGATCTATATAGTCAGGGTTGACCTCGTAGCGGTGACGGTGACGCTCGTCCACAGAAGAGCAGCCACTTCCATATAGGGAGCGGAGTTTGGACCACTCGGTATCGTCCTGGAAATTCGTTGGACGCGTTCCGAGGCGCATTGTGCCTCCAAGATTGACCTGGTCGATCTCCGGCATGTACATGATGACGGGATCGGCGGTACGTTCATCCAACTCAATGGAGCCTGCGCCGGGGATATTGCACACGTTGCGGGCATATTCAATGACGGCAATTTGCATGCCGAGACAGATTCCAAGGAAAGGCTTGGGTTTCGTGCGAGCCCAGTTGGCGGCAGCAATCATACCCTCGGTACCACGGGTACCAAATCCACCAGGCACAAGGATACCATCCGCGGTGCAAACTTCATGCCAGGCCTTGTGGAAGGCTTCTGGGTGAGTTTCGCTGGTTGCCTTCTCAAGTTTGGAAGAATCAACCCAGATGATATCAAGCTTTCTGCGGCAAGCCATGGCAGAGTGCTCCAGGGCCTTGATGACCGATAGATAGGAGTCGTGAAGGGAGACGTATTTGCCCACAAGCGCAATATTGACGGTCTTGTGAACGTGTTCTTGAGAAGTGGTGAGGGTCCTCCACCGTTTCAAAGTAGCTTGACCCTTTGTGATCAAAGATTGGGGGATATCCATAGCATCAATCTTTAAAATAGAGCGAAGCTGTGCAAGGAAACCTTGCTCCTCGAGAAGAAGAGGGACGTGGTAGGTAGAGGCGACATCATGGACACCAATGACTTGCTCTGGCTCGACCTGACAGAACATAGCAATTTTGTCCGTGGTTGCCTTATCAAGGACTTTCTCGCAACGGCATGCAATCTGAGGCACAATATCAGCAACCAATGTTGCAAAGAGTTTATCAGGATACGAACCAAGTCAGGGCTTAAACCAGCAGAGCGTGCATCACGAATAGCCTGCTGTGTAGGTTTCGTTTTCAACTCCCCATGTACGACAGGAACTAGGGAGACGTGGATTTGAAGGAAGTTATCCTTGCCAGCACGACGGCGAAGTTGGCGCATAGCCTCTACGAACGGAGCGCTCTCGATATCTCCAAGAGTTCCGCCAAGTTCTAGACGAAGTTAGTTTTCTTTGCTCTCCCGTAATCAATGCTAACAATGATCTTACCAATGACACAAACATTTGGCTCCTCGTTGCTATCATCAACGGGTATTCTAGCCACTCGCTCGATCCAATCTTGGATAGCGTCTGTGAGATGTGGAACGATCTGAACGGTGCGCCCAAGGTAGTCTCCACGGCGCTCCTTCTCGATGACATGCTTGTACACTTTGCCAGTGGTTATCTATTACGGGTCAGTAGCTGGAATTTAGATGTAAGTAGGTAAACATGCATTGTGATCCCTTGAGAGAGTGACATTCAAGTATCTCTCATAGTTTCCCAGATCAAGATCGGCTTCACCGCCGTCGTGCATAACAAAGACTTCACCATGTCTGATGCCAACAGTTAGTAACTTTACTATTTACTTTCTTTAAAGGCAAGAAAGACCGGAAAGAAATGAAAGATAGACAAGGTTGAATTCAGCAACAGAACATTGGCACAAGAGACGCGTGACATACTCAGTCGGGGCCATGGTACCCGCGTCGACATTCATATAGGGGTCGATCTTGATGGATGTAACGTGCACAGATAGTCAGTACCAGTTATTCAGTACCGAGAAAGAGCATCACATATCTTGAGTCCATCTGTCCTGAGAAGAAGTCCACTGGAGGAAGCTGCATCATATTGTGTTAGAAGGTATATTCTGCCCCTCCCTCAGTTTCAGGTAGGGAGCTTGTACCGATCACACCCTTCCCGATGCCGCTGATTACACCTAAAGGAAGAGCGGAAGAAGGTTAATAACATATCCATTATAAATGCCGTCCATGCCCGCAACATAATCACGGTCATTATAGGTGGGAGATCCTATCGATCTCAACGTACCTCCGGAAACAAGGATGTACTTCATCCTGACGGTTATTCTCACGGGAAAAAGGCGGGAAAAGTCTTGATATATCACAGATTCAAGAAAACAACACAGAAACGATAGAAATAGTCGTGAAAATGAAATGTAGGGGTGCCTTTCCTTCTTCGAAGGAAGGGAAAGAAGAAAGGAAAGAAAGAAGAAAAAGTTGAAGCTTTTGGTGGGGATACACTCATTTTTTTTTTCGCGTTAGCGCGTTGTGGCACGTGAGGTTCCATTAAACGGCGCCTCACGCACTCACGTGATGATATCAGAATTGACAGGAACAAAACTTCAGGGGAGGAAGCAACAAACAACACCTTGTCATGGGAAAGATCCAGCTAGTCAAGCTGACGGGATGAGGAGTTAGTTCTTGGTGCAAACAAATATCCATTAAGGTGAAAGCTGAAGTGCACTATTTGCCAGCAAATACTATCATATGTTTTCCTGTTCTATAGACCTCATGTATCATCACCAGGATACAATGTACAAAGCGCCCTTATCAACGGATAAAAGGGTAGAAACAAATACAGTTAGAAGAAAGGTACCTATTACATCCTCATTTACACCCTGCGGCGGTAGATCCTCGACTGAGTCATCGTAGAATTCCCCCCAGTAACGGGGTTGTCACCGGGCAATTTATCCAATGGTGAATCAAGTCCCACATCCTCATCTGGCTCCGCAACCTCGGGTTCCTGATCGCTAGCCTCCCCCTTTCCAAGAGAACACTCAGGGGCATTCATTCCATCTGGACCAGTGCAAGTGGCGAATGCATCCTGGAGAGCGGCTTGATCGGTCCATCCGTTGATGAAATCACCGTGGAACCCGTATCCGGTAGGGTCACCCATGGCATAAACGAGGTTCTCATAATCTTCGAAGGGAGAGGTATCGAAGAAGAATTCGTAGAAGAGGGAATAGATGGCAATTGGGTGAGATTGAGGGCAGACACCACCATTGTAGCCGGAGTCGGGGTACGCCATCTATATTCAGACGTTAGATCATGTCTTAAGGGTCAATAATAGGAGGCATAACGTACGTGGCTCTTGTGGTCATCGGAGTCGAGATCCTGGCCGTTCCAGCAAGAGGGGAAATAGACCTGGGATCTCATTCGGAGGCAGTGCTCCTGAGGAAGAGACTTGGTTTCTGTTGAACCGCCCTCCTTTAGACACATGTGGGAAATGGCTTGTTGCTCAACGTTGGAGTCGTCGTAAGTTCTAGTAGGTATTAGACTCCGTCGTAGCTATTCGAGAGTGGCTACTCACCGAAGTTCTGGGTCACCGGCTACCATTCGCAGCCCGGCGGGAGGCGCCATAGCGACGATCTTGTTCTGGTCGTTGTCACACTCAGTGGCACCAGAGGTGTAGTTGCAAGCTCTGTTGAGATAGTAGGCAGCCTTTAAAGACGAATTGTTAGTTTCCCTTTAATGCCTTCAGATATACGGTCAACTTACATTTCCCTGGTTCTCAACAATCTCGAACTTGCCATCCGAAGTCTGATGGTACAGCTGTGGAACCCAGTAGCTACTCTTATCAATGTCCTTGTCGCAAGTCGTGCCCATGGAATTCTTGGCAGTATCTTGATCCATTGTCCTCTGGAAGGCGGTGCCTCCAGCAACAACGTGGACATGGCCGGAAGCCTCGCCGGGATCGACAATAGGGTCAGATCTTTGGATAGTTAGAGTGTTGCAGCTAACTGTGAACTCGTCCGTGGTCTGGGCGCTGCCCAGGGCGGAGAGCGAAAGCAGCAAAGAAGCTGCAACAGCCGGGTTGGAAAAATGCATCTTCAAGATATTCGTTTTTCGTAGGCTAGGAAGGAGCGGTTGTCACACGGGAATCTCGTCAACGACAAAGCTGCTTTTCCCTGGGGCATGGTGCTCCTTTATACGTAGCGGCGTGCCCTTTGTGAACGCCGAAGGAACAGAACCGATCTTCAAAGGGCCCATCTTGCCAGCGATGATTCGAAACATTCATTAGCTGTCACACTAATAATACTGCTCGACGATCAAAGAAATCAAGCTTTCTCCACAGTAAATCTGCCATGCTTGTTTTATGTTACAAAAGCTTCCACACGAGGGGGGCCGCCTCGTTAAATAAGATGTTCACCAGGCAATGTCAGCCTGTGGAAGGAGAGGAGATGGGATGAATCGGACCCACACAGGCGGCCGCTTTGACAGCCCAACTCATTTGCCGACATTCCATATCAGGTGAAGAGTTGAGGTGTAGGCGTCCTCCCGAGCTCTGGAAGAAGAGAACAAACGTTGCATCTCTGAAAATCGGGAGATTTAAACCCATCATTGGATCATCTCTGCTCCACAGCCGTTCCTGAATCTCAATATCTCTCCGATAGCGAACGCCTTCGAGAAACAACGGAGGTGCCGACCCCTGGTTCCTGTAATCCCAAGCTTCTAGGGCTTCGGGCGGAGCGGAAGCACGGACACCAAAGATAAACCCATGTTTGGCTTGTCCATTGTTCAAAACAGGAATATGGGGTCTGATTTTAGACTCGTGGCGCGATCCCTGCTGGGTGTTTGGCACTAGGGGTAGGGATGGCACTGACATTGAAACGTCGGGACCGCGGGTTGTCGGAGTTGACAAAGAAAGAGGGAACAGGAACAACGGCATCCCAATGCCTTTGGCTTTGCTCATCGGCCTCAGAAACATTCTAGTCTGGAAGATAAGAAGCTGATCTGCCCTGCTCAAGACAATGTCATCATCGTTCAAAGCTCCTTGCCAGTGATCCGCAAGTAGGGTTTACCCGAGGGAGCCGAATTTAATATTAAGAGATTGAAAATGGAGCAAAAGATCTGGACATGATGTCTCAGGAACAAGATTGCTATCCATCTCTTCCATTCATCTTGCTGACTGCATTGCCCTCTTGTGAGAGAATGGTTGATGAAGATCTCGCGACTGAAAAGAGACGCGTTTGAGAGAGAGGAGTCGATCACCTGACATCCGCAGGCCCCGAAAACGGCCTACCGTTTACTTCCAGCAGGAAGTTCTCCTTATTCCGTAAATCATACCTCTTTTACTGTGATTGAAGCAACTATGTCTTCCCAATCCCTTGAAACCCTATATGAAGAAGTAAAGGGGCATATGCCGGATTCACTTCGAGAAAATGGCTGGTATCTCGTCACTGTCCGTTCAAATCTTTCCTGAAATGCCCCTCATTCCCCACTGACTGCTCATATTCTGAACCCTCCCAAGCCTCCCCTCGTATTTTGGACCATTCGTATTTGCATACTAATAATCAAACGCCATCCTAGGCCGCATCCCTAGTCGCCTGCGGAAAGCCCGCAGAGCTCGGAAATCTATATACGTACATCGTAGAAAAGGAGCGTCCGCACCTAAGAGCGGACCCAAACCCAGATGGGGAGAGAGCTCTAATGGCGCGATTTAGTGATCTTCTCATGAAGGAGTGGACGCTGGTTGGCATCCCGATCGTTATTGGGGCGATTATTGCACTGGCGAAAGTTGAGAGGCCGATTAATCCGGAAGATGTCAAGTTGTCGGAGAAAAGGTGCTTATATTTCTCCTTGATCAAAGGAAAGCTGTACACTTGTAGAAAACTATACTAACCCTTCAACTCTTGGGAATTCCCCTCGTCTCCAACATGACAATAGACAAAACATCGACATAAACGGCACCATCACAGAACAAGGCACCAGAATGATTGAAGACATGTATAGAGAGAATCTCGAACCTATCTTCTCAACCTGGGGTTCTATGAGAAAGGACTTCGAATGGTTAGAAAAGACAGTGATCTACGGTCTCTTCCTCGCAGATGACAGCATTCTCTCCCCTGTGGAAGCTGTGCTAGTCAGTCTCCCAGCGATCATGTGTCAGGGGCTAGGTGGGGCGACTATGTGGCATCTGCGAGGGTTGAGGAGATTGGGATGTAGTGTTGATGAGGTGGAGGGTGTTCAGAGAGCGGTGGAGGCGGTGGCGACCTGGGCTGGGAGGTCAACGGCGGGGTGGCCGAGGGTTACGGATATCAAGGATGAGATATGATGAGATCCATTTTTCTGCTCTTCATTATTTGGGACCAGAAATAAGACAGTATACAAAGTTTGATTTGTTTATGATACAACTCAGTAGCTCCAAGAGAACGTTTTGTTCGGCTGGTAAGTTAGGTGAGGGGGATAGTGATACCCCTTGGAGTGATGCAGGTGATCCTGCATGCAACGCATCATCTCTGGCTTCTGGAAGACACGGTTGCTACCCCCTGATCGTTCTCCGCACTCGCGGGAGAACTTGGTCAAGGTTAGTTGGACAAGCGGGATAGTCCGAAGCTGAAAACTTCTAGAAGTCCAAGGCAATGACAGAGGACCCAGGGAGCCATATCCCTAGCCAGGTTATGATCTGGGCATCCCCCACGATCCGGTCGGAGACAATGCCAAAGAACGGGTGCATATATTAAACGACCTATCGCCATTGGATGCCAAGGAATTTTAGGGGGGTCTTCTTCACACCCTTTCCCACCTCAGCCTTCTCGAGATAGATGCGGGAGTAACCTTGACGACGATCATGTTAGCAACGCGGCTCCTAGAATACCATAGCACACGGAAGGGAGGAGGGATATCCGAACCTTTCACATCCAAGGCAAGAAGTTGATACTGGAATTCTTTCTGTCCTTGGCCCTTGACCATGTGAACACTCACAACACCCGAGTTTCTTGGTCCAGAGACCTGCACTCATGCATTAGAAAAGTGCAACCTAAAAGCGGAGTGGCGTTTACTCACATTGAAATTCATTTTCAAGTGCTCCTGTCCCAACCGATCTTTTTCAATGGTCGTACTACACGCAATAGTGGTCAGAATGGTTCCAACAGCCAGCGGCGGGAGAGCACATACGCAATGGGTCTATTTCGAGTCCATTTATTCCAAGATGCCTCGCCATAAGCCCTTATTTTCTTGCTCTCCCCGAGTAGCTCAAGACACCTCGAGTCGTCCTTCACGCGATCCACCGCACGATTAAACTGCCTCGTCTTGCTATCCGGAGCGAAAACGTCTAGGTATAAAAACGTAAAGACACCGCCCTACATAGAAAAGTCTTCTCAGCCGTCTGCCCCGGGGTATTTCCTCTTGCTCTTCGCCAACTTGGAGAAAGGGATTTTCCTACCGTCATTACAGCTCCAATCACAACAATCATAAAGTTCATCGACTGCTGAGTAGCTCGCGCAGCTTTCTCTCGCCCGCTGAGCTCTCCCCATCGTAATCTACCATCATCGCTGGCCACCGTAATTTGTTTTCTCGTTTGCCCCGTCCCTGTCGTACCGCTTAACCTCCGGCAGGTGGTCGTTAACGTGCGGGCATTTTGTAAATTATTTTTGCGAGCTGGGATGCGTCCGAGCGAACGAGCTATCGGGCCATGCGAACTGGCCAGAGGGAGCGACGAGTGGATTCGAATATAGCGGCTCATGTTGACTGAGGCTCACAGTCCGGATCGTCTTCCATTGGCGACCGCTTATTTAAAAGCGTAAAGTGCAGAGCGTCCGTTTGTTTGCTGTTGATATAGTGGATGCGGAGAGCAGAAAGAAGCTCCGAAGTTCTTGCTTGATATTGAAATTACGGTGGCCGAGGCAAACACATTGAGCACATTTCTTCAACGAGTAGTCAGGAAAGAATCGACGACGAAAGAATTCAAATTTCATGATTAATGAGTGGTAACATAAATTTAAGGGCAGACTTCAATGTCTTTAAGAATGAGGGTCTACTAAATACCGATGGACTAGATGCCTCCAGCCCAACTACATGCACAATCCGTAATCGATGAACTCACGTTTGCTGAAGCGGCCATCGCAATGCCATTGCTATTGGTTCTTACGGCTGATACCATTTGGCGCGCAGAACCAACCCATCCGCTCTCGGCACGCTCACTCACCAGGTATGTCAGTGGATGCGATTCCTGAGACCGACGCTCATCGGTTAGTCTTGCATGGGCTCTCCTCTAATGTGGAAGGGCAACGGCACCGGGGTAGCCGAAATACCAGGCCTTGCCAGTCCCCGCACGGAAACAGCATTCACCAAGAAGGTACCCCATCTCCAGTTGCTGCTGTGACCGACACGGGTCCAGTTTCTCATTAAAGACGTAGACCACAGTCCCTATATCCATAACCCCATACCAGTAGCCTCCACCAGCCTCGATGTAGATATATATTCATTTCTGGATCAGTGAAAAGTTCCCTGTGAGCCAAAGTATGCATTTATCGCGAAAAGCGCCCTTCCACGATGGAGTGTTGATATGACACCCTTATCGACCGAAGCGAATCGCGCGGATAGGTGATGTATCGTTGGGTGGCGACCCCGCGCTCGGCGCTGAAATAGATGGACTTCGAAGGAAAATATCGGAGATTCGCAAAAGGCCCACGATGCGTTCTGCCCTCTGTCTACCGCCGGAGACAACTTGTCAATGTTGGTGATAGTCGGTTTGTTAAGTGAGTGAAGTTGCCGCAGGAGGCGTTCTGGCCCGAGTGAGACAAGATAAAAATTACCCGATCAGGAAAGGTGAAAAATCTAGGGAGATCACTCGGGAACCACGTTACCTTTTTTTCTATCTCGAATCTCAACACAGCAACACTATTACTATCCATACTGCCCGACGACATACATTCCTATAACTTCCTCTCGGTCCTATACTACACAGCGCATTCGCCATGAGTGCCACCAAGGCGCAGTCACAAAAAATCTTTGAGAAATTGAAGACGAAGCCTGCGAACAAGGTATGCGCCGAGCCCCTGGAAGCGTGACATTTTAGAGAAACTGACCTCGTAGATATGCTTTGATTGCGGAACGAAAAACCCTACCTGGTCGTCCGTCCCATTCGGCATCTACTTATGCCTCGATTGCTCGTCCAACCACAGGAATCTCGGTGTACATATCTCGTTTGTCCGCTCTACAAATCTTGACCGTGGGTCCCCCGCTTACCCCGGATTCGAGGGATATACTGACACAAGGTGCAGAATGGCAATGGGAACAACTCCGTATTATGAAGGTCGGAGGGAATGAGTCCGCCACCAAGTATTTCCAGACACACGGTGGAACCGCCGCTCTAGCGAGCAAGGATTCTAAGGTTAAATATACCTCTAATGCGGCGGACAAATACAAGGAAGAGCTGAAGAAACGGGCTGCTGCGGATGCTCGAGAGTGAGTACTGCCGAGACAATGGGCGTGGATTACTTACTGATTTTTGGTGAAAAAGGTTTCCGAATGAGGTAGTTATTCTCGATGCCGTCCCAACGATTTCGTCCGACGGAGGATCAACACCTGCTGGAGAATCTGATGACGACTTCTTTTCTTCATGGGACAAGCCTTCAATCAAACGACCAAGTAACCCACCCTCACGCACCGCTACACCTGGAGGGACAGTCCGCACAGGTTCTCCATTCCTTAATGCAGGTACCAACGGAAATGGAACGGGGCGCCCCAAGTCTCCTCTTGTAGAATCTGAGAAGAGTACCCCAGCACCAGTTGCGGTTCGATCAGGGACGGCTGTCCGCAAGACTACAGCTACCGGAGGCGCCAAGAAGGGAGGCATTCTAGGAGCTAAGAAGACACAAAAGCTAGGCGCTAAGAAGGTCGGTGGGGATTCTATCGATTTCGATGAAGTAGAGAGGAAGGCGAAGGAGGAAGCAGAGCGCATCGAGAAATTAGGCTACGATCCAGAGGCCGAAAAGGCGGAAGCTGAAGCCAAGAACAAGTCTGCTTCTACCTCCGCTTCCAAGATCGCGTCCCCAACTCCGATTAGCCCCGGGAGGGCCAGCTTTGGCTCCTCGAGAGGACACGAAAGGAGTGCCAGCGAAGTAGAAAGGCTTGGTATGGGCATGAGCCGACTCGGTTTCGGCCAAGTAGGCGGTGCACCAAAGGCAGCTCCTGCTCCAAAGAAACCAGGATTCGGAGCTGTCGGCGCACCTAAACCTGCTGACGGTACGTTACCATTCACTACACGTGTTTCTACTCCTTCAAGATCTAACCAATTTTACAGACGAGGAATTGGAGTACACCCGATCCAAGTTCGGCTCCCAGAAGGGTATCTCTTCCGACGAGTTTTTCGGTCGGGAGGCATTCGACCCCAACGCTCAGGCTGAGGCCAAGTCCCGCCTTTCAAACTTCGAAGGCCAAACTTCTATCTCCAGTAATGCCTACTTCGGGCGACCCGAAGACGATCTTCCCGCTGTCGACGAGTACGGAAACTATGGCGATCTGGAGACCGCAGCCAAGGATTTTGTTCGAAAATTCGGTATCACCGCCGGAGACGATTTGGAAAATTTGAGCCAGGTTCTCGGTGATGGAGCAAGTATGTTACAAGGCAAGTGGCCATTTTATATGCTGCCGTGTCGAACCCGTCCCCCGCTGCTCTTCCCTTTGCGTCATAACTAACAATGTTCATCTGTTATAGGTGCTATTCGGAACTACTTGAACAACTGAAGTTGCCATCATTTGAACCTTTTCTTCCATGCGTTTCACGACATATGAATCTTTATGGAAAGCGAGGTACATCCGGGCTGGCATGGGGATTAAATGTCACATAGCTTCCAGCTTGAACCTATCTGTCCACCATCCTACCACCCTTTCCTATCAACTCCCTTTCTCTCTCTTATCCCTACCAATCGGGGAATTGGGGGCTATGGTTGATTAAACAAATTTATTATTATGCTTTGCAAGAATGACAAAAATTTGGAAACATGACTCTCGGAACACGACTCAGCCCGGAAAATGACCTTGCTATTTCATGAACCTAGACTCTTTTCAAATGTCCCATTTCTCTCGTCTTTCATATGTTCACCATCTCCTTCTCTCTTCAGTTTTACACCTACCCACTTACCATTCTTTTCGTTTATTCTGCTATGTATGGTGCGTTCGCGTTGTATTCGATAGCCATTGTTCTCAATATATTTTAATCCTCCATTCTTCGATATCTTCAAGCTGGGCATAAATATATAAACGATATAAGTTAACATTTGCGGATGCGATAACTTGGACTGGTAAATTTGTAAACTCGTATGAGATAAGTGGTGAAGGGGAAATAATATAAACCTGATCAGAACTTGAGTTCGAGCTATGTTGAAATATATACATATCTGACACTATACAGAACAATGCTATGGAATGCGCTAAAAAGAAGATAATGCTAAAAAGGAGCCTAGGAATGATACACGATTAGCGTTCAAAGAAAAATGGGATGAAATAGTTGAATGATTTCATCCCTTGTCGAACCATCCCATAAAACAAAAGGACGTCCACCAGCCTCCATCCCCATACACATCCCAACAAATCCATGTACAAAAGAAAAACGCAACTCACTCACGCCCACTCCCCCGTCCCACTCCTAAAAAGCGCATCCGCCATAAGCACAACCCTATTCATCTCCTTAACATCATGCACGCGAACAATATCCGCCCCACTCTTCACACTCGCCGTAACCGCCGCCGTCGACCCCCAAACCCTTTCACTCGTCTTCTCAACACCCGTAATCTTCCCAATGAACCCCTTCCGGCTCGTCCCCACGAGCCAGGGGAACGATTCAAGGCCCGGGAAACTCCGAAGTTTATTCATTTCTCGGAGGAGGGTTAGATTTTGGGCTTGTGTTTTTGCGAAGCCGATACCTGGGTCGAGGATGATGCGCCAGCGACGGATACCGGCGTCTTCGGCGGCTTTGACGCGGTCTAGGAGTTCGTTTCCCACGCCTGTGATTATGCCGTCGGGGTAATTTGTGAGTTTTGTCATTGTTTTGGGGGTTCCCCGCATATGCATCAGAATTATTGTCTTTTGTAGGCGAGCTACCGTTGGGAGCATCATTGGGTCGAGAGTACCCCCCGAAACGTCATTGATAACGTCTGCTCCAGCTTTTACGGCTTCCTCTGCGACCTTTGCGCGGTAGGTGTCGATGCTGATTGCTATGTTCTGGGCTTCGGGAAGGGAACGTATTGTCTTGATGGCAGGGATGACGCGGGATAACTCCTCTTCCGCTGAGACGGGTGTGGCGTTTGGACGGGTGCTTTCGCCCCCGACATCGATCATTGTGGCGCCGGAGAATATTAGCTCTCGGATGTCATCTGCTAGTGAATCGAGATCGGTTGGGGAGTGAAGTCCACCGTCGGAAAATGAGTCAGGGGTAACGTTTAGAATGGCCATGACGTGAGTCCGGCGTTTTGGATCGGATGGGGTCAGCGGTGGGAATGTTGGAGAGATCTGGGTTTTGATATGTGGTTGAATTTCGGCTGGTGGAAGTGATTCCAGATGAGACAGGTAAGAGAGATTTGAGTTCGGGGTAGGTGGCCTCTCTTGCGGTATTAATCTGCAAGACATTAGTACTAATTCAGCGTAAACAGGGTGTTCGCGGGCTAACGTACTGGCAGAGCGGTCGAAGGACAAACTCCCGTTCCAGCATCAATTTGTGTGGGATACTCAAGCGCTCGTGGAACATTTTCTCACGGTCATAGAGCAGAATATCAAGGTCAATAGACCGGGGACCCTTATCGATGAGTTTATATCTCCCCAGCTTCGTTTCGATTGACTGGAGAGTATCTAATAACTCAACAGGGCCCATTGAAGTTTCGACCTGCAGACAATTGTTATTACTACTACTATACGCTCCGCATATTACGGGTAAAAGGGGCTAGGGAACATAAGGATATCCACATACCTCGCATACTCCGTTGATAAACGGCTCCTGGTCTATCACATACATTGGCTCGGTCTCATACAACGAACTAGTCCGCTTGACTTTGATCCCGCAGGCTTCCATCTCCAAACAAGCCTTCTCTATCATCTCAATACGATCACCAATATTGCTCCCTAGAGCAATAAATACACGGTGATTTTTTGAGTCAGAGACGGTTCTCATTACCGACGATGAACTGAAGGATCTGACGCCACTTAACCGCCCTCTCAGGCTAGAAAAGCTCCGTCTGAAAAACATGTTGTTCGTATCATCAATTGAACGTTGATATCGTAGTGGGGGTGGCCCATAATCGGCAGGCCTTCCAACCCCTCTCAATGCAGCATTTTCAGAATCATGCCCTTTCCGGAGTAGACATCGGCAAGGGAGTGTATAGCTTCTACTAGTTAGTAAAATTTGTGATGTAAAATGCTTGTTCAACAGTGGTATAAAGACCTCTTTTCTTTGTTGCTGACCTGAATCTCCGATAAGATATGATTGGATATTGAGAACTGGCGGACGGATTTTTGACTCGCAAAAGAATAGCTCGAATCAATTAGATTTGTGAATTGGAATGTATGGTAGCCGCGATATACTATGTTCGTGGGCTTGAATCTGAGACTCTGCAGCATCTCTTCTTAGATCTCGTAGCTCTTCAATCATTCTTGCGCCTCCCACTTTGATATCTTTTTGACTCGGAGATTTGCATGAAACTGCGGCGCAGCTACACGTGACTCAACCGCTCGTCAGCTTTGCATTGTTTGCATGTTTGCCTCCACCGGATTAACACGGCTTCCGCCGGATCAATCCTTCCCCACAGTCTAGCCGGAACAAGCTAGCTCCGATACGACTCACGAGACCTGACTAACCGATATTCTGCCAGAGTTTGGTCAAAGTACCGAGGCAGAACAGAATATTCGGCTCCTTGGGCAGGGTCTTTTCAGGTCCTTAAACCGTTCTCCAGGTTCCATCTTTTGGACAACTCTTCTTTACGCATCTCTCTTTACCAGACTGAAATTCTCTCTACAAATTCTCTAATAACATCCTTTGAGACCTTCCTGTCCTACTTCCCTCGACCTCAGACCTCTTCACAATGGCTGCTCCTCGTAAGTTCGCACAGTCACATGCGCCGACTTGCGGATTTGGCCGGTGCTAACAGTTTTCACAGAACAACTCCGCACAACGGTCACTGACCTCCTCAAGATCAACCACCCCGTTCTGCTGGCTGGCATGAACGTTGCTGCCGGCCCAAAGCTCGCTGCCGCTGTAACAAATGCTGGTGGTCTCGGTGTTATTGGTGGTGTTGGATACACCCCTTCCATGCTGAAGGATCAGATTGCCGAGTTGAAGAGTTACTTGAACGACAAGAATGCTCCATTCGGTGTTGACTTGCTCCTTCCCCAGGTTGGAGGAAGTGCGCGCAAGACCAAGTGAGTTTGGCTGTAGATTAGTGGTTAATGATGTTTGCGTGGTTGGTTACTGATAAGAGATTAGCTACGACTACACCAAGGGCAAGCTCAACGAGCTCGTCGATATCATCATCGAGAGTGGCGCCAAGCTCTTCGTTTCTGCCGTCGGTGTCCCACCAAAGCACGTCGTTGACCGTCTCCACTCGGCCGGTATCCTCTACATGAACATGATCGGTCACCCCAAGCACGTCCAGAAGTGCCTTGATGCCGGCGCAGATATCATTTGCGCTCAGGGAGGAGAGGGTGGTGGACACACTGGAGATGTCCCCACAACAATCCTCATCCCAACTGTTGTCAAGTTGGTTCAGGGTAAGAAGAGCCCAATGACCGGTCAGCCCGTCCAGGTCATTGCTGCTGGAGGTCTCTTCAACGGCCAGTCCGTGGCCGCTGCGCTCATGCTTGGTGCTTCCGCTGTGTGGATTGGAACTCGTTTCATTCTCTCCGATGAAGCCGGTGCCCCCAAGGCCCACCAGGAGGCTGTCCGAACCTCCGGATTCGATGACAACGTCCGAACTATTATCTTTACTGTAAGTGTGATAGCCGGTCATGCCTCAAAAGGAGTGATTTTCTTATTAATTGCTATTCTAGGGTCGCCCACTCCGTGTCCGTAACAACCCATACATCCAGAACTGGGAGGAGAACCGTGCTGCGGATATCAAGGAGCTCACCGAGAAGGGTGTCATCCCTGTTGAAGACGACTTCGAGAAGCTCTCCGATGATGTCGATGATGAGACTCTCGACAACGCCCGCCCCTGGTTGATGGGTAAGGCTGCCGCCGTCGTCAACGAGACCAAGCCCGCGAAGGCCATCGTCGACGAGCTTGTCGGTGATGCTGTCGTCTGGTTGCAGAAGGGCAACAAGATGATTGCTAAGCTATAGATTAGCTTTACTAGTCAAAGTGCTTCGACTGTTCCTAAAGACTCCCCGTTTTAGTGTAAAACTTTCTGGGGAGTAGCGCTGGAGGCAGCTTGTCAATGCATAGTGTACGGCATGGTGTCATGAGATTACCTTCTTATTGTTTTATAATTTGGGTTATCGTTTGTTATTTATATCAATATTATGTTTCTTTTGCTCGTCTGCATTGAACCTCAATAATTGTAAAGTAGAAGGGCCGGTCTGGCAATTTTCCCCTGAGCGTATAATTCACTGTGATCTCCGGGAATCGCGATGCTCGGTTGTATCGAAGCTCTGCCGAGGTCAACTTCCAACCAAAATGCCGGGGGTTGCCAACCGGCAGGTAAGAAGAAAGCAATCTTCCACCATTACCCAGCTTTTAACACTTCACTCACCAGCATCTGTTCCGCTTGTTGCCTGGACCTGAGGGGACTCAAAGCGGAAAAATTTATAAACATATTAAATCACGTGACCATTTACTATCATGATAACGATAGCGAGTCTAGACCTAATTGGGACGTGAAATCATGTGCTATCGATCATCGAGAAATTTATCAAATCCACAACGTTTGAATGATCTGGAGTCCCTTATACTCAACTTTTGAAACCATACACAACACCATACTCACACTATATCTACGATGTCTAAAGTAGCGAAGTGAGTAACCGGCATCGTCTCTCCTCCCGTCCCCTTTTTTCATTCAAAACTAACCTCATGGCCGCTCCAGCAACCGCCCTGACTGGGCTGATGACGAGGAATTCGACGACGCCTCCGCACTCCCCGCGCAGCAAGTTTCCACAAACAAAGACGGCACCAAAACCGTCACATCCTACCGCTTCAACGATGACGGCAAAAAAGTGAAAACCACCCGCCGAATCCGCACCACCGTCGTAAAAGAGCACGTCAACCCACGGGTTGCGGAGCGCAAAGCGTGGGCGAAATTCGGTCTCGAGAAGGGTCATGCTGCGGGTCCATCTTTCGATACGACTTCGGTCGGTGAGAATATTGCTTTCCGACCAAGTGTGAACTGGAAGGCTCAGGCGAAGGAGGCTGAGAAGGCGGGAGGCGAGAAGGGAAGCATGAAGGATCAGTTGAAAGATAAGAAGGTTAAATGCCGAATTTGTAGTGGAGAGCATTTCACTGCTAGATGTCCGTTCAAGGATACTATGGCGCCTGTTGACGAGCCCGCTTCCGGTGCGGGAGGTGCGGATGTTGGTGATGACGATGGAGGATCTGGTGTCGGGGGTCTTGGTGCTGGTGGAAGCAGCTACGTACCTCCGCATCTGCGCAAAGGTGGTGCGGCGAGAGAGGGCGATCGTATGGGTGGCAAATTTGAGAGAGATGATCTTGCAACTCTACGGGTGACGAATGTAAGATTCCCTATCTCTTTGTTTGCGACGAGCCATGTTGCTAATAGTCTTTGTTCACAGGTGAGCGAACTGGCAGAAGAACAAGATCTTCGGGATATGTTCGAGAGATTCGGTCGCGTTACAAGGGTCTTTTTGGCCAAAGATAGGGAGACCCAACGGGCGAAGGGATTCGCATTCATCAGTTTCCAAGAACGAACTGATGCTGCTCTTGCGTGTGAAAAGATGGACGGCTGTAAGTGGCAACATATAGTTTTCGATAATCTTGCATCCGCTAACTATATACTACAGTTGGTTATCGACATCTCATTCTTCGGGTCGAGTTCGCGAAACGCACGTCTTAAGGCTATCCTCTTTTTTCGAATGTACCTTCCTCCCTTCCTTCTCACGGCCTTCCCGGAAATGTTTTATTTCATGAAGTCCATGAGTTCAGATAATTTTTAGTACTTTTACCACACGCTTTCTTTCTTTTATTTAAAAAAGGAGCGTCTCAAAAAAGTTCTAGATAGTTCTCATTCATCTTGATGTCCCTGTCCCCTTTACATATCTCTCTGTCATGACTTGAGGTTTTCTTTTAGTTTATTGAAGGTAGTAATCAAAATGAACTTTCGCCGTCTACTCCCTCTCATCTCCTTAATCAGGGGTAACCGCTATCTGACCTTCATATGACTCAGGCCCAAGGACATCAAAACCCTACCCACAATTACTAACACACACACACACCTCCGGGTCTCGATCATCCCTATCTCGAGGCCCTCAGCTCAGACTAAAACCTATCATCATCCCAAACCCAAACCTCCCCATCTCACGGGGACGAGCGGCAACGGAAGTGTACCCGCCATCCGCTATGGGTCCTACCACCAACTGGCTGCGGCTCGAAAGGAGTGTCATATCATACATACCCACAGCCCCCGTGTTCGTCCTCCCTATCCACTGTTTTGGAAAGTTCTATTCTATTTAGTCTTATGTGAGAAAGAGATTAGGGGGTCGCAAGCACCCAGGCCAACCTTAACTCAAACCAGATCAGATTCGGAATAGGGAAGGTGATATACATATACATACACAATCGCGATTAATAGACTCCTAACCACCCCCCCTGTTCGCGATATCTGCATTTGCGATTATTCTTCATTTCACATGCATCTAGCTTATGAGGGAATTTTCCGCGGGGAGGCCAAAGCTGCGGTGTGCTGTGCCGCAAATCTCAGATCTCACGATATCAGCAATAACCGTATTGAATATAGATCAGAATCTGTGCGTGGCTGTGGAGATATGTATGTAGATAAGTAGGTAGGTAGGGGTATATGTGTGGAGAACGGTCAAAGATGCTTGTTATAACGGCTTTGATATACCCTGCCAACACCCCATCTCTCGGCTCATCATGCCGTTGATATCCATCTAGGCTTCGGTGATCTATTTAGATCTGATGAAGATATACCGTATTGAGCGAAAACATGGCTTAAAGAGGGATAGGTATGTAGGCAAGGGGGGGCTGTTCTAGAGCTAAGTTTGGAAAGTCTTAGATGAACTTTGGAACGCCCTAGACGTTGTTGCATCGGAGGGATCCGCGGTTCGTTGAAGTTTATTCATAGCTGAGAGTTTTGTGACTACGGGGGTATGTATAGGGAAGGATGTAGCGGGAGATGCGCTTGTAGTGTGAACGGTTTTTTCTTATTTTGGGTTTATTTTCTTCCCCCTTTCTTAACTACTTTACGCTCCTAGGAGATGATGTGATATGGTTCAGCTGGGGCAGGGATGAGTATAACTGGGAATGGGGAACAGATGAGCCAAGGACGTGACGAAGTCTTGATATTCGCCACTTTCATTTCCCGATTCCCTCGCGGAGAGGGGGAGAAGGAGCTGGGAGATACTGGGAATTGAGGAGACGGCGAAAGGATGTTTTCCTCTGTCGAAAGTAGGGCGTCGGGTGTAATCCAGCTGGGCGTGAACTGCTTGGAACCACAACAAAGGTCATAGAC
Source organism: Arachnomyces sp. PD_36 (assembly GCA_032988195.1). Classification (NCBI taxonomy): domain Eukaryota; kingdom Fungi; phylum Ascomycota; class Eurotiomycetes; order Onygenales; family Arachnomycetaceae; genus Arachnomyces; species Arachnomyces sp. PD_36. Next base: position 157,927 of record JANTQE010000017.1, on the reverse strand, counting down.
TCATCATATCTGGGGATTATAGGACTCTGTATGCTGAAAAATTGGATTTGATTTGTCGACTTTTGTTGCTCGGGCTCATTCTTGTGATACCTCGATGGCAATTTCCTCGCGTTTCAAGTGGAGAGAATCATGCCTATCCTTTATCGATTACTAGGACGCCTTCTGGATTCCCGATATCGTGATGCCTTCTCCGACGAGGCAAAGCCAGTCCATTTGCCCGGTGTTGTGGAGGCAAGTGTCGTCGAAAATGGGATTCGCCATTCGTTGCCTGGACCTTCATCGTTGTCGCGGGTTTGGTCAATACTTGTTGCTTCATTTGATGAAGAAAGTTCTTCCATCCTTGCGAGCACCATCACAGGGACACTATAACGATGGGTAACACGAATCTATCCAGTTCGATTACACAGGTCCACCAAAACTCTAGTTACTGGAGGAGAGGATGGAGCCGAAGTCGGGATGCAACCCCTAGAAAAGGGAAAGGGAAGGAAACTATAAGCGCAGGATGCGTTTTATGTCTCAGAACTCTCTCTTCGAGGTAGAGGATCGGCAATACCCTATGATACCAGGCTCCTTAATTAGCAAGCCGCAGGAGTGAAAGGAAATGAGGCCGGGAGAGGGGTGAAGCGGTTGCTCTTGAATGGGGATAGGGAGAAATAGAAGTCAAAATAGATTGTGCGACGCGTTCCATGGATACCTGCATATTCACGTGGACCCTCTAAATGGCATGTCCATGGTGCTGACAGGAAACAGGAAAAGGAAAGTTGCATACGAAACCCGTCGGGAGCGCCAGGCGAGCAGACAAAACGGCAATAAATGGGCCGCATGGGGTTCGGGTATTGGATTATTGTGTCGGGAAAAGGAGAAACGATATGGTTGCAATATCCTCGCCAAGAGCGATAACCCAGAAGGTCTAAACCCGTATTCCACGTACGTCTCTAGCTTGGGCATCCAAACGGGGGTTGAGATCGTGAATTGCCAATGTCCACGTACCAATCGGCAAGATAGGCACGATATAATACGAAAATCGAAGGATCCAAGTAAGGAAAGGATTCCGTACCAATGGCATGAACTCATGGTCAATGCGTCCTTTACCGTTGTGCTGCATGTAGAGTTTGGCAAGGAAGCCTGGGAGGACACTGGATCAGCTTGGTCCAGAAACTCGTGTAGTTCGTGATAGCAAAACCCTGGCTTTGACGCTAGCTGCCCGATCTCAGAGTTGAAAGAGTAGCGTGGCCTCGATCAGGAAAGAAGATAGAAAGGGAAAAAGCCACGCCGCATCAGCTGTGGCAACATCGGAGCGCTAAAAAACTGAAGAATATCCAGTATGATTTCATCACAGATGGGGACCGGCTAATGCCTATCCCATCGGTCAACGACGGGGTGATTTAGTTGGTTCCATTTTACCCAGTGTTCCGCAAGACATGACTTAGATTCGAGCTTACCAAGCTTGTCAAACAAAGGCATCCTCACCCAGCAAGTAATAACGAGGCTGCATTGCTTCCTTTGGGGATACTGCCAGTTGTATGGGCCATATGTGGCGGGCTATGCAATATGTGATAAATAAGCCTCATACTTCAGAAAGCATGGCCCTATGATTTCGAGGTATCGATCATCGCCTTGAATCGTATTTTCGAATCCCACTTACTCGGATCTCGAAAGTGAGCTGTTGCCTTTCAATACGTCCCATGACGTGCGTCAAGTCTCAGATAGACATCGGGCACGGGAATTATCGTCGATAAGAGGGCTGGGATACGTCAGGCTCAGTAGTCGGGGCCGACCCAGTAACTCGGGTCCAAATGCTTGATCAAACAAGTGGTTTGACTGACAGTGCGTGTTACCGTCCCCAAGCGCCTCCAAACTAGAGCAATCTATCGGAATTTAGGAGGCGATGTCTCTCAAAGAGCAGAGGAAACATACGTGTCCCCAGGTCAAACATCGCCTTGGCCATCTTCCAACGCTTTTTCCGGTTGGCCCATATATTCAAGGATGACCTGAGATATTTTCTCCTTTTCAGCCTGCGGACTTGGGCTAGTTCCAAAGTAGCCATAGCAGCGCCCCGTGTTTCGACACCAAACCTAAATGACACCATCCAACTCGATCGTACGGCCTACAGCTTCTGTCTTGCTGACTGGGCCATGTGTAGGCCCTTGCTAAATCGCGATTCCCCCTATCATCGTCGATGGGCCACCGGCTGACCGCAGAAATATGATTTCGGGTAGACTACTCCGTAAGATTTCGATGAAGCTGATGATATGCTAGACCCCGTGTTTATTCGTTGAGACGCCACCAACCCCAACATGACAGTCCCCACAGACTCATCTAAGCTGGCGTAAGTATCAGCGATATCATGGTCAATAAGTCAGAAGTGGGTACGGATTGAGCGTAATGCGTCAAAAGCGTAATCATTGAAGCAGGACGGCTGTGTGGCATATCAATTGGCTTCGAAAAGGCAACTCTGGATAGAAGCGCAGTCTGCACGCGGCCGTGAGCCCGGAACAAAAGTAAGCCCTTTCCTCATTCCCTTGGCAGGTAGGGGATCTTTTGGGATCCCTCGCCCTCGGAGATTCACACTATAATCGTGTGACTAGCCCAGACCAGCCAATCTCTTTGGCCGGTATTCAACTCAGGGAAGAGATAGTCGCTAGCAGCACATGGCGGATAAGCAGCAGAGGCGTTATCCGGCCACGAGTAGGTTCAAGGGGGGAGATAATCCTTGAAAGTACAGATACACGTTTTCATCCGCCATTGTAGACGCTAGGATGAGCGCATTGTCCTGGATATGTAGAGTTTTTAGCATGTAAAGAGAAGGAGAATAGCATTGAATTCTTCCATGTAGTCGCGAAGTCGAAAATCATCAAAGTCGGAACCCTTCCGGACCTTACCTAAATAGGATTAACTCGAGGGTAAGTGCAATGCACGGACCAGACCAACCAAAAAGAGCCTCTTTCTCCTTTTCGGCCAAACAAACTTAACTTCAACTGTTGAAGAAAGGACATCTTTTCATCCCAAGCCATTGTTCTCATGAGTAACCTCAATCCTCATGATTTATTTGATGAATTATCTTTCATTTCCACTGCACTTATTCGCTGGGACCTCGTCCACTCATCGAACGCCATCAGACTCAGAAATTCACACCCGAAGGTCCAATAAGACCCACCGCCCGTGGCCTTTCCTCATCGTACCCTGGGACCCTACCCTGACCCTGAAGATGCAGATGCAGATGGACCCTTCAGGTTCCGCCATATGCCTGTCAATGCGTCCTGCATCATGCACGACATCGTCGACCTACGGGCCTTGCTCCCGCCTCCCATTTTATTGCCAATGCCCACCTGTCTCGGCTTCAACCCTGCCAATGATCTCCTGGGGGTCCTTGAGAATTACCTGCAGAAAACTATGTGGTTAAAACGACCATATGCTTGCTTCGCGCGACCACCAAAAACCTCCTATCTCCAGCCACGAAATTGCTCGAACTGGTGCTGTGTGTGGGCAGAACCTCCAGGTTTCAGAGCGATTACTCTGGGTCCTTGCTGAGTCCCCCGGAAAGTTGCTTTTTTCACCTGGATAATGCAAGCCGCATTCGAAAACATCATTCGCTGACGTATGAACGCCGATGAATCGTGGACGTGGAAACAAAGAAAATAGACTTTTGAAACGCTAGACTCCTAAATCGGCACATTCGTCTGGAACGGTCTTGGAATTTCAGCCAGATCTGGGTGTGGTTATTGCCACCAGACAGCCCGAAAATATGTCTGTTTCAAACTGTGATCTTCTGATCTGCATTTACTTGCAGGGGCCAAATGCATGGCCATTCTCTGCATTTGAGGCAAGCTCTGTTCTGTTTACATTCGATACTGACAGGTTTCTTTTTTGAAGCTCTGATTTAGGTTAAATTACTTCTGCTGATTTGATCGTATGGCCCGTTCAATACGGGTTTCATAAATTTCGGCTGGGTGCAACGATGGCATCAAGGATGCGCTGAGTTGCATGCCAGTAGAATCGATTCCGCTTACTCGCACCCAAGGGGCTTTCCCTGGAGATACCAAGTTTGCTAACGCGCACCGTATATCGCTGATTCCGTCATTATGCTACCACTACTGAGAAGCTCACCGTTTTCCCGACAGTCCAAACTGTGTTTAGGGGGAACGGGATATAGACTTTGGGTATTATCGAGCATTGACAGTGCGTTATCGAATACTCCATTCCTCCTTATGATTTGGAGTCGAGTGGATAAGTTCTAATCCTGTTTATGTTCCTGCATACAATGTCGACAGAAACCCTCTGTGACTGCATTGCTCTAGCTTTCTAACAGTTTCCAAACGTTCTTAAATAGACGCGGGATGCAGCCCATTTCTCGAATTCGGCAAAGAAGCCTATTATTTTGTCTGTAGGGGATGATGAAAGGTTACATACAGTGGATTTATGTCTCGCTCAGGGGAAGTGAGGCTCCAGATGCTGCCGATAGTTGAATTTTTCCCTTTTTGCCTGCAGCCTGCCATTGTAGCTTTCTTGCAGGAGGATCTCTTCGTACCTTCTAGGAATGGCAAGGGCTTATTACAGACATGATAAAGTTTTTCGAGTCAGCGCTGGGCACATTGGAGCTGGCTGACTGGAAAGCGCCCAGCATTGGCTCATCCTGCGCAAATAGGTCCGGAACATACTTGTGCGGTCAAGGATTACTGAGCGTAGGTAATGGGCCAGGGGATGCATGGTTTTGGGTGAAATGGATGGGACTCGTGTGTGGCATTTTACAACTGGAGATCAGCTATCAATATTGCTGGTCCTCGTTTGTTAACCTAAAAGGTTTTCCCTTCAGGGGCCAGCAGATGCCAGCACCCCCAAGGAAACTATTCTCTCATGACTTACTATCAACTCTGGATCGGGGCCACTAGTCACGAGCGTCTGTTACTGGTAGGTTAGAGCATCTTAAGGCTGCTCTGTCCGAGGACACTCTGGCACCGGCGTCCGATTGTGAAACGACAGGAGACCTCACCAGAGGAGTGGTGGACTGGGTCGAACTGAAGGTTGGGAGGCAGTCAACGAATGAAGCTCAGTGGCTTATTAAAGCTTCTTTTGTCGCTCATTATATTCTATATAATATTTTTTTCCCTCCCTCTCACACCCCTTCTCTTGTTTTCGTTTCCTTTCCACACATCGACCCTTGATCAAAGCGAAGTTATATACTCGTGAGTATTTCTCCGATTAAATCGTGCATTTTATCTCATTACCGAAAAGGCTTTCCAGAACTGCGAGTCCTCTATGCCCCCGGCTCGGCTGATTCGTCGTTTACAATTATTTTCTTTAGAACCCTTGGCTTCGAGGCGCTCACCCTACCAACCACCCCTCCCTAAACAAACCCCAGGCCTTCTTCTATAAACCTGCCGGCGTTCCAGGATCCCTCCCATTCGTTATCCCACTCTCCTAGGCCTCGACAACTTCAAACCCGGCATTTCTAGGCATAGCTGGTTATTGTTTTGCGAATCGCTAGCAAGGGGAATTTCTTGGATACTTTGACTGTTCCTCCTCGGCATCGATATATTCTCCCTCAACAGAAAGTGGAGAATTAGGATTTCGATTTAACATAGGGAATTACCCCGATCGGCTCACCTAATCTTCTTCTGGCTTTTCTGTTTCCTCGGGATTTTAGGATTCCAAATTGGCGGCCGTTGCTAGCTGAAGATCTCCCCCAGACTTGCTTTGGGCTCGCATGCTCACCCGCTTTTTAGTCGGTCAGGGCGCCGGAACGGTTGGCCACCATACCCTATCAAAGAAGCGTGGCGGTTCTAGCTGGAAAGCTTATCGAATTATCGGGGCCTAAGAAAGAGCCAGGAGTATAGCGCCCAACCATCAAACACGCCACCAACGCTACCATCTCCCTCCCCGGGAGCGTCTGTCAATTTGCACCTGCCAGGGTCGGTTGGCGTTTCTGATCGCATTCCTCGGCCCACCTGAGTACTGGGAACCCAATTGAATACGGCACGACCGTTGTCTTTGAGCGGGCAAGCTCAAGATTGAAAGATGAATCATAGTAAGCTTATTTCTTCTGGTACAACTCTGGCGACTGTTGGATCTCGAGAGAAAGACATAATTCGGCAGCAATTATTATCAGTAATTCACTTCCCACGTGTTGGGAGTTCTGAGAAGCACAATTTCTACTCTCAATCCCCGTTTCAAGTCCTCTCACTTGTTATTCACCTGCCTTATTTTTCTTCCCACCCCTGTCTCTTGTCGGCGCCAGAATTGGTGTCGGTGTATGCTCGTGCGACATGGATGCACCAGAAGCCTTCCCTTTAGAAACAGTATTTCATTTGTTCCCTTACTCGGAATCCACAGCCGGATTTTCTTATCTTATTTCCTTCAGCCCTCAATCAGAAACATGCGCGCAATTGCTCGTATTGCGAAGATCCTAACAAAAGTTCGGTAGCTTCAGCACTTCTTCAAAATCCATTCCCGCTTGACTATCCAGTCTCATCCGATAACGAATATATCGGCTCAGAGCGGCCTTTCACTGATTCAACGACTTTCCCGACCGAGGACGTGGAGGAACAGCGTCGGAGGGTCGGGTCACTTGGTCACTCGCTGACACACCCGGTCTCTGTACCTGTCACCAGCGGTTCGAGGTACACCGCACAACATTCTGCGGTGCAAGATGTGCCGTGAGTTCTTTCAATTTTGACCGTTCTGATAATCAGCCTGGTTTGCTTCTTACCCACTTGCATTAACTTTTGTCTCAACTGGCATGTTACTCCTTCCCCCTCTCCACGCACTTCCTTTGCTCTGCTAGGAGCTTGTCAAGCACCCATAATCGTCATCCATCCCGACACTGTGGAGCACCTATCATTACTGTCATCGTGTCGTGTAGCCTTGGTTGCAAGACTGTTCTTCAATATTTGTTTTCCCGTGATGCGTTAGCCTCTATTTCTGTGCGGAAACCTGGCCACTCCAGGGACACTCCAATACTTGAGAATACGGCAAATCAACTATCAGCGGACTGATTTAGAGGATTTAATAATTCAGCTTCCAGTCTTCCCCTGGGCTTCTTATGAGTCCCGTTGACTCTTGCAGTGGTTCCTCATCAACGAGTGCAAGTTCGGCTGCCTCCTCTTTGGCATATACCTCCCTAGCGAACATCTACTCTGGAAATGTGACAACAGAGGCATTCCCTCAAAGCCAATCCTCAGTATATTCCAACTCAGCAGCTTTTCCGTGGAATGAAAGAATGGGGGACTACAGGCCTCACCGGGTATCTGCTCTGTAAGTCAGCCTTTTCCGACATAGATCCAGCCTTGGAACCACTTCAAGCCTCTAACAGAAATCATCTGAATCACATAGGCAACCACCTCCTGGTATGTCCTCTCCCATGCAATCGTATAGTACGGCAACTCAATACTCGACTGGAACGCTAGGGAGAACTGAGAGTTATTCCGCGCCATACAACGTCCATCGAAGCTCTTACTCCTCTCCACACTCGGGATATAGCGAAATGTCTCGATACCCTCAATACACGCAAAATCCACGAGCGGTGGATGCACCTGTCAATTCTTCTTCTAGTACTCTATACAATCACCCAACCAACATGTTACTGGATACCTCAACCCGATCTTCCCAATCGGTAACGGATGCTCCCCCATTTACGGACACCGTCGTGCTTCATAATATCATCACTGGTAACACCGCGATCAATCCCGAGATTCAAGCTAAAATTCACAAGGGATTCTTTCAAGTTGACGAGAAATGGACTTGTTACCGTCGCAATTACTTTGCGGTTTCCTGCTCTTTCTCGTTGAAACCTTGGGTCCCGAATGCTCCATTGTATCTACAGCTCCCAAACCACACAACTGAGAACATCCGTTCGTTCTCCATGTCGATTTCGGCCGTTGTGAATACGCAAGACAGCGAAACCCGCGAGCTTGTCCAGCATACGCCGAAACGCGACAAGCAGTCTGAGAGAAAACCGGGAAAAGTCACTCTACAACCGAATCAGCCCCCTTCACTTGTCTTGAGCCATGCTGCTCCCAGCCATCTTGGATTTGCGGCTCCTCCGACATCTGGTATCTATAGCCATCCGTATCCGAGTCCTCCGCAACCGTCACAGCCCCCTACCCAACACACCTTTGAGCGTATCCAGTTCCAAAAGGCGACTGCAAACAACGGTAAACGCAGGGCACAGCAGCAGTACTATAACCTTGTTGTTGAGCTCTACGCCGAGATCTCGAACCCCATCGGCAACGGAGTCGATGCACACTGGGTGAAGATCGCTAAGAGGCTTTCCCATCCAATGGTGGTACGAGGACGTTCCCCTGGTCATTATAAGGACGGGAGACGAGACAGCTCGACTAGCATGGGCCCTGACGGCGGAGCAGGTAGCTCTGGGGATGGAAACGGAGGTGCTCTACAGGGGCTAGGTCATGGATCGCGCTCGCACCTTACACTTATGCCATACGGTTCTACGCACCGTAACGGTTCCCAGTACGGAAGGACGGAATACCGTCAGATGGCATCTACGGAACACTCGGGCTCAAGCGATAGTCCCCTCGTTTCGTCATCGTCTTCATCCTCAGGTTTCGAGTATACCATGCTGGGTGACTCGATAAACCCCATGGAAACGATGGATGATGTGTCAGGCTCCAAGGGGTACTGCGATGATACTTACCCTGAATCATCCCAAGACATGAAGATGGAAATGCAGCCAAATAACCCGCGTATACAGTCCCTCAAGTATGACTACGACAATTCAACCAAAAGTCAAGAGGACAACGGAGCACGTTACAGCTCTACTTTCGGGCCTATGATTCCGCCGTTGTATACCAACCAGGAAAGCCAGATGCAATATTTCAAACGAGCTGGCTCAGATGAGTCTCTCACCCAGAGCCGTCGCCAAACACCGGCTCACGGCTATGGGCCCGTTTATCCCCGTGAGTTCAACGAGAAAAGCTACGGTAGATTGGATACAGTCCCTAGCTTTCACGGCCTATGCTCTTGACGAAGTGATGCACCTTTACGGTTAAGGACTCGAGAATGAGGTCCAAAGATTTACGGTCACCAGAAACTCTCTTTTCACCCCCTTTTTTATGATTCAACTTTCATCTTCCGCTCTAATGTATCCAAGCAATATTTACGCTCGAGATTGCTTGTGTGATAACCATGTCTCCTTTCCCCCGACATCCCTTTCTCTTTCGAAAGTCCCTGCCATTTATAAGCCGCCTATCATGTCGTTCACCGTCCTCTCTTATCCCATAATTTCCTATCCCCCTCGGCTATCTTCCTTTTACGGCCAAATCTCCGTCTGCGATACTGCTTATTCCTCTCATATTCACGGGCGTGAGCAGAACCGGTTCGATCCTCCACAGCACGAAATCCGAGCGGGGTGAACGGGAACTTTGCGAACTACCTCCCCGAAGGTCGATGCCCTCGAAGGCTTAATATCTGCCTATTATAGCGTTTATTCTATCTCTTCTCGGTATGGATGAAACGCCATGGAGCAACAGTGAGACGCCCAAAAGTGATAAAAGCCAGTCTAGACGCCCTCATGACCATTTTATGAACGGGCTTTAAACGGAGAACAAAACAAAACTGGGAAGGTTTTCTCACTCACTGCAAAACAAAAAAGAAAAAAGTACGGGAATAAACCCTCCGGCGTCGACACAGCAAAAAAAGAGGCAAAGAAAAAACGAAAAGTCCACGATAGGGTCATCCTTTTTTCTCTTTCTCCATTGTTTCTTTTGTTTTCATTCAATGCGGACGGAAATCATGGTTATTCCTTTTCCATTTCCCCTCCCTTCTTTTCTTCTTTCTTTCTTTCTTTCTTTCTCCTTCTCACATTGCTTTTCCCGCACCGTCCCATATTTCTTTTATTAATGTCAAATTCTTGCTTGCATGGAGTCCTGTCATTGTGGCTTGGGGTTTTTTCCTATGCGTGGGGGGCTTTTCCTAGGGTTCAAACTGGCAAAAAAATGGCAGGCAAGGGGAAAAAATGGAATGGAGGTAAGTTTACTTATCGTGGAGTTAATAAGAGCAAAAAAGTCCTTCTTCTTCATGTTCCTTTCCTTTCCTTTCTTTGGAAAGGGAAGGGGGGAAGGGGAATCCGAGAGAGAGAGGGAGCGTGTGTGGGATGAAGAAAATTGGATGATGGAATTGATACGAATTTTCTTTCTACTGCTATCATATCATTATTGCTCCTTTTTTTACGGATGGATGGGGATTCTCCAACGCTCTATTAAAATTCATTCCTACTCAGACGAAGAATTGAAACGGCCAGATATTTTTTCCCTAGAAAGAGAAAGGTACATATCAAACATGTATCTTCTACTTCCCTCCCCTTCCCACACACAAAACTCCTCTTTTTTACGGAGCACTCCTCTCCAAACCCCATCCATTTTCGTGGGTGGGAATGGAATAATAATCCCTCAACCTCACTACGACGTTTGTACATACACCCCTTTCCCTGCCCATGTCCATGTCCCCCATGTTCCCATGTTCCCAGGCTCGTTCCGCCGCAACGACAGGGCCCTCCTAGCCTGTCATGTCCTGCCAATCTCAAAGAGCTAGTAAGGGGGTTTGTACTCCGCCTATTCAACGGGTAACAAGGAATCTACAAAGGAAGGTTGCGGATGTCCCCCGTAGCGTCTTACTTTAAAAAAAAAGGAACATGCTGGTGATGGATAAAGGAAGTCTTCAAGTACGAGTGAGTGACTGGGTGAGCCAATTAGACGATTTCTGGACCTGAATAATATTCGACTTGATTCGCCATGCCACCATGTGGGTTGACGATTACTTATTTTCGTATTTTCGTTGTGTTGTGTCTGTCGTGTTGTGTGCAGCTTTTTTTTTTCGGTTCGTATATGTACATCATTTTAATCCCTTGACGACAAGATATTCATTTCAAACTCCTGCCTACACTTAACCTTCTACGGAACACGCACGCACGCGCACGAATATGGGGATTGTTTGAGTTTCAGGATCAGTAAGGGGGAAGAAGGAGAAGGAAGCGAAAAGTTAGATACCTACATACATACATCCGAACGTATGAGAAAGATGCATCGATGCATCCATCTAACATATCCCATCATCATCCATCATCCATCATCCGCACCTGACCCCATCCCAAAGGAGAAGGTGCAGTAACCGTTAAGAGCCTCCTTTTTTCTTCTACATATCCGATCGAATCTGCATGTCTTTCAACCCTCCCTCATCATTATCGGAGAAGGTGGAATGGCTGGCTGACGAAATGGATTACCTCCTCCTGACGATGATGGGCTGAGACAGGCAGGCAAACAGTTAGGAAGGGTGGATGAGACAGAGCCGCAAAAAGGCAGAGCAGGATGAGATTCGAGGGCTATTGATGGGAATCAATCTCTGCCTTGTACGACCTCAGGATTCCCCCGCTATAGACTTTAGTGGGCGTACATCAGGCGATTGACGGAGGAAACGAAGCGATCGTGGTTCCAATAGCCTGATGTTTCTCCTTTCTGGCTCTCTTCTACTTTCCCTCCCTTTCCCTTGGGAGAATACAGCACTTCCCCGGAGTCGAATAAGACCGTCTTCGAATGTGTCAAAAGGCTGTGCTGTACACCCAGCAAGTCAACGGGTAGGCGCAGGACGTCTTTGCGGAAAGTTTATAACCACATCAGAAAGGGAAAAAAGCCTTTATCTGAGGCTGGGGGCGAACGACATCGGACGACGTTCTTTGCTCACTCTGGAATCGTCTATCCGAATAGACTTTCTGGTTTGTGTACCCCGGACACCAAACAATCAGCGCCTATCCCAAATAGATAGGTACCTATCAACTCAACACTTCCAAACCCTGTTTTAGATCGATCGAGGTAGATTATGATCCATAATACTCACGCGACCTCGAGAACCGAAATCGGCGCATGCGCCCTATCGGCGAATGGAAGAGTCGAATCGGGTATATGAGCAACCTTCAGCGGGAAGTGAAAGAAACCAATGGTGATTTCTCAAGCCTGATCAGAGACACACGTTTGGGTTCGGCGATTGCCGAATCGCCCGCGGAGACGAAAAGGCATCCAGGGAATTCTTTCCCTTTCAGAGGATGAAGGGAGATATCCTCATCGAACCATGGGGTAAAGGGTCAGATACAGATGACCCTTCTCACTTCCCCTCTCCATGAGAGTTTATCTGCTGACATGCATTTGCTTTCCATTCCCGATGATCGGCCGAAGGTGAGACACATCTGTTTGGCGGTGTCCTTTGTTCTAGGCAGAGACAGAGTCCTAGCCACAATAGAGTTCCCTGATCCAGCCTCCGGACGCATGGGCTGCAAGGCCGGCCATTCGAGTCCGAAACGGTGAAAGCGCAGGAAAAAAATCGACAGGGCGAGTCTGGAAGATAAGATCAGATATTGCACAATCCTCCCCCCTGCTGCTAATCGATCAAGATTAAACCACACACCCATCTCCACGTTGGTCTGCATCACGAACCCGACCAGGTTGCACATTTCTTTTTGAGGAATAATCCTTTGCATCTGTAACCCCCTTCCGCAAATGCATTTTTGTGTAATATGCATCCAAAAACAAAAGAAGGAATCCCCCCCTCCCGGTCTGGGTTTCACGAACACAAGCACGCGCCTTTGATTGCCTGCTTCACAAAACTCAATTCGGGCCAAGGGGAACCAGCTTCCTTCCCCTATTCACATCCAACATGTTAACATGTTTCTCCCTCGCTTCTATCCCGCTCGCATCCAACCCATCAAAAGCCCATTCTGTTTCACGATTCCCGAGAGGACGGTAGCTCCGAGGAGGGAGCACGCACGAAGGGGGGTCAGTTCAGAAGATTCCAAAGCCGTCAAGCCCCATTAGCCGCCTTCGGAACCGTGGCCGAGAACAAAAGGTGTAATTGCCGACATGGACACCGTTTTTCTTTCCTTCTCCGTGTTCATCCTATCCAATCCTTCCCATCCATCCATTCACTCATCCCATCCATCCACCCCTTCCTTTGAACCACACGCACACACCCACGCAGACACACAACCATCCAACATGCCCCCTCCCCTCTCCATTCTCCCCAGTCGTTTTGCAATTTCCGTTTACCGCCCAACTGTCTCATCCCCCTTATCATCCACAATTATGCGCACGCTAGTCTTCCGATCAAGCTCCTCCTGGTCCTGCTTCGTTGGCACCATTCCCAACGCCTCCTCGACCTTGGGGGAAGAATACATCCCGATTCCGGCGTAGGTCATGAGGCCGACTCCCAAGAGGAGACGGGTCCGTGGAGAGAGGGAACGATAGGATCTAGATTTTTTTTAATTCCAAAAAAGGGCCGCGAAGGGGAGGATAGTGGTTAGTAAGATATTTATTTACTCTGATTGACTGACTCCTCTGACTCCTTCTTGTTTGTAATCTTGCTCGGCGTATGTTTGCTTCACAAGCTTCAATCATTAGACTTACGACCAGAAAGACATCTCTCCTTGCTCCTTCTTCCTTCCTTCCTCTCAGTCCAATCAGCTAGCCAAAACAATTAAATTCCCCGACCGCCAATGAGAATAACGGTGAGTACCATTCACCCATAAAAGTTTCAAATGTCAATCGGAGGTGCAGGCGCAGGTGCAGCATGCAAGAAAGCAAGCAAGAAAGCAGGAAAGCCAGCAGTAAGTAAGTTATTAAGAAGCAAAAGATGTTCCCCCTTCATTGAGGTCTCGGAACTTCAGTTAGAATATTAATAAGCTTTTTTGGCTCGGGGGAAAGTTTAAGCGAAGGCCCCTTGCTTATGTCATGTCATGTATGTCCGAGTCATGTCTATCATGCGCGATGGATGCGATGGATGGCTGGGAGTTTGATATCAAATTGGACTGTCAGGGGGAAATGTAGGTCGACGAAACGGGTCTGGATGGTGGCTAGAGAGTGGAAGGGGCGGGTTGGGTTGTAAGGGGTTGGTTGGCTCCTCGGGATGAGTCGGTGGCGTGGGCTACGTAGGAAGGTGAAGGAAGACTGCTTTTACATATGCCCTTTCCCTTCCCATACGGATACGGTGAGGAAGAGAAGAGGTGAATGGTGAAAAATAACAATAAACTCAATATTAATACGTTCATCATTTCTTCTGACGTGGCGGCTAGGATAGGATAGGGTACACAGACAGCCGATCGACGGGATTAACAAGCGCTCGTAAGAAGTAGGAAGAGGAAATAGCGGGGGAGAGAAAAAACGAGTAATAACAATCAAGATGACCAAGCCCAGAAGCTCGTCATTCGGAAACGGTACAAAGCTGAGGTAAGGTGAGAACGAGATAAAACCTATCCACCAAGAGGTTGAAGAGTCCCCCGAACCGAGCGTAAACGGTTGGGGGCGGTGGAGTGGAGTAAAGGAGGAGAAACGTCATATAGGTAACTGGATATTTCATACATTATAGGGCTAAAAAAAGCAGATTGGAGACTTAGGAGAACAAAGCAAGGGATGAGATGAAACTGGGGCGATCATGTGGGGAATTTGTGGTATGTAAGCCCTGTGTCATGTCAGGGTACTAGTTCTTCCCATAAGCACGGTCGATATCCTTCTGGTAGGTATTTAGGATCTTCTTGCGCTGAATCTTTTGGGCGGCAGTTAGGAAGCCCTGTGTATGGAAAGTTAGTACGCTGCCTTTTTTTTTTTTTTTGAAAGGGCTGCACGTTGAGTAGAAACTTACGTTTTGCGCGTTCCATTCCTCGTCAGACAGAACGACACCTTGAATGATCTCCATTCCGACAAGACCACTGCGCTTTCCGATATCTTGCAGCTCCTTTAGGACGACAGACCTCAATTTGTCGTTGTGAACGAGAGACTCAAGCGTGTCACCCTCGATACCATTTTCCTTGGCAAGCTTGAGGAGCGCAGCCTCAATCGGGACGATAATGGCAACAGGTCGGTTCTGGTCTATCGCGGCATAGACACAGATGTTACCCACGACAGGGCAGGAGCGATAGACTGATTCAAGTTTCTCAAGAGCAATGTACTCGCCACTAAGTGTCTTGACCAAGTTCTTCTTGCGATCAATGATCTTCAAGTGGCCATTCTTGTCAAATTCTCCGATATCACCGGTCATAAACCACCCATCAGTGAAGGATTCTTGGGTCTCCTTGTCGTTGTTAAAGTACCCTTCAGTGACACTGTCACCACGGATCCAGATCTCACCTTGGGGAGGGGTACGGTCGGTGAAGTAGCCTGCGTCAGCGAAGTCCACAAGCTTGATCTCAATCGAAGGTGGGATATCACCAAGAGTATCGGGATTCCACGCCATGGGATCCTGAAGAGCACCCATAGCAGACGTCTCAGTCAAACCGTATCCGCTAATCATAGGACAGATAGCCATGGAGAGGAAACGCTGAGTGTCGCCAGAGATAGGGCCACCACCGTTCATCATGATACGAAGACGACCTCCAGTCGCTTCCTTGAGCTTCTTGAAGATAATTGCGTCCAGGATACCAGCACCGGGAAGGCCAGTGCTCATGAGGAAATTCTTCGCAGCCATGCCACCCCAGAAGAGGTTCTTCAGAATGGCGCTGCTCTTGTTGACGTTGTTCATGATACCCTTCTTCACGGTCTCCCAGACTGCTGGTACACCAACCAAGATAGTTGGCTTGAACTCGCGGATATCACCCTTGCAGTTACGTACTGAAGCGTCCGAGAGCGTTCGCGGGTTCCCGTAACCCATAGTTCCACCCCAGTAGAGGCAGATATTTTCGAACATAAACTCCAGAATATGCGCCTGGGGCAGGTATGTGAGAAGGGCATCCTTCGGTCCGATATACTTTCCTACGGCGCCATGGGCGCCGGCGGCTGTGGGTGGGTTAGATATTGATCATATGCGGAGAAAGCTAGCAATCGGTTCGCAGGCACTTACCAGCAGCGATAACGTTCTTCTGCTTCAAACTGACACCCTTTGGTGGCCCAGTAGATCCAGATGTATACATGATACAGCACAGATCTTCTGGGTCAGGAGGCACGGGATCGGTTGGGTTCTCCTCTCCACGCTTCCTCAGATCTTCTATGCTCAGGATGGTAAGATAATCGAAATCGGCCTTGAGCTTGTCGATATGCTCCTGCTTCACCTCAGTATCCGTGTTGTAGATCACATATTTGATATCTTGGGCGTCCTTGAGCACGTTTCCGAGAGTCGGGAGGAGATGAGGGTCGAGGAAGATGGCATTGCTCTTGGTTTGAACAAGGGAGTGCTTGAGGCCTTCTTCACCGAGGGTATCATAGGCAGTAACGATGACAATCGATTGGGATGCAGCACCTGGCGCATGTTAGTGGCCTGTTAAGCGCGGAAGGTGGAAGCAGGGGTCATTCTATACCGTGTGACATAGCAAGCCAGTGAGCACTTTAACAGGGTTAGCAAGTTGGGTTGGTTGTTTGATGGGTAGCTCTTGAGCAAAAGCTTACCTCGTAGCACCGAAAAGATGGATCTTAACGGTCTTGTCAATTCCCAAGTTTCTGAGACCAGCACCTAGCTGAAGCGCAAGCTTCTCGTACTCCACGAACGAAAGATAGCTGTATCCACTGAGCTCGAAATAAGTCCATTTCTTGTCAACCTCCTGCTCCTGCCCATCTACCATCTTCTTGACCTTCTTGTTCTCGACATGAGTCTTCACGAGCTTTCGCGACCCAACCGCTTTGGCATTTCCGAATTTCTCAGCGCTTCGTCTGAGAATGTCGTATGTGGTCCCGATATCCGGTGCAGGTCTAGTGATGAGGCCATCCTTCGCTTCCGGGTTGCGACGGGGGATGGTCTCTCCCTTCTTTGGTTCGTAGCCAGAGCCCTCGATGGAGAAGGGAGGTTTTTTTACGATCCGCGGGTATAGGACGGCGTCTTTCAAGGACATGTTGGCGGTTGTGGATGTGTATGTGTATGCCCACGCGGTAGAGTGATGAAACTAGGAACACAAGACAACGTAGAGACTTTCAGAAATGGTCGTGTGTTGCGAATTTGCCTGCAGTTTGTTGTTGCTGGAGCTGCGTTAGCTCTCGTGAGCTTTGACCACAAGGATTTTCCCAGCAGAGAAGTGAGACAGGAAGGATTGGGAGAACGCAAGGACGTTAGAGATGGCGATATTTGAGAGAATACAAGGGGATGCTATGAATAGGACACTTGTCGATGGAGGGAAAAGAGTTGGAGTTGAGCTGTACGTACCTGCGTTTGTTGGTCCCAGTCAAGGGATTGAGGAGAGGGGAACCGAGGAGACACGGAAACCAAGAGCTGTTTGTCCTGCCTAGGTTCGAGAGGGATGTCACAGCAACAGCAATCACAGGAAAGCTTGTCAATAAGGATACGAGAATGCAAGATTAACGAAAGATAAACGGATGTTGTCTCCAGGATAGAATGTGGTACCGAGGACAAGCTGGGGGAAGATGTATCTTCTTGTTTACTGCCGCTCTCTGGGGCTTCTGGGGGTCTTTAAGAGTCTTTTAATGATGAGGCTTGACCGAAACAGGATGGGATCCTAGCCTAAAAATCAGACTTCTTACAGTCAATGCTTCTGCTAATCATCAGAGCTCTCCAGTGTTTTCCAATCTCAACCACACTCGTGGGTGATGAATACATGGATGCCTCTCGTATCCGCGGTCTTCGAGGCAGCTGCCTACGATTCTACATGATGACGAATGACTACAGTGTCCAGTTCACGAGGCAAACGAGAGCCTTCCCCAGCCTGGTTTCCCGTCCTCCAGTTCTTGTTAAACATCGAAACTCTGGAACGACTGAGAGAAAAACGAAGAGAAAAACTGGGGATGTTAGTTCATCTTTCTCCACAAGCGGTTGATGGTCAGCGCAGCTACCCGATCAAGCGACACACGACACTCTCTTCACGCCGAGCGCTCTCATTCTTCATGCCCTCGAAGCATGGACTCAGGACCGTTGCCTGAATGCTGCTTGATAAGAGCACAGCCACCACCTCCCTCACCTGGCGCTATCTGTGATGTGACGCCCAGAAGAGGAGAAGACGAGACTCCCCAGAGACCGTCGAAGCTGCCAGCAACACACGCCACATCCAGGAAACTCTCTCCACTCAAATCACCCAAACTCTCCAGTCACGAGCCACGGAAATTTGTTGGGGACGACAAAGATCGCTCTTGGACCTCTTGGCACTGTTAGCCTCGACCCTTGCGATGGAAATGCGCATCACCACCCTCTGTATGTCAACCCCAAGAACCCCTTTGCCATACATACATTCACCACCATGGGGATCATAACCACCTTACTCGAAGTGAATGACTCCAGCCTTAAACCCCCTCCATTCACTCCTATCAACCGATAAATCAGTGAATCTCTACCTTCATTCACTATTAATTGGCCCGGAGCCACTTACCTATAAATCCCCCTTCCACCCAGCTTTTCTTTCCTTTTTTATTTCTTCCTCTCTTCCTTAGGCTCTTCAGGCTCTCTATATATACGGGTTATATATAGATCTACCTACCTTCAGTACCCAAAGTGCCGATGAAATATCTACTTTGTTATGCAAGCCAAGAAGTGGCCAACTGGAGAAGAAGAACTGATAGAAATCAGTCAATCATTCACTATACTCGGCGGTCAATTGGGGAACCGACTAGTGAATGACTCCAAGTCCCTTACCTATAAATATCTCTTTCACTGAGCTTTTCCTTTCGTTTTTATTTCTTCTCTCTTTCCTAGACCCTTTTCAGGCTCTCTGTATATACGAACCGAAAGATATCTATCTTCAGTACTCGAAGTGTCGATGAAATATTCACTTTGTTATGCAGGCCACGAAATGGTCAACTGGAAAAGAAGAACACAAGAAGATAACTAATCGCTACCTTATATGGGGACCAAGGAGACAAGTTCGAAACCGAGAAAGACGAACTCAGATGCAAAGGAGAACAAATAGGTTGCTTACAAATTCGAAGTGATGTGTACGCCATTATGGAGAAACTCGAAGCTATGGAAAGGAAGGCCGAAACTAGTGAGAGATCAATCAAAGATTTACAAATCCGAGTGAAAGCCCTATAAGAACAAGTCGATGGATTGCAAATTCGAAGCGACGCAGCACAGAGCAAAGGTTATAGGCAAATTCGACACAGATTTTACGAGATTTTCTTACGGGATGGCCATTCAGAGTATGATAAGCGATTAGTACAAGCAGGGAACCATGCCGCTCATCATGGAGACGCTGTTGCCGACGCGATGCTCCATGATTCTGGTGAGCGAAACGACCCATCTTTGATGGTGCAAATCTACGGTCTTCTACCAGATGAGGTTCTTCTTCTCAGTAAGTGGAAGCTTCAACATCTTAACTAATAACTGAGGCTAAATATTTCGACAGACAAACACGATCGGCACGATCTGATCCACGCTCGAAACGAGCTGGGGACTCTTATAGCCGCGTGAGAATCTCTCTCCGTCCAACTTCGACAACGATTCTTTAATCTCTCCGTGATGATAAGTGCAGAGCTGAAAAAAGACGGCGGTATAGACCCGTCCGACAAAGGTTTTCGAGGTTTTTTTTTGCATCAGAGCTCTTTAGACTACGATCACGAGTTGATGAGGACAGGAAACGCGGCGGGCAAACATGATCGATAACATGATCCACGCGCTAGACGGGTAGGGGAATCTTATAGCTGCATGAGAATATGTTGGAACATACGCCTATATCAGCCCTTATTGCCCTAAGCCATAGGGATTGATCTTTCCTTTGGCCCAGTGGTTCTAGCTCTGAGCCGGGAGCGAGGATCTTTAGTGATAGCCGATAGGTAGTGATAGATTAATTGGATGGAGATATATTTTCACCTCTGCCGTATTCGTTCTTTGACGTGATCAAGTCTCGTATTTCCTCGTATTTTCTCGATCGCGCCAGCCGACTAATTTTAGAAGCGCAAAGCTGCAGAATTTTGAACAATGCATTTCAACTGCAGAAGAGCCTCAACTTCGATACAAACTTGACAGGGGAGAGCACAGGGCTGTTTCTCGTTCCCTCAGATACTACTTACCTACAGCTGCGATCATGAAGTCGCCTCTCTCATCATCAGTTCTCTCCATTCTTTCCCTTTTCCTCGTTCTCGTACATTCCGAGGAACCACCCCCAGATACATATCGAACGAACCAGGGTCCCCTCACAACCCAATTCGAAGCCCCCTCGTCATGTTTTACTGAAGTCAACACGAGGGTGATATTGGATTGGCCGCAACTCGAGGTCGGATGTGAAGGTCCCGGGGGCAATGAGTGCTGCCCCTCCGGGTGGGGTTGGCAGCGATTTTTCAGCCCGGGAGTCTGCCCATCCGGGCATAAGACGTGCACCTTGCCGTCATCTACACAACGGCAGGAAACGACCAATCTATGCTGCCCGGAGTATGTTACGTCTCATCTCAATCTCATTCACTCTTGGAAATAAATATATACATTCCCTTGATATTATCTATCCTCCGTCTCAATTGCTGGATTGTCTCTAACCAATTGTTAAAAAGGTTATTCGACTGCCCAACCCGTGTAGACGGCAAATGCACCAGTTGGTTAAACACCCCCGTCCACGAAACGGTGACTGTCGACGGGGCAACCGAAACTCGAAGAATATCAGTCGTCTACGCGACAAACATCCAGATCCGCTACCAAGCATCCGACAGCTCTGTCGTCCCCGTCCCGACGGAGACTAATCTCCCCCCAATCGGCGGTTGGCCTCTCAGTACTGGGCAAAAGGCTGGTATCGCGATAGCTGTTATCGTAGGTGTGTTTGGGATCGCAGGCGCGGTTTACTATGTTATTCGAAAGAATAAGGCTCGGCGGGCGTACAGTGATATTCATCTCCAACCTAATGTTGACCCGTCCGATCCTCCTCCAGCATATCCTGGGAAACAGTAGGTATGAATGAATGGAAGGATTTGCTGAGGTCCAGAATTATGTTTTTTTATACCCCATGTGATCGGCTTCAGCGTTTTCGAAGGGTTCTTGTTGGAGAGATATGTATATACCCCAAATATCAAAGCAAACATTGTATATCACATGTGTAGCACGTTCATAATAGGACCAGTACTCCCGATAGTCTCCAGCCCACAATCTCAGGTCTAGCAGTCCAAAGACACAGCCAGCAAACTCCAACCAAAGCCCTACTGAACAAAGACCCCCTTCCCCACAAACAACCAGGTCCCTTTCTTGGCAAACCCCACTCCAAGTCACTAACAAGACTCCACTTTCTCCCCAACCGATCCCTTTTCGATCCAAGCACCTCACGTGATTACTTACACAGGGTCACGGGGACCATGTAAATCCGAATTTTGCTTGCAAAGCGAGTCATCCTTAATAATGGATTATCCGAAACCGATGACAGGAAAGAAACCACTCGGCTTGCCGAAAGAACCCGAAATGATAGTAAGATCTAGATACCGTGACCGAGTCCATCCCGAGTATACTATGTTGAAGATGTATATCTTATGATAAAGAAAAGAAAGGCACGTCTGCGTGTGGGAAAGGAAACATTCATCAACTCAATATAAAAATTTCTATATCAGCTATACTATACGTGACACGATGGCGACCAACTTCCAGAACTTCCTCGAGAGTATCGGCGAGAAAGTTGACGATTTCGAGGAGGGTGAGTCTCGTTTCTCTTTACTTTACTTTCTTACCCCTTGAAGAATCTACATCTACATGGACAACACTAACATGCCCCTCCAGAAACCTTCCTTCTCTTCTCCCAAGAGATCCCCTCCCAGAATCTAGGATTCATAGACTCTAAATCCAGCACCGTGGACGTCACCATCCACGGACATGACATATCCATAAAACAGTCCCCCTCAGTCCTCACATCAACCCGTGCGGGAGGGACCACTGGCGCAGGTATGACCATTCATTCAACACCCACCAACCCCTTCCCAACCCAACCCCTGACTAACCTAACACCCACCAACAGTCCTCTGGAAAATCACCCCCCTAATAGCAACATGGCTCACCTCCAAAGCCCTCAACCCCCTCTGGGCCTCATCAATCCTAACACCCACATCCACAGTCGTAGAACTAGGATGCGGTATATCGGGTCTGATACCGATCTGCCTGGCGCCCTTGGTGGGGCATTATATCGCTACTGATCAGGAGTATGTGCAGCGATTGGTGGGGGAGAATTTGGCTGCGAATGAGGGGGTGGAAGTGGGGGCAGGAGCGGGAGTGAAGACGCAGGGTGGGAAGAAGGGCCAGCAGCATGGGTCGAAGTCGAGGCAGGGTCGGAAATCAGCAGCCGCAGGGCAAGACAGGAACTCCTCGTCCCGAGGCAGGAAACCCACTACCAACAACCCCAGCAGCAGTGGCAGTGGCGGTGGCAGTGGCAGCGGGAGCTCCAACATAACATTCATCCCCCTAGACTGGGAACACGACGACCCCTCCACCCTACAATCCCTAATCCCCAAAAAGTCCTCCCCACCCCCCACACAGGAAGAATCGAACCGAGAAACAGACGAAGAAGCTACAGGCTTCCCCCTCCTCCTAGCCTGCGACTGCATCTACAACACAACCCTAATCCCGCCCCTAATCCGCACCATCGCCGACCTATCACGCCTGCGCCCACCTTACCAACCCACATCAACCCCAAACTCGTCTCTGCCTCCGACGGTGAGTATCGTCGCCCAACAGCTTCGCTCGCCGGATGTGTTTGAACGGTGGTTACGAGAGGCCATGGGATGTTTTTATGTGTGGAGGGTTAGGGATGAGGTGTTGATTGAGGGGTTGAGGGAGGGGAGGGGGTATGTGGTTCATTTGTTGGTTTTGAAGGGGGGGGGGGGGAGGGGGGGGGGGGGGTGGTTAGAAGAAAGGGTATGGGGGGGGGGGGGGGGGGTGTGGGTTTTGTGTGGGGGGGGGAAAATTTTG